>VDFB02000008.1:160380358-160391003 GCA_007258455.2 Sequoia sempervirens
ACTTTCCTTGTTCAATTCCTATCTATTTAAATCAAATTCATTCCTGATTAGGTCCTCAGGGAAATTGAACTCATGTGCAAATTTTCCACCTTTTATTCTTTGTCTGAAAAGAGCAAAGAAACCTTCAGGATCATGTTGTAGCCTTGGACCAAATCTCATATGGTAATCAACAAAGAATTTGTCAAAATGTGTCCAGCCTCCCTTTGAAAATGTAAAGTCAGACACTCTTGTATAATCGGGAATAATTTTCCCTTCCTAGTTAGGTTATCTTCATGGAATACACCCCATCTGCCACATAACTTCTGCAAACCCTAGTCTTGGTGGCACATTGTATGGCAGTATGTGAGGGGTTCCTTGAAATCCATATATTCTCAGGACAGTGCTGAATGGATATGGGATAATGTCACCCCAGTTATGTAAAAACCTCAATTCTGGTTTCCTCTCCTTTGGCCTAAGGAAATCATGCACTTCCTCAAGGATCCTAGGTACATTTACCATCAATCTAGCCCTCAATCTTGCAACAAAACAATTATCAAATTGCACATAACTGGTGCTTTCCTTATTATAGGACAAATCTGCAACCCATATATGTACTGGCAATCTTTCTCCATTAACTGATTGTCTTAAGTTCATCTTCTCAGCAAAGAAATCAACATTCCTAAATAAGAACATATGCATGAACATGGAATACCAAAAAAAATGAGTACCAATATCACCATTCTGCAGCTTCAACAGTCCTTCATCTATCCTCTCCACCAAAAAAGAAGCAAAGTCATATGTTACAAAGAAGTTAGGGTGTTGTATTTGCACCCCCATGAACATGTATGCAATCGACATTACTGCACTAGGGCTGAAACCCAAAATTTGACATAGTGAATAGAAAGTAGCTAGGAAAGGCTTTGCAAAATAATTCAATCTGAAGGGTTCCTGGTCACTAGGGCTGATGTGAAATTGTGAACCCCCTGCCTTAACCAGATGAGGTGGAAGCATCTTAACCCTAAAAAAAGATTTCAATTTTGTATACTCCTGCTTCATTTCTTCAAGATTAATAGGACCAAGTCATCACTTGGCTCACTCAAATCAAAACTCTATTGGATAACATTTTTGTTAATTTCTAATAGAACCCCTCCATCATTATCTCTGAATAACCATGTGATAGGGTCATATCTTTTGGCCACTGCTCTAATTAAGTTCACATCAGGGAACACATTTGGAACAACCAGCTTTCCCATGTCGTACATCCATCCATTTTAAAAAGGATGAGGCACATTCCTCTTTCCATACCATAATCTGAACATTTCTAAGCCTGTGAGTGGAACCCTAGCATCAACAATGTTGGAATTATTACACACCAACCCCTCCCCTAGGATTTTCCCTCGCATGATCAACACCAAACCTTTCCTTCTTTCATTTGTTGATAATGGAAATTGATCTAGGAAATCATCGTACAAGTTTCTTTTCAAATACTCAATGTGGCCAGAGTGCTGCTTGGTTGGCGCCATTTTAGACAAACTAGGGCCTCACTACAATGTGACACTTCAAGTGGCTATGACTAAGCAGAGATAGGAAATTACAGAGTAAAAATACCACAATTCCTCACAATTTATGATTAAACAATAGCCCTAACAAAATATTTTAATGAACTCAGTGACAGGCATAGCAGACCCCCCCTTTCCCAAATTTAGGTGCAGAATGACTGGGAAATAGAGAAAATTAACTTAGCTTTTTTTGCACAAACTCTAATTTCTAGCAGCAGCTGCTCGCAATTTCACCTTTGGCTCTGAAATTGTTTTCATGAAATACTTGGATGCTTTGTGATACAAGTGAGATGAGTAAATTGATTTTATGTCAATCAAATTCTGCAAGTGGATGTCTCATCTACCATTAAAGCTCACTCGTGGGCTGCACGAATGACTCCAACTATAATTTTATACATATTTAAATTTGAGCTATTGATCCTTCAGTTTGATCAAATCATCGACGACCATCTTCAAAATAGGCTGACATAATTGCCAACACGACAATAAAGGGGCCCATTATGTCATACGCTGCGAAGGAATGCCATGTGGCGGTTGCCCATGATATCACAATCCTTTGATTTGTCATCGTGGGATGGCGGGCATCGTTGATATTTTTACCATAAATCCTACTCCAAAAATGGTCGCCGTCCTTTCCTTTAACTGTCGAGCAACTTTTCCCTTAAAATCATAACATCTGCGTTGAAATAAAACACGTGCATCTTACAAGCGCATTAGTAATCCGCCCCGTAATACATTTAAAACCAGTGAACACTTTCTTCACTCCTTAGGCTTCATTGGATGAGACACGTGGCAGGCACCCACGACATTGCGATCCCAAAATTCCTAATCGTGGGATGGCGAGCATCGTCAATCTTGAAGAGACAACTCATCAATGGTCACATAGATTTCATCCTTTAGGAAGGGCATGTGGCACTTGCCTATGATATCACGATCCCTGTAATCCCTGATCGTAGGATAGCGAGCGCCGTTGATCTCGTTCCTTTAACACAGTCGCCAGCCATGTCATTAACCTTCGAGCAGATTTTCCAATGAGATTATAACATATCCATCAATTTAGAACATGTGCGTCTCGAGAACACTTTAGTAATCTGCCCATTAATACATTTAAAGCTGGCTAGTGTTTCCTTTACTCTTTAGGCTTCATCGGATGAGACACATGGCGCCCGCCCGTGATTTTGCAATCAACCCAAGCACCATCGCGGGATGGTGGGGAATGACTTAGATCAAATGGTAGTTGGTCAGCAATAGCTCAAATTTGATCCCCCAGATAGGACACGTAGTGCCCGCCCGTGATTTCGTGATCCTTTAATTCTCAATCATGGGATGGTGGGCACCATTGATATCTGTAGGAAATAGATCAACGACAGCACTAAATCAACCCTTGCAAAATAAAACATTCATTAAAAGGAGAAGTGGGCATTACTAGGCGAACGACATAAAAAAATTATATTTATAGAAGAAAAATAAAATAAATTTACAATTTGTTTTATAATTTCACTTTTAACTTTAAATGTATGTTCACTCATTAAGTTGTATTTTTTTACAATCACATTTTTATTTTAGATGTTTGTTTATAAAATATAAAGATGCATTAAAATATATTAGAAATATTTTTCTTTATATTATATAGCATTCATAACATTAAATTAACATAGAATAATTTCACAATATCACTTAACCAATCAAGAAAAATTTAATCATTACTATGCAACATTATTCTCACATCAAACTAACAAATAAACATTGAAAACAAATTTATTTTTTATATTATAACATTCATAACTTAAACCTTTTTATACACAATATCAAGTTAATTATAAAAACACATAAAATTATTTATAAGCAACTTAATTTTTTAACAATTTAATAAAATATAATTTAATATAATTAAGAAAAATTAAATAAGAATTATAGATAAATTTATGAAATAGTGATTTACTTATCAAGAAAAAATCAATGATAAATTTACTTACCAATCTATTTTAACCATCAAGAAAAAATTAATCATTAGTGTTTGCAACATTATTGGCACATCTTTTAAATTGACAAATAAACATTGAAAACACATCTATTTTTTATATTATAACATTCATAACTTAAACCTTTTTATACACAATGTCAAGTTAACTATAAATTGTATAGAGTTTAGATTTTCTATATCTCTCAGATATCAACATAGGTAAATTTGAAAATATTTTAAATTATATAATTTCAAAAAAATTGAATGAATTTATAGAAGATTATTTTTATTAAAGTGATAGAATCTAATCCCAATACTAACATTAATTATAAGTCTAACCATAACCCCAACCCTAAAACTAACACTAATTAACTTCAAACCTAACTTTAATTTTATATCCAACCCTAAACATAACTATGATTCTAAAACTAACATTAATGAAACCCTAATTGAACCATAACCCTAACCCTAATACTAACCCTTGCCCTAATTGAACTCCCCACCACCAACCCCAAGCTCTATGCACAGGAACCCACCTTTACCCCCAACCCCAACCCCAATCCCACTGAAACTCTATACCTAATTTTTATTAAAGTCTAACCCTATTTGAACCTTAAACTTAATTGAACTCATGTTTAGGGTTAGGGTTCAATTAAGGTTAGGGTTGAATTATGGTTATGATTAGGGTCAAAATTCAAAGAGGATTATGGTTGGAGTTTTTACTCAAGGTTGCTATTCACTTAAAAAGTTAAGGTTCAAATTAGTATTCAATCTCGAAAGTTAGTGGATCAAATTAGGGTTATAATTCAATAAGGGTCTGACCAAGGTCGTGGTTAAGCTAGTCTTAAATTAGGGCTAGTGGGATTGGAGTTAGGGTTCAATTAAGGTGCAAGGGTTATTGTCTATTTAGGTTAGGGTTCACCAGAGTTCTCTAGGCTTTGGATACAATTAGGTTAGCTCAACAATGGCCTAGGGTTACTTTACTACCAATTAGTGTTGTGAGTTAGGGTTATAATACGAAGTTCAATCGTTAGGTCAAGGTTTAATTAGTGTTAGAGTTAGGTTAATAAAATTTTCCATAATGATATGGAAAGGCATTCAATTGATTCATATACAAATGCAATAAATAAGAATTGGTAATTAAGAACTCCCTTAGAACTAAAGTTATAACAACAAATACAACTCTTAGCTTAATCATTTGTCTTTGTTAGGTTGGGATAAGAATTTAATGGGTCCAATTGAGACCTAGGAAATAAAACCCTGCGGAGGAAATAAAGCATTAAAATCAAAGTTGGGTTTTGATTTTAATCCAGTGACGTAAGCCTAAGTCATTAACTCCAGTGGTCATATCACCGACGGCTTAGACAAAGCCTTTCATTAAATACTAACTGTGCAATGTGTAGGTTTTCCAGATTCGAAGAGATGGGAGAGGATCTCGATCGTACCCCGCCAACTCACAGACCTCAAACTCAATCTGTGTGAAGATGTGTACGTCGATCTCAATCTGTGTGAAGATGTTGTTGTTGGAAATCATGAAGGGTGATCTTTGGATTCTCATGCAACTCTAGTTAAATGGTGACAGTAGATATGCCACCAAATTGCCATGTTTGTAGATGCATTTTTACTAAGCATTGATGAATGTTGCCATTACCTCGCACAATAAATACAAGAGGAATTAACTACTAATAGTGTCATTCTTGTAGCAGTTAGATCTGAGCACTTTGTGGGCTGATTCTAATCAAGTTTGAGTGCTTGTCTGAGAAGAGAAAATGAGTAAGTCAATAAGGAGGTCTATTCATTTGAGCTCACAAAATCTCGGTCCTGCTATTCAGGAAGGTGCTTTGGTTGACAAGCCCAGGCTTGTGCCCACTAGATGCAGTAGAAGGTTGCAATTATAGGATGTTGCTGCTCAACTGGTAGATGACAAAGGCAAGCAGTCGGTGTGCTCTATTACTAGTGTCAGTAGGAAAAATATGGTATGGGCATGGCTCCTCTGGATGCCACACTCGCCCATTGACCTTACGGGCAACACTTTTGATGATGTAATTGAGACCGACTCAGACTACTGTCAGTATTTAAGTCGCTTCAATCACGGTCTGCCCTCTGATGAGGAAATGATATCTATGGGCACATTGATTGTTAAAACCCCAAGTGGACGAACTAGAATCGTATTGGGCAAGGACAAGAAAGAAGAGGAGGCTGAGGGTCTACCGTATTGGGCAACAACTAGAAGCGGGCGTGTATACCAGGGTCTGAGTGTTGGTAAGGGTAGGGTGGTGGGTAAATAAGAAGTTGTTGTGGTGCCTTCGTGGCAATTTGGTTGCCTAGTTTTTTTGCGTGGATAGCGACAAGGGGATTTTGATGACAATTTGTGTTCCCTTTTCTTTTAGATTTCCCCAGTTCATGCACCACTATGTTTTGTAGATTCAACGTGTGGGAAGTTTTGAAATGAAAGTCAAATGCAATGGAGATTTTGTTCAAATAAAAATTTGTGGTGAAATTACATTTGAGCCTGAAGCTTGTTGCTCTCTTGTCATATAAAAGGGAATTCAATGCTCATTTGTAGGGAGAGAACTGATGAAAGCTCTAGCTAGGTTTTGAGTTGAATATATGGTTAGAAAGATATTTGTGGTTCCATTGGCTGTTAAAACCCCAAGCAGACGGAATAGAATAGATAGACTATTTTGAGTTTTGGATGAATATATGCAAATTATCTTAAATTGTATGCAGAAATGACTTATAAGCATGAATAAATGTATAATTCTAATATTTTTTCTCTCCTTATGTGGATTTGAGTGAATTTTGAATGAAATGTTAATGATGTTGTCATTCTTCTTTTGAGAATTTGTTCAATTGTGTGTCTATGTTTTGGGTAGAATTCAATTTTAAAATGTTGAGGTTTCCATATTTATATGCGGAGATTGATCTAAACGAATCCCAGAAACGAATCGTTAAAATATCGCTGAAAATGGGCATGAACGAATGTAGAAGTAAAATTATATTTCCATATATTCATAAAATAAGATCTAATAAACAAAAAATATATGCAATTAAAAATAAAGGAAAAATAATTCAACCCAAATTTAGATAAGAGAGATAATTAGATTATATGATAACTTTAAGGCTAGGTTAGGGTTTGATTAGGATTAGTGTTCGCTAGGGTTAAGGATTAGAGTTATGAATCTACAATTAGGTTCAATTAATGTCTACTCTGTGGTTTCTTCTTCTGGGGAGAAGTTTACGAATGGTAAGTATTTTATAAAATTAATATCAAGCAATTAATTTTAGATAATACTACATGTGGTTTTTCATATGGTATTAAATTGTGGTGATTAAAATTGATAATAGATTTCCTTCTTTTGCATTGTAAGCCACCATAATATATGGCCTTAAAATCCTATTCATATTTTGAGCTTTCTAAACTATACAACACAACATCCAACAAAAAAAATTGTTATGCATTTCTCCAAGCACAAATCCTAGAATTCCCTTAATGTGTTACTTAGGCTAATTTTATTGCAATAAATAAATACACACTAATATATATATTATGGATTTGAGGGAAAAATATTAAAATATTTTTATATATAGAAAAATTTTAAATGCAAGGGATTCAAGTACACATACCTTTGCTTTGTTAATGTTGATGAAGATACAATCTTGATGAAGTGCCAAATTTGATGACATGATATAAAAAATTGGAATATCTTTGCTCTATGTGGCACTTGAAATTTTGTACAAAACTATAACTAACTTCTATGTCAAATTTTAGACTTTGACCTATTTTGCATCAATAAATATGAGCTTTGACACATGCCTCCTAATGTAGCATACAATATGTACTTAAATGCTCAAAATAGTTGGGAGTAGTGTTGAGATTGGTGGATCTTTGGGAAGGTCCAATGCTTCACCTTTGTATCTCTCCCTATAGTTAGAGGTAGAGACGAATATAGAATGAGAGAGGAAAAGGGATAAAAATAGATAGAGATATAGAGAGAGATAGAGGGAGAAATAAATATATAGAGAGATAGGGAGATATATATATATATATATATATATAGAGAGAGAGAGAGAGAGAGAGAGAGAGAGAGAGAGAGAGAGATGGCAAGATAGAGATATAAGGAGATATAGAGAGAGGGGAAAGAGAGAGAGAGAGATAAGTAGAGAAAGACAAATAGAGATGGAGAGGGAGATAGAAATAGGGGAGATAAAGAGAGAGAAAGAGAGAGGGAGAGATAGATAAATGGGAAGAGAAAGACATAGATATAGAGATATATGGGAAGATAAAGGGACAAATAGGCTGAGATATGAAGATAGATAGGGCATAGGAGGAGCAAGAGATCAGGGAGAGATGGGGAGAGATAGAGAGAGGGAGGGAGAAAGGAGAGAGATATGTAGGAGAGGAGAGATAGAAGATGGGAAGAGGATATATGTAGAGAGGGGAGAGAGGAGAGCGAGAGGGGAGGCTTAATTTTTAGTTTAAATTCTATAAAATATTCACAAATAATAATATAAATATTATAAGAATTATATATTCTGTATTTTAAATTCTACACACTATATTTTATTTTTGAAAATATGTAATTTTTAACCATTTTCCTATATATTTAGTATTAAGATTTTTACATCTTTTAACAATTCAATATATAATAGAAATGTACTAGTTAATAATTTAATTAACTAGCATACCTATATTAATTAATAATATATGTAAACATACGAGAGTTATCTTTATCAAGATGCCTATTGACTTGAAAAAATGCTTACATTTTCATGAATATGAATTTGGAAAGCAATCAATTTGATTTCATTATTGTTTGTGTCATTGTTTATCTCAATTCCCATATATAAGGGTACACATTGAAATTTGAAATCATACCAACTTGTTTATAACAATCAACCAAGAACAATAAATTTAAAAGTAGAAATGTTCATCAATCATTAGATTTAGTATTGACAACATCAAAGAAGTATATCATGACAAAATGGCATTAACTAACTTAGATATATCCACTATTTTTTTTTTCAAATGTTTGAATATATTGTTAACATTATATACATTCAAACATTTGAATGTTATGAAACCTATAGCTTTGCAATTGAGTCTAATAAAGCTTTTCTCTCAGATGAATAATCAAACTTTGTTATTTTTATGACTGTGCATTTAATCCTTTGTTCAAGTATATAAGTCTCTTTTTTCACTTGAAGTTTAAATATGTATCTGTTGAAAATGACCTTTTGTATAATGTGTGAAAACTTAACATCATCTTATTTTTCATGCTTCAAAATGTTCAATTCTTTTGTTGTTACACCCATAATTTCTTCTACCACTTCTTCAAAAGTTGTAATCCAAGTGAATGAAGTATGGTCTTGCACTTTGCATTGAAGTATATATTTATAATCACATTCAGGGAAAGTTTTATCACATCTTCCACAATACCACTGACCATTTTCATTAGTGTCTACCTTCTTTTTGCAGTTCCTATCTCCAATTTTCAAGGGGCATGTTGTATAACAAAATTTTTCTACCTTAATGAAAGATAAGGTAGCTTTTGGGTAAGTGCACCAATATGGTTCCCAAAAAGGGAGCTTAAGGGAGGGCGGGAGGGCAGAAAGGAGAGAGTGGGAGAGGGTGGCAGAGAATGGGAGAGGATGGGAGAGAGGGTGGCAAAGAGTGGGAGAGAGTGGGGGAGAGAGGCAAGAAGAGAGTGGGAGAGAGTGGGAGAGATTGAGAGAGGGAGGGAGAGAGTAAGAGGGAGTGGGAGAGAGTGTGAGTAGGTTTTCAATGAAGATTTAATTAGCCACTAATAGGAACAATAAGAAAATAGATAAATGTGAAAATAAATCCTAATCTCTAAGAGTGTTACAGTGCTAAGAATTACATACACATCTCATAAATTTCAATAGAGACATGAGACACATTTATAGAAATAAAGGAAAGAAATATCTATTTAGATAGTTATTAATCTACAAAAGATTAGGACCTACGTACTTCAAGAGATTAATAAAAATAAGTTTTTATTTATAATTTTTAAATTTGATAATTTTGAAATTATCATAGATGTAAAGTAAAGATAAAATATTTTTCAACAAAACAAATAAAAATGACAAACAAATAATGTGATTAATCAAGAATAACATGATATTGGAAAAAATATAATAAATAAAAGAATATGCATAATTGTACATAAGCCATCAAAAGTTTAAATATACCTATCTTTATAAAAAAATAAAAATCTTTAAAATGACTAAAACTTATTAAAACTTATTAAGCTCCATGACAAAACACTACCTTCCATATAAAGAGTATACAACATGATACTTATAGAAAACAAATTATGTAGGATAACAAAAAATTGTTAAAAAGATAAGATAAGATAAGATAAAATTATAAATGAAATTAATCATATTAATTTCATAGTTAAAAAAGATAATTCTATGGATCTTTAAATATACATATATAATAATCTTTAAATCTTTATTTAAAAAAATATATATTATATTTTATAAACTTACACATTAAATTTTTAATAGTTAAGTTATACTAAAATCTACAACTAATATTCATTATTATTTTAAATTATAATATTGATTAAAGATATATAATTATATTTATAAGATTTAAATTCAATAATGAACTTAGAAAAATATTAAATCAATCAAAATTGTTTCTATTATCCAAAAATACTATATAAGTAAATTATAAACTATTATAATATAATATTTAAATTTTATATTTCAAACGTTAAATAATTCTAATGTTAAATTTTTTATAATTATAAACTTACCTTTTAATGATGTTAGTAAGTTTTTAATTGTAAATTAGTTTTTCAAAGATATATTAACATACCTAGATATATTCCACCAAAATCTATTATCTATTATTGATTATGTAATTTTTATGTATAATATATTTAAAAATATATATATATTTAAAAAAAATATATATATTTTGAAAAAATATATATTTAAAAAAATTAAACAATATATTTTTAAATTAGAAATATATTAGAAATATTTTGAATGTATTCAATTATCAAAATATGATTTTTTTTTAATATACCATTAAATCACTAGTTGCCCTAATTTCTCCTCGCTTTTGCTCATTTTTAATGAATTTCCTACTTTTGTCAATATTTCATTT
>VDFB02000008.1:160391103-160403265 GCA_007258455.2 Sequoia sempervirens
CTGTATTTGTTAGAGCACAATTGTGCCACATGACCAATAGAGTTATGGATCACATAATTATAGTCACAAGAATATGTTCCTCAGTTGTGATCTTATGGTGATTCCACACAACAAAATCTGGACATGAAATTCTCAAAACCCTTAACCTCTAAAAATGAAATCTGATGAGATGTTGCTTTAAAATATGATTTTCAAACCTTGAACTACAAATCTGACTTCACAACTGAATTCTGCAAAAAGACAATGACTACCCTCAACCTGGCGATATCTTCTTGATTTTTTTCTGATTTTTCCCAAGAAAATCATCCTTAGTTCTCCACAAACTGTCTCAAGTAGAGCAAAACACTATCGCAATAAATCAGGCACGAACTCACTTTTCTTTATGTCGGCCATAATTTTATTTTTTTTATTTTTCATGTTTGTCGAAAATTCGACGAAAATGATAGCCGACATTTCGACGAACCCCAGGTTAGTCAAAATTTCGACGAACGTCGGGAATAAACTTTCAAAAAATTGGAAATTACACATCAAATTTTACAAGCACCCGACAAACATCGAATTTTACATATTTTTTCAGACAGTTTCTTCGGATTTTATAGTCAAATGTATTAGTGCCACATAGGTCAGTGTGAATCAACTCCAATGGCATTGTAGAAGAACACTCCTTTCGTAATGTGTTTGGAGGCTTGGTTATCTTAAAGGTATATCTCTCACCACATGAGTAGAGTTGATATTCACCATATTGTCAAATTTGATGTGTCCCATCCAATTGACCCAACACTCACCAGATTGAGCCAATAAACAGGTTCTTCCATTTTCCTCCTTTAGATGATAGACATTTCCATTTATACTAGTACCTTCTACAACTAATCTTTCATACATTTCCTTCCTGATCTCACAACCTTTGACATGAAATTTAAGGTTGTATCCTTTGTTGCACTTTGGATTCACACTAAGTATATTGTGCATTAGCCCTTTAACATAGAAAAAATCCTTAGTCTTTTTCTTTTCATTAATGGTTATAACACCCTTTCCACAAATTTGTGTTGACTCATCACCACCAAACTTGACAACTCCACCATTCCATTTCTTAAGGCTGATGAACTTCCCCTTATCACCAACCATGTGATTAGAGAAACCACTTTCAATTAACCAAGAATTTACTTCTTTTTTCATGAGGTAGTCCACACAATTATTAAGTTTTCATTATCTTTGTCAGCCTGTAAGGTACCAAACTTCTTCAATTTTCAATATCACTCTTTTTGTCAACAAATTTCAAGGCCATGAAGAGTGTTTCATCATTTGAATCATCATGATCCTCATCTTCATAATAGATACTATCCTTGGAATAAATACTTCTTTTAAATTGTTCTCTTTTGTTGTTATCCTTTAATTATTTAAAAGGACATTTAGAGGCAAAATGATCAATTCTCCCATAATTGAAGCACTTGAAAGGTAACTTGCCTTTATGTTTTCTAGTGCCCTTCTTCAATCTTCTTACAATTTTTTCTTCTACCTCATCAAATTCAACATCTTGATCAAATGTTTCATCTTCTTCCTTCTTATTGACTTTGAATGCTACTTCCTTCTTTGGAGCATCTTTCTCAAACTCTCTCATTTCAAAGGCTATGAAAGAACCAAAAATTGATCTGATGAATAGTGTTAGCATTTCAATTCGCACCTCTAGAATTCAGATTAGAAATGGGTAGCTATGCACAGATAAACTTCTCTTCGAATTAGGAGGGGAAGCTCTCTATTTGCTAATGTTGCTTAAAAGAAAGTAAACTTTAAACTAATTTTCCAATATTTTTGTTTAGCTAAGAGCACAAGGTTATAAAACTCAAGCGTTGTAGCTGAGATTTTCTCTTTTGGAAGTTCTATGACTAAGTCGACTCTAATGATGTTTCTAACTACTCAAGTAAATGCAAAGCATGAGAGTTAGAAATGAACAAGGAATGATTCTTTAACATAAATACTTAAATAAACTTTCTTCCAATGCACATCTACTTACTTTCAATGCATGCTGAAATAGAGATCATATAAGAATAGCACATAAAACATAAATTTGAGAAATTATATCAAGGTAAAGTAGGCACAATGCTTTATTTCTCAAATCTCAAGTAACAAAGATTACACTTCTGGGACAACAGGATTGTAGCAAAACAGACTTACAATTTAGCGATCAACCATAATACATTGGCACAAGGCACAAGAACTGAACAATAACTAGCAGCTAAATAGGCATACAAGCTTGCTCTTACACTAAGTGAACTGAAACTAAACAACTTGCAGGAAAAATAGGCTCGGTAATTTGTTATCACAAGAATGGTTAAAAATAAATGGACAAGGTTGCCATTATTTATACACAAGTAGAGTAGGGAACCCTAAAATCTCCTTGCTTAAAAACTACAACTAAGACTTGCCAACATGCAAGCTTCATTTCTAAAAATAAAATAAGATAACTATCTAACAACCTATGAAAGCATAAAAACAAGTAAAGTTCCAACTATTACAACTTGTTTTCTTTCTCCTTCAAAGAATGGATAAGCATGAGCCCAGAATAGAAAGAAAGCTTGAGATAAGAATGGAAAGAAAGCTAGGAGAAAGTTGTTGCTTTAAATCTCAACCACATTCGCTAAAAAGCTAGAAACTATATCTCCATCAGGAGCATCAATACTATTTATAGCCATATTCCACTTTTCCAGGATTTCCTCGCCTTCTACAACTAAACTTAGAGAATCTTTCACCTCTTCAACTACTTTATGAGTTCTATTCTTGAAAACGTCGTTGTCCCAAAAGATAACACACTAATGGATACTTTGCGGCTCTGCAACTTTATGTTTATGACACTTCCCCTAATTTTCCAATGGAAGAGTATTGTACAAATCTTTTGATACTTTTCCTTTTTCTCAGATCACACCTTTTCACACTCTTTAGTTGAGACAATGAAGTTTTATATCCATGGTGGTGTTTGAAAAGCACTTCTCAACATCATCTAGCCTAAGGCTACAAAATACAATACTGGCTTGGTTTTGAATCCCATGGGAGAGTACTGCATGCTAAAAAACTTGAATTTTAATAGTAAACTCGACTATGTTCGGACACCTTTTGTGCAAATGGCTGAAAATTGAAGGCTAATTTCTCATGAAAAAGTAGTTTTCTCAAAAAAAACTAGGACTTGGGTTTTGTAGAGAACTTTTTTTTAAGAGAACCTAGATCATTTGTTTTGGAAAATACTAAAGGTTGGTAGAAAAAGCAGAAAACCTAAAATTTTAGGATTTTCATCAAAAAAGTTGAGAGCTAGGTTTTGTGTAGAATCGTGTTCTATGTGGACTCAGTTGATCAGTTTTCAAAAATAATGAAGATTTCTTAGACATGCGAAAAAAAAAACAAGTTCTTGAAAGTTGAAAAATTCTTCAAAGTTGTAGAGAATCAAGAACTAAGCTGACCCAGATTGTTGGAAATTGAAAATATTGACCCCCTTCTTCTGAAAATCAATGCCCTCGAGAAATAAAGCATGAAAAAATGAGCTCCTTTGTGTGTTGATCCATAAAATATGAAGAACTATGAAAAAGCACCACATTTTGGCTCTTAAATCTTGAAAATTAAAATTTTATGTTTCTTCCTCTCTTGCCTTGGACACCACCTACAAAAATTTGTGAATAATGAATTTCTAAGCCTCCTTAAATATATTTTGAGGAAAAAAATGCTTTTATTCTCTGCTTTAAATCCTTTTAAGCCAATCCTAAGCAGGTTCATCAAACTTGGACACTTTTCTTTGATTGATGCATGATGAAATTGAAAATTTTACTAAGGAATTAAACCTTGGGCACCCTTCTTGGCTAGAAGCACTTTTCCTCTCTAGACTTAGCCAATTTTCTTGAAATTTCAACTTTTGCTTGATTTTGACCTCAATTTGATCCTGATTTATGGAAGCTCGGTGAATCCTGTGAGTTGACGGATGATCTCATTGTGGAGCCTAGTCAAATCTGGGGAAGTTGTCCTAGAGGTTGCTTTAGGTTAAAACATTATCTTGACCTTCAAAATCATGGGCACCCCTAGCTAGCTGGGGCACCCAACATTACCAGTGTTAGCAATTTTTTACATTCTTCCATTTCTTCATGTTTTTTGATCTTCTGATGAGTTCATGATTCTGAGAGATAGACTGACCTAATGAACTGACTGTCAAATTCACGAGATAGGTTGATGAATCTGAGGGGGGTCTTTTGGGAGCTTCATCTCCCAAAAATTTGATTTAGGGCTTCAAATCCTTGGGTGCACTTGGCTAGTTGGAGTGCCCATGATTGCTAGAGTTAGATTATTTTCACCTTCTTTTGACTTTTCAATTTTGCTCATGTTTACCCCTCCAATTTGTCTACAATATCTAATGATTTTCAAATCTGATGGGCTTGTTGATGATTGCATTAGAGAGCTGCTTCAAAACTAAAGAGAACATTCTAGAGGCTACAACTGCAAATTCATCCATTTGATGACCCAAAAGCTTGGGTGCCTATCTCCTCCTGGGACGCCCATGATCTCTAGCCTTAGCCATTTTTGGGTCTTTTTAACCTTCAAATTTGTACCTCATGTTGTGTCCTTGATTCGATCTGAATTTTCTGGCAACTGATGGGTTCGATGATCAGGCCAAGATATTCACTATGAAGCTAGCAGAATTCTAAAGTGATTGACTGATCTAGAAAACCCTAACCCCTAAATTAGATGGCTCAAAACCCTAGGCACCCCTGGCTACCTGGGGTGCCCAGAATTCACAAACTTAGAATATTTTCTGAGTTTTTTATGATTTGCATTTTGCTACTTTATCAATCCCTCTCCATTCAGTCTCGAATTTCGGCTGACTAAAAGATCATGGCTGACTAAAAGATCAGATGACTATGTTGATGGATTCACCATGGAGTTGGGAAGATTTTGATGTTCAACATTATTTGGGGTGAGCAAACCCTAATTCCATCATTTGACCTCTTGAAAGATTGGGCGCCTATCTCCTCCTGGGGCACCCATGCTTGGTAGTGTTAGTTTTTATTTTGCAAATTTCAACTTTTCCCTTTGTTCCACGTGCTTGCCATTGCTTCGACTGTTGGAGATTAAAAAAAAATTGGCACAAAACCCTAGGTGCCTAGACTGAGTAGAGGCACCTGAACTTTCCAAAGTTAGCCAAAAAAATTTAATTTTCATGATTCTTCAACTTTCATTCTTTGTTCTTCATCCCTTGACCATCTGTTGCAGTTTCTTGATGTGAGTAGTGCTTGAGACTCTGAATCTGACACTTGGCAGTTGACTAACCTCCATTAATGGCCTTGGAGCTCCTAAAACAACTTTTGAAAAAGCAGAATAGACCCACTAGGGAAAAAATGGTCTTTTTATGATTCTGACTAAACCAACCTGATGAGGAAGTATTTTTAGCCAATCAAAATTAGTTTGAACCATAGAAGTCAAACTTTCTATTTTTAGAATTTTTTTATTTTTAAGAAAATTTTGTCAGCATCCATTTCAAAAGAAACCCAAAAAAAGGTTCTACTTTTAGAAAGTTTCTAAAAATAGAAATTTTCCTAAAATTTAGGGCTGAAAAACTGAGATCTGGGTTTTGTAGACTAGGTCACTCTAAGGAGACCTAGATCATCATATTTTGAAAATTTTGAGTTTTTGACCCTCATACAAGACATGCAAATCCCCAATTTTTACCTTTTTGACAATTTTGACAAGACTTTTACTCATTTCTTCAAAATGCCTAAGTGTAGCAAAAATTTTAATTTGAGGTACAACAAATAGTTATCCAAATCCTTAGACTCCTCAATAGAAAATACCTTATGACTATAAGATTTAGGGAGAGATCTCGGGTAAGTGCACAAAGTTGAGTCCACGAAACGTGGAAGTTTTTTGCCTTAACCAAAAAATTGAAATCGGCATTGAGGAAATGGGATCCTGATTTAAATAAACGGGATCCCGATTTTTAAAAATTGAGATCCCGTTATGGTTCGGGATCCCGAGCCTAAGACAAAACGGGATCCCGCTTTTAAAAATCGGGATCCCGTTTCCCATAGGATTCTGAACCAATGGAAACAGAATGGGATCCCGATTTATAAGAAACGGGATCCCGATTTATAAAACATGGGATCCCGATTTATAAATAACAGGATCCCGATTTCTATAAATCAAGATCTCATTTTATACTGGTATTTTTTTTTTTTTTTAAATAGTTTTCACTGCTCAGCGGATGGGACCCCGAGTATTGGCGACAGCGACCCCCACGATCAGCTACAAGTACCCACCTACATGCCATCTTTTTGCATTTTTCTATTTTGAATTGAAATTTTGAAAGAAATAAGTTAATTTAGCATGTTTTTTTAAATTTATTTCACGTTTTAAGCATTTTTTTAATTGTTATAGTAGAATTGAATAATTGTACAAATAGACAAAAAAATGCAATGAAACCTAAATGTTTTTTAATAAAAATGAAAAAAAAAACCTTGAATTTTGTTTTAGAAACAAAATTTAACTTTTGAAACCTAAATTGTTCGATTAAACCCAAAAAAATTGAATTTGAAAACCCTAATTGAAACAAAACAAAAAAATTTGCATTTCAAAACCCTAGAAATCAAAATGAAATAAAAACATTGCATTTACAAATCCAAATCAAGCTTTTTGAAACCCTGAATTCAAATCAAACGAAAAAAATTGAATTTGAAAACCCTAGTTTGAATGGAAACGAAAAAATTGCATTAAAAACCCTAATTGTTTAAAATTGAAACCCTAAATTGAATTGGAACAAAAAAATTTGTTAAAACCCTAAATTGGAATCGAACAAATCATTTTGATTTTGAAAACTAGGTAATTTTGAGCTTCAAAAAAAATCATTCGCATTACTTAAATGTTTTAAATTTTATTTGCTTTGTATGGAAAAAACAATATATATTAAACTTTAGTTTCAATATTAAATTATAATTAGATTAGAAATCAATATGTTAAAGAATGGTTAAAATTCATAAAGTTTATCTTGATGTTTGTTTGCAAATTTAGTTAGCAAATTCAGAATCTAAACACGTACAATCGATTCCAAATGACACTAACTTGCAAGTCTAAATTATGCCAAGGGCCACCCAAACTTCACCCTAAGTTTGCTAAACCCTAGACCCTAAACTATAAAATCTAAACCCATAACACTAAAGCATTTGAAATTTATGAACCCTAGACCCTAATCTTTCATTGGACATACCTAAAATTATGTAGGTTCAATGTCAAGAATGGGTCTATTTGGTAGATTTATGAAAACTATTTTAAATATCTAGAATGCCATAAAAGTATAATTATAGCAATTCCAATTGGAAACACTTGGGTACATATATATCGTATGAAATTTAAATCTAGGAAGGTGTCTATCATATAGGCGAGTTGATAATACATGGAAAGAGGTTTGTATGGGAATATATGTATTAATAAAAACATAGCACATGACCTCTATAGGATTTTATGATGCGATCCTAGATAATAATCCACCCATCCCTCAATCATACGGATTCTTTATAAATTAAGAGATCTTACTAAATCCATAAAATTACCTATATTTTGATACTATATAGATTTATGGAAGATAGAAAATGCATCAATATGAGACCAAGATGGAACCATTTAACACCTACAAGGTACACTCTAGCTACATGGGAAAGGAGGAGGTACATGATGATAGCTCTGGAGGAACTAAGCATGCCATTATTACAATTTAGAGATCTGAGGGATATTGATTCATATAAAAAGAAATATAATTAACATTTATATTATTTAATATATTATATTTAATATAATATATTAAATAATATAAAATATTTAATATCACAAAAATATAATATAAGATTACAATTAAGGATAGGTACGTTACAACTTACTTGGGGCTTTTAATGAGGATTAGGCTTAAGATTCAATTAGGTTTGTAGTAAATAGTTAGGTTACAATTAGGAATATATAATAAATATTAATATAATTGTAATACAAATATAAATTAATTTAAATATAATATAATATAGGAATACATTTAAGATTACCTAGTAAAGGTTATAATTTAATTAAGTTTCAATTAGGTTTGCAATTCAATTAGGATATGGTTAGGTGTGGGGATCATTTAGCATTCTATTATTGTTAGAGTATGGGTTACATTTAAGATTATTGTTATTTTTGTGATATGTATAGATTGATTCTTTTTTAACATCATGATACTTTTTTTTATTAGAGGGGTAAACACTTTTGACCCAGAGCTAGATGGAACCAATGAGGCTATAGTATGACTAAATTTGGACCTCACTAGACATCTAGATCCACTTAAGCCATCCTATCACCTTAAATCATAAATTGATTTCTTAAGGGGTCCCAATATGACAAATTTCTTAAAGGGATCAAAGAAGTTCTTAAAATTTGGTGAAGTTGCCCAAGGCAACCAAATTTAACAATAATAAGATCGTGCAAGATTATAATATGAATGAGATTCTAAGGATCTAGGTTGGTCATTGAAACAAGAGTATATCTCAACTCAACTATTCCACAAGAAAAATGTTTTCACCAATCTGTAAGTTCATTAAATATTCTGAAGGGGCAATTCAAAATCTCTTTACCTCAAGTTTTGTAAACCCTAAACTCCTAACTCTAAAAATCTAAACCCTAAACACTAAAACCATTCATTTTGTCCTACCTTAACATCTTTCATAAAGAAATTTGGTTGTCTTAGGGAAAATCTACCTCAAATTTCATTCCCTTATGCCATGTAATTTTGTCCTAGGATCTTACTACATGTACATCCCCTTAAGTTATCCTATTACCCTAAACCCTAACTCTAAACCCTAAAGCCATCATTTTTTCTTAGGCTCTTAATGAAATTTGGTTGCCTTAGGCAACACCACCAAATTTCATTCCCTTATGCCATGTAATTTTTTCCTAAGATCTTACTACATATATCCCCTTAAGTTATCCTAAATCCCTAAAACCTAAACTCTAAAGTCTAAACCATAAACCCTAAAGCCATCATTTTTTCTTAGGCTCTTAATGAAATTTGGTTGCCTTAGGCAACTCCACCAAATTTCATTACCTTATGCCATGTAATTGTTTCCTAGGATCTTGTTGCATGTAGATCCCCTTAAGCTATCCTATTACCCTAAACCCTAAACTCTAAAGTCTAAACCCTAAACCCTAAAGCCATCATTTTTTCTTTAAAGGTTCTTAATGAAATTTGGTTTCCTTGGGAAACTTCACCAAATTTTATTCATTTGAGCCATGCCATTTTCTCCTAGGACCTCACTAGACGTAAATCCCCTTAAGCCATCTTGTCACCCTAAATCAGAATTCGATTTTCTTAAGGGGTTCCAATATGATACTCTTAAGGGATAAAAGAAGTTCTTAAATTTCCAGGATCGTGCTGCCCAAGGCCCAACTTCAAATTTAATAATAATAAGAGATCCCCGCAAGATTATACAATAATAGTTAATTGTACATGTGCCTTAGACATATAAATGAGGCTTACATATAATTTACCATTTGTATTTACATTATTTTACACACATTTATATTGAATGGTTTAAAGGTATTTCCTAAACATGTATCTTACATCTTGAAATTACAAATCTAATGCAGTTCACTCATCTTAAAAGATCACATGGATCCATTCAATAATATCTTACAATCCACTTCCACCATCCATCTACAACACCTTCACCTCCACCTCCTCACCACTCCACCCTATAACCCCCCACCCCACCACCGGAAATCAATGAACATGTCAGTTGCATAATAAATCAATGCTTCCTGCCAGAACCATCCAAGATCAAATCAACATTATTCAAAAATGAAGAATGTGTCGCGACTCAGGAGGATGTTTGCATCTAGGATGCAAACCCTTGCTGATGATGTCAGCCATGGATGGGATCAGATGAGCATCGACAATGGCTAGGAGGAGAGGAGAACTCCCACTTTGGAAAAGGAAAACACAAAGAAAAATGAAGATCTATGCAAAGAGAGAGCCAAGTATTAGTTTATAAATTAAAACAATGATCTTAAATAGTTGCTAGGAATTTATAAATTTTGTGAACGATGGATATTTTGTGTGATGAATTTTTAAATTTGGTTCCAAATGGATATTTTTAGTGACATGAATTTATGATTTTGGTTCTATATGGATATTTTTAGTGACATGGATTTGTGAATTTGGTGGAATTTATGAACTTATAATGAATAGTATATAATAGTATATATTTTATGACTATCTACTAGATCATGATTTCTCCCCGCCGAAAACTGTAATATATATATATATGTGTGTGTGTAAGTTGTGACATAAGCAAAATGAGATTTTGTGAATGTTTCAAGCTTCTATTGTTTAGTATGTATGTGCATGTATTAAAAAATTTGCATAATAAGTTCTTAAATCTTTAAAATTTGTATATGTATGTATAGTTTAGTTTAATGATTTGTACGCGATGCAAAATTATGCACTTTATATTTTTATTTTAAATGTACATGTACATACATTTAATTTTTAATTTTGTATGGACATGCTCTTGAGTTGAATAATCAATGTATATATATGTGCATTTCAATTAAATATATGATCTTAATATATATATGTTGCTCATCCTATTTCAATTAAATATATGATCTTAATATATGTATGCACATGGACTATTTTGTGTGATTTTGCAGGTGCAAATTTATATCAAGCATATCATGGATGATTTTAACATTGATGATATCATCAATCCACTACCTCCCCCTCCCCTCCACCTCCACCTCCCCCTCCCCTCCCCCTCCCTCCCCCTCCCTCCCTCCCTCCACTCCACATGCCAATTTCCAAAGACCTATGGCATCTGATGAGGCTCGCTTGAGAGCATGAATAAATGATCAAGTTGCATCCTTACAAAATCAAATCAATGCTATGCAGAGTCAAGCATTGGTTCCTCCACATGTGAGACGTTTTGCATCTGCAATGCAAAACGTTGTTGATTCCATCAGGATGATCGATTCTGATCTTGATAGGCATCGACGAGACAGAGAACAAATGAGACAATTTTATTCTGATGGTCTTTCTTACAAACAAATATTAGACCTTAAAATAATGAAAGTCCATCTAGCCCCCTACTTTCTTGACCCCATTACTCGACAACCCATTCCACCCAAATAAATCTAGAATATCCATGAGGTGGTGCATACATCCGCAGATGATTGCACATTTTTGGGATCAATGGTATATGGTTTTTGATAGTCCCCTACATGCTAATTGGGAGTGCCCATTGTATTTTTTGAGAAAATTGTATGTAGAGTTTGTTTTGGGGCAAAAGCCCAATTATTTTGATTTTAGATCATTTCAGGGTGTTGGTGGCGGCATGCCACAACAGAGATTAAGGGAAAGGGTTGATCCCCGATGCCCTATGCATGTGCAACCCCTTATTGTTGCTCATGGTCCTCCCATTCCTACACCTGTACATCATCAAGCTCTGGTCTCAACATTAGGTTCCCTTAGTACACTCGCAGGAGACTTTGATCAGCACGCTTCTGCAATAGCGAGTGGGGAGCATAGAGACGATGATGATGATGGAGGAGTTTTCTATGGAGCTAGTCCGAGTACCGCTCCAGGAGTGTCGAGACTCATCCCCCATATATGTACTAGTTGTCATCAAGTATGCTATGGACTTGATCAGGCTACACCTAGTTCAGGTGGATGGGGAGATTCTGGTGGTTCATCTGGTCGCATCAGTTCATTTGTAGAGTTCCTCATAGCAGAACATCACCCTAAGGACACTACGACACAGGTATAAATATGCATCTAGATGTACATTCATTTTATAATAATTTTTATGGTTGTATATATCAAAGAAAAGTTTGCAATACATTTTAACAATCAAATTGTTTGGTGTATAGATGACACTAATGATGCAAGGGAAATCATCCGTTCCATGAGTACATACATCGACACTGGTCATACTTGGCAACCCTTATGGGGTATTTTGATTTCAATTTTTAAAATTATATATGAAATCATAAATTATTTAACTTGAGTTTTAAATTTATAATTGAATCACATATATGTTTGAAATATTTACATTGGTTTAGGTGAGTCAATCAACATCCACGTCGATTCCTCCTGAGGGATTGTCAAGCACCCCTCCACTA
>VDFB02000008.1:160412045-160431553 GCA_007258455.2 Sequoia sempervirens
CACTTGCTTCTCAAAAACCTATGCACTTGACACATTTATGACCGCACTTGATAGATCTATCCACTCTTGCTAATATTTTTACACCTTTGCTCAGAAACCAACATTATTGTTGTATCCTATTGACAATTGGGAAAAACAAACCGAAGCTACTTACAGGATCCTTGTTAGAGTGAAACAATTGGAAAAATAGATAAGTCATATAGTCCCTCATCTATTATTTCCATCTTACTTGTTAGAAATAAAAATCAAAACAAACCACTGGGATCATTCCTTCACTCAGACATCTAAGATATTAACAGTTACTTGAACCAAACGGATAGTTCAAGTAAGATTTTCTGCAACATATCCTCTAGACAAGGAAGTAAAATATCGACCCTAGTCCTTCAGCATTTTGATTTCTGAAAAGTAGCACCATTCCACAACAACACTCAAAAATTAGGGTCTTGAGCTTCATAGCAACCATCTCAATACACCATTACACTTTATGACCATCTGGTGACCAACTGCTCTAGTTCAACAACTGAACCTTGTAGCACCAATCCTCTAACCTATTCTCACACACATTTAAGGTAAACAAATTGATATCATTAGAAATTTAAGAACCTTCATATTTGAGAAGAATGAAACACCCAACCAGTGGAGAAACACAACAAACATCTTAGATGAAGAGGAAGAGAAAGTAGACCTAATATCCAGAAGACTTGTGTTACCATCTCCTATGTGGCAATAGATATACACCCCTCATGAGCTCTGGAAAGAGAAGAATCCTTAGATTCAACAAGAGAAAAATCCTTAAGCGGTAATCTATATTATGACTTTCAAAGAACTACCCTACCCTAGAGTTTTCCAAAGGGTAAATCTTGAGAAGATACCGCACCTATCAAATACACTAGAATTTTTTCTATTTGTGCTTTTCAATGGGCCAACCACCCTTAGATCTAATGCACTAAAAATTAAAAAAAAAAAAAACTTTCATTTCTTTTAAAACAAAAAATCAAAAAAATAAAAGCTTTTTTTTCCATAGATAGGAGTCACAAAAATAGTCACAAGAGCTTGCAATTGTTTATGAAAACTACAAGATCACAACACAGGAAGAACATGGAAGCAAGCAAGAACAATGCTAGCATCCCACCAGCAAACACTACAAATGACAAAGGTATCCCATGGGGCTATAGGCCAAGCAACCTAGAAACACCCCAAAAGATACCTCTATACAGAGACACCTTTAGTGAGGAAGAGCTAAACCGCAAATGACACGAAGTGAGAACAAAACAACCAAGACCCAAAAAGAGTAATCATAGAGGAGGTAGATACTGAAGAGAAGATAAATGATGAGGAACTATTTGAACACTCCAACAACCAAAAAGTACTCAAACTAATGGAAAAATTATTGAGAAAGGACCCAAACTCGTATTTCTTTAAGTTAGCACAAAGTGGTACTAAATTGCTAGTGGACTTCAGTATGGAGGTTCTCAAAGATCCCAATCTTATTCCCTTAGGGGATAACTCGGTTGTAAGATAGATATCTAAACCCACAGAGATTCCAAACATTCCACCCATATTCTCACAAAATATTGGTCAACCCAAGGAAAACCCCTTGTGCAAAAAACCAACTCAAGCCAACCAAGTAGCAATGGCACAACAGTATCAAGGAGGGCCATCCTAGTATGTACCGCAAAACAACAATCCACCTCCCAGACAATATGTATCTCAAAACACTTTGAATGTTGACCCTTCCAAAAATAATAAGTACCACTAACAAGGTGGACCACAGGGTCCCCTTCCAAATCATTACCATCAACAAGGTGGACCACAGGGTTCCCTTATGAACCAATAGTACCACCAACAAGGTGGACCACATGGCCCCCTTCCAAATTAGTAGTACCACCAACAAGGTGGACCATAGGGTCCCCTTCCATATTCATCCCATCAACAAGTTAACCTGCCAATGCATCATCTAGGAAACCTTTAGTATAGTTTATCCCAGCAACAAGGTGTACCACATGGTCCCCTTCCATATTTGTCCCATAAACAAGGTAACCTGCCAATGCACCATCAAGGAAACCTTTAGTATAGTTTATCCTAGCAGCAAGGTGTGCCACAGGGCACCCTTCTTTAGTTGTCCCATCAACAAGGTAGCCCACTAATGCATCATCAGGGAAACCTTCAGTATAGTCCATCCCAAAAACAAGGTGTGCCATAGGGCACCCTTCTTCAGTCATCCCATCAACAAGGTAACCCACCAACACATCATTAGGGAAACCTTTAGTATAGTTTGTCCTAGCAACAAGGTGTGCCAGAAGGCACCCTTCTTCAGTCATCCCATCAACAAGGTAACCCGTCAATGCACCATCAGGGGAACCTTCAACATAGTTCATATCAACAACCAAGTGTGCCATAGGGAACTCCTCTTAATTTTTCCTACCAACAAGGTAACCCGCTAACACATCAACAGGGTAACCTTCAGTATACTTCATCCCAACAACAAGGAGCTAACCCTCCTTACACATAGCAAGTACCCAACCCACCCTATGTTCAAAATAGTTACCACGGTTCAATACCCCCATTCTATCCAACTTATGGCCAAACAAATTTTGTGGGGCAACAAGTATATTACACACAAAACTCGCAAACCAAAGAACGAAAAAAAAAGATGGAATTGAAACTAGAGTTCATCACCCAATAGATAGTAGATATGCAGGTAGGGAAAACAAAGAAGACCTGCACCCTTTAGGAAATATTCCCATTCCCATTCGATCACTCCATCACTACACTACCTTTTCCAAAATTGTTTGAGATACCCAAGTTTGACAAGTACAAAGGAAGAGGAGCTCTAGTAGAGCATGTACAAGACTTCTCAGTTTCATGTATGGAGGTACAAAACAACGATGCTTATCTCATGATGCTCTTTCCACCCAGCTGTTAGGACTAAAAATCCTATTCATTATTTGTTACATTTTACTTCATAAAGTGAAAAAATTCATGTGACTTGATCCATTTTGTAACCCATGATCCTAGGAATATAGCCTCTGGCATATAAGCATCTCCCCTATCATAGTTGAGCAAAAATTATAAGAGCAATTGATCCTTATCAGGAAGATCAAGTGCATGTCTTTCAAGTCAATGAGTCATAACCCTTTACTGAATATTTTTTGCATATCAGGAAGACATGAATAAAGTTACAACAATCAAAGATCCCAAAGATAACAAGTGTGCATAATCAAGAAGATAGTGCATAACATTTCACCAATAAAAAAAAATTTCAGCAAAAGCAAGCAAGTCAGAGGGAAAGTTTCAAATCACACCGAGCTCATGCGTTAGGCCAATGGAAGCATTATCGAGGAGAAAAATACATGCTTTCACCGATGAAGCAAGAGAGCAATTGTATCGGAGAGACATGCATGATCGGGGTAGGTTCCCCAGATCTCTCTAACCATGTGGGTTACTCCGATGAGGGAAACTAGAGAAGTTTTCAGGGAGATTCTTACCAACTTATCCCAACGAACAAAGCGGTAGAGGAAACATATTAGGGATACCAAGTATATCAGAAAGGAATTTTATTCTCTCAACGATGGTACATGTTAGCCTAATGATAATATGGAATGACCACTATTTTTTGAAAAGACACCGAGCAATGCTTAAAAGGGTTTCTAATGGTCCAGACCACTCTGATATTGGATAAAATTCATAATGTTCTACCCAAAACATAAGGGATTGAAAAGAAAGAGAAAAGGAAATTGTACAATATCAGTGAGAGTATTAGGTTGTCTTCCTAATTGAATAAGACAACCAAAGGGACACTTCATATCGAAAGGACATTCAGTTAGTCTTGGAAATTAGTTATGAATGTATAAACAAAGGTGGCACCAAATAAAGTGCACAGATTGGCCTGGGACTAGAGGGGTTCCACTGATGCAACATTGTTGTATCACTCTGACATTTCAAAATTCAAAAAACATGTTGCATTCATTTCTAGTGGTGGACATTAATGGTCGCACGAATGAACCTCATATGAATATTTTTGATTGAAAGAGATTGAACCAAAACAATTTTCAGAAGTTGCAGTCAAGAAGGATGGGAAACTGAGCATAAGTCAAGGAATTTAGTGTGACCAAAAACATATAAGCATACAAACCCTGTAATTGATAGATTGTAATTCAATTTTTCCATCTTATAGAGAAATAAGATGAAGAGCTCTACAAAAACAAAAAACAAGAAGCAATAAGGTGAAAGTAGCCAGTCTAAAAGTAAGAAGCAGAAAACTGAAACGAGGTTGGAATTGAAAACAAAAGAACGGAAACTAAACCAAGACCTTATTGATCAATTGTCTAGTTCATGGCCAAAAGCTAGAATGTCTACACAATTAAGGGCTGATGTAGCAATATTGGAGGATAAATACAAACATGTAGGAGATGTGTGAACCCCCATTATAGGATATGAATTGTTCATGTTTCATTATTGTTGGAGAAGTATATTTAAACCAGTTTGTAACCCTCAGAATTTCAATTTGGAAAATTCGGTTGTTCCCAACGTCTTTGTGAATGTAGAGCTCATAAAAAAAATTTCCAATAATTATAACCCAGACCTTAAAATCATATGCAACCCTCAAGGAGAACCTTTCATACATGTATCCAAAATTGCACTTTGTGAAGTTTTCAGCCTAGATGACACATGTGATCAGCCTATAGTACATGAGGATTTAGAAAAGGAATATTGGAAGATGGATACTACCTACAAAGGATGGAGGTTGTCATTACACAAGCCTAGAAAAGATGGAGACCTAGTACCACTTGAGGATGGTGATAGACCTCACTTTCATGTTGATTTTTTCAAGCCCTATTTGAAACATACTTACTTCTCAGTGGGTCAAATAATGGGAACAAAGGTCTCTGAATTTATGTCTATACAGCCAATGGTGATCACTGCAAACATAGAATGTCACAATGCAAGGCCCTTTTATTATGCTTCACACATTTCTACAGAGATTGACTTAGGGCTAATGGCCATCAAGAATGAATCTCCTACAATGCACTTTAAACATTATTCCCTTCTCATGCACATGATATTGTACTATGGACAAGAGTTAGGAATATGGCTAGAGGAATTAAGAATCACACAGTTGGATAAAGAGGGTCAGGCATTACCAATACAATTATGGACTTCCATTTGGGACAGTAGATTTATCAATTCCAATTATGTTTATTTTCAAGAGCACTTTGTCAAGACATTGTATAGGTTTTATGATCACCCTTGTGATTATTCATTGTCTAATGAGATCAAAAGATTCTTAAGGCCTAAGGATTTCAATGGACAACTGACTGTAAGTCATAATTGGGGTGACTAGTATTGCTATGTTGATTCCACTATGATCAGGGTTTATGGTTTTGAAGACACACCTTTCCTATTACCCAAGACTGTGCTAGATAGAATTGCATATCTAGAGATTGTCAAGGAAATGGATTATTCCAATTTCATGAACTTGAGTGCATATGAAAAATAGTCATTCATACCTAGTACATTGCATTTTGGGGATTTCACTGTGGTGTCAAAAGAAGGATATGATCTCATTTTGGATAACTGACTCCAGAGAAAGGAAGAAAATTATTAGAGGAGTCTAGTGTGATGATATTTCTTAGTTTGGACTTAAATTCTACTTTAGTTTTTTATAGGTTTTTGCACAATACTGATGCCAAACACAAGCTCAATTCAGAAGGGATAACAACGGTATACATTGGGTCAAGATACAATCCTGATGAGAATTCTCTTATGATCTACGCTCTATACCCCCCACATTAGAAGTCTATAATTATTGATACAGAGAAAGAATTTGGTCATGTGATGACATTAAAAGTGGGTGAAACTGATCTTGTGGTCATAGCTGATATTGGCATAAATGTAGCCAAATTGAACAAGGCACGGATTCAAATTTTGATTAAAGAATGGGATATGTACAAGTTGAACAGTGAAAGGATACTCAAAGAAAATGATTTTCTAAGAGACGTAGTCAAGGATATATTCAAAGGACTTAAAAAAATGTCGATTCAAGGAGAAGGCTCCCAATTAAAGGACAAGTGTGAGGAATTATAGATTAATAATTAGCAGATGCTCACTCAAGTGACCAAGGCCAGGTTTGACACACTTTCTACAATACTCCAAAAGAGGTGCACTGATATGATGATTTGGATGGACAAGTTCTGGGTAACTCACTCCAAGTGTCACTACCATTCAAGAACATAAAAGGATAAATGACAAGTTTTAGGAAAATCTCCAAGAGGTACTGAAACATATATTTTTGGGCTCCTAAGACTTCTCTTGCACTCTTAGGGTTTTGCACCTAAAAGGAGAGAGATAGGAGCCAAAAATGCTAATGGTTCACTCAAATTATGATGTATACAATGTTGTATAATGTAAATGAAGTTAACTAAAGGCAATTGACTAATCTAAATGGTTGAATATGAATGCAAACTTAAGATTTATGCCTTATTTGAAAATACAGTGTGATATGAAAACAATGAAGAAAATGAAGAAAATATGTTGAATAGAAGGAGATGAGTTAAATCAGAGTGCACTTGGGAAAAGTGTTATGAATCTAGAAAGTTGTGAATTTTGACAGAAGTTACTAATTTTTCACAGTGGGACTCATTCACCCAGGGTGGCGAATTAGTCCTCCTCCTAGTGAAAAACTATTGGGAGCTAGTTTCTGACTGTTAGGATCTAGAATCTTAAAAAAATAAAATTTGAATTCCTAAGGTGGGACTCATTTTCTATTGGTGGTGAATCAGTCCTCTCCCAAATTTTTGAAAAATCAGGAGACAACTCTACAACACCAGATCTAGAAATTTCTGCTTATCGGGTTGTTGAACTCAATTCTATAGGAAATGGATAGAAAAACTTCTTCAAGCTTGAAATACACTTGAGTTGACTTGAAGCACTTATTTGACTTGTAAACCAATCTTCAACACCTAAAATCTTGTCAAATCTGCACACAAAAGGCTACAAACAAACATGCAATAGGGGGAAAATGGTTGAGGGTTACTGAATAGTGGTTTGCCTTGGTCAAACCCCACTTTTCGTAATCAAACCCTTAATGAAACAATGAAATGAAAGAGAATGATAAACTAGCAACATGCAAATGCTATCAACTTACCGAACCCTTGATGATGCAAGTCTAAAGTAATGCTAATGGATGCTCCAAAGTGCTTGAATAGTGCTTGAAAAGATGTAAAATGCTTGATTGCTTGAATGAATAGGTGGATAAGTGAACTTGATGAATGGGGGTTGAAATGAAGTGAAAATCACTTATTTATACACAATTGTGCCTTAGTTACCCATTCATACCTCATCACAAGGCGACATCAAGTGATTTTGAATAAAATCTTGAAAGGAAATTTAAAATATTTTGAATTTGGGGCCAAGGGGGGCTCATTTGCCACCCATGGCGAATGGGTCCCACCTAGGACCTAGGGCATAAAGGGACCAAATTAAGCATGAGAAAGGGATAAATAGTGAAATTATGCCTAGAAAAGCGTGAAAGCTTATTAGAAGAATTTAGAACACTTCAAAATAAGACTTGTTTAGTGATGAAAAGGTGATTTTTAGGTAAATTGCAATTAATAGAGTTTAGAAGGGTGTAGAAATTTCTTACAACACTTCACAACACCTTCACAATACATCATTCTTTGAATTTTAGTACCTAAATAAGCATGTTCAAGCCATGTTACAACATAAAATCAGAGAAAAATAGATCAAACATCATGAAAGAAGACCTAAAAGGCCATGAAAATTACAAGGGTCCATTTTTCTATGGCATAGATACAAAATAGAAGCACTTCCGATACTGGGGCCATTATAGCTACTCAAGACATGATAAGGAAACATAAAGACTATTATAAGGAACTTCAAGCAAATGCCAAGGATTTTATTGATGCTTCAAAAGAGGGTGTTCCTACATTGTTCAATGATAATGGAAAACTAAAAAGTTAGAATGAATGGATGAAAGAGTGCTAACTAATACTACAAGGAGCCTTGGAAGCAACTAAAGATGAAGATCCAGCATTAGAAGAGGCTTGTGAGAGTTTGGAAATGATGATTATTATGGAGATTGTGGCAAGGAATGTTGTGGAGGATGTTGATACACACTTGAGTCAAGAGTGCCTAGATCATATTACACAAATTCATTTGTTGCTCATTAGAGCTTAATGTTAATATTTTATGTGTTATTAAAGTCCCAAAAGACACTTATGAAGAGGTATACCCTCTTCAAGATATTGTTATATAAGATGAACATGTGATTATTGAATAGGAAGGGAAAAAAAAAAGAGAGTAGAGATATACAAAAGAAGACTTTTATAATATATATCATGTAGATTATATTGTAAAGGACCATGATGCATGCATGAATTTTGGTAGAAATCAATAGAAGATATTTAATGTTGTGTGACTTTATATTGGTGTCTATTGTTTGTAGATTTGAACAATTATCTGGCTATCTCCACATTGTTATTTCTTTTGTTATTTAAATTTTTGTATCCAAGTTGATATTTAGTTTCATCAGACACATTTGTTGTTATTGTGTAATCAAGTTAAATGGTTTCCATTAAAGAATTAAAATCCTTTTAATAGATTACAATAACTTGGAAGTAGCATTTGGATCAGTAAGAAGAGCCTTGTAATTCATAAGACTTACATACTGTCTCCAACTTGATATTATCTTGTTATTCAAATTGAAAATATACTTCATTTGTCAATACACATTTGTTTTCATTGTGTGATACTTTTGATTGGTTCCTTCAAGGAAGCATTAAAATCCTTTTAAATAAGTCATAGTAACCTAATAGGATCAATTGGATCAATAAGTAGAGTCTGTCAGTCACATTCTTACATGTTTATACAAGGTATAAATAAACATAAGTGCCAAACAATTAGAACTGTAGCCAATACTAGTCACTTATCATAAAACTTCATTGACTCAGCTTACCCAATAAGGCATTGGTCCACTTCACATTTCATTATACCTTACTTATCCACTTTCATATTCTAAATTTCCAATTATCACACTAGGAGTAAGAGTAGTTAACAAGCCTTCATCTATTCCACACTTCATGCCACTATGGATAGATCCATAAATTCAATTAAGTCATACAACCCTTAGATCTACTTCAGCTATCAAGGTCCACCCACCTAGGTTTAGCAAAGCCTGAAGTCTAGGGAGTCATCAACCATATAGGTTAACTCCATTCCTTGGTTCAAAAAACATTGCAAGTCTGATCATATAGCCTGGCATCCTCTTAGCATTTGTAACCTACATTTTTGAGATCCAACACCAGCCTTATAGGTCATGTTGTGGAGTACTTCAGTTGTCTACAACTTGGAATTAAAACCTTTGATGAACTATCTAGAAAGTTCATAAGCCACTTCTCATTCAACGTAGAGAAAGACATGACCATCACGAGTTTTTCCACAATCAAACAGATTCAAGGAGAACTTTTTACCTCCTACTTACAACAATGGAGGCACAAATCTAGTTGATGCAAATAGCCCATTCCAGACAAGGAGTTGGTAGATATCTTCATCTCAAATGTCCTACCTAAGATTAGCTACCAAATCACTATGTTATACCCTGCAGACTTTGAAGAAACAGTTGAAAATGGGTTACATATTGAGATAGCCCTCATTGCAAGGGGAGTTCTTAAATTTAACAGCTCAAAATATAGTCCCTCTAGTTCAAACGAGAAACCTAAAGTTTGGGCCAAAAAAAAGAGCATCACAAATAATGGGTAGTTGATGCTAGAGCACTTTGGCATGCACAAAACACACCTCAAAACAAACCATGGGTAGAAAAAATGAGCTATGTTCTAAATAACACACAAAATAACCAACTCACCTATCCCAAGAACAATCGAGTTGTAAACTAACAAATAAATCAAGGAGGGCAATAGATGTAATATGATCAACCTTGGACATAGTTCCCGGTACTAGGTGAGTTACTTGAGACAGTTATGCAAAAGCTAGTATAGCAAAACCTCATCAAACTTAATGATCACCCAAACTATGAGGAACCTAGCTTCAAGACACCATGGTATAACAAGAAATACTTTTTTTCAATTCCATAACATCAAAGGACACATGACCAACAATTGTATGCGACTCAAACACCTCATCCAAGACTTGATAGACAAAGGGGAAGTGGACGTTGAGCATCATCTTGAAAACAAGGACCTTCAAATATACTTAAACCTAATCCTAAATCACGCCAAAAGGAATGACAAAGGAAAAGAACAAGAGTGCCATAATGCTAATTACACATATGGTGGCATGGTTTTAGGAACCCTCTCACAAGCTGATGAGAATAGGGCTAACATAGTGACTATACGAGGTGGAGACAACAATTGTAACGTAACTACCCGTCGAGGGAGAGTTACAATATAAGGAGCCCCACCAAAACCCACAATTAATTTATCAAATGACTACAATATTGTGGAATAGTTGAAGAAAATTCTTGCCTTAATTTCAATCCTAAAGTTGTTAAAACTATCACCTGCACATAGGGAAATATTGGAAAAAGCATTGGAAGTGTCAGTCCCTAATGACTTTGATCCTAGTCAGTTCCAAGTCATGGTTGGAAAAATCACAGCAAGCAATCATTTAGTCTTTTTAGAGAAAGATCTTCCAAAAAGGACATTCCACAATCAAACTCTATACATAGAGGTTGGTGTCCACAAAAACATGGTCAAATGGTTATTGATAGATAATGGTACAGGTATAAACATTTGTACCTTAAAATTCATCAAATAGTTGGGGTATTATGATGATGTGATAGACAAAGGAAAGAGTATCACCATAAGGGCCTATGATAACCTTGAAAGGAATTCACAAGGCACAGTCAGGATACCAATGTAGATAGGACCAACGATCATAGAAACTACATGCCAAGTACTTGACCTTGAGTTTTCCTACAACCTCCTCCTAGGATGCCCTTGGATCCATGAATTACAAGTAGTACCATCGACCTTTCACCAATGCCTAAATTTTCCCCATGAAGGAAAAAAGGTGACCTTATATGTCAATCTTGAACCTTTCCATTTCTATGCAAAGTTGGAGGAGAAGTATAATAAGATCCAACGCATACCTAGCAATGACAAAGCCTTCCACTCATTCTCATATGTTGACCCTTCCATGCTACCATCAACCTCAATCAAAACCACTTCAAGTGAGCAATCGAAAATGGAAACCAAGGTTCAAGTACTAGAGAAGGGTGATGGAAACTACCACTTCAACCAAGCATTATGCATTGGCATGCTTCCACCAACTCCCAAGGTCTATGGAGGTCCAAAAGAGATCAAGCAGGCTCAGATAGTGCATTGATAGCAAAACCCACGATCTTCACCAAGTGGGGGGACATGAAGGGTGAAAAAATATTCAAAGAGGACTTCTCATCCATGATTTACAAAGAAGACCAAAAAGAACTAGAAAAGCCACAACCCATTCTAATTGATCCTAGTAGTAGAGGTTATCAATTAGCTAAACAAATGTGGTATCAAGGAATAGGTGGCCTTGGGCTACACAAACAAGGCCGATCATATCCTATCATAGTGGAAAATAGAAAGAAAAATATTGAACTAGTTTATAAGCCAAAAGACATGGTTACTCCAAAAATTGGACGAACCTCTTTTAAGAAATGAAAAAATTCTACTAGCGTTAAGGCATAGAATATATACCATATCATGGACAATGATTTACCGTTGAATAATTATTCGATAACTTTAGCATTGATAGGTTCCCTCTCTAATATATCAAAACCATTTCCAATATCTATTACCATTCTGGAACAGACTCTAATGAATAAAAATGGGATTCTCATTCCTTCATCACCAGATATGATTCCCCCACTTCTAGCAATGACAACCTAGACACCTAGTGGGAAAAAGATACCAGATCCATACTAACCCTTTCGAAAACCTCCATAAGTTTTGCAGATAATGATAATGGCCTACCGCTCTACTACCCACAACTTATAGATTGGGATCAACAACAACATACACATGTTTTAGATCAATTCTAGAATGATGAGGCAATCACAGAGTTCATGGGACTTCAAATAGACATACCAACAGGAGATCACAAAGAAAGGTTTTTCATGGAACTCGAACAAGATGCATACTTCGGTGGAGAGATTGAATCTTCTAGTCACAAAAATGAAAGAGAAAACATAAAAATAAACATGAGATCCCCTAGAGAAAACCATGGTGTGGCTCTATCAGATCCAGAAAAGAAGAAAATAAAGGATGCATTTCACAGTGAAAACCTCCTCGAGGCACTCAAAGATGGAGGTTCAATCTCCCCATATCATAATATCAAGAAAGATCAACACTCCTAGTAGTAGAATCAGAGTCCATAAATTTTGGCACAACAAAAGACCCGAAGATAACATACCATGCGACATCACTTGGTCCTGAAGAGAAAGAAAACTTCACAACTTTCATCAACACTTGGAAGGTAAACTTTGCATGGAACTATGCAGATATTCCTGGAATAGATCCAGCACTAGTGGTACATCATCTAGTTGTCTTCCTTGGAGCAAAGCCTATCAAGCAAAAACTCAAAAAAATCCATCCTCAGATAGCATTACTAGTAAAGGTAGAACTAAAGAAGCTACTATACATGGGTTTCATTAGACCTAGGGTGATCCCACAATATTGGCTTACAATTTTTAGCCAAATTAGACACTGAACTAATTTTTTCTAACTAAATCTTCACTTTCAGGCACCTATAGCGGCTAAACTGTGAGGAATTTGAAGATTATGCAAACTAGTGATTTGTGACATTTTTTCTGTAGATTCTAAAAAAAAAATTCAAAAATTTCTCGAATCAAATTGCACTTATTTTTCCATCTCCTTCAAAAACTATTTTTTCAATAAAAACCATTTTTAAGGAGTGATGTTCACTGATACAACATAACTTTTTTTCACGCAGGATAAAATTCAAATTTTTTTAATTTAGATTTGTAACTACAATATCTAGCACTTTCATTTGGTTTCATAGTGTTTTCTTGAATATTTTTTCCTTAATCAAGTTTTGAAGTCAAACCAATTACAATTCAAACATAGGCGGACTGTATACAACATAACTTTTTTTTGTACATGTATCTAGTGCACTAATATTTTTCAAAAAAAAATTGATAATATGCTATTTTTCCACATGTGCAGAACAGAGAGCTTGATTTTCGATAAAAAACCAACATTCACAAGAAATAAAAAATAAATATAATAATAAAATTAAATTTATTTGAAATTATACTTTTTGGGAAGCTTATAATAAGGACTACATACTTACAAAAAATAAATTTTAAATGAATTCATTTGATCCCCCAAAAGGTAAATCAAAAGTGGTTTTTTACAAACATTTTGATAGGTGTAAAGCAGACTCCATTATAGGTATGATTTAAAACTAGCGGGGTTCTATCCAAGGGGGTTCGATCTAAGGTGGTTTGATCAAACCCTCTTCAATTGGAATCCTTTAAATAGAACTTTTCAAGCATTAAATCATTATATTTTCTAAAAATATATGATTTCATCAAAAATTAGGATCTCCCAAAAATTGTAAACCAGTATTGTGGGATCACCCCTCATCGATTATCGGAAATTGATATCTCATCTAGTACTAATGTCAAAGCCTACTGGGGGCATAAGCATCTGCATAGACTTTAGGGACCTGAACAAAGCCCACCCAAAGGATGACTTCCCCCTTCCTAGTATATACATGATCATGGACCTAACAGTAGGGCATGAGATACTATCCTTAAAGGATGGTATCTCCAAATACAACCAGATAAAAATCTCTCCAAACGATCAACACAAAAAAACATTTACTTGTGCTTGGGGTGCATTCTGTTGGAATGTAATGCCATTTGGTCTAAAGAGCACATGAGAAACATATCAAAGAGTAATGACAACCATCTTCAATGATATGCTACACACCATCATGGAAAACTATGTGGAAAATATTCTAGCAAAGTCAATCAAAAGGGTAGATCACTCGACCAATCTTGCAAAGCTATTTGATAAACTTGAACAATATAATCTAAGGTTCAACCCTAAGAAGTTTGTGTTTGGAGTAACATCCGGAAAGTTGTTAGGGTACATAGTGTCAAGAAGGGGGATTAAGGTGGATCCTACAAAAGTGAAAGCTATAATAGAGATGCCTCCACCAAAGATACTAAAATAGCTCAGGAATCTACAAGGGAAGTTGCAATCCATCAAGTGATTCATCACACAACTTTGAGAAAAATGTCACCATTTCACACATCTCCTACACAAGGGAATCACCTTCAAATGGGATGGGAGATGTGACCAAGCATTCCAGCAAGTCAAGGAGTACCTACTTACTCCTCTAGTGCTCATGCCACCTATTCTAGACAAGGAAATGGTACTTTACGTGTCTACCACACAAGAAGTGTTGGGAGCTCTCCTAGCCCATCTAGATGATAACAAAGAAAGAGTGGTGTACTACATCAACTAAACATTGGTGGGATATGAGTTGAACTATTCACCCATAGAAAGAGCGTGTCTCTCAGTCATGTTTAAAAACACAAAAGTTGAGGCACTATATCTTAAACAGAAAGGTGAAGCTAATTTCAAAAGTAGACCCACTAAAGTAATTTCTAGCAAAGGCAGCCATAACAGGTCGAATAGCCAAATGAGTGATGACCCTGAGTGAATTTGATATAGAGTATGTGGATAGAAGAGCTATCAAGGGAAAAATCATAGTAGAGAAACTGGATCCCATAGATGATCACAAGCCTCTCAGAGTAGACCTTCCAGATGAGAGTATCTTGATGATAGAATAGATGAGCCATTGGACTCTATACTTTGATGGGTCCCATACTCAACATGGCTCTAGTGCAGGTGTTCTATTTCTCACACCACAAGGAGATAGTATACCCAAGGCCTACAAGATCACTTTCCGATGCACAAACAATATCTTAGCGTATGAAACTTTGATCACAAGGCTAAAAATGGCTATTGAATGGAGAAAAAAAGAGCTACACATTTTTAGAGACTCTCAACTAGTGATCAAATAGGTGAACAATGAGTACCATACAAAAGAAAACAAATTAATACTCTATAAAAGGATGATGGATAGATTTAAGGAATACTTTTTCATAATAACCTTTGAGAAATTTCCTTAGATCAACAACAAAGCTATTGATGCAATGGGAACAATAGGCTCATTGCTTGGTATTCCACATAATGTTCCTAAGTATGAGTTCCTCATAGAACAACTATTTGTACCTACATTTGACATCCTAGAATCAAAACCGGTATGTGTTGTTGTTGGTCCTAACTCCCCATGGTACCAAGATACATTTGACTATATCTAGCACGGTATCATACCACTTGACTTAATGACCATTCAAAAGAAACCCTTCATCCATAGAACTTCCCGCTTCACAATCCTAGGAGATACCCTATACCATCGTAGTCTATATGGTATATTACTTCAGTTTCCTAACACAAAAGAAGCACAAACAATCTTACAAGAGGTACACGAAGGTATTTGCAGGTCCCACTCTAGCAAACCTAACCTAGTCCAAAAACTGCTCAAAATGGGGTATTATTGGCCCTCCATGAAGCAGGAATGCATTTAGTACTCTAGAAAGTGTCATCAATGCCAGCAGCATAGTGGCCTTGTTCATGCACCAGCACATGAATTGAGATCTACCACAACACCATAGCCTTTCTCACAATGGGGATTAGACCTGGTAGGTAAGATTTCACTCGCTTCATCCAACGGGCACAAATTCATTATCACAGCAATAAAGTATTTCACTAAATGGATAGAGGAAATTCCATTGACCTATATCTGGAAAACAAATATCAAAATTCATTTTGAATTATCTAATCTATAGGTATGGAATTCCCCAAACAATAATAATGGACAATGAAACCTCATTCAAAAATCAAGACATCCAAGAACTCTGTTGCCAATTTTCTATACAACATAGATTTTCCACACCCTACTACCCCCAAGGAAATAGTTAGGCTAAGATGTCTAATAAAACCATATTGAAAATACTCAAAAATATTGTTAATGAAGCCAGCCTTGATTGGCATTTGTAGCTAAACCCAGTTTTATGGGCTTATCAAACCAGCATCTGAACACCTATGGGTGCCACACCATTTTCCTTGGTCTATGGATCAGAGGTTGTCTTACCTATCGAGGTTGAAATCCCCTCATAAAGAATCTCATTAAAATGCATGGTCAACACCGAAGAATATTAGGTATCAAGGCTAAATGAATTAGAGATCCTAGATGAAAGGTGTTTGAGCATGTTAAACCATCTGCAAGTTTATCAAAATCAGCCCAAATGAAGCTATGACAAGAAGATCAAGGAAAAGAACTTTCAAATAGGTGATTAAGTCCTCAAGGAGAATCGGAAGGTACAACTAAATCAAGACGGCAAAGGAAAATTCGAACCCAACTGGGTAGGCCCATTTATCATCACAGTAAGCTATGGTTCTAGGGCATATCAGTTGGTTACTCCTAAAGGAGAACCTTTGGCCAAATCATTGAACAACATCCACCTCAAGAAGTTATACACATGAAGCATGCTAGAATACCCGAGGCAAAAGAGTAAAAATCCAAAAAAATGGAAAAGAGGAAAAATACAAAAATACCAAAAAGCAAGAAAAATGGTAAAGAGAAATAAAATGTTCTTTGAGTGAAAACCACTTTGTGGAGCTTCTAGAATAGGTACCATAGTGAAAACCTGGCAAACGAGTGTTATGCTTGAATAAAACTTGCATCATTATCTATTGGTACTACCCACAACATCCACCCATTCATTTCATAATAAAACATGTATCCAACCATGGCTTGTTACTAATTGAGGAAAGTAGTCTTGTCTCCAACTGGGGGAAACTTCCTGAAGCTAGTCATGGATTAGACCTTGGAACGTCCTATCATGGTCAAAAACACAAAAAATCAAAAACACCTATAAAACACAAACTCAAAAACATTTGAAAAACAACAAAAATCAAAAACATTTGAAAAACATAAAAAATAAAACATCTTTGGATTATTCCTTCACTCAAACAGTCTAAGATATCAATATTTGCTTGAACCTCATAGCTAGTTTGAGTATATTTCCTACAACATATCCTCTAGACACAAAAGTAGAATATCAATCCAGATTATCAATGTTGTTTATCCCAAAAACATTTATGCTTTGAGCCAACCAGTCAAACTGCATGGTCTTTGTGTGTACAAAGTAGGAAAGGCTTAACTTCCCCCAAGACCCTAGGTCATTCCCCTTAGGTTTCTATCATGCTTTATTTCAACTTAATCAAAAAATCCAAATCCAAAATAGTCAAAAATACAAAATCCAAAAATATTCACAAAAAAAAAAGGTCAAAAACATCCAAACCAAGAAAACTATGAACCTCTATGTGTACAATGTAGGAAAGGGTTATCTTTGATGAGCCCCCAAGGCCCTAGGTTAGTCCCTTGAAAACAAAAAAAATAGCATTATAAAACTTAGAAAAAAAATTAAAAAAGACCCATTCTGTCATCAAAACCCGCAATAAACTTTTCACCCATAATAAACAAATCGTCACACTCACCCTTTAAAAAAATAAATAGAGAAAGAAAAGCAAACAAGAAGAAGCTAGAACCTTCAAGCAAACAATCACAAAGATTTGATCGCAAAATAGACTAAAACAAAGCCAAAGTATCAACTACGTATCTTTTGACAATTCACCAACAACATCCTAAGATATTCCTTAATGGATCTGCTCCTACAATAGACATGATCAACAATGGATAATAGTCCTAAAACCTCAAACAGATATGACAAGTGATACTGCAACTTTGTTAAATATCTTTTTTGTAGTCTTATTTTTATGATTTATTTTATTGACTCATTCCCAGATCTCTCGAGGATTTCCATAAGAATTTAGAGAAGAAGGAATGGGGGAAATTGAGCGTCATTTCAATTTTTTGTTTGTAAGATATTTTTGTAATATTACCATGGTGAACACTTGCTTTATTGGGTGTCTAAGAGTTGTGTTGAAGCAATTTGTGAAGCAGTTGCATGTTAGGTGTTTAATACCTCTCTATGTGACTAGTACGGAAATTTTTTAACACAACCCAAACTATATACTTTAAACAAAGTTTTCATATGTCTAGTATGAAAAAAATACTCTTTGTTTGTAGATTCAAATTCCATGCAATAGATATAAAGTCACCTTGGTCATTAATACCCTAGTGCATCATATTTGTTTGCTACATCAAATAGGATTGTTCAAAACCACGAAGCCTCCAAGAAAAGTGAAAGAAATACTCATAAACAACTAACAACATAAAATTTCTATCCATCATCAAATATTTCTTCTAACTAATATTCGTCCTGCATCACAAATGCATTAGTATCATATCCATATTGCATCCACAATGTCATCAATAACATATCATGATGATAACAAAGCAATAAAAACATCATGTAACATGAATAAATGGCATACATCCATTATATATCAACACCACATAAACATCATATATCAAAATGATATATTGATCATCCATAATAAAACATCATATGAAACAAAATATGATCCATCCATCCACACCATATGCATACATCAGAAAAAGTACAAAAACATATATAAACATACATCATCATACATAGTCATCCATGATCATCATATAAGCATATACATGAGCCGAACCGAAGAAGGTATATCATATATATCATCATCAAAAAAGGGATAGTGTCATAGTACACCATCATCATGAAACAAGTGTGATAGGATAATACAAAATAATACATATATATATATGAGGCCTCAATTGGGCCAATGAATATATATACAAAAATCACGTCTACAATATGTCTCTGAGCAATAAAAAACATGAAGATCAAGTACAAATATAACTCTTCCCAGCAGGAAGGAGAGAACTCTATAGATCAGGCTACAGACCACCATCTAGATCTAGCTGTCTAACAGAATGCCCGCCTGATTTAACACCACCTCCACCACCTGCAGCATTAGGCTCTCCAAACTATGGATGCCAAATAGCCCTAGGAATAGTAGCATCATACAAGGTTTGATAGTGTGTGTACATTTTTAAGTTGATCTCGCTCAGCTCGTATACTATCACACCCTGCCCTTAGACTATCCCTATCAGCAGTAACACCCTGTATGTTAGGGTTAGAGATGGCAGATCTAACAATTAAATGCAGATTTAAATAATAAACAGAGAAACTAAAACATACACAGAATAAATCATAACACAGAGAATTTAACGTGGTTCACCCAATCTGGGCTACATCCACCAAACCGCAGCCATCCAATACTTTTATTATCCAGTGCAAAACCTATTACAATCTCGCGAATAATCGCGTTTTTCTCATACTGTAACCCCCATTCCAACCCCTTTTTAACAAGCTTTGAGAAGCTTCCAGAATTAGGGTTTTACAAAGTCATTTTTCCTTTTTCGCTGACGACACG
>VDFB02000008.1:160435387-160514655 GCA_007258455.2 Sequoia sempervirens
AATTTACTTTTAGAGAGGTTAATTGATTGGTGACCGTATTAAACTCATTTAAATGATCAGTAACTGACCCACCTTCTACCATTTTCATATTAAATAAACGCTTCATAAGAAATACCTTATTCGAAGCGGAAGGCTTTTCATATAACTTTGCCAGGGTTTGCATCAACTCTTGAGTTGTCTTTGCTGCTGTAATATTAAATGCCACCGATTGTGCCAGGCATAGACGAATACTGCCAAGAGCCTTTCTATCCAAGATCTCCCAGTCCTCATCTGACATTGCTACAGGTTTCTTGGCTTTCCTGATGGCCGCCATAAATCCTTACGATAGAGATAGTCCTCCATACGCATCTTCCATAAGCGATAGTTTTCCCATTAAACTTCTCAACCTTCTTACCTCATAACTTCCATTGCTCCCACTCAACCGTGAGACTCCCACTCAACCGTGAGATCTTCCTACAGATGATAATCAAAAACACAACTCGCTCTGATACCACTTGTTAGGGTTAGAGATGGCAGATCTAATAATTAAATGCAGATTTAAATAATAAACAGAGAAACTAAAACATACACAGAATAAATCATAACACAGAGAATTTAATGTGGTTCACCCAATCTGGGCTACATCCACCAAACCGCAGCCATCCAATACTTTTATTATCCAGTGCAAAACCTATTACAATCTCGTGAATAATCGTGTTTTTCTCATACTGTAACCCCCATTCCAACCCCTTTTTAACAAGCTTTGAGAAGCTTCCAGAATTAGGGTTTTACAAAGTCATTTTTCCTTTTTCGCACCCCCGAACCCCCGCCCGGGGCCCGGCCTGGCCCCAGACCCCGGCGAGGACGGGGGGCCAGGGTGTACAGTATACCATGGGCTATACAGTATAGCATGATCAGTCGCCACACACCAACACTGTAACTGCATCTCAGCCACGAGATGATGACCAATTTATGTGTCTCACTCTAACCATCTCACTCTTTTTGAGCAATATCTCTCTCTGCTATCGTTGTGGAAATTTGTGCCTCTAAGGTTTGTTGTCGTGTTGTCTCTGCCACTAACTAAGCACCTCCATCCCCAAGTGGTGGAGGGGGACCTAGAACCTATCCCGGACCCTACGCCTGATCACCTTGTGCTACATCTTATCTGACCTAACTGAGCTACTATGTAAGAACCTCAATATGTTGTCACTCCCTGCGACGACTTGTAATGCATGTTCTTCCTAATGAAGGATCATCGCGAGGATCTATGAATCTCAAAGGCACATGTCATGCCCACCACTGATCAAAATTAGGAGTGGTACTTGAATCTACTAACCAACCGGCCAACCCCATCCAATTGGGGAAAGTTCTATGAATGCAACAACAACATCATCTTTGTTTGCCTGATGACCCCACACATGGACCTCTCTAGTGTTTCGACTGAATTGAGCCTAATAAGTATCAAGAAACAGTCCTTGTATCTCTCTAAACTGAAGACATACTATATCAAGTAAGTAACGCTCTACAAGAGAGTGAGAGTGACCGATCAACCATCTAGTTTATCGATAGTACACAAGCTGCTCTAGATCCTCTAGCCATGCCTCACAATCCATGTAGGGTCTCAAAACAAAACCTGGCATGTTGTCAAACACACGATGCCAGTACAAAAGATCCCCAGGAAAGGTGTAATGTAAGAAATCTCCATAATGATATGAGTACAAATCCCTAGTAGTGCAATCCTAAATACCATCTAGCTGAGCAACTGCAATGAGCTCCCAAACCCAAATATACAAAAGAGAAACACTTGCGAAAATAGATTTCCCGCCCTGATATACAACCTCATGCATATCTTTGTAGAAGTGGGTGAGAAGACATAGACCGCATGCATGTCTGGTCCCATGCTCACACATACTCTCAATGCAGATACCCCATCCAACAAGGAACTAATGAAATATCCTATTAGGAACAACTACTCCTGAAATCAAACCTCAAAGAACAAGGGAAATAGGGTCTACACTACCAATGAACTCAGACTATCAAACCTCCAAGTGTCCAACACACACCACATGGCATGGGTACCTCATCAAACATGGTATGTCATGAGCTGACCATGGATAGGAATGTGAAGAATCCTCCACACATCCTCAAGTGTAATGGTGGCATCTCCTATAGGTAAATGGAATGAAGAAGTCTTTGAATGCCACTGCTCCACAAGTGTTATCATCATCGTTGTGTGAGATCGAATGGGAGGCATGTAACAAATATGATGAAGCCTGATCACATCTAGGAAATATTGCTCCAAAACATCAAAATGGGAAATCAAATCAAATAGATCTTAAGGTCATCTCTCTCTCGGCTACAGTATTTTAAGGACCACCTACAATCATTTTAACCCATGATGTTAGAGTTTCGCTCTAAATGTACAAAATGAAATAAAAATGACAAAAAATTACACTTAGGGTTCTAAACAGCCAAAAGCAAGCAACATTTAGCAAAAGTGATGAAGTCACTAAATAGTGTGATGAAAAAATTCAAAAGCGAGGAGCAATTTGCAAAAATATCAAAAGCGAAGAAATTTTGCAAGTGCACAGGTTTAAGTCAAGAGTGACCAAAACAACCCAGAGCAATCAAAAGTGACCAAACTGAGCAAAGGCATGTTTCAAAGGTGAACACTTAGGTGAAAATCATAGGTTTAAGTCAAGTGCACAAAAATTTATCAAGTGTGTGCTTCCTAAACTGGAAAATGCATAAAAAATAATGCAAAAGCACAAAAAAACTAAAAGCCCTCAATTTTTACTTAGGAAACTTTATACATGAATTACAAGAACATAATCAAGTGAAAAAAAGAAGCGAGAGGTACATATCGAGCCACTGACACATGCAGTTTGTACAAACTCTCAAACCAGGTCCAAACGATGTGGGGCTCCTTGAATCCTAGGCATTTCTCCTCAACAACTAACAAAATGGGAAATCTAGAGACAAGAATTCGCTATAGGATCAAAGCACAAATGAGGCAATTAGAACCCTAAATACCTATATTAACCCTCAAAAACCCTATTTTTTACCTAGGAAACCCTAATTTTTAATTAGGGAACCTTCCTACATTCAAAGTAGGACTTCCTGATAACATCAGAACAAGCAATGAGGGACCTATAGACCTAATATTTCATCCTAAATGCATTTGAACTGAAATAAAACAATTTTGTGAGCCTAACCTCAAAATTCATATTTTCAACCAACCTCTTGAGGGGACAACAAAGAGTCCTTCCATCATTTTGTTGATCATTGGGGCACAGTGGTGTTGGCCTCCTTTAATGGTTTAATAACTAATCCTTTAGGGTTGTGACTTAGAGATTGAACATTTGCACTAAGTAGCTATCTCACTCATCATGAAGGTGCATTTCACTTTTTAACCCAATGATGTAAACTTGAAATGGGTCAGCACTATATGTGCACTAGGAAAGAAACAATGTTGGAAGTAAACCAACTTAAACACTAAACATAAATCAACATCTGCACTAGGCATTAACAATTGGACTAGAAATGAAGGATATAAATGAAAATTGCAACAAACATACAGGAAACTACTCTGTCTGCCTTGGCTACAGGAATTGTCACATAATGGAATTTTAGTGGTTGTAGGAACAGACAGATGCTGAAATTAAAACTAACTACTGAACAAAAATTAATGTTTAAACTAATAGATGGAATTCTCACCAAGTGGGCCCCCTCGGGTGAGTCTCCCTTACACTAACTCAAATGCAACAACTCAAAATGTCATATTATTTCTTGAAAGCGTAAGTACAACATCTCAGCTATAGAACTATAAAACTAGAAAATGTGAGTACAAACTCATAATATCCAACCTTATCAAAAGGAGCATCTGACCATTATTTATAGGGAGAATAAATACTGACTAACCCTAACTACCTAGGCATTCGACTCCATCAAAATAGGAGAATACCACTTATTGAAATCATATAAAAAGATGGAGAAAGTTAAGCATGCACTAAATTGGTCAAAGTAGACTTGCTTCAACGAGAATCTAGCACAACGCACTCCCTAGATTTTCTCAACAACAAATATGACCATTACAAAGGTGGTTACATTCTTTTGTTTGAATTGGGAATTTCCCTCCATGAGATTTTTCTCACTTTGACTTCTTAATGATTAGCTTCTTGACTCCTTAGTAACCAACCAATCTAACAAGAATTTCTCCCACATAGCAGGCTTTGTTGACATCAGTGTTTTTGTGGAAACCTGCACAATAGCATTAGCACACACAAACAAATGTATATCTATAATTACCTGAGTAACATTTATTCAACCACTTGTAAATTCAACATAGATAATTCTCATAGCATGATAATGTCATTAAAGTCACAGAGATAAACTTATGCCAAGGTCTATGGTTTTAAGGAAAATATCAACAACCAAGTGTCAAATTCTATGATAGCGACAACAAATATATAATGAACCCTATCAAAATTGAGCCATTAATTAAGCTCATTATTCCCCCAACCTAACATTTTGTTGGTCCTCTAGTAGAAGGTGAACTATTCTTTTTCCTAGTTAATGTCCTGAAGTCAACTTCTATCAGATGTCCCACATTAGTATATGCGATGGCTAAATCAAGATCCCAATAGAATCCTTGTTTCTTCCCTAATCTGTTCCATCTTGTCCTTTCTGTAGCTATGTCATACTGTTGGAACTTGTAATCTGGCACAAGCCACAATAATGTAGGTGGTTGAAATGTTAAGGGAAGCCAAGACTGCTACTTCCTTCTACCAATTTGTATGTACCTATCAACCCTTTTGCATGTTGTAGCATAGTTCTATAAAGAGTTGGGTTGAGCCTGTTTCAACTCTTTTGGCAAATGTTTCCACCTCTGTGCTAAATACCCCATTACTAATTTTCTTATGGTTTCAGCTACCTTCTCATATTCTTTGTAGGTCTCTTCTTTGATGGGCATAATCTTATTTTTGTAGCTGGGGAAGTAAAGAATTTTGTGCCATGTCATGAAAATATCTCCAGGGTTACTAGATTGAACCCTAAGAGGCAGCGGAGTATGAAATTCCCTTTCCCTATAAGTTTTATACTATTGTCCCCAACTAATCTTGATTTGAATCCAAGACATAAATTCCCTTAAATGAAGGTCCCCAATATACATCAAGGGATTCCAATCATGATCATTAGACAAAACATAATTGTGCAGGTATAATTCACATAACAATTTTTTAACATCGGGAGGAGCAAGTTGATAAGCCTAGAAAAATTCATGTGGAGTGTCAAAAGTAGGACTCAAACTTGAAATGATCCTTCATAGCTTAAAGGAATTTTTTTTCTCCTTCAAGTGCAGGGCATACACTCTAGGAGGAGTTCTACGTGCTAGCATTTTGGGTATTAAATATACCACATTATCTACCCTTTCCTTCAAGGCAACAATTTATGCATTCTTCTCTTCAATATCTGCATCTTTCTTTTTAATCACATTCTGCAGCTTGTGCTTTTCCTTTTTCCATTCTTCTTCCTTTCTTTGCATCTCACTCCACAATTTTAGAGCTATGTCATTCCATGAAAAGGTAGGGGATCTATTCCTACCAAAATCTTCCCTGGCACTGATTCTTGTTGTTCACATAACACCAGTTGCAGTGATTCAGGTTGTTCATCCTGCTCTAGATGCAGGAACTCTAGATTCTCATTTTGTTCTTGTTGCAAAGTTTCTTGGCTTTCATCTTGTTCATGGTTCTCAACTTGTTCTATAATGGCAGCAAGCTCTACCAATCTAATATTTACCTGATCCTCAAAAATATATATTTCCTCAACATTCACCTGCCCCATTAGGGCTTCTTCCTCCTCCCTAGATTTTTTTCTAAGCCTAGAGCTTCTCTTTGGAGGTGCACCAGTGGCTGGCCCAACTGGTTTTGATCTCTTATGAGGGTTTTTGTCTTTTCCTTTAGCTACATGAGGAATAGTGTTATCAACCTTTCACTTCCTAGGGCTTGGTGTTGGTTTTTCTACCACTTGCTTTTTGGAATTTCCCTTTCTCATTTCTATTTCTTTCATCTGTGCCTCTTCTCTCCTATGGGCAGCCCTAGTTTGAATTAGGGTTTTGGAAAGGACATTATCATCAAAATCTAAGGATGAACTTTCCTCTCCTAAATATTCTAACTTAGAAGACTCAATTCCAATAGCTTACTTAGCTGCAAGTGGGTTTGAACTAGGGTTTGCGCTAGAGGTTGATGTTCTAGGAGTAATTTCAGCAACCCTCACTCCCCTACTAACCCTACGGGGTTGAGGCTGACCTCTAACATCTTTTGGTCTAAATTGATCAATGTTTAAAAACTCCTCCCACGTCATATTAGATACTTCATGAAAACCTTTTTCCACTAGTAATTTGATTAAAAAATGGTGAGAGACAAAATTATCCCTACCTTTCTACATTTTGGCTGCCATGATGGCAAGGAGATGATATAGCACATTGGGCACATTCATTCTTTGTCCATGCCTCATATGGTTTAGGAGCTTGAAGTGTATGGAATGGAGGCATGACTGGAAGCCCTCACAAGTGATACTTGAAAATGTGGATAGCTACTTGTCTCCATGGCTCTACAAGAGAAGTTTTTTTTGTACCCTATTTTTCCACAACCAATGGAGGCTCACTGGGTTCAGTAAATTCAGCTCTAGTTGACCTTGCATCTTTGGAAGCAGGGTATGGCTCACCATTAGTAGGTAAACACATTACCTTTACAATCATTTCCTCAGTAACAATCACCTCCAATCCTTTTACCACTGCCTTCCCTTCAGAGAATGTATGTGCAAATTCTTGCGCAATGTCTTCATTGTAACTGTCAAGCTTCAAGAAATAGTTCAGCCATCTGCAATTTCTAAACTCTACCAAAGAAGGTGCATCATGCATTACCATGTTATGAACCATGGGTTCACTCTAAATTAGCTGACCTCCCATTTTCAGCTGCTCTTAATCAAATAAGCACTCTACTAAATTTCCTTTTCCTGCAATCTCTTTTTGAAAACCTTAACATCTTCTTCCTATAGTTCTTCTTTCTATCGTACTGATGCCAATGTCATGTAGCTTACCAAATTACTTTTGTTGGGTGACATTTGAAATTATCACTAGGAAATAAAGATTCATTAATGAGGGGTATTATCAAAAGAAATGGCCACAGTTCAGTGATATTTCACACATGCAAGCCGTCATTTCAAATTATCATTCAAATTGGCTCAGTTTAAATTTGTTGATATGGATGACACATGGGCTTGTGATTTGACACTCCCCCCAACCTAATTTATAGCATGTGTCCACATAGGCTGATGGATAATTATGATTGGACAAGGTGGATTATGGTTTCATGCTATGCAAAATATCTACATTATGCTCTAAAGATAATAAAGATATAACAAATTATTTTGTACAAACTTAAAACCTTGGAGTATCTTTGCAAAGAATGTTGAGAAAGTACTAATTACCTTTAAGAAGTACAATTGAACAATTAATGTAATTGTGATGAAATGGAATGAAGTGATGATGAAGTGGAGTAATGGTGGAGTTATGGAAGAGAGAGAAGATGAAGATGGATGGGTGGATGGGTGGATTAATGAAGAAGTGGACTCCCACAAAAGTGGAAGTATTTATTATGAATTGGTCGCATGTTCACTTGGATCAGTCAGAAGGAGGGACACTAGGTTTGCTTCCTTCGTCTGCAGGATGTTCAGGGGTTGGGTGTTGATTAAATTATTGCATGAATTATTCCTTGGACATTGGCTTGTGATACAACCTTAGACGGTGATTATTGACTAGAAGTTTGAATCTGATAGGGTCAATGGTGGTGAGTTGCATAGCTCTGTTGGGAAAGACTTTTGCAAATTCGTATGGTCCCAACCATCTAGTTTGCAATTTACCCACATTGTCTTGATTCCTGGAGTCATAAAGGAGTGCCTAGTCACTAGGCTAAAACTTCTTGTCCTTTATGTACTTATTATGCCATTTGACCCTTTGATTTTTCAATACCTTAGTATGATGTAGGGTTTTCTTTCTCATCTCATCCAAATTATTCAGCTGCATGATTTTATCCTTTTATGCCTCATAGATATCCATCCCTAAGTCTAGTGCAGTCCTAAGAGTCTTATGCTCAAATTCAATGGGAATCATAGTTGTCTTCCCATACAGTAATTCAAAAGGAGTGAAACTTGTGGTTGTTTTCCAAGCATTCCTATAGGCCCAAACAGCTTCTAGCATCCTATTTTCCTAGTCTCTCCTATGAATAACCACTATTTTTGTCAGAATTTCCTCAATTTCCCTATTGGTCACCTCAAATTGGTCATTGGTCTGAGGGTGATAAGGAGTAGACTTCCTGTGCCTCACATTATATTCATTAACTAGTGTTGTGACAAGGGTTAATGTAAATTGAGCCCCTTGATCAATCACTATCTCCCTTGGAACCCCATAACAAGTGAAAATTTCCTCATAAAGAAATTATACAACCTTATTATCTCTTGCATGCTTCATTGCTTTAACTTCAACCCACATGATCACATAATCAGTAAAAACCAAGATGTAGGATTTACCATTTGATGGAGGATCAATGGGTCCTACAAAATCCAGTCCCCATTGATCAAATGGAGGGATTACTACCTAGGGGTAAAGGGGCATCTCATCAGATTTTGTTGGTTGTCCCATCCTCTGGCATCTATCACACTTCCTAGTATACCTACCTACATCCTTATGAAGTGTGGGCCAGTAATATCCTATGTTAAGAATCTTCATTGTTGTCCTTTTGGCTACAAAATGCACTCCACAAGGTTCATTGTGACATGCATGCAATTTATCACATGTCTCATCTTCCCTTACACATCTCCTCATGACATGGTCTGGTCCAATGTAGAGAGAAAATAGCATACAATCCATGAAAAAGGGAGGGTTTTCTCAATGAGTACCCTTCTCTCTTTTGGAGAGAAATGAGTAGGAACTCTCCATGTAACCAGGTAATTGGCTATGTCAGCATACCAAGGAGTATGCACACTGATGGAAAACAAGTGTTCATCAAGGAAGGAGTCATCAATGACTTGATTATCTTCTGATGTAGTCAATCTAGAAAGAGAGTTTTCTACAACATTTTTTTTTCCCAGTTTATCAACAATGGTGATGTCAAACTCCTACATCAGTAACAACCATCTTGCTAGCCTACCTAAAATGAGGGACTTATTCATGAGGTATATTATTTTTGCACGGTCTTTATGAATAAAAATATGATACCCTATTATGTAGTGTTTGAATTTGTTAAGGGCATAGATGACTGCCAACATTTATTTTTTTGTCATTGTGTAATTGAATTTAGCCCCTTGTAGGTTTTTGCTGACAAAATAGATGGCATTCTCTATGGTTCCTTCTTTCTATCTCAATACTGCTCCTACAGCATAGTCTGATGCATCTGTATGAATGTGAAAAGAGAGCTCCCAATTAGGACCTTTGAGTATAGGAGCATGGATTAAAGTTTCTTTGAGATCAGAGAATGCCTTGTCATAGTCCTCTGTCCACTAGAATTCAGCCTCCTTAGTGAGAAGATTGTGCAATGGTGCTTCCATTTTTCTGAAATCTTTGTAAAATGCTATAGTACCCTACATGACCCAAGAAACTTCTAACCTATTTTTTCTTTGCATGAGTAGGCAGATTGGTAATCACTTCAATCTTTGTTGGGTCTACTTGAATTCCCTTTTTAGAGATGTAGTTCCCAAGGACTACTCCTTGCATCATCATGAAACACTCCTCATTGTTCAATGACAGGTTATGATCTTCACATCTCTGTAAGACCTTCCTCAAATTCTCTAGAGCTTCTGCAAAATCAACACCATAGGTAGTAAAATCATTCATATAAATCTCCATGCAATCATGTGAGATGTCTAAAAATATACTAATGACTACCCTCTAGAAAGTTGCAGGTGCATTACACAAGTTGAATGGAAGCACTAAGTACCTGCATAAGTCCCCCATGGATAGATAAAGGTGGTCTTCTCTTGATCCTCAGGGGAAATTTGTATTTGGTTATAGCCACTGAATCCATCTAGAAAAGAAAAATATAGCTTGCTTGCAAGGGAATCTAGTACTTGGTCTATAAAAGGAAGGGGAAAATGATCCTTTTTGGTGGCAGTGTTGAGTTCCCTGTAGTCAACACAAACTCTCCACTTCCCTCCCTTTTTAGGCACAATCACTAGTGGGGACACCCACTGACTGTCTAAGATGGGGTAGATAAATCATGCATCCAATAATTTCTAAAGTTCCCCTTTGACAATTTCCCTCAATGTAGGGTTGATTCTCCTTTGTGGCTGCCTTACTGGTGTGTAATCATCTCTTATATATATCCTATGAGTATAGAGCTTAGGGTCCAATCCCTTCATATCATGGTAGTCCTATTCAAATGCATGATGGTGGGTCTTCAACAGGTTTTTCAAAGACAACTGTTGCTCTTGACTCAGCTTGATGTTAATATTTAGATGCATTCCTTCTAACACTTATACTTGTGTGATTAACTTTATCATAGTTGCTTCACTAATACTTCAAATTTTTAGTTCATGTGGCAGCAATGTGTGGAGCATATCAGTTGTTGTAGAAAGTTCAATTGCAAGAGGAGTGAGCAGAAGTGTCTTCACTGAACTGGCAGAACTAGATTCATGAGTAGATGACTCTTCATGCACCTCGCAATGGTACTTAATTATGTGGGAAAGCACTTCATCTTCTTCTTGGAGCTGCATGAAAGAGATTTTTCCTAACATCATAAGTTGTGCCATTGAATTGACTTCCTCGGCCTCTTCTCCCACATGTGGCCATATGGGGTTATCCATGTCAGGAGATGGTTGAGCAGGAGGGTAGATAACAAGATTTTTGGTACTCTTCCCATTAGAAATGGTCATGTCCCCTGACCGGAATCCAATGTAGGAATTTTTTGTGGCTAACCACGGCCTTCCTAGAATAATGGGATACCCACCTAGTGTTGCTTTAGGAGAAAGAATCATAAAATATGTTGGGTACTCCCAAGAATCTAGAGTTACCACAAGGTACTCTACTATACCATCAGGTTTAATAGTGGAACTGTCAGCAAGCTATAGGAAAGTAGGAGTAGGTCTCATGTTTGCAACATTTAGTTGTTGCAAGATATCCTTAGTCATCACATTTATTGCTGCCCCTAATTCAATCAGAGCATTCCTTATTTGGATTATATTTATGACAAAACCTACCATAGGACTACCTGGGTCAATGTACTTAGGAATTGTAACTTTTCCAAGCATGATGTAGGCTAACTATCCTACTACATGAATCATGGTGGGGTCTTTCCTTTTCCTCCCTGGCTTTTTGAGGCATTCTTCTTTGATTGCTTTTCCATATATAGGCACATATTTTATAGCTTGAAACAAAGGTATCTTGGCACATATGTGTTTCAAATGATCCAATATGTCAAAGGTTGGTTCTTCCTTTTCTTCCTTTTGTTTAGCAACCTCTAACCTTTGAGGAAATGGTGGATCTTGGGTAGTCTGCTGAACTGAAACTGGTTCAGGATTTTTAGGCACACTAGGCTCAATGGGGACATTCAGAGGCTCCTCTTCTTCCACAAGAAGCTCGGTGATAATAGGAGTGTCCAAAGGGCTAGCAAAGTAGTTCCTGAATGCAAGTGGATGTCACTCACACTCAGAGCATATGAAGGAAATTGATTAGGATCTACAGAGTATACTAGTTGTTGCTGCTACGATTTGTTATTTGGGTTAGGTGTGGGTTGAGCTGGTAACTAAGTGGGTCTATATGTGCTTGAACTTGAGCTAGTAGGAGGAGGCATTATAGCAGGCTGTTGGGGTTGTGAAGGTGGATGCATGTAACTAGTTTTATGGTTTGGCCATTTTTGTCCTCCCCTCCATTGAGATGTTTGTTGCCAATTTCCTGGAGGTGGCTACCAATTTCCCTAAAAAAAATTCCAATTCCCCTAAGGTTGTTGCCATTGGGGTGGAGAGTTTTGGTGATTGAGCCAGGTATTTGGAGGGTTCTTCCAAGGCTGAGGTGGATATCCTTCATAGTTGGATGGATATGGGGGTTTCCATTGGTTACTGGATACATGAGAGTTGAAATATGGCCCAGCAAAAGATAATGGATCTGGTGGCATACCTTGTCTTGGATCCCATGGCCTCCTTTGTGCAATGTAGTAAACTTGATCATCATCACCCTGGATTGGTTTGAACTTAGGTGGAATCTACTTGTGTCAATGTTAGCTACCATTTTGCATCTACAGTCCTTCTTTTGTCTGCAATGAGGGTAGTATTGTTCCAACATTCCCTCTACCTCCTCATGCTTCTTCTTTGCTTGAAGTGTATCTAGCTGGGTAGCTAGATTTTTTATGATGTCTTGCTTAAAGTCTTCCAACAAGTGAGTAATCTCCATCCTTGAAACTCCATTGGTGGATGATTTACCCACGGACGATTGGTAACCTCTTCCTTTCTTTGAAGCTTCCCTAGAATAGTTATGACATATCTTCTTGATATCATCACAAGGAACTTGGGTGATATCTCCTCCTCCCATCGGGTCCAAAGCATCAGTGCATCTATCAATGATCCCTCTAAGGAAGAGGATCTTTTGAGACTCCTCATTGTGTGTATGATGTGGATAATTTTGCAGAAAAAACATAAACCTTGAAATGTAATAATCCAAACTCTTATTTTCCTTCTACTACATCCTAAAGATGCCATCTCCTCTCATGTCACTACCCCTACAATATTCTTTGTATTTCTCAAGAAACTTTTTTTTCATGTCATTCCATGTTTCCACAGTATTCCTACCTAAGCTCATAAAGCATCTTAATGCAGCTTCTTTCAAGGTGGTAGGAAACAACTTAAGCCTATGAGCATCAATGGTGTAGTCATACCTTCTACAATGGATATCAAACTCAAACAAGAAAGTGTCAGGTTCTTCTATGACAAGTCCATAAAACTTAGGAAGGACTGAAGCAGGGATGTTCTTGAGGTTTTCAACTTCATTCTAATGAGTAATAGGAAATCAAAAATATGGTTGGTTTGGTCTATTTCTATGTCTATTCTGATTATTCTCATCACCCATGGTTGCTTGATGAATTTCCAAAGCAAAGGGATTCTCAATCATATTTTGGTCTTCAGAGGAAGTGTCAAAACTAGTTAAATTAGGAATGCATCAACAAAAGAGTGTGCTTCTTCTTCTTCATCGTCTCTTGGTAGATTATGATGTTCAACTAGCTAGAATGAATTAGGGTCATTAGGAATGAATCTCCCATGAGCATCTCTCCTCCTTCCTCTATGCATGTGGTATCAACTCAATATCAACCAGCTCACACAAAGAATTGGTAAAAGAATAGTGGGTCATTACTTTCCTAAATGAGGGGTATATTTAGAGCAAACTTTCAGAAATGCTACAACAAGAAAGAAACTATCAATGATTCTAAAGAACTTCCTAGTTTGACACCATCCCTAGCAAAGGCACCAAAAATGTTGGCCTCCTTTAATGGTTTAATAACTAATCCTTTAGGGTTGTGACTTAGAGATTGAACATCTGCACTAATAGCTATATCACTCATCATGAAGGTGCATTCCACTTGTCAACCCAGGGACATAAACTTGAAATGGGTCAATACTATATGTGCACTAGGACTTCATTGCAATCATCCATAAACTAGGAAAGAAACAATGTTGGAAATAAAGTGTTGGAAGTAAATCACCTTAAACACTAAACATAAATCAACATCTGCACTAGGCATTAACATGTGGATTGGAAATGAAGGATAGAAATGAAAATCTCAGCAAATAGGCAAGAAACTACTTTGTCTGCCTTGGCTGCAGGAACAGTCACAGAATGGAATTTCAATGGCTGCAGGAATAGATAGATGCTAAAATTAAAGCTAACTACTGAACAAAAAATAAATTTTAAACTAATAGATGGAATTCTCACCAAGTGTGGCCCCTTGGTTGAGTCTCCCTTACATTAACTCAAATGCAACAACTTAGAATGTCATATTATTTCTTGAAAGCATAAGTACAACATCTTAGCAATAGAATTGTAAAATAGGAAAATGTGAGTACAAACTCATAATATCCAACCTTATCAAAAGGAGCATCTAACCATTATTTATAGGGAGAAAAACTACTGATTAACCCTAACTACCTAGGCTTTCGACTCCATCAAAATAGGAGGATACCGCTTATTGAAAGCATAGAAAAAGATGGAGGAAGTTATGCACACACTAAATTGGTCAAAGCATACTTGCTTCAATGGGAATCTAGTACAACACACTCCCTAGATTTTCTCAACAAAAAATAGATCCATTAAAAAGGTGGTTACATTCTTTTTTTGAATTGGGAATTTCCCTCCATGAGAGTTTTCCCACTTTGACTTCTTAATGATCAGCTTCTTGACTCCTTAGTAACCAACCAACCTAGCAAGAATTTCTCCCACGTAGCAGGCTTTGCAACTGACATCAGTATTTTAGTGGAAACGTGCACAATAGCATTAGCACGCACAAACAAATGTATATCTATAATTACCTTAGTAACATTCATTCAACCACTTGTAAATTCAACATAGATAATTCTCATAGCATGATAATGTCATTAAAGTCACAGAGATAAACTTCTACCAAGGTCTATGGTTTCAAGGAAAATATCAACAACCAAGTGTCAAAGTCTATGATAGCAACAAGAAATATATAATGAATCCTATCAAAATTGAGCCATTAATTGAGCTCATCAAGTGGGGCATAAATTTTTTTCGAAAACTTGATCTTAACATCGGAATCTTTGAAACAAAGCAACCAATACTTTGTATCAAAGAGGGGGAAAATGTAGACATGTAAAATTGACCTAAAATCTATCACACCCAAAATGACATTTTCACATCATCAGTATCAATATCATCGAACATCACTACATTGCACATCAATTACATTTGAAACCTAAATTTCCCCTATTAATTGAATAATACAACATTATTTAATTAATTCACCTTTTCATCAAATTTTGACTAATTAAATAAATTCCATTTATTTAATGAAGTCCTAAAACCTTATTTCTACTATTAATTGAATAAAATGACAATATTTAATTAATTCACATTTATATCATTTTGACCAATTAAATAAATTACATTTATTTAATAAAGTCCTAATCTAACTTTATTCATCCTGATTAGTTAAATAACACCAATTATTTAATTACATCACTAAATCACTTTATTCCCCTAAGTTAATTGAAATATTAAATCATAATAATTTAATTACAACACTTTCCTCAAAATTTGAATAATTTGAATAAACTATTCAAATTATCATCAAAAATCAAATCAAACTAATTATGCAACTTTGTTTGCAAAAGTCAAACTTGATTTGCACGTTCAACTCCAAAATGAATTAATTCAATCAATTAATTAATCATTTCTCAACCACTTTCCTGATTGAGTAAATTACGATCCCCTGATTTCTCAATCTAATCCTGACAGATCAATCTATTCCTGATTGAGCAAATTACGATCTCCTAACTGATCAATCTATTCCTCAATCCCACTAAGCATTCAATCTATTTCTTCAATCACACAAATTGTGCAATCTATTTGCATAGATTATTCATGTCTAAATCCTCTCAGCATCTCTCAAACATCGATCTTGATTCAACATTGTTTAATCCTGATCATCCATTACAAATCACATTTTCTATATATAACAAATCTATTTCCTCACAAAAAAGGATTGGAGAATCAACATATTCAGACAAGGAAGTAATGCCAAAACACCATTGATAGAGCTTCAACATTTCTTCAATCAACCAACCATACACACATCATTCTTTGAGCTTTCGCACATGAACTATAGAGGCTTTGCAAGGATATGAGCAACCACATCCTCGTGAATATACTCCAATACGAGATGGGTAATAGTTTTATTATTGAATTCAGTTGTTTATGTGTTTCATTTTCATGTTCTTAAATTTAGTATTCTAAATTGTGCATTTCGTAAGTGTAGGAATAGATCTTAGATTAGTGTTCTTTATCATAGATTAGATTCTAATTTCAAGTACGTTTATCTTATTTATGTCTATGATTTTCCCCCTCACACAATGGGAAAATTAAAACTTTCAAAAGTTCTCCATTCCTCTATTTTGCCAACCACATCTTAGACTGGATAAAAGAAAATTACACCAAGGTGACCTCTCCATATGCTTGTATACCATTTGAATATAAGTAATGGGTAAGATCTCATCAGCATCTTATTGAACTACTGCCAACAACATTTTTATGGATGACCACAACAAAAATGTACAGAATGAGTGTTTGAGCCAAAATATGACTTGCACTCTAAATTTGCACCGTGGACTCAAAATCTCATGAAAATTGACAAAGACATATTAAAGATATCAATTTTCCACAATCCATTTTGTTGTTGCAGTATAATTTTTGGATTTGTTTGTGTTTTTGTTTTTTATCAAAACAAAAACATTTATTTCAACATCACAACTACTTCCACCAAGTTGTTTGTCATCAAACCTTACAAAAATTAAAATTTTAATGTATCACCAAATTATCAAAAAGGTCACAAAACAATTACATCTCCAAAACCAAGAAGAATTTGAACATAAAAATTTTGGCAACAATTCTACAATCAAGTTAAAAATCTTCCCATAAGAAGTTTTAACAAGCAAGCTTATCGATTTCCCAGAACAATTTTTTTTGTGTGATGTTGATTGCACCTATACTCAAATGCTCTTGCATCAACTAAAGCTATTTCCACTACCTGTTACCTAATTAACAAGTCTTATACATCAGCTCTTGTTGATAAGATGCCTATAGAGGTATGGTCAATTCTCAAGCCTTCATCAATATGTCTTGGAGTTTTTGGTTGTGATGCATATACACATCTACCAAAGGAGAAGAAAACAAAGTTATAGAACAAGGCTATAAAATGTATCTTCATCAAATATAGTTATGGTGTGAAAGGATACAAACTTTGGGATCCTATTACAAAGAAGCTAATATATAGAAGTACTATTTTTAGAGAAGCTAAGCCTTCTTCTATTACATTGCAGCCAAAATAAAGTAAATGGGAAGATGTGATTCATTTTTTGTCTACTCATGAGAAAGTTGAATTGAGGCCCATTGATAGATAAGAGGTTAAGGAAATATCATCTAGCTCTGAATCTTTAGAATGGGAGGAAGAACCTCCAAATCAGCTTATTTGTAGGTCTACAAGATATAGATAGCCACTTGAAAGGTATTCACCTAATGATTGGAGATGTATTTTTGCTTTGAATACTAACATGGATAAACCCGGATCAGTAGAAGAGGCATTAGGTATGAATGACGTAGAATCCTGGAGGATTGCTATGGATGAAGAAATGGCAGCTTTTAAAAAGGATGATATATGGGATTTTGTACCATTACCTGAAGGAAGTAAACCTATTGGTTGCAAATGGGTGTTCAAGAAAAAGACTAGTTCATATGGAGGTATTAAGTACATAGAAAGGTTGGTTGTGAAAGGTTACTCTCAATTTGATGGTGTTAATTATGGTGAGATATTTTCTCTTGTTGTAAAAATGGCATCCATTAGATTTTTAATTTCTATTTTTGTTGCTTATGATTTAGATGTTGAGCAAATGGATGTGAAAACTACTTTCCTTCACGGTGACTTGGAGGAGGATATTTATATGACACAGCTAGAGCACTACATGTGGTGATTTAGGTAAAAGTAAATTGGTTTGAAATTTGAAGAAATATTGGTATGGCCTAAAACAGAGTCTTGGAATGTAGTTCCCAAAATTTGATACATATTTGTTGATTTTTGGATTTGACCATTCTAAATCAAAGCATTGTTTTTATTATAAAATTGATGGTTATTGTTTCCTATTTATTGCATATATGTTAATGATATGTTATTCATTGGTAAAGGGAAAGGTATGATTTCATACCTGAAATCTCAACTTGCTGCTAAATCTGAAATAAAAGATCTTGGTGTAGCTATACGCATTCTTGGGACGGAAATTAAAAGAGATAGAGTGAAAAAAAAGCTATGGCTTGGCCAAATTAAGAATTCAATTCAATTTTATAGAGGTTTGATATGTAGGATTGTAGACCATTGTGCGTTCGTTTTTTAGCTCAAACAAAGTTATCTATTTCAAATTGTCTAGCATCTTGATCAAAGATGGAAGACATGAGTAGAGTGCCTTACCAGAGTGTATTTAGAAGTTTTATATATGCTATGGTTTGTACTAGATCAAAAAATCTCCCAAGCAGTGGGAGTTCCTTCTAGAAATATGTCTAATCTCTTCATTGGGATGCAATTAAAAGATTCTTCAGATTATTCCATGTGTTATCATAGTAATATGGATGAAGATGATATTTCCCTTAATATTCATGGTTATGTGGATTTATATTGGGTAGGTGATGTTGATATTAGATGATCCACCGGTGCTTATGTGTTTACTTTATTTGGTGGTGCAATTAGTTGGATGAGTAAGCGACAGGCTATGGTTGCTTTGTCCACTACTGAAGTTGAGTATATCAAAGCTACGCATGCTTGTAGAGAAGGTATTTTTCTTAAGAGACTGTGTTCAAATATTGAAATAAAATAAGGTGTAGTGAAAATTTATTACAACAATCAGAGTGCAATATGTCTAGCTAAGAACCCGACATTTCATGCTAGGACCAAGCACATTGATGTATAGTATCATTTTGTTATAGATATGGTTGAAGATGATAGGGTGAAGTTGATTAAGGTATAGACTTTGATGAATTTTGTTGATTATTTAACTAAAATTGTGAGCATAAATTTTTTTATATGGTGTTCAAAGTCTATGGGCCTTTTAGCCCCTAGCAAATTTTAAGAGATGACATGTTTATACTACCTCCCATTACTCTTGCAAGGTGTTTGACAAGTTGGAGATTTATCAGAAAAATATGTCTCAACCCTGCAAATACATAAGGTATTTTGATAGGTCAATGTGAGAGGGCACACGGGGTATCCCCCTACGAGGGGTCTGGGGAGATCATCCCCTCAACAAGGTGTCTGGGGGTCACACACCCCAATGTGAGCTAGAGGGAGAACACCCACAAGCCAAATTTTGTGTATATTTTATTATTATAAATATGAACTATTCATTACCAATAGTGGCATGGTATGATGGTTAAGTTGTTGACATAGTTTTTTTCTTGTCATCATGGTTCAAACCCCACTAGGGGTGTAAGTATTGAATGTTTAAATTAGGGATGAGGTCCACCATTTGTGACCTCACTGGTTCATAGCTCTAGGTCAAAAGGATTTACCCCTTAATAAAAAATTATGGACCATTCATCATTAGGTCTCAAATCTGACAGTCGATATTTTGTTGGCTTGACTTTCCCTAGAAGGTAACCCTATTTTATTAGGGTGTTGTATTATGTCTATATATTGTGATATATTTTGAGAGTCTGATAGTGGTCATGTTGTGTTTGGAGCTCTGGTTGGTGATAATCATGTAAGAATCTTGCTCTGCAAGTATATTTTAATCTTTGTGATTTTTGAATAATATACTGGGCAGCTTTTGGAGTGTGGAGTTTTTCTCTTGAAAGGGTTTTCCCCATGTAAATTAGTGTGTTGTGGTACGCTTGATATTTATGTTTATTTATGCTTAAGTTTTTGTAGTTGTTGTAAAGATCTATAAAGTTTTGCATTATCCTCCTCTCAAAATTAGTGTCTAGGAAGATGTTCCACTACCTTATCTTCCTTACACTAACCACTTACACAAACTTAGGAAAATCAATTTTCCTTCATAGCCAAGACCCTAGGGAACTTAGGTAGACACTTGGGAGATGAATGAAAATAACTTACAATACACAACTTTGGTTCAAGGAAGATGTTGGAGTTATGAATTGGAATTTTAGACTACAATATAGATTATAAAAAAATGGGACATGACATGTTTGGCCCACTTGAATTTTCTTTCCATCAACCAATGTAGATCCAATAACCCATTTCATCCTTGAGAATTTGCAAATTATCATTTCTCAACTAGATGAATTATGTAAAATTTAGTTCATATGGTCCTTGGAAGTCATTTCTATATTTTTTGTGGGATGCATCAACTTTCTCATTTTTAAGTTCAAATTTTCTAATCAATCCATAGTTCCTTGTAGATACTTTACAACTATAATCAACTTGGTTGCTCCATATATCCTTACAACTCTTAATATTTTATTAGCTACTTTATGTGTCAATTTTTTTCACTTCCATGCTTTTTATGGGTAAAAGCACAAAGTTGTGTCACATTTTGACCAAATAAATAGTTCTAGGTGAAACATTTTCAGTCGAAAAAGTTTCACCCGAATAGGTTTCAACTGAAACCACATGGCCTATACGTGGCACACAAGGTTTTGGCTAAATCCAAAAAAAAAAAATTCCCTTTGTTGCTTTCAAATTGGCTTTGAAATTGGCTTATTTTATGTGTGAGGTTTCTATAGAAAGGGTTTTGGTCGAAACCCTTTCTACCGAAACTATTATGTGGCATCCTAGTTGGCAACCAACTCAGCTTTTTTTAGAATTTTCTAAAACTTTCAACTTCAACTAAGTATTTCTTTAGTTATAATGATATTAAAAAAAGAAAAAGAAAAATACCCTTTTGTAGATCTCAAAGTAGTGAATTCAAATATGTAATTTTTTTAATATTTTGATTAGTTTTAATATATTTTATTTTTAAAATAATGCAAGTAGGTTGTTAAAGTTAAAAAAGAGGCTGATTATAAATTAAAAAAATAGTAAAACATACTAAAAAATTAAAATATATATATGATGCACTAGAGGAGAGAGTCCTCTTCAAAAGGGTGTAATTTGTTTTTTGAAAATGATTTAAAAAATAGACAATAACTTTGACATCCCATGAAAACTGTCAAATTCTGACAGGTTTGACTTTAAAACATTATTACAAGAAAAATATTCATCAAAATTTGATTTTTTTTCCCATGCACTAGATATTGAAGTTTCCTATTTGGAGAAAAAAAATTCAAGGAAAAATGAATTTTTTTTCAATTTGTTTCTTGACATCTCGTGAATGTCATTTTTTTTCTAAAATTTTTAGCATTCCAAAATCTATTCTTAAATTGATAATAAAATAATGAAAACATTTTTTTTTAAATCTAAAAAATTACAGGAATAAAATTCATCAACGGTTCTACATTTCATTAGTTTACATCATTTTGAAATTCAAAACATTAAAGACCAAGTTTATGTGGTCAAATTTCAAAAAAAAATTATAGTTGGTCGATTCCTTTATAAAATATGACACAGGTTTGTGCTTTTACCCTTCTATACTTTTATGTTACAGCTAGAGGTTGAAATCCCTACACTTGAAGAAATTTCTATCACCTTGAATGTATTTTCCAAATTATTTTTTCATAGGACATGATGTCTCTCAGAAGTTATGCCTTTGAATAAAGAGAGGTTATGAAAATATTTTTTTCATCTTTCCACTCATTTTGAATCATATCTGTAACCAGATTTGATGAATGACTCAACATACTCTACATATTCATATCCATCTATATTTTCATTCTGATTGAAAATATTTTAACTAAAAAATATTGATGAGTAATGAGAAAAGAATTATCATATCATCTTTTGATTCTCCATACATCAATCATAGGTTTACTAACAAGTTTGTCCAATTTCACATTTGGTTATATGTAATTATCAATAATTTTGCACTTTGGATATGTAGTGATTATTGGCTGACAACAATAGACGCATCCTACACTTCATTAAAATATTCTTGTTTAGCAAGAAGCATTCATGGAAAATTTAGCAAATTCACTCTTTAGGACATCAAAATTCTTGTCAACTTTGAGAACTTAATAATTTCCTATCAAAATATTTTGAATTTTGCAGACATCTTGTCCCATGAGCCATCCTATTGAACTAAAAATTATGATCAAATGAATGATTATACCTTTTCTTGAACATGGCTGAAAATTTCCTTTTGTAACCTATATTTGAGAATCTAGAGCTCTAACCCTTCAAGAGAGTTGGCCATTTAGAAGATTGCATTATGATAATGTGTTGAACAAGACAACTGAGAGGGGGGCTGAATCAATTTTCATAGATTTAAAGTTTAATTCATTCACCGAAACTAATCCTTAACACTACTTAATAGATTAGACATTAAATAATAGTGCAAAAACTCAAAACCATAACATAAACACAATAACACCATATTTACGTGCAAAACCCAAAAGGGGAAAAATCATGGTAAGGATTAACTCACACTATAGAGAATATCAAAACCGATTACAAGAGGCTCACTTCCAAGACAAGGACTCACTATTTGAACCAAGACTCATTGTCTAATAGGGCTAACAACCCGGAGGGCTCACTGCCATAGAGATACAAAGAAAATAGAAGAGATATGTTATAGAGAGAAGAAAATCTCAATACAATGGAGAAATCCACCACAATTTTCTCAACAACTTCCAGACATGCATGAATGACAGAGTACACCTTCATCTCACTGCATCTGGAAACTCAGCATTTAGGCTTCGCACTGATCTGCCACACTTGCATCACACACACTTACTGATTCACATCAATCTTGCATCTTTCTACTCTATTTTTTTTCTCTTATCTCTCTTTCCTCTTTCTATGGTATCTTCAACTTTGAAACATATCCAAAGTCAACCATCCAAAATTCAAATTCAAATTAGGTTGGCGCCAAAACATCCTAGGGTGGAATTCGAATGAGGGCGACCCAAACACATGCTTCATAAGGACCCAAATAGATCCAACACACTTCATCAACTCCAAGGATATCGTTCAACACAAGGTTGACCAAACTAGTGTAAAACACAGAACAATTAAGCACAAACCTTCCAAATACCAAAATTATCTTCAATACAATCAAAACAACTCAACTCTAGAACTGCAAGTCATAAGACATTAACAAAGAGAAATCTAGACCAAAATATTTATCTTTGATAACTTAATCTTAGCTTGGGAAACTAATTAATGGATTCAATAATCAGACCAAGATACACCTTTAGTTAAGCTATATTTTGATAAAGCTTATAATAGAATGTAATGGAGCTTTATCATCAAGATATATTGCATTGGTTGGATTTAAGTCCAAAAATGTGTAAGCATGTTCAAATATTTTTTAATAATGTAAATGCTTAATTATAATTACCAATTATTTGTTTGATATATTTCCTCTATATAACAGTCTATTAGGTAGGTTTGTCCTTTAGCACCATTCATTTATGTTCTTTTTGTTGATGCACTCAATTATCTATTATAAAAATAAAACCAAATACAACTTATAAAGGGTATTTTCATCCCCAACAATGCATTTATACTCAATTTGAATTTTGTTGATGTCAATATGCTCATTTTTAAAACTCTAAAAAGGATTAAATATTAATAGTTTTTTCTATGTCCTAAACTTATTTTACTCTATTTTTGGCTCAAATTTAGCACTTCATAAAACTATTTTATTCTTGGTTCAATCTAATCCAATTCGATAGTGAATTCCTAAAGAACATAAACAAATAAATCAAGGGTAGATGATCCATTACCTATTTATTCCCTTTAGGCTAGGTTTTCCTCTTTGACATGAGACATGGAATGGGTTCATCACTAAGCTAAAAAATAAGATTTATACTTGGGGAAACAATTTTTTATCATTAATAGGAAAGATTCAAGTTGTGAATTGCATATTCTTGGATTCACATGTTTATTATTCTTCATACTCGATGTCTTCCAAGAAAGGATATGAGGAATTAAATAAAATTATTCATTAATTTTTATGGTCTAATTGGGGAAAAAAATATAGTTTTAAATCCACTTCCTTGTTGCATTATATACAACCACAAGCTAAATATGGGTAAGGTATTTCAGATCCCAAGAAACAAAGGATATGTTTATCAAATAAATGGATAATTAGAGTGGTTTCAAGAGAAGAATAGTCAAAAAATATGGTTTATCATTATATTAGTCTTTTCCTAGTCAATGGGAAATGGCAATTTGTAAGATGATTAGATAAAATCCTTTTTTCCCCCTTCTTTCACATAAAAGCATCATTTCCTTTACATTCCATTTGGAAGGCTTGGCAATAAGTTTGCAAGTTCTTAAACTGGGAAAAGATCTTATTTGGAACATTGTTTCAATTTTGTGATTTCTTCTATTTGGTGGAACATACTTGTTCAATATCGTGGTCAACCTCTTGTTGTTTCTTTCCCAAGGAAAGCATATAATTTATTTTAAAAACGGGATCGATAATTTGGTGACATTTGTGATTTTAATACATTTGACTGCACTATCTAACAAAGTTCTAAGAACATTTTTAGTTTAAACATGTATAAAAGGTTTTTAATATTTATGAAATTGTTGGTTCTTGTATACTTGGTTATGAAACCATGCATACCTACACAATGTGAATTTTACAAAGACTAGTTGTGGCTTTCTAAGTTCCAGTTATTTTGTTTCCCTCTAAAAAATATTTATTTAAGTCTCCTTTTTAGTTTACCATTAAATCCAAGTCTTAACCATAAATGGAGATATAAGTTTTAAGAAAAGATGTCAGAAAAACTTAAGTGTTTAAATTTGGAGGTCTAAGTTGATGTTAATGCTTAGATGTCGGCTTGAAAAAACTTGCATTGCAAGCTGTTAGATTGAAATGTATGATGACTCAATGAATTAAATGCCCTATTTATCTACATAATGAAATCTTGAAACACATTTTTAGGGACTATTCATGAACCCAAAAAATAAAACATTAATTTTTTAATCATTGACTTGTTACTTTGACATCATATTTCAATTTATCTCTTTGTTCTCAGTTGTAGGAGGTCTCTAAAGAACATTTGAAGATTAATACTATTTTGGGAAATATCAAATTTTAAATTTTCTAGCTTCATAAAGATGATATATGTGCTCTAGGAAACTTCAAAGCATGTTTAAGTTTAGAATATAATTATACTCTTCAACTAATATAGGTGTTTCAAATGTGGAATTTATTGGTATATGGAAACTAATCATGCAAATACCGTACACTTGTAACATATCCTCATTGGGGTTCAGGGTCAGGTCGGGCACCGAGCGGGGGTTTGAGGGTGGAAACCCCCAACAACGGGGGTTCGAGGGTGACAACCCCCGATAGCAAGGGTTTGGGGGTGCAACCCCCAAAAAAAAATTTATCATTAACACGTCAAGGTTTTCTCACTAACACATTAAATAAAAAATAACTTTGTAAAACCCTAATTTTGGAAGCTTCCAAAAAGCTTGTTATAAGCGGTTGGGATGTAAGTTGCAATGTATGAAATTCACGATATTATAATCCGCTTTGCATTGGATAATAAAATCATTGGGTGGTTGAGTTTCTATGGATGTATCCCATATTGGGTGAACCATGTTAAATTTATGTGTTGATCTCTTTTTGTGTTATTCTTCATTGGTATTTATGGTTTATTTAATTTGCATATAATTGTTAATGTTTATTGCTCCAATCTACCTAAACCCTAACAAAATGTTGTACACCCCCAATGATTTTATGATGTAGGGTGAAGTGTGCAAAATACTTAGAGCTAGCCAAAACCCTAAAAAATAGCCTCTCCTTAAAGACCAATAAGTATATGTCATTCAACTATAACCAACCTTGAAAAAGAAAGGAGATTAATTAGAAGCTTCATGTCATGGGAAATTATTTGCATTGTTATAAATTTTGGCCCTTTGGTCCTGAACTGTTTTCTTGTTGTACTGCTAGTGTTTTTCTACCCTTGATTTTCTTACTAATTTGGTTGTATTTTTATACAGTTGATTATTTATCCTTGTAGTCCCTTTTTTTACTGCATATTTCTTTAGTAACTTAACATTGTTCAATTGAAAAAATATATTTTCAACTCACCCATCTACCAATATGCATACAAATAATATTATCAAAATTCTACGGACAAAATAATTGGATTGCAATACTGAAGAACCTGAAAATAGTGTTATCACTAAACTAGTTAGTTAAATAAAGATGACAACAGAGATAAAATAACAACACATTAAAAAATGGATAAAGAAAATCACTTACAACTCTCAATAATACCACATACAAAATTTCTCAAAATTAGTGAATATATATTATTCTAATGACTGTTACAAACTAGTTTTATTGAAGCATCTTAAAAAATAGTACTAAGGTTGAATAGAAATAGAGTTTGTAATCACAAAGAAAGGAACTAAACTAGCATCATTCGCAACATGCATTATTCATTGATTTTGATTACTGGCAGATGAGTGGAGATAACAAAGCTAGTTAACAACAATCTAAAGTTAAACAAAAACAAAACTATGATTAAATTGATTGTTGAAACATGCAAATCTAGATGCACAACAGTGGAGTTGATTAGCATGGAAATGTGCATGATAGTTAAGGTGAGTCTACATCCATCATTTTTCAACATACTCCCCCTTGATGTTAAGAGGGCTCACAATATGATCTTAGAGTGTCATAAATTGATCCTTCGCAACTGCCTTAGTGAAGATATCTACTAATTGCTCTTTAGTGTTGATGTATTTTAATTCTACTGCCTTCTTTTGCACCAAATCTTGGCTAAAATGATGATTTAAATAAAAATATTTTTCTTGTGATGGACCAGATTCTTGGCCAATTTGATGGCACTAATGTTATCACAAAAAACACTATAGGCTGAACTTGCATCTCTCCAATTTCTTCAAGAATTTTTCTAAGCCATAATGCCCGTGTACATGTTGAGGTGACTGAAACATACTCTGCTTTCATATAAGAAAGGGAAACTATACTTCTTTGAGCTCCAAGCAATCAAACTAGAACCAAATGAAAAGCAATTACCAGATATAGACTTTCAATCATCCAAACTATCTCCCCAATCAGAATCACTAAAACCAACAAGATTGAACCTTTTAGAAGTGTAATACTAAATACCAAAATTTAGAGTTCCTCCCACATACCTCAAAATTATCTTGGTTGTCTTCATATGTATTTCAAATGGCTTTGTCATATATCTTGAAACAAGTGAAATTGAATAAGAAATATCAAGTATTGTGTGAGTTAGAAACATCAAATTTCCAAAAATACTCCTATAAGTTGTCTCATCAACTATTTCAGCACCATCATCTTTACACAACACAACTCTATGACAAGCTAGAGTTGAGACCAGTTTACAATCAAGCATATCAAATTTCTTCAACATATCTTTGACATACTTTTCTTGAAAAATGAAAATTTCATTCTCAATTTGATAAACCTCAATTCCTAGAAAATCTTTCATCTCAAATACATTCATCATAGAAACTTTGAATTCATCCTTCATCTTAGAACTGCTACCCATATACAAAAAATCATAAACATACAAACTTACAATAAGAATATCATTACCTTCTTATTTTTGCAAGTATGATGGTGTTGCCATTGATGTCAACAAGAAGTCTACTAATTGGTATTTTCATTGATGTCAACTATAGGATGAAGATGTTGAGGATATTGAGAAAATTGTGGAAAAGAGGAGAATAGGTTATGCATGTGTAGTTAAGACCTTGAGGAAGTGTTGTGAGTACATGGAGCTATTCTTCTATTGTAGAGTATGAAGATGAGTTGGAAAGAAGTGGTGAGCTGAGATGATGTTTCTGGTACTTAGTTTCCAAGTGCTTTTGAGAAAATTTAATAAACATCTAGTAAACTGTGTTGTGCAAATGTTCATAGTGTGCTCCATTGTTGTGTTGTACTTTCTTTTTGTGTTGATGCTATTCCTGTGTAGATCTTATAGGTTATTCAAGGTTGATAGATTTTTTTATATTCAGAATTTGGGTTTCTAGATCATTGTACAGTGCGAGATATTTGTAGTTTTCACCAATTTGTGAACCAGTTGTTCAGTGATGCTTTCTATAGTCTAAGAGAAATGTATTTGCTTCATGTTTCTTCATTTTTTGGATATAGATTATGCAGATTTTGGAAGTTGCTTATAATGTCTTTATCTTTCTGTATTCAAGGTTTTACTTGATTTGATGTATTACAGTGAGTTTCATTTATCAATATGCAATTAAGGGTTATTAGTTGTCCTGAGTTGAAGTATTTGTTGATGCGAGATTGAATGAAGTGTTTGATGAATCTTATGTAGTTTTTGGATTGTTTTGGATTCATTTCAAGTGAATTATGTTGTTCAAAACTTTCAGGTTAATTTAAGGAAGTGTGTACTTAATGTCTTTGGTGTTTTGAACAGTTATTAGTCGACCTTGTGTTAACACTACATGCAAGGCTTGTGAAAGCGTGTTAAAGTGTGTTGGGATATATTTGGGTCCTAATTAAGGATTTGTGTAGGCCACATTTCATTCCTTTCCACCGCAAGAATGTTTAGGTTCTGATCTATTTCAAGTTTGAATGTATAACGGCTAGTGGTCGACATTAGAGAAAGTTTTTGAGATAGAGCCCGATATAAATGTGTATGGTGTTGATGCAAGAGTGTGTGGAAAGAGGAAGAAGCAAGATAGGTGCAAGATTTAAGTGAGTGATGTGTGTGATGTGAAATTGAGTAGAGTAGTGTGAACTTCATGTTAGGGTTCCTGAAGGCAATGAGCTAAAGGAATCCGATATCTTTCATGTGAGACTATAAAAGCGTGCAAGCAATTGTGGTGAACTACTTGTTGCATTGAGAAGTATTTTCTTTGTGTAACTTTCTTCTTCTATATTCTTATTTTCTTTTTGTGCCAATGAGCCCTGGCTATGATCCTTTTTGGATAGTGTGTCCTATTTTGGCAATGAGCCCCTTTGTACCAGTTTTGCTATTACTTATATTGTGAGCTAATCCTCACCATGGTTTTTCTCTCATTAGGTTTTCCATGTAAATATAGTGTTCTCATGTGTATGGTGTTGTGATTTTAGTTTCTATTATCTGCATTTCATGTTTTATCAATTTAACATAATAACGGTTTAATGAATGCTTGTCCATATCCATTTACTACTGAGGGTTTTTGAAGGTTTAATTTGCTACAAATGATTCACCCAGGTCTTCTTAGTTGTCTTGTTCATTTCAATACTTATTTGTAGTAAAGGGTAGGTTCACTCTTACTTCTTTGAAAGCCATTTTTTTGAAAATATCCATCAATCCTAGCATATCATGCTCATGGTGCTTGCTTGAGGCCATATAAAGCTTTCTCCAACTTGTAGGCTTGATTTTTTATTCCTTTCACTTTAAAACCTTATGGCTATTCCACATACACTTCCTCTTTTAAGTACCCATTCAAGAAGGAACTTTTCACATCCATGTGATGAATTCTCCATTTCTTTTGAGCTACTAGTGAAATCATCATTCTGATAGTCTCTTGTCTCACTACTAGTGCAAATGTCTCTTAATCAATCCCATACCCCTGTGTTAAGCCTTTGGCATCCAATCTTGCCTCATGTCTTTCAACACTCCCATCACTAAACTATACTTAATCTTGTAGACCCATTTAGTACAAATCTTTTTCTTGTCATGTGGAAGCTCTGTAAGTTCCCAAGTATCATTCCTATGAATAGAATCTATATTTTCTTGCATTTCTTGCACCCAAACCTCATTAGTACTTGCATCTTCAAAACATGATGGTTCAAAATCAGCCTTGGAAAGTAGCAAAATTTATTGTCTCGCCTCTTGGATTTTCTTCATGTGCTTCATTTTTACTCCTTTGATAAATGTCACTTAAGCTTCTTACCTTCCTTGTAGAACTCAAACTTGAAGCTAGACTTGCACTTGGAATTGATGAGGGGCTACTTGGTGGACTTGTAGATTGTGGAAGTAAAATGTTAGTGGGCTACACATGATCAATTTTATTAACAATACCATCATTCAAAACAGATTTTGACATCTTAACATGGTCTTATTTATAACCATAAACTCCCCCTTCATAAAAAATCACATCTCTAGAGATAACGGTGAGAGAATTGTACAACCTGTAAGGCTTACTTTGCTCACTATATCCAACGAAAATACATGATTTGAATTTTTTGGATCTAAATTTTTCCTCTTTTTTTAGTTACATGAACATATGATAAACACCTAAAAACTTTGAAATTCTTGACATTAGGCTTTTTCTCATACCAAGCTTCATATGGAGTCATCATATCGAGTGCACTAGTGGGATTCTAATTGAGAATGTTTAATGTTGTAGCAACTGCATCACCCCAAAATAAATTACTTAGTCCCTTGGTCTATAGCATACCTTTTTCCATTTCCACCATTGTATGATTTTTCCTTTCAGATACTTCATTTTGTTGAGTTGTGTAAGCAATGGTGAGCTATCTTTTGATGTCATACATATCGCAATAATTTTGAAAATCTCTTGAAAAAAAATTTCCTTTATGATCAATCTTCAAGCATTTTTTACTACACCATTTTTCCTTTTCCACAAGGGCTCTAAACCTCTTGAATGTATGAAAGGATTCATCTTTGATCTTTGCAAAATAAACCCAACACTTTTGTGAGTAATCATCAATAAAATTAATGAAATATGATGACTTACCCAAACTCTTTGTCTACATAGGACCAAAAATGTATGAATGAACTAAAGTGGATAATGGGTCTTCCATGCATTTCCTTTTGAAATTTTTTCTCTTGCATGTTTTCCTTTAGCACATCCTTCACAAACTTCTTTATGTTCTTCAACCTTAAGCAAACCAAAAACTAATGCTTTTGATGTTAAAATCTTTAAATTATGGAAATTCAAATGGCCATACCTAAAATGCCACAACCAATTGTTATCCTTGTGTGCTATATTAGCAAGATTATTGCTATGTTCTCCAAACTTTAATGGGAACATCCTATTCTTTGACATTGGCACAATTGTAAACACCCTGATGCCTTGATTCTTATCATAAATTATGTATTGTTTATTTTCAAATACTACCTTATCATTTTTCTCATACAATTACCCAATATTCAATAGATTATATTCTTTAACTGTAGAGTGTAATAAATCTCCTTAACACATTTCATACATTCTTTAATAGGGACTTCCATAGTTCCTTTTACAGCAACCTCAATGGTTTGTCATCACCAAGCTTGATCTTGGATTTGAAACTTTCATCCATTATAGAAAAAAGCTTCTCATTCCCTGACATGTGGTTAGAACATCCAAAATCTAAATACCAAACATCTTTAGTAATATTTCCAACTCTGGCATAAGATAAAAATAAATTATTTGGAAGAGCCTCATCACCCTCTTGAGCATAATGAACACTTTTATCATTATTACCTTTTTTTAATCTACACTCTCTTTCAAAGTGGCCATACCTGTTAAAATGGTAACATTGAATATTTCTTTCATAAAATCCACCTCTACCTCTTCCTCCTTAACTTCCTCTTCCTCTATTTCCTCTTGAAGAATTTTGATTTTGATCTCTTCCTTGACCTTGGTTGCTACTACGGACATCTTCATTCTTTGTAATTTTCAATTTGGAGGGAAAAAATTTCTCATTACTGAAACATCCCTCCTCTTAGTACTCAAGTAAAGTCAAGAATTTACTACAAGGTAAATAAATTTAGTAACCATGAGAGAGAAAAAAAAATTACTTTTTTTATAAACATTTGCATAAGCTCAAGAAATAAAATACAACTTTTCATGATAATCTCTAACTTGAAATCATATGTAATCATAGCTAGAATCAAAGAGAAGTCCTTACACTTTTCCTTTAGATCACATTAAATACAAATGGAAAAAGAATAGTTTTACCTCATAAGTTTGACTATCATAAGCCATAACATGGAGTTCATTGCATCAAGAATGTGGTTAACCATCTTCACGAGCCTCGGTGAGTCTTTTGCTACAAAGGGAGAGTATCAACCAAGTGCTTTTCCTCCAACCACAGACTCAAGCAGTCCCTCGTACGCTTCCTAGCTAGAAGTGGCCCTGCCCTTCACGAAGGGTAAAGATATAAGGAACTGTCAAGTTTCTCCATCTGAGTCCTAGTGATGTGTCCTACAAAACTCAATCAACCAGACAACTCTAGATCTCTTCTAGCTAAGTATGATCATTTTGATTGGTCATGCCCTCTAGACACACACCTCTGACTCATCTAAGAAGTTGTCTCATCCTATAGTTTTACTTACTTTATTTGGTGCTCTAAACACAACTAGTTTGTATAGAAAATACATTCTAGCCCAATCTATTAAACTCAGATTTAATCCTTAATCCAGGATATACATGTAATGTAAAGATTTAGGTATTTCAAACATTTTAAAAGTCCCTTATTGCATTATTGCAATATCTAGGGTTTATGAATTCCTGTCATTTTACTCTCAAGATTCAATACCCAACATCTTTGATGCATTAAATCGATTTTTAACATTATCATGGAATCTCTTAAGGTATTACAAAGACTTCATGTCTTGTTCTATGGTTTTCCGGACCTTTCACTGTCAATCAATATATATATATGCAATGTCCTATCCGACATAAGAGTTATATATTTCCTATATCCTCCTTGTTCAATACTAGGGTTTAGCTTCTCTAACCCAATACATGGAAATATCAAACATCATTATTTCTCCAAAGGTAATAACATAAATGTAACAATTCAAGAGAAAAAAATGCTTCTAGTCTTTCCTAGACCACTTGGCATTGTTAGTTCACATTTTATGTACATGAATAAATATAGTATTCAAGATATTCCCTCGCCAATATAATATCTAAGAGAATACTATCATTTCATATCAATAGTTATGATCGGAGTCAATCAAGGTTTGATTTATACATGATAATAATCTGCTTTCGACCCTTTGGTCTACTTGGAACAACTGATTTCCAACATAAGTTAGGTTTTGAACTCATATATATCTAATCCAAATAGTTTAATACTTTCTTAAGCAATTGAGATACGAATCTCACAATATGCCCCAACCCTAGATTAATTACTCTAGTGTTGCCCAATCTTGGGTTTGTTTCGACCTTTTGGGTTACTATAGTAATGGAAAATCATGAGTCCCTATCACCTTATTCCACTTTTTAACTTATTACAAAAGCGACCATAATCACCAACCAAGGTCCTTTATGGTTCACAAGTTCAGTTTTATCAACTTTGAAAATAAGAGTCATAATCTTGACCTACTAGGCATACCTTTCCCTTTCCTTAGACTAAAAAATTAGATAATGATGGTTGACAGCTCATATTTACGCGTGTGAGCTTTTAGTGTTAAGCACTACTTTAGAATGTTCATTCATAAGAAAGATACATATTAATCTAGACTTGTAATAATAACTATCTTTTGAAATGTTCATACCACCTTCTTAGCCAAAGGTAACAAGCATGGTCATGGTATTCTAAATACCCTATTGATTCACATACGACCTCTATATAAGTTGATCCCTCGTCTGGTTTGAGTGCTTTAAGCATAGTTTTGGGTTAAGGCCGTATCGACCATCAACACGGTCATAATGATTGTTCATTCATTGCAGACCACGTCTTAATTGATAGAAAAACACTGTAGTTTACACATGGACTCGACTGTGAAGGCCTTGAGCCACGACATAGTATGAGAACTCCAATGTTTTAAGCTCGGTCTCGTGGCCATGAGCCAAGACACAATAAGGAATTTGATTTAATATAGCTCGACCATTGGTTTCGAGCATTGTTACAGTCGAGATTGCATTACAGAGTAGCTTCGGCCATTGACCTCAAGTTAGACACCGACAAGAATACATTACTCTACTGCTTGGCCATTGGCCTTGAGCTTTAACAAAGATAAAAATATGTTATAATGTAGCTCGGCCATTGGCCTCGAGCATAACATAGGGAAAACAACCATACTAATATGGCTCAGCTGTAACGCTTAAGCCTCCAATCAAAAGAAAATTTCTTCAAAGTTTTGCAAGCATAGCCCCCATGGCCTCGAGCTATTGCCAAAGTATTTAACAGAGATACAGTACCACTTAACAGTTAAACAACAAAGGTTCCCAATGATACACTTATGACGAGGGAGCTCATTATAAAGAAAATCATATCCCATAGTGTAAATAAGAATAACATTCTTACACTACCTGAGCACCATTTTTGAAAGTGAGAGTAATCCCCATTCCATGACAGTAGTCCTACTCCCAGTCTATTTCCCCAAAAAATTTGTCCCCATAAGCTGGCAAAGAGACACCTCCAAAATGACCACGCTCTCTGCATTCCAAAAACCAGAGGCCCATCACCCAAAGCAGTTGAGTAATCGTATTCAGGTAACCGCCTGGAGTGAGAGGGTGATCTTTTAGACTCCTCTGAATAACTCGCTATCTCCCCCAACACAAAACGGTTACAATAACTAAATAACTCCCAGCGAAAAATGTGGAACAAGGTATCACATTCCATTATTACCCGCGCTAGCTTGAAAAAGATGCCCGCCACCTTTTATGGCATACAAGAGCATTTTTAACATTATAAAATTTTCCCACCAAAACATTATCGATGTGGCTTACACAAAGAGCCAATTGGTAGTTTAGCAAAGATATATTTATATATAAATATATAAATATAAATATATCTATAATATATATTTATCCATTCATGGCTCTTATAACCTTATGAGGATATTTAAATATGGTACAATGGATATAGCTAATGCCGAGAAATGCTTGACGTGACCCAAGGGGGGTGTGCAAATGGTTTAAAGATTTAAAACTAGGTGGTTGGTGGTATCTTAGTCTAATCTAATATAGATTAAAAGAATTGAACAATATGACTCACAAGATCCTCTTTATTAAGAATCCAGCCTCATTGGTTGGCTCTTGGCTTATCTAGCCATTACAGATTTTAACATAATAACCTTTTAAGAGATTAAAAGTTTCATGGGAAAGAGTTGACATAGTTCGTTATGTCGTCCAATCAATGTACTCACCAAAACAAAATGAACTCAACGTTGATCTAAACGATCAACATCCTCATGCAATATCATGATGAGAACCAATAATTAAAAGCATATAAAGGTCACACATCATACATATATGAACATATTTATACATGAGTCATTTTCGTCATAATAACTTATGCATGTGTGTATGTATCCATCATACTTGAACATAAATGTTTGTGCGTTGACAATATCTAAGTCTTTGTACGCATATATGCATCCATGCACCCATCTATACGTGTACATATGCTTACATTATCCCACGTATACCTACATTCATATATATTCATTTGTTTTATATAATAAAAAGAGAGTTAATAACTCTTAAAAGAATCATATCAACACAAAGGTCAACTAATTGATTACTATCGACAAGCTTCTAAACACATTAAACAACATGAACTAGACTTAAACGACATCAACAACTTGTCAAGTCGAGAAATAAACTTAAACGAAAAGGGTCGAGTATCACTTACCCTACTCAACTAGGTTCACCATTTTGCATCAACACTAGACCTAAGATGGCAACAACCTGTTTTTTTCCTTGTATCTATACCCTTCTCTCTGATGATGCTCTCCCTCCCTTTCTCGGAGGGGCGAAAACCTATTCCCTGAATGCAACTTGCAATCACCAACTCAAAATTAGTGTGTCATTAATCATTTCATAATCCTTATGAAATAATCACACCTTGACAACTTTTAAAACATGTCAATTATAGTCAAAATAAACATAATTCATGAAACATTGATTTCTCCAGACACTTTTACTAAACATCAAATCGTTAAATCATGCGTAATCATCTACTATTTACTTCAAAAGTAAAAAGTAAAACATAGTTAAAGTTAGGGTTGTAACAATCACTTTGCCCAAATGAATCTTTCAATCTTTCTTCATGAGACATTAGAGATCCAACTAGATGATCAAACTGAAGGGTAGACAAATCCTTGCTTTCTTCAATGATTATAGCAACATGGTTTGACCTTGATGTTAGAGACCTCAAAACCTTTTTTATTACAACTTCATTGCTTACTACTTCTCCTAGAGTGGCCATTTTATTAACCACATCATTGACTCTTACACAATAATCACTTACTTAGATTCTTGCATCTTCAAATTTTCGAAGTTTCTCTTCAACATCTGTAGTTTGACAACCTTGACCTGGTCACTACCCTAGTAAGCTTCTTGTAGAGTCTTCCAAGCATCTATAGCTGGCTTTGCACTTGCAATCCTTGGAAATAAGCTCGTATCAAGGGCTATTTGAATATGAAATAAGGCTTGAGAATTCTTCTTTTTAGCCTCCTTAATTGTTCTATCATTGACTATAAGAGCACTCCAATCTGTTGGTTCTTCATAACCCGTTTCTAGAATCTCCCACAAATCTTTCCCTATCAAAAAGGTCATCATCCTGATGCACCAATATTCATAGTCACTTCCATTGAATTTAAGAATTTGCAAAGACTTTAGACTTGACATGATAAAAAAATAATAATAATAATAACCTGCTTTGATACCAAATGAAAAATCTGAAAACAGTGTTATTTCTGAACCGACAGGTTAAATAAAGATGACAGCAAAGAGAAAATAAAAACAGCACATAAAAACAGTGATAAAGCAAATCACTTACAGCTCTCGATAATACCGCATACAGAATTGCTCAAAATTACTGAACGTATATTATTCTAATGACTCTTACAAAACAGTTTTATTGAAGCTTATTAAAAAACAGCGACTGGCAGGTGAAGGGAGATAACAAAGCCAGTTAACAGAAATCTAAACTTAAACAAAAAGCAAACTATGATTAAACTGATTGTTGAAACATGCAAATCTGTGCACGACAGTGGAGTTGATTAGCATGGCGGTGTGCACGGAAGTTAAGATGAGTCTGTATGCATCATTTGTCAACAAATACAAAGTCCACACGCATTCAGTAGTCATTAAAAGATGGCATAAATAATATATCGAATTCTTTATAGCTTTTCGCACTGACGATCAGAGATTGAACGATGCTTCATTCCTTGTTCGCTATCATGTAATCGTACGAACACTGAAATTAACTTATCCATCTTCAAACTTGTTTAAAATATCAATAACTGTGCACATTTTGTTCTTACCCAATTTAAATGTCCAAAAATTGCGTTCGCTACAGACCAATCAGAACAGATAACAAGACAGCTAGGTACTTATAGGGATATTTATGGAGCCAAAGCGAACAATATAAGAATTGCTTAAATATGACAGTCACCCCACACGATGACTCTGTACAAGTTGGAATTCCAACTAGACATTCATGATATAGAGACAATTCAAGTAAACAAACCGACAGCTCTCAACTGGACGCAGTTAATGAAGATATAGTCAATCTAGAATTGGGTTGCACGAGTTATAACTCATGTGCGTCGAGGTGACCATGTCGGATGACTTTAAACAAAGAGACGTGTAAGCGTTACATTTGGTATGGAGGAGCACGGGAGGACTATAAAGCTTTCACTATCTCAATCTGTGTCGAATCATTTCCATTGTGAGAAGTGAGAAGACAATGGCAATGTGTGTTGGGTCGCTTGTTGGATTGCTCGTCATATTATCATGTTGCTTTTGCGAGGTGAAAGCAGCGCCTGCCTACTTCGTGTTTGGAGATTCACTGGTGGACAGTGGTAACAACAATTACATCGCCACCACTGCTAGAGCGAACAGCTATCCCTACGGAATAGATTATCCTACTGGAAGACCCACCGGCCGGTTCTCAAATGGACTCAATATAGCAGATTTTATAAGTACGTATTAAGTTATTAATAAGTTGAATGATATGGTAAAGCTGCTAAGTAACATTTGATCTATTCATTAGGAATTCATTACAATTAAATTTTGTTTTTTTTTCCATTTATCTATTTTGTCTGTCACAATTTCGAATTATAAGTGGGTTTGATCAGATAAAATTACTGTGTGAATTGCAGGCATGAAGCTGGGGGCAGAATCTGTGCTACCATATTTGAGTCCTTCACTGAATGGGGATGCACTGCTTACGGGTGCTAATTTCGCTTCTGCAGGCGTTGGGATTCTAAACGACACTGGAGTGCAATTCGTATGAATATTTTTTTATTATATTCTAGTGACTCATATTTATTTTACTTGTACCAGAGAGAATGAATCAGCATTACTTTTGTTTGCAGGCAAATATCATCAGGATGCCACATCAGCTCCAGTACTTTGTTCAATACAAAAACAGGGTGGCGCAGATCCTTGGAGTTGCTGAAACTGAGAGATTTGTTGCAGAGGGTCTTATGTCGATTACACTTGGAGGAAATGATTACGTCAATAACTACTTCCTCACTCCTGTCTCACTCAGATCCATGCAGTATAGATTACCGGATTACACTCAGTTAATGGTCTCGGAATATGAGAAAATTCTCAGGGTAAATTTATTTTTCTTGTATAAGGCCGTGACTGTTATTACAGTTCTTGAAAAAACTTTCTAGAAGTTTATACTGTGCTTATCTTAGTAATAAGAGTTATACCCAGCTTCGACATCCATTTTGCAAGTCAACAGGCTTACGAACTGTCCCAGTAGCTTTTTGTTTGGCCTAAAACTGAAATTACAACTCACCCATTTTCAACTAAATTGAAATTACAATCCACCCACTTAATTAAAAAAAATCATAAGTTTCCTTTAATCATAGAAATTTTTGGATCGAAACTGGTGTGTTTTTTACGTCAAGTTTCGGATCGTGTTTTATGATCCATCATCAAGATATTATGCAGAGAGAAGGAAATCATGAAACATGATCTGCAACGTTGATGTAAAAGATCACACACAATTTCAATCCATAAATCTCTGCAATTTAATCCACCAACTCTTTAAGTTCTCCTGTCATTATGTTTGCAGATTTTAAAGTTTTACAATTTATTTGCTTGTTATTATCTCTGAAAGCATTGATAAAATGTCTTGTACATTTTTATGCAGCAATTGTACGACTTGGGAGGAAGAAGGGTGCTAGTAACATCAACAGGGCCACTGGGATGTGCTCCCGCAGTAAAGGCCAGCAGGTCTAGCAATGGCGAATGTGCTGCAGATCTTCAGCAAGCTGCTTCGCTTTTTAACTCACAGCTGAGATCTGTTGTAAATAGACTCAACAATGAGGCTTCTGCTCAGGTTTTCACCTTCTCCGACAACTACTCAATGAACATGGGTTTGTTCAGTAACCCTGCTGCATACGGTAAACTCAACCTTATTGCTCTTTTCCTTTGACCTCCTAGCTTATATTTTAATATGTATTGTTCAAAATGTTTTATGGGATTTTTTAGTAACGTATGGTCTCAAGATTTTTTTGGGTTTATTTCATGGAAATTTTTGTATCATAAATTTGTGCGTAAACAAAAGCGGTGTAACTCCAACTCCTCCTCTACCTATAATTTAACTTCAAGCTGTAAGCACCTGCACGAATCCATACTGTTAATATATTGAGAGCATTATCATCTAAAATGCCTGCTATTCTAAATCTCATGGTGCTTATAAATGTAGGATTTGTGGATACGACGAATGCATGTTGCGGGCAAGGAATATACAATGGAGTAGGCCTCTGCACTGCGGCTTCAAGTCTGTGTACAAACAGAGATGAATATTTGTTCTGGGACAATTACCACCCCTCTGAGAAGGCCAACAGAATCATCGTGGACGAGTTTTTTGAGGGCTCGTCTTCTGTTATGAGCCCTCTTAACCTCAGACAGATGATGAAACTTGACGACTGATCAATAATGCATGCACCACTTCTCATTCATTTTCGACTCTACCGAATTGTGCTCAAAGACTTTTGTCCCCATTATTTATTAGTGACTTTAATGAATAAAAGTTCTGTAACAAAATATTTAGTGCAAATATTGCTGAATGTGACAATGCTCATCCTATAGAGATCTAAAAGAAAATGGTGTTCATTATTCTGTACCAACCGAAGTTCAATATATGTTCTTCAATGTTATCCATTCAACGTGTGCCAAATTATTCATCCAAAAGATAAAAAATGAAGAAAAGCGTTCAAATATTGCAATAATAGACTTTAAATAGTTACATTAAATTATATATGTAGCTAATTTAGTCCGGATTTAACTAATATGAAAGGACAGGCAAATATGATGCATATATGTAAACAACCACCATGTTTTCTGTTATTTAAGATTTTGGAGGTTCTAAAAAATAAAATATGTGTCGACTATTTAAACTCTTTTAATAGGAAAGATGGGTGTATGATGGTTTTATTTAAACAGGGATTATGTGAGTCATAAGAATTTTATTTTATTTCTTAAATTTATAATTTATCGTATTAGTTATTAATTGGTATGAGTTTTCCACAGTTTATTAGTAAGAATATTATGTGTTTCTAATATTAGTTGGTATTAATTATTGTTGAAAGGATGATAAATATTTGGGAATAAAATATTTATTGAAAGGAGTACACAAAATTAAAAAAAGAAAGGTAACTATACATTCACTTTTTGTTAAATTAGTGATATGACATAAAATAGCATCATATGTACATGTTTGAAATAGAATTTGTTTAGTTTTAGTATATATAAGAAAGAAAACATATTAATTGTAATGAATTCATATCTTTCTATTAATAGTTACATTCATTTTACATAACAAGATATAACTCCTTCAAGACTATTATACATGTCAACCATCCCATCAAAAAGACAAATATTGTTCCAATTAACAACCTTTCTACAACAACTTGTAGTATCCCCATGCCCAACTACTAGTCCATTTAATACTTACAATTACATCAACAAAATAGATTGTAAGAGTGATGACTAAGAAAAAACCAAATAATTCAATATTCAAATTCATCCATTATCTAAGATATAAGTAAATTCAAATCCATCTACTAATTCTACAATCTTGAATGTAAAGTAAAGTTGAATTCATCCACTAATTCTACAATTTAAATGCATGAAAATTCTAACTTCCTCATATTATTCAATAAAATGTAACTACATTTAATATCATCCAATCAAATCAAACCACACATATCAAGATGACATTGTTCCACTTTTAGGCTTAAGTGGGATGTTTAAAATCAACATTTTTTAGATTTTTTATTTTTTTGTCAATTATAGAGAAAAATGATCAAGATTTTAAGGATGATGTAAACTAATTAGTTGTACTATTTTCTATGTAGATTCAAGTTATAATTTTTTTATTAAAAAATTAAATAAAATTTATTTCTATCATTTTACTTTTATTTTTTAATAGATTTTTATTTATAATAATTTAGTGATATATTCTATAGTGCACAACTTTCATTGCAAATGGGTCGGTTGTAACTATTTTAACAATTTTTGATATAGCCACAAGTTTGAATGAGCTATCCAATGTATAGCTTTTCCATATAGGTTAATGCTACATTGTGAGAGAATGCTTATCAATGACTATAAAGTATGTTATATTTTTCAACCTAAATGTATGTAGATACACATTAAAAGAATGATAGGTGAGTGAAGATTGTCATGGATCAACTCATATGCATGGCATTGGTAATTGAACATTCTAAGAGATTAGAAATGAGTTTGTATTTTAATTGACACCATATTAATCCATGTAAATAGTAACCTATAAGGAACACAAAGACTTTTATTTATATTCTTTGATGATTAAATAAACTCTCTTAAATAAAAATATTTGTTTAATGGGACAATGGTGATATTTGTTGTAAACCCACATAATGAGTGACTTAATTGTGGTAATGGAATTTAAGTTGTATTTGATCAAAATAATTTGAATAAACAAGGTTTACTTAACTATGAAGATTGGTAGATCTAAATCATAGTACTTTAGTACATCTTAAGGATTAATTTGTAAATGGGTACCCAATGGCATAAATATGAACCTATCTCATGAAAAAATCAATACATATGTTAAAAAATAAAGGATTGCATTGAGTATGAATGCTTATTCAAGGGTATATTTTAATATGCACCCTTTCTATCTTATAAAATTACCCAAATTTGATTAAATTAGGGGGAAAAAAATTATTGAGAATCAATGATGATGGGTTCAAAAATAAATAAATTAGGAAGAACCCCAAAATTTTCAAAGTGCCATATAAAGCCATAAATTTAGGCTCTCAGAGGTTAGAATATGATAAGATTAGGAAATTAAACAATTTGAGTATAGTAGCAACAAAAATAAAAAATGCAACTTCCTAATAAGTTGATTTGGCTTATTCTAAGGGGGGAGAATGCCACATCCACATGGAAAGAAAAGATAGGGGGTTAGGAGGCTGGGCTTAACCAACACACTCTAAGCATTGACCGCTTAGGTGGTTGTGGTGGGCCCATTTAATCTTTTCTGTTGCTCTGTCTTTTTTCATTTCACTAAACGTTTGTAGTTACGATCAGTGCCTAGCAGTTCCCACCTATGAGGAAAACGAAACTCAAACTCAAAAGTTGTTCCCGCCTTCTACAAAAATTTGGTGGATGGAGGCAATCATACTGTTTCACCATATGCATCGAATAGGTCTCCAACTCTATGAGTTTACATTTGCTAACAAATTCTCAGCCTGTGTTAAAATGGAAGCATTGGAGCAGGGTTTTAAGTACCCATAAAAGCATAAAGGATAGGCAAATGGTCTAGTAGACATTCTTTCAAAATGTGGAACCATAGACAAGGCTCGTGAGTTGTTGACTGAATGCATCAAAGAAATGTGGCTTCATGGAAAGTCGTGATTGCAAGATATGCACAAAAATGGATTTGTTGAAAAGGGCTTTATAAATGTTCATTTACCAGCATCCCCCCAGAGAGCCATCAAAGCATAAAGTATGCATAAAGTTGCTACTGCTCTGGTAGATGTGTATGCAAAAAGTGAAAGCATGGACAAGGCACGTGAATTGTTTGACAAAATGCCTCAAGCATGTGAACTGTTTGAAAAAATGCCTCAAAGAAATGATCTCATGGAATGCAGTAATTGTAGGATATGCGTAAAATAAATTTTGCAAGAATGTGTTCAAAATGTTTAAATTAATCAAACACACATGAACTTTGTAGTGCATTCAACTTAAAAGTTTAAGCTTCAAAATTTACAGAAAATGATGATCACATGAATTTTATTATTCTATATAATAGAATATAAAAATATAATATGACAAAATAAATTAATTGGTGGGAAATTAAAAACTCTAACTGATTGATAAGTGGTAGAAAATTTATTAAACTAGTTTGGAAAATTTCTAACCCCATTCAAATGCACCTGCTTAAAAGTACAAACTAAAAAGCAGGGCTCCTATTTATTACAAAAAAGTTTTAATTACTCCTATATCATTTTTTTTTGCCTCACGGAACTCCCTATTCCATAAAAATAGTTCTCAAAACCCCTCCATAGCACCACAATGACATTGCTTTTTAATTTGGGTCCTAAAAATTTTGTGACTTTCTTAACTATATATATAGAAATGGAATAATGGTGAGGTTCAAATGATAAGAAGTTTAATGAAAAAATAAAAAATAAAAGATCCTTAGATGTATTTGGATATCTATCAAAAGATTTATGCATTTTGTGTAAGAGACAATCACATCCAAATACAAAATATTTATGCAAAGTTGGAGAAGTTGGCTTGGGAGATGTATGAGTATATTTTCTAGATTCAAGATATTTACTTAGTGATGTGGAATAGCAAGAAAAATAATTATCTCTACCATAATAGGAAAAAGTTGGCAATTTTGATTTTGATTTGTTAGATATTCCCCCCAAGAATAACTATTAGAGTTGTGAAGAACCTTCAAGCATGTGTTGATTGCCACACTACAATGAAATTAGTCTCCACAATTGTTGCAATAGAAATTTTTGTGAGAGATGTGAATTGTTTCCATGATTTTAAACATGGAGAATATTTTTATGGAGATTATTGGTGGCAATAAATGAAGTTAAATAGGAACACACTATAATAATGTGCACCAAAACTAATATTGAAGGAGAAAAATTGCTTTTTCATTTTTTAGAAACTTCTTTTGCTTTTATTTTTTGTTTTGAGAATTTGGCATTATAGACTATGACATCAACTTCATAAAATTATATGCATAGGGTGCAGATTACTACTTATATATGCCATTGGGATATCTATCAAAGATTTTTTATGATATCATGGATATTTAATTGAATTTTTTTTATAATATCAACATATATGTGATATAAAAAGTTGGGGAATGAGTAAAATTTAAAAGGTGAGGATCACTTCAAGTAAATAGAAAGATGCTTGACTAGCAGGATATGGGAGAGGGGTGCTCACAATTACTCTTGACATTTTGTATAGTCCTTTTATTTGGATTAATTATGTTATATTTTTTCTACGTTAAGTTAACCATTTAATTACAACAATACAATGGGCCCCTCCAAACAACGATATACATTTCCATTGATCCTTCTGAGCATTTGACAATTTTCTACATGGTCCATGTAATAACAAGATCCCCTAGGACCATGGCATGGCATTTTAAGTGGGCACACTTTGTTTTTGGATGGATCATCAATGGAAAAAAGCATGAGGATGTGGTATTGTACTCAACAACCTATAACAAATTAAATCAAATATCTAATAGCTCATGAGAGTTAAGACAATTCCTAAGAAGAAATTCTATAGTGGGTGTTTATTGGTCATTCGTTGTATATGATCTATGGTTCTAATTATTTGATGAGCCAAGACTACATGATGATAATTCTTAGGTTGGATAACCATGAGTTCCTCAATTTAAAATTACTTTAAATTTAGCCTTAATCATTGAAAATGAATTTTAAGCAAGGACTACACATGCCAAAAAAACTCTAAAGTATGTGTAGGATCAATCAAGCATTTGATTTATTGTCAATGAAAGGTCAATATCTTGACATGGTATTTGTAGGTAAATTTGACTACTTACAGTTGAGTGCCTAATGAGGTATGGACAAGGATTAAGAAAAATATAACCTTAAGGACACAAGTGGTCATTCCACCATTAAGGCTCTAGCCCTCCCGAGTTGAGAAAGGTAGTTGTTGTAGGTGATATCCAAAATAAGTCAAAATGGAACTTCCCGTATCAAATTCAAATATTATACTCCCACATCAACATAAAAATTAAATATAGTAGCATGCATCAACTTCCAAAAGAGAATCAAGTGTCATGAGGAGTGACCAAGATTGTGATAGGTGACAGGTTGATACAATGAAATAATTTGTCATTGGAATTAATGCCCATTTGTCTCAAACCATGATGTTGACCATGGGATTCTTTCTTTTCTCTACACTTATTTATTCTAATCTAGTAATAAATATATTGAGATCATATGAGTTGGTGTGAGAAGATTTATGTGTGAAGCCCTAATATTTTAAAGTTTTGAGCCTAAGGGCTACTGTATTTATTTTTCTCTTAACCCTTTGATAATGATTAAATGTATAATTTATGTTTTCCTTTCACATCATTATAAATTTGTTCTTTTTGGAAATTAAGCTACTCTTGTTATTTCTATTACTTCTTTCATTTGGTTCTCTCATCCCCTTTGTTCTCCATTTTCTATGTTCATGATAGAGTGAATCCATGCAATGTAGCAAGGCATCCTCAAAAAGTGTGTTAAGAAGAGTGGATGGGATCACTATGATAACAAGAACACTAGAAGCTGGTATAGAGATTGAAGTTTCAAAGGATAAAATTATTCTACTTTAAAAGAGACCTTGTAGTACATCTCAACACAAGTGAGGGTCATCTAGGGGAAAACTAGTGCTTGTCAATAAATCGAGGTACTAGGGGATAGTAACAGGATAGGGGATTTAGATATGATTAGGGTTGCTATTAGGGCATAAATAGTAAGGTCTCACTACAATAGGTGAAAAAATGGTAGAAGTATTAAGTGTAGGAGGAATGGTAGAAAAAGGATAAAAAATTATAAGGGAAATGGTAGGAGTAGAAGTATGGGTAGGTAATAAAGGTGATGGAGAAGAGAGAGCTAGGATAATGGGGGGATCTTAGGACTATAGGGAAGGTGAAGGTGAACATGAATGGGATGACACTCTATGTTTGGGTCTAGGTTAGGCATGGAGTGGGGAAGATGGTTAAGAAAATTGAGAAGTATACTATGGGATTGAAGGAATGAAGGGTGGAGGAAGTGGAAAATAATGGAATAGGGGAGGCTACAAAAAAGGTAGAGATTCTAGGTTGAGAATTGTTAAGAGTCAATATGAGCTTGTTAGGAAAGTCTAGGATCAATGAATGAGTATCGACTAATCATGCTTTCACTAGCTAATTAATTAAAATTTAGTCTTTAATTTCCTTGCAATCTACATACTCAATTTCAAAATCACTAAACATCATGGCTTACAAGTTTATCCATGCATCTTACTGGTAAGTCCTTGCTATAAGATACTTGAGTGGGTCAATTTGGGAAATATGTTGGATATGGTGGTTAAGCATGTAGTGTTAGAGATTTTGTGAGGTGAAGACAATGTCCAAGAATGATTTTTCATAACTATGTAGTAGCTCATATATGATCAATATTTTACTAATATACGAATAATATGACTAAATCTAAAGCATTGATCAGAGGGTTACTATGGCACACAAAAAGAAGGTAATATATACATATTTGTGGAAGGATATTCTCAATTGATAATGAGACAAATCAAAAGATAATATTCCCACCATGTGATAAAAGGTTGATAGCATACAAAACCAAGTATGAGACTTGATTGAAGATTTTGATGCTTTTAATATCTAGGAAATCCCCAGAAGAAGGAAACACATTACGAACTCCCTTATCTCTACTATCTCTCTAAAACCAATGAAATATTCTAGGAATAAGAGATTTTCTATAGAGTTGGTCTCATCATCAACAGTACCTTTAGGACTAACCAATTCAATCCCAACACCACTCCCTCGTTTGTATTTCAAACCATCAAACCTTAGTTTCCACATTAGTCTTTTCTCTATGATTTTGAAATTTGAATCTTCTTTGCAAGTGGGGTTTTCATGTTGAGTGGGTATACTTTATTATTCATTGTATTCTACTCCAACTAATGACATTCTTTATTTTTGGGTAAGGTATATTCATGCGCCTTTTGCATTCTAGGAATGGATCTAATTATTTGTGGTGGTGATCTTGGGATGGTTTCAAATGACCTTTGGTTAGGAATTTTAGTAGTCTTTTATGTGATTATATTATCCTCCAAGGTAAATTTCCTATTTGTAACCTCTCTTTCTATTCTTTAGATTGCACAAATTTAAATCTATCTATTGTGTCTTGGCAAGTAGGGTAGGAGAACTTAAAATGAATTTGATTGTGGATATAGTATCATCTTGGGAGTAAGAGGATTGAGGCATCCACATGTTCTCCTATATTAGATATGTTTTGATTATGTTAAAACTAGAAGGGCTAGTACCCATTACAAAGCAGCCATCGAGGCAGAAGAGAGGAGGCTCCTAAAAAGAGAAACCTCTAAAAGAAAGACTCATGAGGAGTGAAGCAAGATGAGACCAATAACAACCAATGCTTTTGAGCAGACTCTTATATTAGACATGTTAGGATATATCCTATGGAATAATTCTTGAAATTACTTATCTGTGAATTCAAATTCTTGCATTCATTTTATAGGATTATCTTATCATGTATCTTATTTAGTTATAAGGGACATCATCATGATATCATTTCTCTTGTATACACCTAAATCCATTTTTATGAAGGCTACTTCATTTGGTGAATTATAGTCAATTATCATATGTTTTAGATTTGGATCCACATCTATTTTAATTTGATTATTCAAACCTCTCTATGGTATCCATAACTAAGTAAAATCTATAGAGAATCATCCTCTCAAATATTTGGTCTATTCTCTACTTAGTAATATGCCATATATATTTGGAATGTCAACAACATGTATATAAATATAGTCTTGGATGTGAGGGTCTGATGCTAATTTCATATGCAAATTTTTAATTCATTGATGAGTTTAACCTCAATTTTTTTGAGCTACACTAGCACTTTATTGGTTGGTTTAGGAGTCTTTCCAATATTTTGATAAATTGAATATATGGCATACCATTGCAAGAAGCTCCAAAATCACTCAAACAATTCTATATTTTTTTTCCAAATGTTCTAACAATAGAGTACTCATTTATGGCCCTATTCATCATGATGTGGTATATGTGCTCCAAAGGTGACTAGTGTAGTGGAGACATAAACTAATAATTTTACTTATTTTCCATGGCTTCATCAACAAAGGTGGCATAAAAAGGTATCTAACAAGACTCATCCTAATGAAAGATAATACTTTTCTTGAGAGGATAGGACAATGGCTAACATTTATTGGCTAGTTATGCAATGAACCTATGGATATCCTAAATATTTCCTCGAAGGCTATGGAGTTTGTTAGGATTACTCAATGGAGATATTTCAATGATCATTACAAATTTAGTGGGATAAGATACATTGAAGCCAAATATCTTACCTAATGTAGCCCCAAAGACTCATTTCTTTGAGTAGAGGTGTATCTTATATTCTTGTAACCATCGAAATATTCTTTGAAGGGCATGTAGGTTTTCATCCCTTCATTTTTATTTACTCGAGATGACATCTACATAATATTCCATGATTTCATGTATCATTTCATGCAATATTATTATCATAGCTCTTTGCTAGGTAACCCAACATTTTTCAACCTAAATGGCATGACCTAATACCAAAAGGCACCCCAAGGAGTACTAAATTTTATTTTATGCTAATCTTTAGAAGCATTTGTATCTATTTGTAACCAAAAAAATCCATAGCTATCAAAATATGCCCCTTATTAGCCTATTATATGACTAAAGTTGAGGAGTTTATCATGGCTATTAAAAGACACTTGTAATCAAATTAGATAGATGGAACTATAAGTCTTTGTGACATGGAATCTTGATACACCTATCATAATCTTATGTAATCCTCTGTCTTAGCTCGTTTTATCTAATCAAGGAGTTATCTTTGTATTCATAACTCATTCTCACTATATATGTGCATCCTTTGATAGAATAACATTATTCTCTTATATTTTCCTCTCTTGTGATTTCATTAAAGCTCCAAGATCTTGGATGGCTACATATTCAACCAAATCTTTCATAGTATAGAGCATTCTATACCAACTCTTACATTAAACAATCATGAAAAGGATAATCCTAATAATATTGTAATTATGGTTGTCAAGACTTGTGAACACATATTTTATTTAGAATTGTTTGTAAAGACATGTGTGCATACCTTTCTATAATCCATGAGTTTTTCCATCCAAGTGTTATTCTTCTATTTAAATGTATAAATAAATAATATTTAAAGTATGTTTATTGAACATTTACATAAAATATTTCACATTTGTGTATATTATTTGTAATATATTCTATTTAGTAAAAAATATGTAACAATTTTTTCTATGATACTTTCAACTATTGAAAGATGTTTCACTTCTAAAACTTTGAGTAGTACAATAATTTGATCAAGAAAATTATATTTTCTTTTCAAGTACTAACCAACTTGAATCAAATATTTCATGTACCATGAAAAGAATAGTTCTATACAGCTATCTATTTGTGGGACAATATTCAACACAATTCCCACAAAAGATACAAATTCAAAAATCACAATATAAAAGGTACATAAGCTTAATCTATCATATGCCTTAAAATCACAACCATCATAAATATTTACTATTGTACTAGTTGTGTCAGTGGACATTAGAACAACCCTTAGGAAATCAATACTCATTTCATATAATAGAATATATGATTGGAAAGGGTGCTTCCATCTTTCATAATCTCAATGTCCTCAAACCTTCCAATGACCTTGTTCAAATAGAGAAATCAATAATTTTACAAATGTTAAGACATTAGAAGAAACCTTATATGACAAACAATCATAATTATTAATAAATTGAATTAAACTAACATTTTTCATGAATTAAGATCATTTTAAAATATTAATGTAGACTTAAGAAAAATAAATATATTGAGTTTCCTTTATGTAGATATAACCAAAATTCATGGCTTGAAGAAGAATCTAAGAATTCTTGGTAAAACATGAAAAATACTAGCACGAGTTGACTAGAATAACAACTCACATTTCTTACTTGTGAATATCAACACAACTCACTGGATATTAAAGAAAAAACTATGAATGTTCAATGGACCATTAGAAAGATATTAGTACACAAGTATGACTATAATTGCAAGAATATCTAAAAATGTAGAATGAGTTAAGGGCATTAAAAATTTTAATTTATGTCAAAGAGAGATGCTTGTTATAGAGTGTTATGATTGAGACATTTATTCAAATATTAGCATGTCCATTGTATATCTCATTTAATTGTGTACCCACTTTTTGATGGGAATGCCTTAATGACATGTGGCATGCTCTTATTTTAAGCTTGCTTCATGGCTAGTTTCCTATCAACACCTATTTCATTCATATTTTCATCGTTTTCTATGCATTCATCATCTACTCATCATTATTGCCCCTTTATTCACACTTTCATATATTCTCTCCCTAGCTCAAAGCTATTATTTAACACTAAAGTTCATATTCTAGTGAAAAATAGGGAGAATTTTGTATTACATATCTATCTATATAATGTGTCCTATTGACACAACCATTACACCTCTTAACATTGCAAGTTCTAGTAAATGAATATATCATATTTCATTATCAATTTTTTTTAGTATAGTATCAATAAAGGTTTTGAGATATGATGAATAGCATTCAAGTGGACAATCTAGATCCGTAAATATTTTTTTTACTCAATTATATCATTTTATGTGATATCCAATGAAAAATAGCTAATATAATATAACTTTGAAATTTATATACAATAATAAAATTAGATATTCTTAAAAACCTTAATTTTCATGTATATGTAAATGATTATATGAAATGGGGCAATACTTTATTTTCTTGAAAATCAAAACTTCCGAACTCTTTAGTTGTGAAGTTTTCATCAATTATATTTTGGGTCTATAACATTTTTTTGAAAGGAACAACAAATAAAATAAACATGTTTGTCCTCTCTTCCATCATAGAGAGGTATTGTTTCAATAAGAATTTTCATTATGTCTTTTTTAGTACCTTGATGTGATATTGAGAATCCATCTATGTCCCTCCAAATAAAATCCATAGAGCTATACATGGAATCAAAATACAACCTCTTACCAAAAAATGTATATCATGATCATTAAATAAATTCTCCTTGTTCAATTATTCTATGTTTAGTTAAGCATCCTCATATGATCTAGAGCCTCCTCCCTAGTTGTTCTAGGGTTGTTTCTCACATAACATTCTATTGATTGAACAATTTATCCATGTTCTTTCTCATGCTTTAACAACAAGAATAAGAAAAAATGTGTTATGAAATTTTATTAAACATACAATTCGCAGTTTTAATAAATCAAAAAAATTACTGTGAAATATGGTAGACAAATACCTAAAAAATATTTGGAGTCATTAGTTAATTTACAAATCAACGCTACACTATTTTCAAACTTATTAACTTTCTTCAAATATCATATGGAAGATATGTGTCGATTAAAATCAAGGGAAATAATGTAGCCACATGAGCACTAGAAGATATCAAGGAATTCCTTAAATATTTACATAAAGTTGGATGATAGTCATTAACAATCCATTTAGCATCTTAGAATTCTACCCAAATATTTGTCCTCCACTACTATATGAGATATGAAATGAAACTTAAAATTAATAACATTAAATAAAAAATTTAATAATCATAAATGCATAAATAAATAATATGTAGAGTTATAAACATCAACTTGGTACTAAATCACAACCCATAAATAATCTTTTATCCACCATTGTACACAAGGACCATGTATCTTTTCAACCTCAATAACTATATTCATATATGTTTTATGGGCAAACTGAAGCCTAATTTGCATATAGTCTAGAAGTTGATCCATCATTGGCATATCCCAATTGCATATTGAAGTCAAAATAAATATCTTCATATACCAAGAAAAACCAAAATAAAAAGATAAGGTGTTGCACAATATTATGATTTTTATTTTTATTTTTTTAATTAGGTTATGCTAGTAATAAAATCTACAATAAATAACTTACTTGATAAAATCCTCCCTAAAGGGTATGAGATCATCAATTGTTCCATGTAAGTATCAAAAATATCATCAACAACAATAATGAATGTACACAATTTGGCATAGTGTAATCTTGTTGCTATAAATTCAAACTCATAATCCACATGTACAACAAAAATAATATTACTTAGTTTCTTCACAATCACCTCATCCCACCATCTAAACATTTGAATCATTGCAAATATATAGCTCAATTTAAAGGATAAATAATCATGTTTTCAATAATTTTAAACTTGACTCACTATTTTGAGGCTAAATTGATGAGCATGTATGTAATGAATGATAGATTGAATGCTACTTATTGTACTTTTTATTCTATTCCTTTCCAATCTTCTAGAAAATATTGTTGAGTTAATTCTTACACAAAATTAATATAAAATTTGATATTAACCATCACGAAGAATTTATATATAGTTGTATTACTTCGTCAATTCTTTGAGTTCATTTTTCTAATGAGACTACAAGATATTGAATCCACTATTGCTAATTCTAAAATCTTTTTTCTCCATTTACTTGACCCTAAAAGAAAGAATCATCAAAACAATTAAAATTTTATATTTTAATTGAATTGTCTTTCTCTTTTTAAAAAGGTTGTTAGGGCTTACATATAGATTCCCTCTAACAACTTCAAGCATTTTTGTCTTGTCTAAATTTTTGGATAGAGTTTCATGCCTCCCACTTGGCTACTCTACATCTCCATGGGTATCTCATAACATATTCCACCTATAAGAAATAGAGTTATGATATCATTTGGTTGTTAACACACAATATGAACTTGAATAAACATAAAATAATAAAAGGGGAGTTTTTATGCTTTCCTTTGGGTTTTGTCTTTTAATTCATGCCTCTTTTTAAGTGATTGTATTAGATATCTGCAGGTGAATGCTTTAGCCTCTCATGATATTCTCACTTGGAAAATAAATCTTAAAAGATAAATACAAACCCAACATGATTCCTATTTTTCTTTCAGATTATTTTGTAGGGCAAATGAATTAACCTTTTTGATCCTTACCGTTGTGAAACACATCTATTGGATACATCTATTTAAGAAAAAGCAAGAAACAAAAAAAATTATGTATATATTTATTTGTTGCTAGATTTGAAAAATAATATCAAGACTTTAATAAAAAATTAACACATATTTCTAAACATAGAATATCTATTCACACAAAGAATTCAAAATTCCAATACAATAGTATTGACATCGACTGTCATTTTTCTCTCCCCCGAGAAATGTCTTTCTCTCGAACATCTAATGTTGTGGGAAGCATAACATAGATTTAATTAGCAAACATAATCTATTACATACATAGCTAATAATTTTTTAATTAATGTAGGAAGAGGAGATAATAAGGTGAAAGGGGTATAGACATACTCTGTGTATAATTCATATTTGTTTTTATTTCTCCGAAATGACTATCATTCCAAGAGGATGCTGGGGAAGGTTGCAAAGACTGGCTTCACACCTGCAAATTTCATTTGCTTGAAGGCTTCTAAGCCTTGTCAACAAAACCATTTCGTGCCTATCCTGCAATCGTGGCATTCCACGAGGCCACATTTCTTTAGGCATTTTGTCGAATAGTTCACGTGCCTTGTCCATGCTTTCACTTTTTGCATGCACGTCTACCAGAGCAGCAGCAACTACAACATCTAACGAAATTCCTCTATCCTTTATGATTTGATGGATGCCCATATACTGCTCCAAAGCTCTCATTTGCTACAGGCTGGGAGGATGCTGGTAAAGGTTGCAGAGACTAGCCTCACACCTGTCAATTGCATTTGCTTGAATGAACGTTTATAAAGCCTTTTCAACAAACCCATTTTTGTGCATATCCTGCAATCATGGATTTCCATGAAACCACTTTCTTTGGGGCATTCAGTCAACAGCTCACGAGCCTTGTCTATGTTTCCACATTTTGAAAGCATGTCTTCCAGACCATTCGCCTATCCTTTATGCTTTTATGGATACTTAAAACCTTGCTGCAACGCTCCCATCTTGGCACAGGTTGGGAATACACTGGAAAATGTAAACTCATCGAGTTGGAAACCTATTTGATGCATACGATGAAACAATACGACTGCCTCCATCCACCAAATTTCTGCAGAAGGCAGGAACAGTTTTTGAGTTTGAGTTTCGTTTTCCTCATGGGCGAGAACTACTGGGCACTGACCATAACCACGAATGTTTAATGAAACGAACAGATTAAGCAGACCCACCACGGCCACTTAAACAGTCAGCGCTTAGAGTGTGTTGGTTAAGCCAGCCTGAGTTAGGATGGATGACTAAAATAAAACTAATGAGGAAAACCCCCTTCTACAATAGGAGACTACCATTTTAAATCAGAGAATGGTGATGAGTAGTGAGGTGTCATTAAAATGGCATGAAATTTTCCCATTTTCCTTCTAGTTTCATGTGGCAAGGCAGAGAAGGAGGTTTCCAAAAAATTTAAGGTATAAAAATACCATTAAAAAATAATATGACATTCCTATCACCATGATTGCAATGGATATGAAATAAACAAGTTGTGTACAAAGATTTAGGGGTATCAAAATTGCTATCTAGGAGGTTCTTTACCACATTAATGTTACCATACATTAAAAAAGAGTTAGAAAACCTCAATGAGCTTCTAATTAGTCTTCAATATATAAGCATTATCCTAGAGAACCATCTATGGGCTTTGATCTCTAGTTAGTTTACCTTTCATGAGAAATTTATTTCTTTGGTTGTCAATACTTTACTAAAAAAATAGATATGATTCTAAAAAAAGCAACTAAAATAGTTGAAAAGTGCAAAAAACGAATACTAACATGTGATTTGTTTTCTTGTCTTAAAAATAGTAAAAGAATTAGTCACGCTATTTCAATAATCAAGGAACAATAAGACAATGTATCATTGATTATCATTACCACTCAAATTGTTTAGTTGATTAGGCATCTTCAATGTTCCAAAAGGGAAATTGTAACACCGTTACAATTAGTCTAAAATGGAAGGGAAACCATGAAATTTATAAGGAACTTGCTTATTTTGGGACAAGATATGGCCTTTACATGACTTGAGGAGTGAGTACCAAATGAGTCTTAAATAGACATGTTGGGTATGGGAGAGTTAGGGAGTAATCATCTCCTAAAAATATTCTTCAACAACCATTGTGTCCTAAATTTCTTTAGTATTGGTTTATTGTTTTGGCTTACTATTTCACATGCTTCATTTTAATAGGACTTAGAAATGTTCTTAGTAACTAGATTTCCTTTAAAATAAATGACGATTTTAACCAATCATGAAATGAAGGCAATTTTTAAAATATGGTTAATTGATTCCACTTCTTGGTAGTATAAATTATTTCAACTTCTAGTAGGAATTTATGTAAATGGTCCAGCATAGTTAGGGTGCTTGAGATGCTCGGTAAAAAATTATCATCCTTTTATAGCTACATGAAAATAAAATCTAAGTCTAGCTTATAACCACCAGTAACATGCATTGTACATGCTAATTCCTTTAAGATATTTGGTCAATTCATTCAAGAGCCTTATTTTTGCTTTCATTGTTTGCATATTTCTCTAATAGAGGCATCATATTTGTGTAGCATCATAAATTGTCACCCTTGATAATTTCACACAAGGTTTAGCTCCCCCTCATATACTTGGACCCAATTGAGTGTTTAATTTGTCTATTTCATAATAGTCTTTGAACAATCAGAGTTGAATTGGGAATGATAAGTTAATATTTATTTATTGATGTTTAAGGCCCCAAAATAGGTCTGGACTAGGGCACCTAATGCCCCTATCCCACCTTTTCTAGCCCCAATTCAAATATATCAATTTCAACATTTTAAAGGAAAAAAGGCAAAATTTCCAATGAAGTGATAGGGACCATTGATAGGGAAGGAGCAAAGAACAAACCTTGGTCTTCGCTGTTTGGTGTTAAGCCAAATGTTAAATTGATTTTCCCTCCCATGAGTAATCTTTTTGACCAAGTGAAAGGTGAGTTTTCCATGTATGTGCTTAATCCTATTATTGATCATAATATTGCTTTGATGGAAAAAGTTCTGGTTGGAAAGTTCATGGGCCCTAGACCAAATGTAGAGGTGGTTAGAGAGTTTGTCAAAAATAAGTGGAGAACCAATGGGAAGGTTATGGTGGTTGCTCTTCCTAGAGGTTTATTTTCCTTTGAGTTCACCTGCAAGGAGGATATTTTGGTTGTGAGGAGTGGTGGACCTTGGGTCATTGAAAAATCTTCCCTGGCCCTCATGAAGTGGACCTCTCGTCTAGATCTCTATGATTCTATATTTGAGAACATTCCAATTTGGGCTATACTCTTGGGTCTCCCTCTAGAATACTGAAATAAGGACATTTTCAATGGCATTGCTAGTTCTTTTGGAGAGCTCCTGTCTATTGACCCTATGACAGCAGCTAGAAAGTGATTGGTGTTTGCTCAAATCTGTGTGGGAGTTTCACAGAATGTTGACCTTCCTTCTTCAATAGATATTCAATGTAAGTTGGGAACCTAGACGAAAACTATAGAGTTTGAGTCCATTCCCTTTGCTTTAAATACATAGAAAAATGGGGCATTAGGCTAAGAAATGTCCATTAAATGCCAGTAAAGAAAAAGGAAACCACTAGTCTAACCCTAAGATTGTCTGGAGAAAGAAATCTAATGGGGAAGGACAAGCAAGCAATACCAATACCCTTAATGAGGAGGCTGGAAGGAAACATGAAACTCAGAGGAATACCTCTGACTTTAATGATGAAACAGAACCTAAGGATCCTAATGTGCAGAAGAATCACCAAACAGGGGAAAAAGATAATGCTAGTCCTAAGGAAGATGATGAAAAAACATTGGTGAGTGCGGAGGAAGGTAAAAAGGATGAGGACTTTGTTTCCTCCACTCTTAATATCATATCAGAAGGCAAAGAAAATGGGTATCCTTGATTGGAGGGCATTCCTATCTAGGGTCTGTCTCTGGATATTGGCATTCCTATCTTGAATACTACCTCTATTGAATGCTCCCCTTCGAGTGACCCTCTTAAACTTGGGGAAAAAACAACTCTGGATTTTGTCAAGGATACCTTTGAGGATCTAAACCAGAACACCAAACTTTTGAGTGATAATCTAAATCAGCTTAGGAATGGCTAGATGGATACCCTCCCTTGGGAGCAAAGAAGAATGTATGATAAGGAATGGAAATATGGCAAAGAGATGGAGAGTTAAGAAGATACTGATTGGGAAGAAGTCCTCTCTCATTCTAAGAAAAAGAAGGAGAAAAGCAAACATCAGAATACTTCAAGTGGATTTTTACCAAAACAAGAGCAAAGGTGGATTATGGAGCTACTAAGCTTAGCCAAGGTAGAAGATCGAGAAAATGGCAGAGAGAGCATGAAAGCTTTCAAGACATAGCGGATGGTGTTCAAAAGACCATTCCAAAGATTCTCCAATCCCCTGGTAAGATATGAAGATTATGTCTTGAAATATAAGAGGGCTTAATAGTCTTCACAAGAGGGATGTTTTGCACAATTTTGTTAGGGATCATAAACCTGATATTCTCCTCATCCAAGAAACTAAAATGTCCAAAGAAAAGGTGGAGAAGATCAAAATGTTTCAGAACTATGGGATTCAAGGAAATAGTTCAGATGGTGAGTCAAGAGGAATTGCTACCTTTTGGAACCAGAACCTCATTAAAGGGGAACCTTTGTTGGAGAGAAATAATCATGTAGCTACTAAATTCACACATATCAGAGACAACTTTAGCTGGATTCAGTCGAATATCTATGCTCCCAATGGGAAAGGAGCTAGAAAATCTTTGTGGAATGAGCTCTCTGCTTTCAGCAGGATTTCTAATAATGACCATTAGGTAGTAATGGGCAATTTTAATACTCCCCTTCTGAATGAGGAGAAATTTGGAGGCTCTCAGGTGAATCAGGAGAGTAAATCTGATCTTTTTGACTTCATCAACAATAAGGAGCTGATTGACATGGACTTGCAAGGGGCTCAGTATACATGGTCAAATAGAAGAATTGGTAAGGAACTTATTCAAGTAAGGTTAGATAGAACTCTGATTTCTCATCAGTGGCTTTTAAGCTATTTATGCACTCTTAAAGCTCTCTCTAGAGTAGGGTCAAATCACTTTCCCATATAAGTTTTGTGGCAGATCCTATAAAGGTGAAGAAAAACTCTCCCTTTAGATTTAAGAGAATGTGGCTATCCCACCCCCTTATTTTTGATGAAATCAGGAAATGGTGGAATATTGATGTTTCAGATACTGTTATGTTCAGAATTGCTAAAAAACTGAGAGAAGTCAAACACAACTTTAAGAAGATGGAAAAAAGAATCCTTTGGAAATATTTTTGGTATTAAATCTGAACTTCAAATGGAGCTTGCAGAGATCCAGAAAAAAATCTAGAAGGAAGGAGACATTGAAAATAATAAGGTTAAAGAAAATGAGTTGCTGGTGAAATTGCATGACATAATAGCTAAAGAGGAGGAGTTCTAGAGGCAGAGATCGAGGGTGTTTTGGCTTTCAACTGGAGATAGAAATACAAGGTATTTGGATTTATCTGCTTCTAAACACAAGGCTGCCAATAGAATCTCTTTCATAGAATTTAATGGCATGAGATTTTAGGAAGAGGAAGACATCAAAAAGCAATTTGTCCTCTTCTATAACAACCTTGTTTCAGTGAATGGGGAAATCAATCAAAATGACCAAGACTTCTTATTAGAGGTTATCCCTAAGGTTGTTGATAGGGAAGATAATGAAAAGCTTGTGGCCATCCCTTCTAAGGAGGAAATCATGAAAGCTGTATTTTCTTTTGAAGGAAATAAGGTCCCTGGGCCTGATGGATTTCCTATGTTCTTTTTTCAATGGTTTTGGGATATTGTTGAAAATGATGTCGTGAATGTTGTTAAGAAATTCTTTGGATCTAGAAGGCTCCTTAAGGAACTAAATGCTACTTTTGTGATCCTTATTCCAAAGAAACCAGGGGCAATGGAGTTTGAGGCGTTCAAACCCATTAGTCTTTGCAAATTTCTCTCTATAAAATAATATCAAAGGTTTTGACTTCAAGGATCCTTTCATCCTTCCTTCGTTGATTTCCCCTTAGCAGAATGGTTTTGTACCTAAAAGGAAAATATTAGATTCTATAGTCATAGTCCATGAGAATATTCATTCACTTGTGGAATCTAAAACTGAAGGGTTTCTTCTTAAGCTGGATATATCCAAAGCTTATGACCATGTTGATTGGGAGTTTTTATTCAAAATTCTAAAGGGGTTTGGTTTTAGTAGCAGAGTCATTTATTTGGTGAATCAATTGGTTACTACAGTTTCCACATCTATTAATGTGAATGGATCTCCTTCTAGATTCTTTCAAAATTCAAGATGTTTAAGACAGGGTGATCCTATCTCACCTATCTTTTCACAATAATGGTTGAAAGCCTGGGAAGGAATCTTAAAAGATTGATTGAACAGAGGTCTCTTGCAGGTATTAGTCCTTCTTCCACTAATCTGATTTGTTCTCACTAATAGTTTGTTGATGACACTATGTTGATGGAAAGATCTATGGTGAATGAGGCTAAGACTTTGAAAAAAAATTTGGACGTGTATGAGAAGGCGACTAGGAAAATAGTCAATAGACAGAAGAGTTCCCTTTTATTCTTCAATACCCCTGAGCATAAACAGGTCAAGATTGCAAGAATCCTTGGTTGCAGAGTGGAATCCTTACATTCTTCTTACCTTGGACATCCATTATGCCTTAAACCTTTGGATTCCTTTTGGTGCTTGTTGGTTGACAGGTTCAGAAAGAAGTTAGCAGGTTGGAAAGGAGCTCTTTTGAGCCAAGCTAGAAAAATTCAACTTCTTAAAGCTTCTCTTCAGAACCTCCCAGTTTATGCTTTAAGCCTTTTCAAAATTCCTGCTAAATACGCTGAGGCCATTGAAAAGATCCAAAAAATATTCCTTTGGTCTAGAGTGGAGGAAAGAAAGAGAATGCCTCTTATAGGGTGGGATTTGGTTTGCAGACCGAAAACCTTTGGGGGTTTAGGTCTCAGAAAAATCAGAATTATGAATAATACTCTTCTAGCCAAACAAATATGGAGATTTTTCTCATTTGGTGGAGGATGGAAAGACATTTTAAGAAGTAAATATATGGCCGACTATATGTCCCTCAAAACTTTTTTGGACTCTCCTATCCTCCCTCATGGCTTGGCTTGTTGGAATGATATGATTGCTAGTAGAAAAATTTTGGAATCAGGGATAGGATGGCACATTAGAAGTGGCAATCAAGCTAGATTTTGGGAGGATAAATGGATTTTTAACGAACCCCTTATCAAAATTGAAAGATTCAATAGATGGGCAGAGCTATGTAAAGCTGCTTTCAGGGAGCTTGTCAAAGATTAGTGGTATGAAACAAACTAGGTGAACTTATGTGTGATTAGTCAGGAGTTGGCTCAGCTTCAATCCTCCTTAAAGGCTATCAGTTTGGGACAGTCCCAGTAAGATGATATTCTTGTTTGGATGGACAACCCTTTGGGTAACTACTATGTCTCTTCGGCTATCTCTTTTTTGTCCATTTCTGAAGCTCCCCCTCCCTTCTGGTCAAAATCGTGGATTAAACACTTAACTCCTAAAGTCAATATCTTCTTCTGAATTATGCTTCAGAATAAGGTGCTTACAATGGACAATATTTGTAAATAGTAATTTCAAATCCCCAACAAATGTTACCTCTGCAAGAGTGAGGCAGAGTCAACCAACCACCTATTTCTCCACTGTCTGTTTATTTTCTTAATCTGGGGAAAAATATTAGCCCTCTAGAATATCTCTTGGGTATTCCCCCAGACCATTGAAGATTTCTTTTTACAATGGAAAGCCCCTACTCAAAATCCCTTCATTCGAAGGTTATGGGAATTCATATTCCCTTTTGTTGTTTGGGGAGTGTGGAAAGAACATAATAATAGACTTTTCAGGGATAAGGAGATGTCGGAGAATAATGTCTTTGAGAAAATTTTAAGGCTTATAAAGGAAAACTTCAATGTGATTCCCCAAAAATCTCTTAACCTTGAAGTAGTGGTGTGTACTCCCTATGATTTAATGATAGCTAAGGATTGGAATATTAAAGTGGACGTTTATTTAGCTTCCAAGCCAGCCAAGAAAAGCAGGGAGGGTGTGTGTTGGAGCTTTCCTCCAAATGGTTGGTATAAGGCCAACTTTGATGGCGCCACGAAGGGCAACCCAGGCATGGCCGGAAGTGGAGGTGTGTTAAGGGATTCAAATGGTAATTTTATGGTAGTTGTGGCCATATCCCTAGGTCATCAAACCAATCATGTGGCGAAGGCTATAGGAGTTTTTCAAGTTTTAAAGTTAGCTCATAGTTTGAATATAAAAAATTTATGGCTAGAAGGGGATTCTAAAAATATCATTAATTGTCTCCTAGGAAGGACCCCCCCTCTTGGTCGATAAAGAATTAGATTGATGAAGAAAATTCTATTCTAGAAAAGTTCAAAAAAGTAAAAGTATCACATGTCTACAGGGAAGCTAGAAGCATGGCGGATTACTTTGCGAATGAAGGGGTAAGGAAGCAAGGATTGAACACGTGGCAGAATTGTAGGAACTTGAGAACTAAAGTCAAGGCCTTACTAGATTATGATGGTACACATGGGAAAGAGGCAAATACATTTAATGATTAAAGGGAAAGGGGTTAAGTACATCGAAATCAAAAGATTTGATCGGGTCGCATCATATTACTTAGTTGGGAAGAAAAAGCAGCACACTTTGTGGGTGCATTGGAATGGTTGCGTAATTCTGCAATAGGTGCTCATCATTGGTAGAGTCTACAGTAAGGTGCAAATGAAAATGGGGGGGACAGGAAAAGAGTTGAGCCAAAAAGCTATGAGGTGCACACGAGGAATGATAAGGTCTAGAAGGAGATTGTAAGAGGTGGGCTGGTTCCATTTCTGGAAAAGCTTCATGGGCTTGATACTATGGCCACGGACTACTTTGAGAAGAACTGGAACAATGGTGAAATGATTCTTTTTGGGAGAAAGGTGAAGCTGGATGAGAAAATTATAGGGGAGGTTACTGGAATTTTCATTGAGGGTGTGAAGTTTTATCACGACAGAAGGTTTTCTAATGAGGCGGTCATCAAATTTCCTAAGAAGGATAAGGAGAAATTGAAACTGGCTAAAATATCCAACAGATATTTCTAAATCGACACCAATAAGGCGTTGTGGAGAAAGGTGCTTCATGTTATAATGGAGTATATCACCTTGGACGAGAGATTCACCAGAGTGTATGGTCATCATTTTGCCATACTTAACCACTTTCGTCATAAGGTACGAATTTCTCTACCTCACTACCTGTTATGTTTGTTGAGTAATAGCCTTGAGGACCATAAGAAAAATCCTAGGAGATACCCTATTCTTCATCGCACGGTCTTATTAGGTTAATATATGAACACTATCAAATTATGTTGGCTTTATCCAAACCTGTTGCCTCCATGCCATCTGAGGACTATGACACGGACAGTGGAGGTTCAGAGAATTAGCCTTACCAGGAGAGAATTTTTGAAGCCCACCTGTCCTCTGAGATGTTTGGTAAGAAAATCTATCCTAAAAAACCCCAGCTTGCTAAAGCTAACCCTAAGATCTACCCCGACTTCCCTATCCCCTTAAAGAATCCTATTCTCAAGGGCTCCCTTGCCAATAAGCTAGTTTCCTACTCTGCAGACTCCCTAGAAGACAAAGCTAAGAACCTTGAAGCTAGCAGAATTTATGTGCCCTCCCCTCCTGCCTCTTTCAGAGCTGATGGTACCAAATTTCCTAGCTCCCCCAACCCGGATGATGTTAACCTCATATTAGACTGAGTTCAATCTGGTGATATTCTTACCTCTACAAGAAATGGAATTGGTGGCATTTTCAGGGTTTTGAAATGGGTCTATCAAGAAATTAATGATCTTAATAAAAAAAAAGGGCTCTATATAGAAAGTCAGAGGAGCTAGAACTGAAGTTCGTCACTCTCAGAAATGAAGAAGGAAAACGGAAAAAGAACAGCACTGGAACGGGAGAAGGTGACATTGAGGATAAGTACAAGTCTCTAGAAGCTAAAATGGTCAAAATTAAAAATAACATGAAAACTATTATGGAAAAAAATCATAAAATGGCTAGGCACAATGTCATCATCATCAATGTTATGTCTGAAAAGCTAGAAAAAATGCAACAAGGTTCGTTGGTCATTGATCTAGAAGAGAACAAGGATAAAAGCAAGAATGAGGACCAAGGTATTTCGAAAAGGACCCATTCCAACCTCAAAATGAAAGTGCCTCCTACTACCCAGATGGTTTAGATTTTAAAGAGGGGGGTTCAGGATATGAACGAGTTGGAAGCTGAGACTATGGATTTATTAAAGACCCAAATTTTGTTGTTGTTGTCATTATGTCTGGTTTTTTGGTTTTGTGGCCTTCGCTGGCCTTTTTGGTGGTCGTGGGCTTTTCTTGTTGTTGTTTTCACAACCTTTCTATTTTGGTGTCTTTAATGATCCTATCTATAATTTGTAAACTTTGTGGTTTTGGGTCCCTGTAAAACCCGTTTTTTCCTCTTTCAAAAACAATTAGAAATCCAAAGTCTTTTGTCAGTTATCAGTAATTAATTTGAGAGAAATTGAAGAATTGCATATAAATGCAAGTCTTTTTCATCATTTGAGATCCTAACAAGAATTAGTAACTTTGGGGAGAAATATTAGCACTTGAATTGAGTGATTGAGTAGTCAAGAGCAAAATTAGAAAAATTATAGCAACGTTATTTTAGTCAAGCATCATGTTAGCAATGCATCATATTTTCATGTGAGTTTGTTTATGTTTCATGTCTATTTGTTTTGTGAGTACTAACACTTGCAGGGCTTCAAATTAAGCATCAATTTATCCTCAAAGGTGATGAATATAATGACTTCAGTCCATGAAGGAATGCAAATCTGAGTGGTGAGTTGCAATAATTATCAATTTATCACTTGTTTATCAATTAGGCTCTACTCGATTGAGGGTAAGATTTCTTATACATCATCATAACCATCGTGGAGATAAGAATACCAAAATGGGGTTTGACTTAGGAAAGCCCCTATATCGCATAACCCTTTCCCCTCATATTTCTTGTGTGTAGGTTGTAGATGTTAAGCGAGTTTGGAGAGAATTGAAGACATAATTTTTCATTCAAGAATTCAAGTCCTACAAGTCAACAAATTAGGGAAAGTGGATTTTATCAGTGATAAACGAAGTTTTGGCACTAAGTCCAAAGAAGATCTTATAGACAAAGGCCAACTATGATCTAAACTATGATTCTAAGTATTTTCTTTTCAAGTCTAGGGTGCCCAACACCTTTTTCAACCATATTGAAAGCTCAAATTTATATGTTAGGTTCCTCTGAGTTTGCCCTCTACTCTTGTGAACTCTATTTATGTCTTGCAATTTTGTATTTTCCAAAAATCATCTCAATTGCTACATTTTCATAATTAACCTAGGTGTATCTTTGCATTATAAAATTAAACCAATTGAACAACACACCCAACACCAAAGGCCTAAAGCCCTAGTCTATCATTCTAGCTATTCCATTGAGGTTAGTAGCCAAGTGGGTGTTTGAGATCAATTTTAGTCCTTTCCCTTGTGATATTAGAAGAAGTGTGATTTAGACCCTAGATCCCTTTTTCCAACATCAGTATTTGGTAATTAGTAGAAGAATTATTTTATCTTTTAAGCCTTCAAGGATGACATTTCTCTATCCCCAAGCATGCAAGACTAGATTCTTTGATAAAGGTGGAATTATCATCCATTTAACTAAAGAATGAGGTTGATTGTAGGAGGTATAGTGAATCATGTTAATATCTAAGTGCATATATTATCATGCATATTATGATGGAATATAGACATGTATCATTTTAGCTATAATTTTGAGGTAACACCCTAAGACATCCTACAGGGTTTTATGAATGGTCATATTCTTTTATAAAACTTGGTAATAGGCCAATATATTATTAGTTGATATTATTGGTGTGAATAAATTCTTGTCCCTAGCCAATTAATATTAGAGGAATTATTCACATGTTAAGTTTACTTAGGTCCTAGGTCTCTTTCTAGAAGTTTTTTTGTCTAGATAAGATCTTATCATATCTTAGTTTTTTTCTTTTATTTAATTTTAGTCACCCAATTCATTTAATATTTGTCAAATTAGTTGTCTCATAATATAGGATTAAGACACATATCACAATATTCTCTAATCACATCTCTCACCTTGCCTTTATAAGTTCAAGGCCTCTCATGTACATATTCTATCAAACTTGCATTCATAATCAAGCAAGCTATTATTGTCATTTTCTCTCTTGTGGAAGATATTTTGGTCTTTCAATTATTCCTAGGGTGTTGGGAGTTCACCATTAACTCTTACATATATTGATTAATATTTTTGTGTTACTCTCATCTAGTTTCAAGGGTTATGTTAATACTATGTAAAGTTTTAAAAGTTTATTATATCTTTACATTTAAAGAATCTTTGCTTGGTGCTTTACCAAAAAGTTATATAATTTTATAATTTGTGCTATTTTAATTAATAAATATTAAGAATACTTTTTTTTTCAAGACTTAAGTGATGTTCAAGTAAGGACTATTTAAATAATACTTATCTTCTGAGCAATATTTTCCTCTCAATTTAGTTGAGCATGAATTGGAGAGGTGGTTAGTTCCAACTAAAGTAAATTTCCAAAGTCTAGCCAACTAGGAGCACCACACCCATGAGAAGAGGAGAAAGGTAGTTTTGAGGGCCAAGATCAACTATGGGAAGAATTATCTCATACAAGAAGAAATAGAAGTGTCAAAGAGTGTAAAGATAGACATCATGACATTGCTTGTCAACTCATTGAAAGAGTAAACCCTTACCTAATGACCAACCACCTATCCAAACCAACTCTCAAGAAGTACCTCCTGCCCATCTATCCTCATCTTCACCTAACTCCCCCCCGCCACCCTTTCCAAACCATGAAATTGAACCTTACATATCCCAACCTAAGCAATGAGTGAAAGAAGAACATATAAACAATGTTGCTTACAATCATGACACTAATAATCAACCCATTGTGATACATTGAGATAGGGAAGAAGAAGAAGAACATAAAGAAGATCATAATGACCTAGCTCTTATATTTTAAAAATAAATGAATTTAAATGGGGGTAGCCATGATGGTCCTGCTAATGAGAGTGATTCGCCATGTGTTGAACTTTGTGCTACTCCTTGTACATCACTTGTAGTCCCTTCAGCATATCAAGTCTACATTCTATTTATGATGAGCAAGATTGGGATGTAGACAATTTGCTTTAGATTGGCTCACATGTGTAGTACCCCTTATTTGTGTATATTTATGTATTTTCTCACACATGATGTGATCTCCCATGATGGCATTTCTTGATGTTTTTTAGTTTTCAAAGGATGACCCTTGTTGTTCTCGTTGACACAAGGATACAAAGAAAATGAATCTATTGTGGAATTCATCTATTTGTATCTCCATTATTTTGTATTTTATGAACATTGTTGTATTGTGTTTTCCTTTAAGGGATGATGCACAGCATTGAGAAATTTAGGTCTCTTAAATGCTAACCCTTGAAAACTTTTGTATGTTATCTTGATGTATCATTCTTTTATTTTGTTCGTAGTTCCATGAGTATCTAGGGAATGATGTTGATTCCAAGCATAATCATATTACATATTATCTATGGTCTACACTAACCTTGGATCTATGGATTACCTATGTGACATCTTTTGTCTTGTTATGTGGCATTTTCTTGGGAAAACCCTTGTCATGAGTCAGTATTATTAAAAAAATATCATTAGCATAGGGTTGTCCAATAAGCTCTCATGATCTTTCATGTTACATATATCATCTTACTCTACCTTAAAGGAAATTTCCCATAGCTAGTGTTTACAATTACTTTAAGGTGGAGGCATGCATTCTATTATGTGCTTCACTTCATTCATAGGCATTGGACTTAGTGATGTGATGGCTTGGAATTTTGATCATTTTGTAGTACCTTATCAGAATTATTGGGACTATAATTCTTGGTATGATTGACATGAGGACACAATTAGTGAATATCAGACTTCACTAGCCCTTGTGTTTTTCTCATTTGCTACTCTCAAAAGTCTCACCTAGTGAATATTGGACTTCACTAGCTTGTGGTACTTTGGTTCAGGTTCACTAGAGAAAATATCGAACTTTGTTAGCCTATGACTCATGAATTCCTTGGATATGGATCCTAGTAATATTTCTACAGATCTTACTAGTTTTTTATTGCCATACCCCCTTTTTGCATGTTTACATTGTGCTTATATAGTGTTTTCATTATCTTTACATTGTATGTGTGTTATGTTTTGTTTTTCATTCCATGTTTATGTTTTGTATCAACATTATATTGTATGTCTTCATCATGTATGCTTCATGTTTGTCATTTTGCATTACATCTACATGTGTTCATTTGTCCTTATATTATCTTACTATAGTATTTTGAATTTGGGGGCTAGCGCATCCCCTATATTCGACGCCATCCTATTTCTTCAATATTTAAATAACTGAACTATTAGCTTTTTCATACTTTAGTGTGAGTCTGAGCATAGGTTCATACTCTCACTTTAAAGTGGGGGCTAAATGTAGCCTTGAAAATTGCCACCCTTGATAATTTCACACTAGGTTTAGGCTCCCCCCTATGTGCTTGGACCTAATTATACATTTAATTACCTATTTCATAAATATCATTAGAAAATCAAATAATAAGAAATGAAAAATAATTATTTAATATTTTCCCTTGACACTTAAGGCCCCAAACAAGATGGGCCTAGTCTAGGGAACCCCACACCCCTAACCAATCCATTTTGGCTTTGTTTTGAATATGTCAATGTTGGTATTTTATTATTTGAATTTACAATTTCATTTGTTAACTATCGGAAGTTGATTTTCAAGAAATTAGAAGAATTGCATATAAATATAAATTATTTTCACCATTTTAATCCTAGCAATTTTGGAAAAGGAAATTAAGATTATTATTGAGGAATCAAGAGTAGTCAAGAGTAGAATTATCAAGATTATTGAAGTATTCATTTCAATCAAACATCATGTCAATCATTCATTATGTTTTTATGTTAGTTTATTCATGTTCCATGTTCATTTATTTTATGAGTATTAACACATGTAGGACTTCAATCAAGCAATCAAATTCTCCTTGAAGGTGATAATTACATGACTTCAATCCATCAAGGAATGTAGATCTAAGTGGTGAGTTACAACATTAGTCAATTCATTACTTTTTATCATTTAGCCTTTGCTCGACTAAGGGTAAGATCTTTATATACATCATCATAGCTTTTGTGGAGGTAGAAATACCAAAATGGGGTTCGACTTAGCCAAACCCCTATATCGTAGAGCCCTTCGCCCTCTTTCATGTGTACAATTTTTCAAATCTAAAGAAAATTGAAGGAATATTGAAGACTAATTGCTCGTTCATGCATTCAACCCCTACAAGTTGTCAAACCATGAAAACTATATTTTTCAATAATAGATTAAGTTTCGACAATGACCTCAAAAGAATCAAGCTTATAGACCAGAGACTTCAAGCTTGTGAAATTGAATCTTAAAAAGCATCAGTCCAATCTCGGGCACACTACACCTCTGACCAGCCAATTCAACATCAAATTTGCATGCCAGGTTCCTCTATGTCTACCCTTTGTGTTTTTGAAGTTTTTTTTTTTTTGTCTTTCTATTTTACATTTCTCAAAAATTATCTCATTTTACTGCATTTTCATAGTTTACTTATAAACATCATTGCATCCTCAAAATCAGTTAATTAATAGTCAATCCAATCATCCAACATCATCGCCCAACAATTGATTAAAACCCTAATCCACTATTTTGGCTCTTCCATTGAGTTTTGTAGCCAAGTGGGTGTTGAGATCATTTTTAATCCATCCCACACTAATTAGGAGAAGTTTGATTTAGATCTTAGATCACTTTTCCCAATCAAACAAATACCAACCAAGTGTAGTAGGGATATGGAGTAATGGGGAGGGGACTAGTGCCTATTATTATTTTTTTATTTTTCTAGTTTAGTAATGGGGAGGGGACTAGTTCCTATTAAGATTACTTTTTATTTTCTAGTTTCTAAGGTGGTGGGATTGGATTTTTAGATTTTCATTATGGATAGTTTTCTATCTAGTGTGATTTTTTTTATATGTTATAGATTTCTCTAGATTTTTTTTTTAGTTGTTATTCCAACTCTAGGTTTTTGTCTAGTATATGTATCTCTATATTAAAGACTTTTCATTTTTTACTTCTATTTCAAGGGAGAGTTCACCTATAGAACCCCATTAATTTATCTAAAAAATTATCATAACCCACTTCAAGAAAGTAACTTCCAAAATAGAACATAAGTCCCCACATAAGCATCTTTGACTTTTACCATGTACATTGTCATATGTAACTACCAAGCACACTCTCATGAAGCACTAATTACAATCACATGTCATATAATACAGATGATACTCTTAAAATTATACTATGTAACTCTCTCATCAATTTCTCATTACATCAATATTTTTAGGTCTCTAAAAATAATAAAATAAATACATATGTCCCGTCATCAACTAGGTGTCTTATTTTAGCACTCCATGATGCTTGGAAATACATAACTCAAATTTACTTTTTGTAACTAATTAATTCACAATATACCTTAGGATATGCAAGGTGAATAGCACACCAATCTTAACAATTTCAAAAGTATGCAATTAGAAAATTATATCTGAAAGCCATAATAGAAGGACAAACCCTAATGCAAAACCTTAGGTCATGTAAGAATTTTCAAGTTCACCAAAAAATGTAATAGATAGAATTACATCAAAATGGATATCTAGCCTACTTAAATAAAATAATAAGCACATAATTAACCTAGATATCAGTGTTGTGATAGATAATTGAAATAAAGGTACAAAATGTGTGGATAACGTGTACTTATCTCTAAATTTGATGATATAAAGGATGTAGATGTTATTGTTGACAACCACAAATATAATGTGATTTGTAGGGTCAATTTGATTTATTTCAAAAATTATGCTTTCCTTCACCTTCTAGATATTTGAATGTTTCAAAGTGGTGTTTAGATTCATCATTAAGGAGCTTTCCAATTAGATAGTTAAATGGGTTTTCCTATGTCAAACCCCTTGGCAGACCAAATTATTAGTATTAAGAAAAATCAAAGATAATATTCATATCTATATACAAATGACCTATAAAAAGATTTGATTCATTTATCCCTTTAGAATTGAAGTGTGCTCTAAGTATTCTCACATCATGTCTTATGATTTAAATGCAAAATGAATATATTCAAATACCATGACATAACATAATATTACATAAAATGTTTGCTATATTGGATCATAATGGTTGGTAGAAGGGGATGGGAAAGTTAAAAATAATAATTTGGAGATCATTCCCATGCTCATTGGGATTGAATTGGGGTAATATCAAGCCACTCAAAAATGAACCATAGAGAAAAGGTGGTGAATTTGAGGTAGGAGTGAATGTGTGAAAATTAATGCTAATGAGAATGAATATACAATAAATACATAAGAATTAATGCTAGAAAGGATGAAATAAAGATAGATAGGAATCAAGTTGTACACCAAACCTAACACAAAAGTATGTCACTTGTTAATATATTAATTACTGAAGACTTTCCCATTAAAATGAGCACAAGACTAAATAGAAAATGGAAATAATTGTGTACTAATTTTGTCATTAAAATAGGATAGTGATAACGCCACCTCAAAAAAATATAGTTCTTATGTGCTTTTCCATTTGAAACAAAAGGAATGTTGACAACTTTGACTTATAACCTTTTGACAATAAAATTGTCTTGACTAAGCAATCAACCATTATGCATGCAAATATTAAATGTAAACATCAAACTTTTAATTTCAACAACAGTTAAAAACATGACATGCATAAAAACTCTTTGGTCAACATAGCTACAAATTTGTCTTTTATTGAAAAATCACATTAATTTTTCATATTTTTACATAGAGGAGGATCACATTTAGTGTTTCTTTTTATCTGCGGGAGTGAAATCTAGAGCTAAATTTGACAATCAATCCTATTTGTCAAATAAATATTTTATGATGAATATTTGTTGACATACCATTCACATATTAGAATGATTTATAAAGAAAAAAAAAACATTAAAAACATATTAAAATCATTTACAAATTTTTAAAATCCACCAAAAATTCTACTATTCTTCTAATACAATCTTCATGAATCATAATTTGTCGATTGTCTCATTTATAGTTAAAAATTTTAAATACGAATAGTGTATACTTCTCAATTAAACTGTGTGTATTTTTTGTTCCACATTTTGGATCACACTCAATGATCCATCATCAAAATACGATCATACGCCCATCAAATTCATTTCACCATTGTTGTCAAAACACTATGGTCAATACTTTGATTCTAATACAAGTAAAAATTCGATTATTATGCTTCAGAGACACGCATTCCATGGTTATTAATAGAGAGCAGAAACTGGAACAACGCTTTACCTATTCCTTGATCGCTATCATGTAATGGTGCATATAGTCGTACAAGCCCTGAAACTGGCTTGGCCATCTTCAGACTTATTTAACATATCAATGGACTCTGTACATTGCGCATTAAATTGTAATATGTTGTCAGTTTCTGGTCGGGCAAATTTAAATTGTTATAAGACAGCTACGTGGGCGCTTATAGGGATATTTATGGTGCCAAAGTGATCAATAAAAGAGTTGCCTGAAGTTGCTCAAACAAATATCGTGACAGTCAGAACACCCAATGATTTGTACAATTCATGATAGAGACATTCAACGAATCAATCATAGCCCTAAACTGCAGGCAATGAATGAAGACGTATTTAATCGAGAATTCCATGGTACAAATTAATAGCTCAATAGTTCATGTGCATGTCGTGATAATGTTGGATCACTTTAAAGAAAGAAAATGTAAGCGCGTTAAATTTATAGTATGGAGGAGCCCGGGAGGACTATAAAGCTTACACTAGGATTGCTCATGAGAAAGTGAGAAAAACCTGTCGTCGTTTCATGCCCTTCTCAATCTGTGTAAATCAATTCCATTGCGAGAAGTGAGAAGACAATGGCAATGTGTGTTGCGTCGCTTGTTGGATTGCTCGTAATACTATCATGTTGCTTTTATGATGTAAAAGCAGCGCCAGCCTGCTTCGTGTTTGGAGATTCACTGGTGGACGCTGGCAACAACAATTACCTTGCCACCACTGCCAGAGCCGACTCCTCTCCTTACGGAATAGATTATCCTACGGGTAGACCCACCGGCCGATTCTCGAATGGACTCAATATAGCAGATTTTATAAGTACGTATGAACTTATTAATAAGTTGAAGTCCAAGTTTACATTTTCTAATCGATAGACTACATATTACATAGTGTGAGATTTGAGCTTCAAACAAGTCTGTAAATCATTTTTGAGTCATTAAAAAATAAGTTTTATCTGTTATTTAATGATAAATCAGCTGTCATTTAATGATAAAAGATTCAAAAATCTCACTTATTATCACATAAAAGTTAGATAAATATTAATTTTTCAATTAGATGGGAACATCCTATTTCTATTTGCAATGTTTTTTGTCAATTCGATGCCAACTTTCTTTTTCCATTTTCATTGCTTTATGCAAATATTTCAAAATCAGATAATACTTAATTTCTTTTAAGAAAAATATCTATATTTGTCTAAGTTTATTTCATTTCATTATTTAACACTTATTATTAATTGTTTAATCCAATGGCATACAACTAGAATTTGCAAGTACATGACATTCATACACACCCATGCACTTGAACACTTAATTTTTAACATATTAACATACATATAATTTTCTATCAACATAATTATTAAACCTCCCTTAAACGCAAGTGCTAGTTTTAATCACTATAGATTGAATTTACTACCTTGTGACTTGCAGGCATGAAGCTGGGGGCAGAGTCTGTGCTCCCATATTTAAGTCCTTTACTTAATGGAGATGCATTGCTCAGTGGTGCTAATTTTGCTTCTGCAGGCGTTGGGATTCTAAACGACACTGGACTGCAATTCGTATGAATATTTTTTACTGTATTCTAGTGACCCATATTTATTTTACTTGTACCAGGAAGAATGAATCAGGATAACCTTTGTTTGCAGGTAAATATCATCAGGATGCCACAACAGCTCCAGTATTTTGTTCAATATAAAAGCAGGGTGGCTCAGATCATTGGAGTTGCTGAAACTGACAGACTTGTTGCAGAGGGTCTTATGTCGATTGCTCTTGGAGGAAATGACTACGTTAATAACTACTACCTCACTCCGATCTCACTGAGATCCATTCAGTGTAGATTACCGGAATACACACAGTTAATAGTCTCGGAATATGAGAAAATTCTGAGGGTAAATTTATTTTTCTTTTATAAGGCTAGGCTGTGACTGTGATTACAATTCTCGAGAGAACGAAAAAAAGTTAATATAAATATCCAAAAGATAAGGAAAAGCGTTCGGCAACACAAAAAAATTCTAGAAACTTGTAACTTTACTGGCCTTAGTAATAAGAGTTATACCCAGCTTCGACATCCATTTTGCACAGGCCTGCGAACTGCCCGATAGTAGCTTTTTGTCTGGCGTTAAAATTGAAATTACAATTCACCCATTTTGAACTAAAATTGAAATTACAACCAACCCACTCTTTTAGTTTTTCTTTTATCCTATCAAACTATATTTGCAGATTTTACAGTTTGCAACTTATTTGCTTGGTATCTTTGAAAGCATCGATAAAATATCTTGCACTTTTTTTATGCAGCAATTGTACAACTTGGGAGGGAGAAGGGTGATGGTAATATCAACAGGACCATTGGGGTGTGCTCCTGCAGAAAAGGCCACCAGGTCTCGCAATGGCGAATGTGTTGCAGAACTTCAGCAAGCTGCTTCGCTTTTTAACTCACAGGTTAGATCTGTTGTAAATCAACTCAACAGCGAGATTTCTGCTCAGGTTTTCACCTTTGCCGACAGCTACTCTATGAACATGGGCTTGTTCAGTAATCCTGCAGCATACGGTAAGCACCTGCATGAAACCATGCTGTTAATATATTTAGAGCCTTATCATCTAAAACGCCTGCTATTCTAAATCTCATGGTGTTTGTATTTATAGGATTTGTGGATGCAATGAATGCATGTTGCGGACAAGGAAGATACAATGGGGTAGGCACCTGCACTCCGGTTTCAACAGTGTGTAGAAACAGAGATGCCTACTTGTTCTGGGACAATTATCACCCCTCTGAGAAGGCCAACCGAATCATTGTCGACGAGTTTTTTAATGGCTCATCTTCTGTTATGAGCCCTCTTAACCTCAGACAGATGATGAAACTAAATGACTGATTCATTCTCAGTTGTCAGATCGGGCAGATCGATAATCCATGAACCATTTCCCATTTAGTTTTAACTCTAATGAATTGTGCTCATTATTTATTAGTGATTTTAATGAGTAAAAGCTATGTAGCAAAATATTTGATGCAACTATGGCAGAATGTGACAATGCTCATCCTATAGAGGTCTAACAGAAAATGGTATTCATTGTTCTGTACCGTCCGAAGTTTGATATGTGTTCTTCTTTGTTATCCATTCAGCGTGTGCCAAACTATTAATCCAAAACTAATATAAAAAAACGAAGAAAAGCTTTCAAATATTGCAATAATAGTAGTTCAATAGTTCCATTAAATTATATGTGTTGTGCTATCTGAGATTTGAGTCTCAAACAAGTCTCACATCTACAAATTACTATTGAGTTGTGGTAAAATAAGTTTTAGCTGTCATTTAATGGTAAACTAGCTGCCGTTTAATGGTAAAAGCCTCTAAAATATCACGTAAAAGCCTTCAAAATCTCACTTCTCACATAAAAGCCAGATAAATATTGATTTGACAACTAGATGGGAACATTCAATTTCCATTTGCAGTATTTTTTTTCAATTTGATGGCAACAATCTTTTTTCATTTGTATTGCTTTATGTTTTAAATCTATATGCAAATATTTCATAATCAAATAAATACTTAATTTCTTTAAGAAAAATTCTACATTTGTCTAAGTTTATTTCATTCCATTATTTAGCACTTACCTACTATTAATTGTTTAATCTAGCCACATGCAACTAGAATTTACAATGTATCCATGCACAAACACATACTCTCTAACATATTAACATACATATAGTTTTTATTGGTGTAATTTGTAAACCTCCTTTAGGTGCAAGTGCTAGTTTAATTTGGTTTTAACTAATTTGTAAGAATAGGCAAATATGGTGTATATATGTAAACAACTAACATGTTGTTTGTTATTTAAGATTTTGGAGGTTTTAAATAATATAAAATGTGTCAACTATTTAAACTCTTTTAATATGGGAGAGGGTCGTATGTTGGTGCAAGTTTGTATACTTTTAAAGAAAATTTATTTAAAAAGTGATAATGTGAATCATATTTATTCTAAAAATATATACTTTAAAATTATTTTTGCATAATTTTTTAATTTATTTTATTCCTTATAATTTATAATGCATTGGATTAATAATTGTTGAAAGGATGATCAATGTTCGAGAGTAAAATATCTATTAAAAAAGAGTATATTTGAGTGAAATTAAACAAAAATAAGTCAAATAAACATTCACTATTGTTAAATTAATGATATGACATAAACTAGTTTCATGTGTAAATGTTTGAAATGACAATTGGTCAATTTTAGTATAGATATGAAAAAAATCATACTAATTGGGACTAATACATATCTTCCTATTAATAGTCAATACATTTTACATAACAGAATATTTCCTGCAAGATAATACTATACATGTCAACTATCCCATCAAAAAGATAGACATTGTTCCAAATATCAACCTTGCTATAACAACTCATAGCACCCCACGCCCAATTGCTAGTCCAATTAATACATGCAATTAGTACAACAATACATGTAACTAATGACTAACAAAAAACCGAACAATACAATCACCTATATTCAAATCCATCCACTATGCAATATGTAAGTAAATTCAAATCCATTTACTAATTCGACAATCTTGGATACAAAGTAAATTTCAGTTCATCCATTAATTCAAATTCATCCACCAATTCTATAATTTTAAATGCATCGAGATCCTAACTTCCTCATATTAGCCAACAAAATTTAATTACAATTAATATCCTCCAATCAAATTCAACCACACGCATCAAGACATATCAACACAACAATGTCCCACTTTTGGGCTTAAATGGGACACTTAAAATGAACATTTTTTTAGAATTTTTTTAATTTGTATTAATTATAGAAAAAAATTATCAAGAATTTAAGGATGATGTAAACTAATGAATTGTGTTATTTTCTATGATGATTCAAGTTGTTGTTTTTAAAGAATTGTTTTTATACTTTTATTTATTTTATATTTAATGATATATTTTGTAACACACAACTTTCACTACAAACTAGTAGGTTGTAACTACTTTAACACTTGTTGACAAATCCACAAGTTTGAATGAGTTATTCAATGTATAGCTCTCCCATATAGGTTAAAGCTACATTGTAAGAGAATTATTATCAATGATGATCAAGTATGTTATATTTCTATACCTAAATATATGTAGATATATATTGAGGGAACAATAGGTGGGTAAAGATTGTTATGCATCAACTCATATGCATGTCATTGGTAAGTGAACATACTATGAGTTTAGAAATGAGGTTGCATTGTAATTGCACCACATTTTAAGCCATGTAAAAAATAAGTTACAAAGAATGTTGAGACTTTCTTTATATTATTAAATGATTAAATAAAATTTCTTAAATTAAAATTTTAGTTAAATTTGCTTAATGAGTGACTTGATTATGGTCATAGGATTTAAGTGGGAGTTGATGAAATTAATTTGAATAAATAAGGTGTACTTGGCTATGAAGAGTTGTGTATAAAGAGTGGTATATAAAGCATAGTACTTTAGTACATTATTTAAGGATTAACTAGTAAATGTGTACTTGATGGCATAAATATGGACCTATCTCATTAAAAAATCAACATATAAGTTGGAAAATAGAGGATTACATCAAGTAAGAATGCTTATTCAATGTTATATTTTTTAATATGTATCATTTTTATTTTATAAAATTCCTTAAATTTGGTTAAATTAGGGAAAAAGACACTACATGAGAAGCAATGATAAAGTGATGCAGGAGCACCTAGGCAAACTAACGATCCTCATCAACCAAAAAAAATTATTGTTATTTTCTTCAGTTTGATTTTTAATTTTGTTGCATTTTTTGTGTTGAGTTAAATTTTGGATTTTGTGGTTAATTTTGGAGTTTTGGTGAAACAAAATGAAATTGTTGTCATTCCATTCGATAAAATGTCATATTCAACATATGTTGTAATTTCTAAATTTCTTTTGGGCGTTGTGAAAATAGTTAGATGCAATTGCATCTGATTCATTTGAAGATCATTGATAGCTATATTAGAACATTATTCATTATATTGCCTGGAAACAATTACCCATGTGCATCTAATTCAAATTTTATTTAGTTCAACTAGCAATGGAAATATTAAGAAATTTAATCATTATCTTTATTAATATCAAAGAGGTGAGAAGACAAAAGGAATAGAAGGATGCTTTGGGGTTGTGCAGCCTATGAGGGGCAAATAAAAATGACTGCCAGTCAAGGAAAAGGAAGAGACATAACCAAAATTCCACAAAGGTATTATTCTCTAGAAAAATGCATAACAAAGGAGATGTGAGCGGGTGCCATATCATAAGATAATCTTAAAGAAATCAAAATGCAATAATAAAAACTATTGGAGAGGTCGATATGGAGGAAGAAATGAAGGGGTGTGGACTATGAAAAAAGAAAACTAAGTGCAATTTAAAAAAAAAAGAAAATGCAAACTGGGTGATAGAGAAAGGGGTTATGCTTGTAGAGTCAGGGGAAAATAGAATGGAAAAGGGTGTTATGTGTTGGAAGAGAGGAGGAAGTGCACAAGAAATGGCATAGAGGAGTAGAGGGGTTGCATAGAGGAGAGATATGGTGTGCATCTGAGAGAAGAGGAGGGTGTGGTGCACAACATAAAGAAGGAGAGAGTCACATCGTCAAAGGAAACCATCAAATACATGAACAGGAGCAGGTCTAGAAGAAACAAAGACATAAAATGTATACAAAATAAAATACAAATAATGTAGATTGAATGAGGTTTAATTAAAATGCTATGTAGAAGATGTAGGAACAATAAAGAAGGCTTATTGTAAATGCTTGAATGTGAGCATAGTAAACTAGGTTATAAATTGTTTAAAAATTGATGCAATTTCATTGCTCTCATTACTTGTGAAATTTGAATTTGAATTTTTTTAATTGACAAATGCAATTGTCAATTAAATACAAAATGGGTTGTGAAGTTTTGAAATTGAATGTAAGTTGGTTTAATCTATAAATTTATGCAAGTTAGGTTTGTGATAGTGGAAGGGGGTTTTGTGTTTTGCATCATTTGGTATCAGAGTGTTGGGAAAATGTGTCTCGACCTTGCAATTATATGAGGTTTATTGTTGATAGGATGTATATATATTTATATGTGTGTTTCCTAGTTACACTGATAGGTGTATACAATGGTAGCACGGAGCAAAATGTGAGCATGTTAATTTTTTTAGGAAACTTTTAGGATGATCGACATATATTAAGTAAAGGATATATTATAAATATGGACCATTTTTTATTAGGTTTTAGATCTAATGGTAGATATTTGTTGGCTTGTCTTGCCCTAGAATGTAACTCTATTTTATGAGGGCATTGTATTATGACTACAATAGAGATTGTGATGATTTCTGAGAGTCTGATAGCAGTTGTGTTGTCTCTTAATCTCTGAGTGGTGATACTCCTATGAGAAGCTTGCTCTACAAGTATATTGTAATATTTTTGATTTACTGAATAATATATTGGGCAGTTTTTGGAGTGTGGGGTTTTTTCTCCAGAAAGGGTTTCCCCACGTAAATCACTATGTTGTGGTATGCATGATATTTATGTTTATTTTTGTTTAAGTTTTTGTAACTGATAAAGATCTGTAAAAAAAATTCATCATTCTCCTCTCAAGATTAGTATACGAATTTGTTCTACTACCTTGGCTTCCTTACAAGTG
>VDFB02000008.1:160514755-160620072 GCA_007258455.2 Sequoia sempervirens
AGAATACAAACTCATTTCTAATCTCTTAGCATGTTCAATTACCAATGCCATGCATATGAGTTGATCCATGAGTTGATCTCTTTTAATGTGTATCTACATACATTTAGGTGCAAAAATATAACATACTTTATAGTCATTGATAAGCATTCTCTCACAATGTAGCATTAACCTATATGGAAAAGCTATACATTGGATAGCTCATTCAAACTTGTGGCTATGTCAAAAATTGTTAAAATAGTTACAACTGACCCATTTGCAATGAAAGTTGTGCACTATAGAATATATCACTAAATTATTATAAATAAAAATCTATTAAAAAATAAAAGTAAAATGATAGAAATAATTCTTTAATTTTTTAATAGAAAAATTATAACTTGAATCTACATAGAAAATAGTACAACTAATTAGTTTACATCATCCTTAAAATCTTGATCATTTTTCTCTATAATTGACAAAAAATTAAAAATTCTAAAAAATGTTGATTTTAAACATCCCACTTAAGCCTAAAAGTGGAACAATGTCATCTTGATATGTGTGGTTTCATTTGATTGGATGATATTAAATGTAGTTACATTTTATTGAATAATATGAGGAAGTTAGAATCTTCATGCATTTAAAATTGTAGAATTAGTGGATGAATTTAAGTTTACTTTACATTCAAGATTGTAGAATTAGTAGATGGATTTGAATGGGTGGATTTTAATTTACTTATATCTTAGATAATGGATGAATTTGAATATTGAATTATTTGGTTTTTTCTTAGTCATCACTCTTATAATCTATTTTGTTGATGTAATTGTAAGTATTAAATGTACTAGTAGTTGGGCATGGGGATACTACAAGTTGTTGTAGAAAGGTTGTTAATTGGAACAATATTTGTCTTTTTGATGCATGGTTGACATGTATAATAGTCTTGGAGGAGTTATATCTTGTTATGTAAAATGAATGTAACTATTAATAGAAAGATATGAATTCATCACAATTAATATGTTTTATTTCTTATGTATACTAAAACTAAACAAATTCTATTTCAAACATGTACATATGATGCTATTTTATGTCATATCACTAATTTAACAAAAAACGAATGTATAGTTACCTCTCTTTATTTAATTTTGTGTACTCCTTTTAATAAATATTTTATTCCCAAATATTTATCATCCTTTCAACAATAATTAATACCAACTAATATTAGAAGCACATAATATTCTTACTAATGAACTATGGAAAACTCATACCAATTAATAACTAATACAATAAATTATAAATTTAAGAAATAAAATAAAATTCTTATGACTCACAATCACTTTTTAAATAAAACCACCATACAGCCATCTCCCCTATTAAAAGAGTTTAAATAGTCGACACATTATTTATTTTATAGAACCTCCAAAATCTTAAATAACAGAAAACATAGTGGTTGTTTACATATATGCATCATATTTGTCTGTCCTTTCATATTAGTTAAATCCGGACTAAATTAGCTACATATATAATTTAATGTAACTATTTAAAGTCTATTATTGCAATATTTGAACGCTTTTCTTCATTTTTTATCTTTTGGATGAATAATTTGGCACACGTTGAATGGATAACATTGAAGAACATATATTGAACTTCGGTTGGTACAGAATAATGAACACCATTTTCTTTTAGATCTCTATAGGATGAGCACTGTCACATTCAGCAATAGTTGCACTAAATATTTTGTTACAGAACTTTTATTCATTAAAGTCACTAATAAATAATGGGGACAAAAGTCTTTGAGCACAATTCGGTAGAGTCGAAAATGAATGAGAAGTGGTGCATGCATTATTGATCAGTCGTCAAGTTTCATCATCTGTCTGAGGTTAAGAGGGCTCATAACAGAAGATGAGCCCTCAAAAAACTCGTCAACGATGATTCTGTTGGCCTTCTCAGAGGGGTGGTAATTGTCCCAGAACAAATACTCATCTCTGTTTGTACACAGACCACATGAGAATGCCTCAACATATTAAATAGGCTGGATTCAAAGAGGTGCTTACAGCTTGAAGTTAAATTATAGGTAGAGGAGGAGTTGGAGTTACACCGCTTTTGTTTACCCACAAATTTATAATACAAAAATTTCCATGAAATAAACCCAAAAAAATCTTGAGACCATACGTTACTAAAAAATCCCATAAAACATTTTGAACAATACATATTAAAATATAAGCTAGGAGGTCAAAGGTAAAGAGCAATAAGATTGAGTTTACCGTATGCAGTAGGGTTACTGAACAAACCCATGTTCATTGAGTAGTTGTCGGAGAAGGTGAAAACCTGAGCAGAAGCCTCATTGTTGAGTCTATTTACAACAGATCTCAGCTGTGAGTTAAAAAGCGAAGCAGCTTGCTGAAGATCTGCAGCACATTCGCCATTGCTAGATCTGCTGGCCTTTACTGCGGGAGCACATCCCAGTGGCCCTGTTGATGTTACTAGCACCCTTCTTCCTCCCAAGTCGTACAATTGCTGCATAAAAATGTACAAGACATTTTATCAATGCTTTCAGAGATAATAACAAGCAAATAAATTGCAAAACTTTAAAATCTGTACATAATGACAGGAGAACTTAAAGAGTTGGTGGATTAAATTGCAGAGATTTATGGATTGAAATTGTGTGTGATCTTTTATATCAACGTTTCAGATCATATTTCATGATTTCCTTCTCTCTGCATAATATCTTGATGATAGATCATAAAACACGATCCGAAACTTGATGTAAAAAACACACCAGTTTCGATCCAAAAATTTCTATGATTAAAGGAAACTTATGACTTTTTTTTTTTCAATTAAGTGGGTGGATTGTAATTTCAATTTTGTTCAAAATGGGTGAGTTGTAATTTCAGTTTTAGGCCAAACAAAAAGCTACTGGGACAGTTCGTAAGCCTGTTGACTTGCAAAATGGATGTCGAAGCTGGGTATAACTCTTATTACTAAGATTAGCACAGTATAAGCTTCTAGAAAGTTTTTTCAAGAACTGTAATAGCAGTCACGGCCTTATACAAGAAAAATAAATTTACCCTGAGAATTTTCTCATATTCCGAGACTATTAACTGAGTGTAATCCGGTAATCTATACTGAATGGATCTGAGTGAGACAGGAGTGAGGAAGTAGTTATTGACGTAATCATTTCCTCCAAGTGTAATCGACATAAGACCCTCTGCAACAAATCTCTCAGTTTCAGCAACTCCAAGGATCTGCGCCACCCTGTTTTTGTATTGAACGAAGTACTGGAGCTGTTGTGGCATCCTGATGATATTTGCCTGCAAACAAAAGTAATGTTGATTCATTCTCTCTGGTACAAGTAAAATAAATATGAGTCACTAGAATATAATAAAAAAATATTCATACGAATTGCACTCCAGTGTCGTTTAGAATCCCAACGCCTGCAGAAGCGAAATTAGCACCCGTAAGCAGTGCATCCCCATCAAGTGAAGGACTCAAATATGGTAGCACAGATTCTGCCCCCAGCTTCATGCCTGCAATTCACACAGTAATTTTATCTGATCAAACCCACTTATAATTTGAAATTGTGACAGACAAAATAGATAAATGGAAAAAACAACAAAATTTAATTGTAATGAATTCCTAATGAATAGATCAAATGTTACTTAGCAGCTTTACCATATCATTCAACTTATTAATAACTTAATACGTACTTATAAAATCTGCTATATTGAGTCCATTTGAGAACCGCCCGGTGGGTCTTCCAGTAGGATAATCTATTCCGTAGGGATAGCTTTTCGCTCTAGCAGTGGTGGCGATGTAATTGTTGTTACCACTGTCCACCAGTGAATCTCCAAACACGAAGTAGGCAGGCGCTGCTTTCACCTCGCAAAAGCAACATGATAGTACTACAAGCAATCCAACAAGCGACCCAACACACATTGCCATTGTCTTCTCACTTCTCACAATGGAAATGATTTGACACAGAATGAGATAGTGAAAGCTTTATAGTCCTCCCGTGCTCCTCCATACCAAATGTAACGCTTACACGTCTCTTTGTTTAAAGTCATCCGACATGGTCACCTCAACGCACATGAGCTATAACTCGTGCAACCTAATTCTAGATTGACTATATCTTCATTAACTGCGTCCAGTTGAGAGCTGTTGGTTTGTTTACTTGAATTGTCTCTATATCATGAATGTATAGTTGAAATTCCAACTTGTACAGAGTCATCGTGTGGGGTGACTGTCATATTTAAGCAATTCTTATATTGTTCTATTAAAATTCTGCTAAATTACTACTTATAAGTAAGGAAATATTCCCTGTTATCTTGTCTCTGATTTGGCCAGGAAGGAACCGCAATTTTTGGACATTTAAATTGGGTAAGAACAAAATGTGCACAGTTATTGATATTTTAAACAAGTTTGAAGATGGATAAGTTAATTTCAGTGTTCGTACGATTACATGATAGCGAACAAGGAATGAAGCGTCGTTCAATCTCTGGTCGTCAGTGCCAAAAGCTATAAAGAATTCGATATATTATTTATGCCATCTTTTAATAACTACTGAATGCGTGCGGACTTTGTATTTGTTGACAAATGATGCATGCAGACTCATCTTAACTGCCGTGCACACCACCATGCTAATCAACTCCACTGTCGTGCACAGATTTGCATGTTTCAACAATCAGTGTAATCATAGTTTGCTTTTTGTTTAAGTTTAGATTTCTGTTAACTGGCTTTGTTATCTACCTTCACCTGCCAGTCGCTGTTTTTAAAATAAGCTTCAATAAAACTGTTTTGTAACAGTCATTAGAATAATATACGTTCAGTAATTTTGAGCAATTCTGTATGCGGTATTATCGAGAGCTGTAAGTGATTTGCTTTATCACTGTTTTTATGTGCTGTTTTTATTTTCTCTTTGCTGTCATCTTTATTTAACCTACTGGTTCAGAAATAACACTGTTCTCAGATTTTTCATTTGGTATCAAAGCAGGTTATTATTATTATTATTTTTTTATCATGTCAAGTCTAAACTCTTTGCAAATTCTTAAATTCAATGGAAGTGACTATGAATATTGGTGCATTAGGATGATGACCTTTTTGATAGAGAAAGATTTGTGGGAGATTGTAGAAACGGGTTATGAAGAACCAACAGAAGATTGGAGTGCTCTTATAGTCAATGATAGAACAATTAAGGAGGCTAAAAAGAAGAATTCTCAAGCCTTATTTCAGATTCAAATAGCCCTTGATAAGAGCTTATTTTCAAGGATTGCAAGTGCAAAGTCGGCTACAGATGCCTAGAAGACTCTACAAAAGCTTACTAGGGTAGTGACCGTGTCAAGGTTGTCAAGCTGCAGATATTGAAGAGAAACTTCGAAAATTTGAAGATGCAAGAATCCAAGTAAGTGATTATTGCGTAAGAGTCAATGATGTGGTTAATAAAATGTCCACTCTAGGAAAAGTAGTAAGCAATGAAGTTGTAATAAAAAAGGTTTTGAGGTCTCCAACATCAAGGTCAAACCATGTTGCTATAATCATTGAAGAAAGCAAGGATTTGTCTACCCTTTAGTTTGATCATCTAGTTGGATCTCTAATGTTCATGAAGAAAGATTGAAAGATTCATTTGGACAAAGTGATTGTTACAACCCTAACTTTAACTATGTTTTACTTTTTACTTTTGAAGTAAATAGTAGATGATTACACATGATTTAACAATTTGATGTTTATTAAAAATGTCTAGAAAAATCAATGTTTCATGAATTATGTTTATTTTGACTATAATTGACACGTGTTTAAAAGTTGTCAAGGTGTGATTATTTCATAAGGATTATGAAATGATTAATAACACACTAATTTTGAGTTGGTGATTGCAAGTTGCATTCAGGGAACAGGTTTTCGCCCCTTCGAGAAAGGGAGGGAGAGCATCATAAGAGAGAAGGGTATAGATACAAAGAAAATAATAGGTTGTTGCCATCTTAGGTCTAGTGTTGATGCAAAATGGTGAACCTAGTTGATAGGGTAAGTGATACTCGACCCTTTTCGTTTAAGTTTATTTCTCGACTCGACAAGTTGTCAACGTCGTTTAAGTCTAGTTCATGTTGTTTAATGTGTTTAGAAGCTTGTCGATAGTAATCGATTAGTTGACCTTTGTGTTGATATGATTCTCTTAAGGGTTATTAACTCTCTTTTTATTATATAAAACAAATGAATATATATGAATGTAGGTATACGTGGGATAAGGTAAGCATATGTACTCGTATAGATGGGTGCAGGGATGCATATATGCGTACAAAGACTTAGATATTGTCAACGCATCAACATTTACGTTCAAGTACGTATGGATACATACAAACATGCATAAGTTATTATGATGAAAATGACTCATGTATAAATATGTTCATATATGTATGATGTGTGACCTTTATATGCTTTTAATTATTGGTTCTCATCACGATATTGCATGAGGATGTGGATCGTTTAGATCAACGTTGAGTTCATTATTTTTTGGTGAGTACGTTGGTTGGACGACATAACGAACTATGTCGTCAACTCTTGCCCATGAAACTTTTAGTCTCTTAAAAGGTTTTTATGTTAAAATATATGATTAAAATCTATAATGGCTAGATAAGCAAAGAGCCAACCAATGAGACTCAATTCTTAATAAAGAGGATCTCGTGAGTCATATTGTTCAATTATTTTAATCTATATTAGATTAGACTAAGATACCACCAACCACTTAGTGTTTACTCTTTAAACCATTTGCACACCCCCCTTGGGTCACGTCAAACATTTCTTGGTGTCAACTATATCCATTGTACCATATTTAAATATCTTCATAAGGTTATAAGAGCCATGAATGGATAAGGTGGAGTCAGATGGATACACCAATATATATAAATATAAATATATCTTTGCTAAACTACCAATTGGTTCTTTGTGTAAGCCACATCGATAATGTTTTGGTGGAAAAAATTTATAATGTGAAAAATGCTCTTGTATGCCATAAAATGTGGCGGGCATCTTTTTCAAGCTAGCGCGGGTAATAATGGAATGTGATACCTTGTTCCACATTTTTCGCCGAGAGTTATTTAGTTATTGTAACCGTTTTGTATTGGGGGAGATAGCGAGTTATTCAGAGGAGTCTAAAAGATCACCCTCTCATTCCAGGCGGTTACCTGAATACGATTACTCAACTGCTTTTGGTGATGGGCCTCTGGTCTTTGGAATGCGGAGAGCGTGGTCATTTTGGAGGTATCTCTTTGCCAGCGTATGGGGACAAAATTTTTGGGGAAAAAGACTGGGAGCAGGACTACGGTCATGGAATGGGGATTACTCTCACTTTCAAAAATGGTGCTCAGGTAGTGTAAGAATGTTATTCTTATTTACACTATAGGATATGATTTTCTTTATAATGAGCTCCCTCATCATAAGTATATCATTAGGAACCTTTGTTGTTTAACTGTTTAAGTGGTACTGTATCTCTATTAAATACTTTGGCAATAGCTCGAGGCCATAGGGGCTGCGCTTGCAAACTTTTGAAGAAAATTTCTTTTGATTGGAGGCTCAAGCGTTACAGCTGAGCCGTATTACTATGGTTGTTTTCCCTATGTTATGCTCGAGGCCAATGGCCGAGCTACATTATAACGTATTTTTATCTTTGTTAAAGCTCAAGGCCAATGGCCAAGCGGTAGAGTAATGTATTCTTGTCAGTGTCTAACTTGAGGTCAATGGCCGAAGCTACTCTGTAATGCAATCTCGACTGTGACAATGCTCGAATCCAATGGTTGAGCTATATTAAATCAAATTCCTTACTGTGTCTTGGCTCATGGCCACGAAGACCGAGCTTAAAACATTGGAACTCATACTATGTCGTGGCTCAAGGCCTTCACAATCGAGTCCATGTGTAAACTACAGTGTTTTTCTATCAATTAAGACGTGGTCTGCAATGAATGAACACAGTCATTATGACTGTGTTGATGGTCGATACGGCCTTAACCCAAAACTATGCTTCAAGCACTCAAACCAGACGAGGGATCAACTTATATAGAGGTCGTATGTGAATCAATAGGGTTTTTAGAATATCATGACCATCCTTGTTACCTTTGGCTAAGAAGGTGGTATGAACATTTCAAAAGATAGTTATTATTACAAGTCTAGATTAATATGTATCTTTCTTATGAATGAACATTCTAAAGTAGTGCTTAACACTAAAAGCTCACACGGGTAAATATGAGCTGTCAACCATCATTATCTAATCTTTCAGTCTAAGGCAAGGTATGCCTAGTAGGTCAAGATTATGACTCTTACTTTCAAAGTTGATAAAACTGAACTTGTGAACCATAAAGGACCTTGGCTGGTGATTATGGTCGCTTTTGTAATAAGTTAAAAAGTGGAATAAGGTGACGGGGAGTCATGATTTTCCATTACTATAGTAATCCAAAAGGTCAAAACAAACCCAAGATTGGGCAACACTAGAGTAATTAATTTAGGGTTGGGGCATATTGTGAGATTCGTATCTCAATTGCTTAAGAAAGTATTAAACTATTTGGATTAGATATATATGAGTTCAAAACCCAACTTATGTTGGAAATCAGTTGTTCCAAGTAGACCAAAGGGTCGAAAGCAGATTATTATCTTGTATAAATCAAACCTTTTTAGGGTTTGGAAGATTGACTTTGATCATAACTATTGATATGAAATGGTAGTATTCTTTTAGATATTATATTGGCGAGGGAATATTTTGAATACTATTTTTATTCATGTGTACGTAAAATGTGAACTAACAATGCCAAGTGGTCTAGGAAAGACTAGAAGCATTTTTTTCTCTTGAATTGTTACATTTATGTTATTACCTTTGGAGAAACAATGATGTTTGATATTTCCATGTATTGGGTTAGAGAAGCTAAACCCTAGTATTGAACAAGGAGGATATAGGAAATATATAACTCTTATGTCAGATAGGACATTGCATATATATATATATTGATTGACAGTGAAAGGTCGAGAAAACCATAGAACAAGACAAGAAGTCTTTATAATACCTTAAGAGATTCCTTGATAATATTAAAACTCGATTTAATGCATCAAAGATGTTGGGTATTGAATCTTGAGAGTAAAATGACAGGAATTCATAAACCCTAGATATTCCAAGAATGCAATAAGGGACTTTTAAAAGGTTTGAAATACCTAAATATTTACATTACATGTATATCCTAGATTAAAGATTAGATCTGAGTTCAGATTGGGCTAGAATGGATTTTCTATACAAACTAGTTGTGTTTAGAGTACCAAATAAAGTAGGTAAAACTATAGGATGAGACAACTTCTAAGATGAGTCAGAGGTGTGTGTCTAGAGGGCATGACCAATCAGAATGATCATACTTAGCTAGAAGAGATCTAGAGTTGTCTGGTTAATTGAGTTTTGTAGGACACATCACCAAGACTCAGATGGAGAAACTTGACAGTTCCTTATATCTATACCCTTCGTGAAGGGCAAGGCCACTTTTAGTTAGGAAGCGTGCGAGGGTCCGCTTGAGTCCGTGGTTGGAGGAAAAGCACTCGGTTGATAATCTCCCTATGTAGCAAAAGACTCACTGAGGCTCGTGAAGATGGTTAACCACATTCCAGATGCAATGAACTCCATGTTATGGCTTATGATAGTCAAACTTATGAGGTAAAACTATTCTTTTGCCATTTTTATTTAATGTGATCTAAAGGAAAAGTGTAAGGACTTCTCTTTGATTCTAGCTATGATTACATATGATTTCAAGTTAAAGATTATCATGAAAAGTTGTATTTTATTTCTTGAGCTTATGCAAATGTTTATAAAAAAAGTAAAAAAAAAATTCTCTCTCATGGTTACTAAGTTTATTTACCTTGTAGTAAATTCTTGAATTTACTTGAGTACTAAGAGGAGGGATGTTTCAGTGATGAGAAAGTTTTTCCCTCCAAATTGCAAATTACAAAGAATGAAGATGTCAATAGTAGCAACCAAGGTCAAGGAAGAGATCAAAATCAAAATTCTTCAAGAGGAAATAGAGGAAGAGGTGGTTCAAGAGGAAGAGGCAGTTAAGGAGGAAGAGGTAGAGGTGGATTTTATAAAAGAAATGTCCAATGTTACCATTGTAACAAGTATGGCCACTTTGAAAGAGAGTGCAGATTAAAAGAAGGTAAAAATGATAAAAGTGTTCATTATGCTCAAGAGGGTGATGAGGCTCTTCCAAATAATTTCTTTTTATCTTATGCCAAAGTTGGAAATATTACTAAAGATGTTTGGTATTTAGATTTTGGATGTTCTAACCACATGTTAGGGAATGAGAAGATTTTTTCTATAATGGATGAAAGTTTCAAATCCAAGAGCAAGCTTGGTGATGACAAACCCTTGAGGTTGCTGCAAAAGGAACTATGGAAGTCCCTATTAAAGAATGTATGAAAAGTGTTAAGGAGATTTATTACACTCTATAGTTAATGCATATAATCTATTGAATATTGGGTAATTGTATGAGAAAAATTATAAGGTGGTATTTGAAAATCAACAATACATAATTTATGACAAGAATCAAGGCATCAGGGTTTTTACAATTGTGTCTATGTCAAAGAATAGGATGTTCCCATTGAAGTTTTGAGAACATATCAATAATCTTGCTAATATAGCACACACGGATAACAATTGGTTGTGGCATTTTAGGTATGGCCATTTGAATTTCCATAATTTAAATATTTTAACATCAAAAGAATTAGTTTCTAGTTTGCGTAAGGTTGAAGAACATAAAGAAGTTTGTGAAGGATTTTCTAAAGGAAAACATGCAAGAGAAAAAATTCCAAAAGGAAATGCATGGAAGACCCATTATCCACTTTAGTTAGTTCATTCATACATTTTTGGTCCTATGTAGACAAAGAGTTTGGGTAAGTCATCATATTTCATTAATTTTATCGATGATTACTCACAAAAGTGTTGGGTTTATTTTGCAGAGATCAAAGATGAAGCCCTTCAAACATTCAAGAGGTTTAGAGCCCTTGTGGAAAAGGAAAAATGGTGTAGTAAAGAATGCTTGAAGATTGATCATGAAGGAGAATTTTGTTCAAGAGATTTTCAAAATTATTGTGATATGTATGACATCAAAAGATAGCTCACCATTGCTTACACACCTCAAAAAAATGGAGTATCTGAAAGGAAAAATCGTACAATGGTGGAAATGGAAAAAAGTATGCTACAGACCAAGGGACTAAGTAATTTATTTTAGGGTGATGTAGTTGCTACAACAGTAAACATTCTCAATTAGAGTCCCACTAGTGTACTCGATATGATGACTCCATATGAAGCCTGATATGAGAAAAAGCCTAATGTCAAGAATTTCAAAGTTTTTAGGTGTTTAGCGTATGTTCATGTAGCTAAAAAAAGAGGAAAAATTTAGATCCAAAAAATGAATCATGTATTTTCGTTGGATATAGTGAGAAAATTAAGCCTTACAGGTTGTATAATTCTCTCACTGTTATCTCTAGAGATGTGATTTTTTATGAAGGGGGAGTTTATGGTTATAAATAAGACCATGTTAAGATGTCAAAATCTGTTTTGAATGATGGTATTGTTAATAAAATTGATCATGAGTAGCCCACTAAAATTTTAGTTCCACGATCTACAAGTCCACCAAGTAGCCCCTCATCAATTCCAAGTGCAAGTCTAGCTTCAAGTTCAAGTTCTACAAGGAAGGTAAGAAGCTTAAGTGACATTTATCAAAGGAGTACAAATGAAGCGCATGAAGAAAATCTAAGAGGTGAGACAATAGATTTTGCTACTTTCCAAGGCTGATTTTGAACCATCATGTTTTGAAGATGCAAGTACTAATGAGGTTTGGGTGCAAGCAATGCAAGAAAATATAGATTCTATTCATAGGAATGATACTTGGGAGCTTATAGAGCTTCCACATGACAAGAAAAAGATTTGTACTAAATGGGTCTACAAGATTAAGTACAGTTCAGCGATGGGAGTGTTGAAAGACATGAGGCAAGATTGGATGCCAAAGACTTGAAACAGGGGTATGAGATTGATTAAGAGACATTTTCACCAGTAGTGAGACAAGAGACTATCAGACTGATGATTTCACTAGTAGCTCAAAAGAAATGGAGAATTCATCACATGGATGTGAAAAGTTCCTTCTTGAATGGGTACTTAAAAGAGGAAGTGTATGTGGAATAGCCAGAATATTTTAAAGTGAAAGGAATAAAAAATCAAGCCTACAAGTTGGAGAAGGATTTATATGGTCTCAAGAAAGCACCATGAGCATGATATGCTGGGATTGATGGATATTTTCAAAAGAATGGCTTTCAAAGAAGTAAGAGTGAACCTACCCATTACTACAAATAAGTGTTGAAATGAACAAGACACCTAAGAAGGGGGGTGAATCATTTGTAGCAAATTAAACCTTCAAAAACCCTCAATAGTAAATGGATCTGGACAAGCATTCATTAAACCCTTATTATGTTAAATTGATAAAACATGAAATGCAGATAATAGAAACTGAAATCACAACACCATACACATGAGAACACTAGATTTACATGGAAAACCTAATGAGAGAAAAACCACGGTGAGGATTAGCTCACAATATAAGTAATAGAAAAACTGGTACAAAGGGGCTCATTGCCAAAATAGGACACACTATCCAAAAAGGCTCACAGCCAGGGCTCATTGGCACAAAAAGAAAATAAGAATATAGAAGAAGAAAGTTACACAAAGAAAATACTTCTCAATGCAACAAGCAGTCCACCACAATTGCTCGCACGCTTTTATAGTCTCACATGAAAGATATCGGATTCCTTCAGCTCACTGCCTTCAGGAACCCTAACATGAAGTTCACACTACTCTGCTCAATTTCACATCACACACATCACTCACTTCAATCTCACACCTATCTTGCTTCTTCCTCTTTCCACACACTCTTGCATCAACACCATACATATTTATATCAAGCTCTATCTCAAAAAAATTCTCTAATGTCGACCACTAGTCGTTATATACATTCAAACTCAAAATAGATTAGAAACTAAACATTCTTGCGGTGGAAAAGAATGAAATGTGGCCTACACAAATCCTTAATTAGGACCCAAATAGATCCCAACACACTTTAACATGCTTTCACAAGCCTCTCATGTAGTGTTAACACAAGGTCGACCAATACCTGTGCAAAACACCAAAGACATTAAGTACACACTTCCTTAAATCAACCCGAAAGTTTTGAACAACATAATTCACTTGAAATGAATCCAAAACAATCCACAAACTACATAAGATTTATCAAACACTTCATTCAAGCTCGCATCAACAAATACTTCAACTCAGGACAACTGATAACCCTTAATTGCATACAGATAAATGAAACTCTCACTGTGATACATCAAATCAAGTAAAACCTTGAATACAGAAAGATAAAGACATTATAAGCAACTTCCCAAATCTACACAATCTAAATCCAAACAATGAAGAAACATGAAGCAAATACATTTCTCTTAGACTATAGAAAGCATCACTGAACAACTGGTTCACACATTGGTGAAAACTAAAAATATCTCGCACTGTACAATGATCTAGAAACCCAAATTCTGAATATAAAAAAATCTATCAACCTTGAATAACCTGTAAGATCTACATAGGAATAACATCAACACAAAAAGAAAATGCAACACAATAATGGAGCACACTATGAACATTTGCACAACACAGTTTACTAGATGTTTATTAAATTTTCTCAAAAGCACTTGGAAACTAAGTACCAAAAACATCATCTCAGCTCACCACTTCATTCCAACTCATCTTCATACTCTACAATAGAATAATAGCTCCATGTACTCACAACAATTCCTCAAGGTCTCAACTACACATGCATAACCTGTTTTCCTCTTTTCCACAATTTTCTCAATATCCTCAACATCTTCATCCCGCAGTTGACATCAATGAAAACACCAATTAGCATACTTCATGTTGACATCAATGGAAACACCATCATACTTGCAACAATAAGAAGGTAATGATATTCTTATTGTAAGTTTGTATGTTTATGATTTGTTGTATATGGGTAGCAGTTCGAATATGAAGGATGAATTCAAAGTTTTTATGATGAATGTATTTGAGATGCAATATTTTCTAGGAATTGAGGTTTATCAAAGTGAGAATGAAATTTTCATTTTTCAAGAAAAGTATGTCAAAGATATGTTGAAGAAATTTGATATGCTTGATTGTAAACCGGTCTCAACTCTAGTTTCTCATAGAGTTGTGTTGTGTAGAGATGATGGTGCTGAAATAGTTGATGAGACAACTTATAGGAGTATTTTTAGAAATTTGATGTTTCTAACTCACACAATACTTGATATTTCTTATTCAATTTCACTTGTTTCAAGATATATGACAAAGCCATTTGAAATACATATGAAGACAACCAAGATAATTTTGAGGTATGTGGGAGGAACTCTAAATTTTGGTATTCAGTACTACACTTCTAAAAGGTTCAATCTTGTTGGTTTTAGTGATTCTGATTGGGGAGATAGTTTGGATGATTGAAAGTCTATATCTGGTAATTTATTTTCGTTTGGTTCTAGTTTGATTGCTTGGAGCTCAAAGAAGTATAGTTTCCCTTTCTTATATAAAAGCAGATTATGTTTTAGTCACCTCAACATGTACACGAGCATTATGGCTTAGAAAAATTCTTGAAGAAATTGGAGAGATGCAAGTTCATCCTATAGTGTTTTTTGTGATAACATTAGTGCCATCAAATTGGCCAAGAATTTGGTCCATCACAAGAAAAAATATTTTTATTTAAATCATCATTTTAGCCAAGATTTGGTGCAAAAGAAGGCAGTAGAATTAAAATACATCAACACTAAAGAGCAATTAGTAGATATCTTCACTAAGGCAATTGTGATGGATCAGTTTATGACACTCTAAGATCATATTGTGAGCCCTCTCAACATCAAGGGGGAGTATGTTGAAAAATGATGCATGTAGATTCACCTTAACTGTCATGCACATTGCCATGCTAATCAACTCCACTGTTGTGCATATATTTGCATGTTTCAATAATCAATTTAATCATAGTATTTTTGTTTAAGTTTAGATTGCTGTTAACTAGCTTTGTTATCTCCACTCATCTGCCAGTAATCAAAATCAATGAATAATGCATGTTGCGAATGATGCTAGTTTAGTTCCTTTCTTTGTGATTGCAAGCTCTATTTCTATTCAACCTTAGTACTATTTTTTAAGATGCTTCAATAAAACTAGTTTGTAATAGTCATTAGAATAATATATATTCACTAATTTTGAGCAATTATGTATGTGGTATTATTGAGAGTTGTAAGTGATTTTCTTTATCCATTTTTTAATGTGTTGTTATTTTATCTCTGTTGTCATCTTTATTTAACCAACTAGTTCAGTGATAACACTATTTTCAGGTTCTTCAGTATTGCAATCCAATTATTTTGTCCATAGAATTTTGATAATATTATTTGTATGCATATTAGTAGATGGGTGAGTTGAAAATATATATTTTCAATTGAACAATGTTAAGTTACCAAATAAATATGTAGTAAAAAAAGGGACTACAAGGATAAATAATCAACTGTATAACAATACAACCAAATTAGTAAGAAAATCAAGGGTAGAAAAACACTAGCAGTACAACAAGAAAATAGTTTAGGACCAAAGGGCCAAAAATTATAACAATGCAAATAATTTCCCATGACATGAAGCTTCTAATTAATCTCCTTTCTTTTTCAAGGCTGGTTATAGTTGAATGACATATACTTATTGGTCTTCAAGGAGAGGCTATTTTTTAGGGTTTTGGATAGCTCTAGGTAGTTTGCACACTTCACCCTACATCATAAAATCATTGGGGGTGTACAACATTTTGTTAGGGTTTAGGAAGATTGGAGCAATAAACATTAACAATTATATGCAAATTAAATAAACCAGAAATAACAATGAAGAATAACACAAAAAGAGATCAACACATAAATTTAATGTGGTTCACCTAATATGGGATACATCCATAGAAACTCAACCACCCAATGATTTTATTATCCATTGCAAAGCAGATTGCAATCTCGTGAATTTCATACATTGCAACTTACATCCCAACCACTTATAACAAGCTTTTTGGAAGCTTCCAAAATTAGGGTTTTACAAAGTTCTTTTTTATTTAACGTGTCAACGAGAAAACCTTGACGTGTTAATGATAAATTTTTTTTCAGGGGTTGCACCCCCAAATCCTTGCTATTGGGGGTTGTCGCCCCCAAACCCCCATTGTTGGTGGTTACCACCCTCAAACCCTCACTCGGGGCCCGGCCTGACCCTGAACCCCAACGGGGATACGTTATGAGTGTACGGTATTTGCATGATTAGTTGCCACATACCAATAAATTTCACATTTGCAACACCTATATTAGTTGAAGAGTATAATTATATTCTAAACTTAAACATGCTTTGAAGTTTCCTAGAGCACATATATCATCTTTATGAAGCTAGAAAATTTGAAATTTGATATTTCCCAAAAGAGTATTAATCTTCAAATGTTCTTTAGAGACCTCCTACAACTGAGAACAAAGAGATAAATTGAAATAGGATGTCAAAATAAAAAATTAACATTTATGTTTCTTGTTGAATAATATGATTTGAAAACAATCTCAAGCATCTAGTTTTCTCTATATTAAGAAAAATAGTTTTATTCATAGTATTAACCACAACAATATTATGAAGGCCAACACTCAAAATAGATTCTTTTCAACATAAAACATGATAAGAATAACAAGTAAATGATTAAAAAATTAATGTTTTATTTTTTGGGTTCATGAACAGTCCCTAAAAATGTGTTTCAAGATTTCATTATGTAGATAAATAGGGAATTTAATTGATTGAGTCATCATACATTTCAATCTAAGAGCTTGCAATGCAAGTTTTTTCAAGCCAACATCTAAGCATTAACATCAACTTAGACCTCCAAATTTAAACACTTAAAGTTTTTCTGGCATCTTTTCTTAAAACTTACATCTCCATTTATGGTTAAGACTTGGATTTAATGGTAAACTCAAAAGGAGACTTAAATAAATATTTTTTAGAGGGAAACAAAAGAATTAGTACTTAGAAAGCCACAACTAGTCTTTGTAAAATTCACATTGTGTAGGTATGCATGGTTTCATAACTAAGTATACAAGAACCAACAATTTCATAAATATTAAAAACCTTTTAGACATGTTTAAACTAAAAATGTTCTTAGAACTTTGTTAGGTAGTGCATTCAAATGTATTAAAATAAAAAATGTCACCAAACTATTGATCCTGTTTTTAAAATAAATTATATGCTTTCCTTGGGAAAGAAACAACAAGAGGTTGACTATGATATTGAACAAGTATGTTCCACCAAATAGAAGAAATCACAAAATTGAAACCATGTTCCAAATAAGATCTTTTCCCAGTTTAAGAAATTGCAAACTTATTGCCAAGCCTTTCAAATGGAATGTAAAGGAAATGATGCTTTTATGTGAAAGAAGGGGAAAAAAGGATTTTATCTAACCATCTTACAAATTACCATTTCCCATTGACTAGGAAAATACTAATATAATGATAAACCATATTTTTTTGACTATTCTTCTCTTGAAACCACTCTAATTATCCATTTATTTGATGAACATATCCTTTGTTTCTTGGGATCCAAAATACCTTACCCATATTTAGCTTGTGGTTGTATATAATGCAGCAAGGACGTGGATATATAACTATATTTTTTTTCCCAATTAGACCATACAAATTAATGAATAATTTTATTTAATTCCTCATATCCTTTCTTGGAAGACATCAAGTATGAAGAATAATAAACATGTGAATCCAAGAATATGCAATTCACAACTTGAATCTTGCCTATTAATGATAAAAAATTGTTTCCCCAAGTATAAATCTTATTTTTTAGCTTAGTGATGAACCCATTCCATGTCTCACAAAGAGGAAAACCTAGCCTAAAGGGAATAAATAGGTAATGGATCATCTACCGTTGATTTATTTGTTTCTATTCTTTAGGAATTCACTATGGAATTAGATTAGATTGAACCAAGAATAAAATAATTTTATGAAGTGCTAAATTTCAGCCAAAAATAGAGTAATATAAGTTTAGGACATCCAAAAAATTATTAATATTTAATCCTTTTTAGAATTTTAAAAATGAGCATATTGACATCAAAAAAATTCAAATTGAGTATAAATGCATTGTTGGGGATGGAAATACCCTTTATAAGTTCTATTTTGTTTTATTTTTATAATAGATAATTGAGTGCATCAACAAAAAGAACATAAATGAATGGTGCTAAAGGACAACCCTACCTAATAGACTGTTATATAGAGGAAATATATCAAACAAATAATTGGCAATTATAATTAAGCATTAACATTATTAAAAAATACTTGAACATGCTTACACATTTTTGGACCAAAATCCAACTAATGCAATATCTTGATGATAAAGCTCCATTACATTCTATAATAAGCTTTATCAAAATATAGCTTAACTAAAGGTGTATCTTGGTCCGATTATTGAATCCATTAACTAGTTTCCCAAGCTAAGATTAAGTTATCAAAGATAAATATGTTGGTCTATATTTCTCTTTGTCAATGTCTTATGACTTGTAGTTCTAGAGTGAGTTGTTTTGATTGTATTGAAGATAATTTTGGTATCTGGAAGGTTTGTGCTTAATTGTTCTATGTGTTTTACACTAGTTTGGTCAACCTTGTGTTGAACGATATCCTTGGAGTTGATGAAGCGTGTTGGATCTATTTGGGTCCTTATGAAGCATGTGTTTGGGTTGCCCTCATTCTAATTCCACCCTAGGATGTTTTGGTGCCAACCTAATTTGAATTTGAATTGGATGGCTGACTTTGGATATGTTTCAAAGTTGAAGATACCATAGAAAAAGGAAAGAGAGATAAGAGAAAAAAAATAGAGTAGATAGATGCAAGATTGATGTGAATCAATAAGTGTGTGTGATGCGAGTGTGGCAGATCAGTGCGAAGCCTAAATGTTGAGTTTCTAGATGCAGTGAGATGAAGGTGTACTCTGTCATTCATGCATGTCTGGAAGTTGTTGAGAAAATTGTGGTGGATTTCTCCATTGTATTGAGATTTTCTTCTCTCTATAACATATCTCTTCTATTTTCTTTGTATCTCTATGGCAGTGAGCCCTCCTGGTTGTTAGCCCTATTGGACAATGAGTCTTGGTTCGAATAGTGAGTCCTTGTCTTGGAAGTGAGCCTTGTTTCTTAGGAAGTGAGCCTCTTGTAATCGGTTTTGATATTCTCTATAGTGTGAGTTAATCCTCACCATGATTTTTCCCCTTTTGGGTTTTGCACGTAAATATGGTGTTATTGTGTTTATGTGATGGTTTTGAGTTTCTGCACTAGTATTTAATGTTTAATCTGTTAAGTACTGTTAAGGATTAGTTCCGGTGAATGAATTAAAGTTTAAATATATGACAATTGATTCAACCCCCCTCTTAGTTGTCTTGTTCAACACATTATCATAATGCAATCTTCTAAATGATCAAATCTCTTGAAGGGTTAGAGCTTTAGATTCTCAAATATAGGTTACAAAAGGAAATTTTCAGCCATGTTCAAGAAAAGGTATAATCATTCATTGATCATAATTTTTAGTTTAATAGGATGGCTCATGATAAGATGTTTGCAAAATTCAAAATATTTTGATAGGAAATTATTAAGTTTTCAAAGTTGACAAGAATTTTGATGTCCTAAAGAGTGAATTTGCTAAATTTTCCATGAATGCTTCTATTGCTAAACAAGAATATTTTAATGAAGTGTAGGATGTGTCTATTGTTGTCAGCTAATAATCACTACATATCCAAAGTGCAAAATTATTGATAATTACATATAACCAAATGTGAAATTGGAAAAACTTGTTAGTAAACCTATGATTGATGTATGGAGAATCAAAAGATGATATGATAATTATTTTCTCATTACGAGTTCATCAATAATTTTTAGTTAAAATATTTTCAATCACAATGAAAATATAGATGGATATGAATTTGTAGAGTATGTTGAGTCATTCATCAAATCTAGTTACAGATATGATTCAGAATGAGTGAAATGATGAAGAAAAAAATATTTTCATCACCTCTCTTTATTCAAAGGCATAACTTCTAAGAGACATCATGTCCTATGAAAAAATAATTTGGAAAACACATTCAAGGTGATATAAATTTCTTCAAGTGTAGGGCTTTCAACTTGTAGCTGTATCATAAAAGTATAGAAGGGTAAAAACACAAACCTGTGTCATATTTTATAAAAGAATCAACCAACTATAATTTTTTTTTTTGAACTTTGACCACACAAAATTGGTCTTTAATGTTTTGAATTTCAAAATGATGTAAACTAATGAAATGTAGAAACGTTGATGAATTTTATTCCTGTAATTTTTTAGATTTTTAAAAAATTGTTTTCATTATTTTTTTATCAATTTAAGAATAGATTTTGGAATGCTGAAAATTTCAGAAAAAAGTGACGTTCATGGGATGTCAAGAAACAAATTGAAAAAAACTTCATTTTTCCTTGAATTTTTGTTCTCCAAATAGGTAACTTCAATATCTAGTGCATGGAAAAAAAAATCAAATTTTGATGAATATTTTTCTTGTAATAATGTTTTAAAGTCAAACTTGTCAGAATTTGACAGTTTTCATAGGATGTCAAAGTTATTGTCTATTTTTTAAATCATTTTCAAAAAAAAAATCACACCCTTTTGAAGAGGACTCTCTCCTCTAGTGCATCATATATATATTTTAATTTTTTTAATATGTTTTACTATTTTTTAATTTATAATCAACCTCTTTTTTAACTTTAACAACCTACTTGCATTATTTTAAAAATAAAATATATTAAAACTAATCAAAATATTAAAATAATTACATGTTTGGATTCACCACTTTGAGATCTAAAAAAGGGCATTTTTCTTTTTTTAAAAAAAATATCATTCTAACTAAAAAAATACTTAGTTGAAGTTGAAAGTTTTAGAAAATTCTAAAAAAAGCTGAGTTGGCTGCCAACTAGGATGCCACATAATAGTTTCAGTAGAAAGGGTTTCAACCAAAACCCTTTCTATAGAAACCTCACACATAAAATAAGCCAATTTGAAAGTGACAAAGGGGATTTTTTTTTTTTTTGGATTCAGCCAAAACCCTGTGTGCCACGAATAGGCCATGTGGTTTCGGTCAAAACCTATTCAGCTGAAACTTTTCCGATCGAAAATGTTTTGCTCGAAACTATTTATTTGGTCAAAATGTGACACAACTTTGTGCTTTTACCCATAAAAAGCATGGAAGTGAAAAAATTAAACATAAAGTAGCCAATAAAATATTAAGAGTTGTAAGGATATATGGAGCAACCAAGTTGATTATAGTTGTAAAGTATCTACAAGGAACTATGGATTGATTAGAAAATTTGAACTTAAAGATGAGAAAGTGGATGCATCCCACAAAAATATAGAAATGACTTTCAAGGACCATATGAACTGAATTTCACATAATTCATCTAGTTGAGAAATGATAATTTGCAAATTCTCAAGGATGAAATGGGTTATTGGATCTACATTGGTTGATGGAAAGAAAATTCAAGTGGGCCAAACATGTCATGTCCCATTTTTTTATAATCTATATTGTAGTCTAAAATTCCAATTCATAACTCCAACATCTTCCTTGAACCAAAGTTGTGTACAAGTTATTTTCATTCATCTCCCAAGTGTCTACCTAAGTTTCCCAGGGTCTTGGCTATGAAGGAAAATTGATTTTCCTAATTTTGTGTAAGTGGTTAGTGTAAGGAAGATAAGGTAGTGGAACATCTTCCTACACTAATTTTGAGAGGAAGATAATGTAAAACTTTATAGATCTTTACAACAACTACAAAAACTTAAGCATAAATAAACATAAATATCAAGCATACCACAACACACTAATTTACATGGGGAAAACCCTTTCAAGAGAAAAAAACCACACTCCAAAAGTCACCCAGTATATTATTCAAAAATCAAAAAGATTAAAATATACTTGCAGAGTAAGATTCTCACATGATTATCACCAACCAGAGCTCCAAAGGCAACATGACCATTATCAGACTCTCAAAATACATCACAATACATAGACATAATACAACACCTTAATAAAATAGGGTTACCTTCTAGGGAAAGTCAAGCCAAGAAAATATCGACTATCAGATTTGAGACCTAATGATGAATGGTCCAAATTTTTTTATTAAGGGGTAAATGCTTTTGAAATAGAGCTATGAACCAGTGAGGTCACAAATGGTGGACCTCATCCCTAATTTAAACATTCAATACTTACACCCCTAGTGGGGTTTGAACCATGATGACAAGAAAAAAACCGTGTCAACAACTTAACCATCATACCATGCCACTATTGGTAATGAATAGTTCATATTTATAATAATAAAATATACATAAAATTTGGCTTGTGGGGGTTCTTCCCCTAGCTCACATTGGGGCGTGTGATGCCCAGACACCTTGCTGAGGGGGTGATCTCCCCAGACCCCTCGTGCCCTCTCACATTGACCTATAAAAATACCTTATGTATTTGTAGGGTTGAGACACATTTTTCTGATAAATCTCCCACTTGTAAAACACCTTGCAAGAGTAATGGGAGGTAGTATAAACATGTCATCTCTTAATTGCTAGGGGCTAAAAGGCCCATAGACTTCGAACACCATATAAAAATTTTTATGCTCACAAGTTTAGTTAAATAATCAACAAAATTCATCAAAGTCTATACCTTAATCAAATTCATCCTATCATCTTCAACCATACCTCTAACAAAATGATACTATACATCAATGTGCTTGGTCCTAGCATGAAATGTTGGGTTCTTAGCTAGACATATTGCACTTTGATTGTAATAAATTTTCACTACACCTTATTTTATTTCAATATTTGAACACAGTATCTTAAGAAAAATACCTTCTTTACAAGCATGAGTAGCTTTGATATACTCAGCTTCAGTAGTGGATAAAGCAACCATAGCCTGTCGCTTACTCATCCAACTAATTGCACCACCAAATAAAGTAAACACATAAGCACCGGTGGATCATCTAATATCAACATCACCTACCCAATATAAATCCACATAACCATGAATATTAAGGGAAATATCATCTTCATCCATATTACTATGATAACACATGGAATAATCTGAAGAATCTTTTAACTACATCCCAATGAAGAGATTAGACATATTTCTAGAAGGAAATCCCACTGCTTGGGATATTTTTTGATCTAGTACAAACCATAGCATATATAAAACTTCTAAATACACTCTGGTAAGGCACTCTATTCATGTCTTCCATCTCTGATCAGGATGCTAGACAATTTGAAATAGATAACTTTGTTTGAGCTAGAAAAGGAACCCACAATGGTCTACAATCCTACATATCAAACCTCTATAAAATTGAATTGAAATACTTAATTTGGCCAAGCCATAGCTTTTTGTTCACTCTATCTCTTTTAATTACCATCCCAAGAATGCGTATAGCTACACCAAAATCTTTTATTTTAGATTTAGTAGCAAGTTGATATTTCAGTTCTGAAATCATACCTTTCCCTTTACCAATGAATAACATATCATTAACATATATGCAATAAATAGGAAACAATAACCATCAATTTTATAATAAAAATAATGATTTGATTTAGAATGGTCAAATCCAAAAATCAACAAATATGTATCAAATTTTGGGAACTAGATTCCAGGACTCTATTTTAGGCCATACAAATATTTCTTCAATTTTCAAACCAATTTAATTTTACCTAAATCACCACATAGTGCTCTAGCCGTGTCATATAAATATCCTCCTCCAAGTCATCATGAAGGAAAGTAGTTTTCACATCCATTTGCTCAACATATAAATCATAAGCAACAAAAATAGAAATTTAAAATCTAATGGATGCCATTTTTGCAACAAGAGAAAATATCTCACCATAATTAACACCATCAAATTGAGAGTAAACTTTCACAACCAACCTTTCTATGTACTTAATACCTCCATATGAACTAGTCTTTTTCTTGAACACCCATTTGCAACCAATAGGTTTATTTCCTTTAGGTAATGGTACAAAATCCCATATATCGTTCTTTTTCAAAGCTGCCATTTCTTCATCCGTAGAAATCTTCCAAGATTCTATGTCATTCATACCTAATGCCTCTTCTACTGATCCGGGTTCATCCATGTTAGTATTCAAAGCAAAAATACATCTCCAATCATTAGGTGAATACCTTTCAAGTAGCTGTCTATACCTTTTAGACCTACGAATAAGCTGAGTGGAGGTTCTTCCTCCCATTCTGAAGATTCAGAGCTAGATGATCTCTCCTTAACCTCTTGTCTATCAATGGGCCTCAATTCAACTTTCTCATGAGTAGACAAAAATTGAATCACATCTTCCCATTTACTTTATTTTGGCTGCAATGTAATAGAAGAAGGCTTAGCTTCTCTAAAAATAACACTTCTATATATTAGCTTCTTTGTAATAGGATCCCAAAGTTTGTATCCTTTCACACCATAACTATACTTGATGAAGATACATTTTACAGCCTTGTTCTATAACTTTGTTTGCTTCTCCTTTGGTAGATGTGTATATGCATCACAACCAAAAAATCCAAGACATATTGATGAAGGCTTGTGAATTGACCATATCTCTATAGTCATCTTATCAACAAGAGCTGATCTATAAGACTTGTTAATTAGGTAACATGTAGTGGAAATAGCTTTAGTTGATGCAAGAGCATTTGAGTATAGGTGCAATCAACATCACACAAAAAAAATTGTTCTGGGAAATCGATAAGCTTGCTTGTTAAAACTTCTTATGGGAAGATTTTTGACTTGATTGTAGAATTGTTGCCAAAATTTTTATGCTCAAATTCTTCCTAGTTTTGGAGATGTAATTGTTTTGTGACTTTTTTTGATAATTTGGTGATACATTAAAATTTTAATTTTTGTAAGGTTTGATGCCAAACAACTTGGTGGAAGTAGTTGTGATGTTGAAATACATGTTTTTGTTTTGATAAAAAACAAAAACAAAAACGAATCTAGAAATTATACTGCAACAACAAAATGGATTGTGGAAACTTGATATCTTTAATACGTCTTTGTCAATTTTCATGAGATTCTTAGTCCATGGTGCAAATTTAGAGTGCAAGTCAAATTTTGGCTCAAGCACTCATTCCATACATTTTTGTTGTGGTCATCCATAAACATGCTGTTGGTAGTAGTTCAACAAGATGCTGATGAGATCTTACCCATTACTTATATTCAAATGGTATACAAGCATATGGAGGTCACCTTGGTGTAATTTTTTTTTATCCAGTCTAAGATGTGGTTGGCAGAATAGAGGAATGGAGAACTTTTGAAAGTTTTAATTTTCCCATTGTGTGAGGGGGAAAATCATAGACAGAAATAAGATAAACGTACTTGAAATTAGAATCTAATCTATGATCAAGAACACTAATCTAAGATCTATTCCTACACTTACGAAATGCACAATTTAGAATACTGAATTCAAGAACATGAAAATGAAATACATAAATAGCTGAATTCAATAATAAAACTGTTACCCATCTCGTATTGGAGTATATTCACGAGGATGTGGTTGCTCATATCCCTGCAAAGCCTCTATAGTTCATGTGTGAAAGCTCACAGAATGATGTGTGTATGGTTGGTTGATTGAAGAAATGTTGAAGCTCTATCAATGGTCGAAGCTCTATCAACAAAAATATAACCATTAAAAGGTGGTTACATTCTTTTTTTGAATTGGGAATTTCCCACCATGAGAGTTTTCCCACTTTGACTTCTTAGCGATTAGCTTCTTGACTCCTTAGTAGCCGACCAATCTAGCAAGAATTTATCCACGGCGGGCTGTTGACATCAACATTTTAGTGGAAACGCACAATAGCATTAGCACACACAAACAAATGTATATCTATAATTACCTTAGTAATATTCATTCAACCACTTGTAAATTCAACATAGATAATTCTCATAGCATGATAATGTCATTAAAGTCACAGAGATAAACTTCTACCAAGGTCTATGGTTTTAAGGAAAATATCAACAACAAATATATAATGGTCAGATGCTCCTTTTGATAAGGTTGGATATTATGAGTTTGTACTCGCATTTTCCTATTTTATAGTTCTATTGCTAAGATGTTGTACTTATGCTTTCAAGAAATAATATGACATTCTGAGTTGTTGCATTTGAGTTAATGTAAGGGAGACTCAACCAAGGGGGCCCACTTGGTGAGAATTCCATCTATTAGTTTAAAATTTATTTTCTGTTCAGTAGTTAGTTTTAATTTAAGCATTTGTCTATTCCTGCAGCCATTGAAATTCCATTCTGTGATTGTTCCTATAGCCAAGGCAGACAAAGTAGTTTCTTGCCTGTTTGCTGAGATTTTCATTTCTATCCTTCATTTCCAATCCACTTGTTAATGCCTAGTGCAAATGTTGATTTATGTTAAGTGTTTAAGTTGACTTACTTCCAACACTTTATTTCCAACATTATTTCTTTCCTAGTTTATGGATGATTGCAATGAAGTCCTAGTGCACATATAGTACTGACCCATTTCAAGTTTACATCCCTGGGTTGACAAGTGGAATGCACCTTCATGATGAGTGAGATAGCTACTTAGTAAAAATGTTCAATCTCTAAGTCACAACCCTAAAGGCTTAGTTATTAAACCATTAAAGGAGGCCAACATTTTTGGTGCCTTTGCTGGGGATGGTGTCAAACTAGGAAGTTATTTGGAATCATTGATAGTTTCTTTCTTGTTGTAGCATTTCTGAAAGTTTTCTCTAAATATACCCCTCATTTAGGAAAGTAATGACCCACTATTCTTTTACTAATTCTTTGTGTGAGCTAGTTGATATTGAGTTGATACCACATGCATAGAGGAAGGAGGAGAGATGCTCATGGGAGATTCCTTCCTAATGAACCTAATTCATTCTAGCTAGTTGAACGTCATAATCTACCAAGAGACAATGAAGAAGAAGCACACTCTTTTGTTGATGCATTCCTAATTTAACTAGTTTTGACACTTCCTCTGAAGACCAAAATCTGATTGATAATCCCTTTGCTTTGGAACTTCATCAATTAGCCATGGGTGATGAGAATAGACATAGAAATAGACCAAACCAACCATATTTTTCATTTCCTATTACTCATCAGAATGAAGTTGACAACCTCAAGAACATCCCTGCTTCAGTCCTTCCTAAGTTTTATGGACTTGTCACAGAAGACCCTGACACTTTCTTGTTTGAGTTTGATATCCTCCATAGAAGCTATGACTACACCATTGATGCTCATAGGCTTAAGTTGTTTCCTACCACCTTGAAGGAAGCTGCATTAAGATGCTTTATGAGCTTAGGTAGGAATACCATGGAAACTTGGAATGACATGAAAACAAAGTTTCTTGAGAAATACAAAGAATATTACAGGGGTAGTGACATGAGAGGAGATGACATCTTTAGGATGTAGTAGAAGGAAGATAAGAGTTTGGAGGATTACATTTCAAGGTTTTTGTTTTGTCTCCAGAATTCTCCACATCATACACTCAATGAGTAGTCTCAAAAGATCCTCTTCCTTAGAGGGATCATTGAGAGATGCACTGATGCTTTGGACTTGATGGGAGGAGGAGATATCACCCAAGTTCCTTGCGATGATATCAAGAAGATATGTCAGAACTATTCTAGGGTAGCTTTAAAGAAAGGAAGAGGTTACCAATCATTCGTGGGTAAATCGTCCACCAATGGAGTTTCAAGGATGGAGATTACTCACTTGTTGGAAGACTTTAAGCAAGACATCATAAAAAATCTAGCTACCCAGCTAGATACACTTCAAGCAAAGAAGAAGCATGAGGAGCAGAGGGAATGCTGGCAGAATACTACCCTCATTGCAGACAAAAGAAGAAGGACTGTAGATGCAAAATGGTAGCTAACATTGACAGCAAGAAAATACCACCTGAGTTCAAACCAATCTAGGGTGATGCTGATCAAGTCTACTACATTGCATAAAGGAGGCCATGGGCTCCAAGACAAGGTATGCCACTAGATCCATTATCTTTTGCTGGGCCATATTTCAATTCTCATGCATCCAGTAACCAATGGAAACCCCCATATCCATCCAACTATGAAGGATATCCACCTCAGCCTTGGAAGAACCCTCCAAATACCTAGCTCAATCACAAAAACTCTCCACCCTAGTGGCAACAACCTCAAGGGAATTGGCAGCAATTTCAGGGAAATTGGTAGCCACCTTTAGGAAATTGGCAACAAACATTTCAATGGAGGGGAGGACAACAATGGCCAAACCAGAAAACTAGTTACATGCATCAACCTTCACAACCCCAATAGCCTGCTATAATGCCTCCTCCTACTAGCTCAAGTTCAAGCACACCTGGACCCACTTAGTTACCAGCTCAACCCACACCTAAACCAAATAACAAATTGTAGCAACAACAACCAGTATACTCTACAGATCCTAATCAATTTCCTTCATATGCTGTGAGTGTGAGTGACATCCACTTGCATTCAAGAAATAATTTTCTAGCCCTTTCCACTCCTATTATCACCGAGCTTCCTGTGGAAGAAGAGGAGCCTCTGAATGTCCCCATTGAGCCTAGTGTGCCTAAAAATCCTGGACCAGTTCTAGTTCAACATAATACCTAAGATCCACCATTTTCTCAAAGGTTAGAGGTTGCTAAACAAAAGGAAGAAAAGGAGGAACCAACCTTTGACATATTGGATCAGTTGAAACACATATGTGTTAGGATACCTTTGTTTCAAGCTATAAAATATGTCCCTATATATGGCAAAGAAATCTAAGAAGAATGCATCAAAAATCCAGGGAGGAAAAGGAAAGACCCCACACGATTCATGTAGTAGGATAGTTAGCATACATCATGCTTGGAAAAGTTACAGTTCCTAAGTACACTGACCCAGGTAGTCCTATGGTAGGAGTTGTCATAAATGTAATCCAAATAAGGAATGCTCTGATTGAATTAGGGGCAGCAATAAATGTGATGACTAAGGATATCTTGCAACAACTAAATGTTACAAACATGAGACGTACTCCTACTTTCCTATAGCTTGCTAACAGTTCCACTATTAAACCTGATGGTATAGTAGAGTACCTTGTGGTAACTCTAGATTCTTGGGTGTACCCAACATATTTTATGATTCTTTCTCCTAAAGCTACACTAGGTGGGTATCCCATTATTCTAGGAAGGCCATGGTTAGCCACAAAAAATTCCTACATTGAATTCTAGTCAGGGGACATGACCATTTCTAATGGGAAGAGTACCAAAAATCTTGTTCTCTACCCTCTTGCTCAACCATCTCCTGACATGGATAACCCCATATGGCCACATGTGGGAGAAGAGGCCGAGGAAGTCAATTCAATGGCACAACTTATGATGTTAGGCATAAGCACTTTCATGCAGCTTCAGGAAGAAGATGAAGTTTTGTCCCACATAATTAAGTACCATTGTGAGGTGCATGAAGAGTCATCTACTCATGAATCTAGTTCTGCCAGTTCAGTGAAGACACTTCTACTCACTCCTCTTGCAACTGAACTTCTTGCAACAACTGATATGCTCCACACATTGGTGCCACATGAACTAAAAATGCCAAGTATTAGTGAAGCAACTATGATAGAGTTAATTAGACAAGTATAAGTGTGAGAAGGAAAGCATCTAAATATTAACATCAAGCTGAGTCAAGAGCAACAATTGTCTTTGAAAAACTTGTTGAAGACCCACCAACATGTATTTGCATGGGACTACCATGACATGAAGGGATTGGACCCTAAGCTATGTACTCATAGGATATATATAAGAGATGATTACACACCAGTAAGGCAGCCACAAAGGAGAATCAACCCTGCATTGAGGGAAATTGTCAAAGGGGAACTTTAGAAATTATTGGATGCAGGATTTATCTACCCCATCTCAGACAGTCAGTGGGTGTCCCCACTGGTGATTGTGCCTAAAAAGGGATGGAAGTGGAGAGTTTGTGTTTACTACAAGGAACTCAACGCTGCCACCAAAAAGGATCATTTTCCCCTTCCTTTTATAGACCAAGTACTAGATTCCCTTGCAGGCAAGATATAATTTTATTTTCTAGATGGATTCAGTGGCTATAACCAAATACAAATTGCCCCTAAGGATCAAGAGAAGACCGCCTTTATTTGTCCATGGGGGACTTATGCCTACTTAGTGCTTCCATTCAACTTGTGTAATGCACCTACAACTTTCTAGAGGGTAGTCATTAGTATATTTTTAGACATCTCACATGATTGCATGGAGATTCATATGGATGAGTTTACTACCTATGGTGTTGATTTTGCAGAAGCTCTAGAGAATTTGAGGAAGGTCTTACAAAGATGTGAAGATCATAACCTACCATTAAACAGTGAGAAGTGTTTCATGATGATGCAAGGAGTAGTCCTTGGGCACTACATCTCTAAAAAGGGAATTCAAGTAGACCCAACAAAGATTGAAGTGATTACCAATCTTCCTACTCCTGCAAAGCAAAAAGAGGTTAGAAGTTTCTTGGGTCATGTAGGGTACTATAGGCATTTTATCAAAGATTTCAGCAAAATGGCAGCACCATTGTACAATATTCTCACTAAAGATGCTGAATTCCAGTGGACAGAGGACTGTGACAAGGCATTCTCTGATCTCAAAGCAACTTTAATCCATACTCCTGCACTCAAAGGTCCTAATTGGGAGCTCTCTTTTCACATTCATACAGATGCATCAGATTATGTTGTAGGAGCAGTATTGGGATAGAAAGAAGGAACCATAGAGAATGCCATCTATTTTGTCAACAAAAACCTACAAGGGGTTGAATTCAATTACACAATGACAAAAAAATAAATGTTGGCAGTCATCTATGCCCTTAAAAAAATCAAACACTGCATAATAGGGTATCATATTTTTATTCATACATACCATGCAACAATAATATACCTCATGAATAATCCCCTCATTTCAGGTAGGCTAGCAAGATGGTTGTTGCTGATGTAGAAGTTTGACATCACCATTGTTGATAAACCAGGAAAAACAAATGTTGTAGCGGACTTTCTTTCTAGATTGACTACATCAGAAGATAATCAAGTCATTGATGACTCCTTCCTTGATGAACATTTGTTTTCCATCAATGTGCATACTCCTTGGTATGTTGACATAGCCAATTACCTGGTTACGAGGATAGTTCCTACTCATTTCTCTCCAAAAGAGAGAAGGGTACTCATTGAGAAAACCTTTCCTTTTTCATGGATTGCATGCTGTTTGTTCTACACTGGACCAAACCATGTCATGAGGAGATGTGTAAGGGTAGATGGGACATATGATATATTGCATGCATGTCACAATGAACCTTGTGGAGTGCATTTTGCAGCCAAAAGGACAACAATGAAGATTCTTAACATAGGATATTACTGGCCCACACTTCACAAGGATGTAGGTAGGTATACCAGGAAGTGTGATAGATTCCAGAGGATGGGCTGACCAACAAAATCTGATGAGATGCCCCTTTACCCCTAGGTAGTAATCTCTCCATTTGATCAATGGGGACTGGATTTTGTAGAACCCATTGATCCTCCATCAAATGCTAAATCCTACATCCTGGTTTGTACTGACTATGTGATCATGTGGGTTGAAGTTAAAGCAATGAAGCATGCAAGAGATAATAAGGTTGTAGAATTTCTTTATGAGGAATTTTTCACTCGTTATGGGGTTCCAAGGGAGATAGTGATTGATCGAGGGGCTCAATTTACATTAACCATTGTCACAACACTAGTTAATGAATATAATGTGAGGAACATGAAGTCTACTCCTTATCACTCTTAGACCAATGACCAATCTAAGGTGACCAATAGGGAAATTGAAGCAATTCTGACAAAAACAATGGCTATTCATAGGAGAGACTAGGCAAATAGGCTACCAGAAGCTGTTTGGGCGTATAGGACCGCTTGGAAAACAACCACAAGTTTCACTATCTTTTGAATTACTGTATGGGAAGACAACTATGATTCCCATTGAATTTGAGCATACGACTCTTAGGACTGCACTAGACTTAGGGATGGATATCTTTGAGGCATAAAAGGACAAAATCATGCAGCTGAATAATTTGGATGAGATGAGAAAGACAACCCTACATCATATTAAGGTAGTGCAAAATCAAAGGGTCAAATGGCATGATAAGTACATAAAGGACAAGAAGTTTTAGCCTGGTAACTGGGCACTCCTTTATGACTCTAGGTATCAAGACAATGTGGGTAAATTGAAAACTAGTTGGTTGGGACCGTACTAATTTGCAAAAGTCTTTCCCAACGAAGCTATGCAACTCACCGCCATTGACCCTATTAGATTCAAACTTCTAGTCAACAGTCACCGTCTAAGGTTGTATCACAAGCCAGTGTCTAAGGAAGAATTCATGCAACAATTTAATCAACACCCAACCCTCGAACATCCTGCAGCTGAAGGACGCAGACCTAGTGTCCCTCCTTCTGACTGTTCCAAGTGCACATGCGACCAATTCATAATAAAGACTTCCACTTTTGTGGGAGTCCACTTATTCATTAATCCACCCATCCACCCATCCATCTCCATCTTCTCTCTCTTCCATAACTCCACCATTACTCCACTTCACCATCACTTCATTCCATTTCATCACCACTGCATTAATTGTTCAACTATACTTCTTAAATGTAATCAATACTTTCTCCACATTCTTTGGAAAGATACTCCAAGGTTTCAGGTTTGTTCAAAATAATTTGTTATATCTTTATTATCTTTAGTGCATAATGTAGATATTTTGCGTAGCATGAAACTATACTCCACCTTGTCCAATGATAATTATCCACCAGCCTATGTGGACACATGCTATAAATTAGGTTAGGGGGAGTGTCAACTCACAAGTCTATGTGTCATCCATATCAACAAATTTAAATTGGGCCAATTTGAATGATAATTTGAAATGATGGCTTGCATATGTGAAATGTCACTGAATTATCACCATTTGTTTTGATAATACCCCTCATTAATGAATCTTTATTTCCTAGTGATAATTTCAAATTTCACCCAACAAAAGTAATTTGGTAAGCTACATGAAATTGGTGTTAGTACGATAGAAAGAAGAATTGCAAGAAGAAGAAGTTAAGGTTTTCAAAAAGAGATTGCAGGAAAAGGAAATTTAGCAGAGTGCTTGTTTGATTACGAGCAGCTGAACAATGAGAGGTTAGCTAATTTAGAGTGAACCCATGGTTCATAACATGGTAATGCATGATGCACCTTCTTTGGCAGAGTTTAGAAATTGTGGATGGCTGGACTATTTCTTGAAGCTCAACAGTTACAATGAAGACATTGCACAGGAATTTGCACATACATTCTCCGAGGGGAAGGTAGTGGTAAGAGGATTGGAGGTGATCATTACTGAGGAAAGGATTGTCGAGGTAACGGGTTTACCTACTGATGCTGAGCCATACCCTACTACCAAAGATGTAAGGTCAACTAGAGCTGAATTTACTGAACCCAGTGACCCTCCATTGGTTGTGGAAAAATAGGGTACGAAAAAAATTTCTCTTGTAGAGCCATGGAGGCAAGTAGTTGTCCACATTTTCAAGTACACAACTTGTGAGGGCCGCCAGTCATGCCTCCATTCCATACACTTCAAGCTCCTGAACCATATGAGGCATGGACAAAGAATGAATGTGCCCAATGTGCTATATCATCTCCTTGCCATCATGGCAGTCGAAACACATAAAGGTAGGGATAATTTTGTCTCTCACCATTGTTTGATCAAATTACTAGTGGAAAAATGTCTGCATGAAGTATCTGATATGACGTGGGAGGAGCTTTTAAACATTGATCAATTTAGACCAAAACATGTTAGAGGTCAGCCTCAACCCTGTAGGGTTAGTAGGGGAGTGAGGGCTGTTGAAATTACTCCTGGAGCATCAACCTCTGGCGCAAACCCTAGTTCAAACCCTCTTGCAGCTGAGCAAGCTATTGGAATTGAGTCTTCTGAGTCAGAATATTTAGGAGAGGAAAGTTCATCCTCAGATTCTGATGATAATGTCCTTGCCAAAACCCTAATTCAAACTAGGGCTTCCCATAGGAGAGAAGAGGCACAGATGAAAGAAGTAGAAATGAGAAAGGGAAAGGCGAAGAAGCAAGTGGTAGAAAAACCAACACCAAGCCCTAGGAAACGAAAGGTTGATAACACTATTCCTCATGTAGCTGAAGTAAAAGACAAAAAACCTCCTAAGAGATCAAAACTAGTTGGGCCAGCCACTGGTGCACCTCCAAAGAGAAGCTCTAGGCTTAGAAAAACATCTAGGGAGGAGGCAGAAGCCCTAATGGGGTAGGTGAATGTTGAGGAAAAATATATTTTTGAGGATCAGGAAAATATCAGATTGGCAAAGCTTGCTGCCATTGCAGAACAAGTTGAGAACCAAGAACAAGATGAAAGCCAAGAAACCTTGTAGCAAGAACAAAATGAGAATCCAGAGTTCCTGCATCTAGAGTAGGATGAACAACCTGAATAATTGCAACTGGTATTATGTGAACAACAAGAATTGGTGCCAGGGAAGATTTTGGTAGGAATAGATCCCCTACCTTTTCATGGAATGACATAGCCCTAAAATTGTGGAGTGGGATGCAAAGAAAGGAAGAAGAATGGGAAAAGGAAAAGCACAAGCTGCAAAATGTGATTAAATAGAAAGATGCAGAGATTGAAGAGAATAATACATAAATTGTTGCCTTGAAGGAAAGGGTAGATAATGTGGTATATTTAATACCCAAAATGATAGCATGTAGAACTCCTCCTAGAGTGTATTCCATGCACTTGAAGGAGAAAAATATTTCCTTTAAGCTATCAAGGATCATTTCAAGTTTGAGTCCTACTTTTGACACTCCACATGGATTTTTCCAGGCTTATCGACTTGCTCCTCCCTATATTAAATTTTTTTTATGTGAATTATACCTGCACAATTATGTTTTGTCTGATGATCATGATTGGGATACCTTGCTATATATTGGGGACCTTCATTTAAGGGCATTTATGTCTTGGATTCAAAACAAGATTAGTTGGGGACAATAGTATAAAACTTACAGGGAAAGGGAATTTCATAATCCCCTGCCTCTTAGGGTTGAATCTAGTAACCCTAGAGATATTTTCATGACATGGCACAAAATTCTTTACTGCCCCAGCTACAAAAATAAGATTATTCCCATCAAAGAAGAGACCTACAAAGAATATGAGAAGGTAGCCGGAACCACAAGAAAATTAGTAATAGGGTATTTAGCACAGAGGTAGAAAAGTTTTCCAAAAGAGTTGAAATAGGCTCAACCCCACTCTTTATAGAACTATGCTGCAACATGCAAAAGGGTTGATAGGTACATACAAATTGGTAGAAGGAAGCAGTAGTCTTGGCTTCCCTTAACACTTCAACCGCCTACATTATTGTAGCCTGTGCTAAAATACAAGTTCCAACGGTATGACATAGCTACAGAAAGGAAAAGATGTAATAGACTGGAGAACAAACAAGGATTCTATTGGGATCCTCATTCAACCATCGCATATACTAATGTGGGACAGCTGGAAGAAGCTGACTTCAGGTCATTAACTAGGAAAAAGAATAGTTCACCTTCTGCTGGAGGACCAACAAAATGTTAGGTTGGGGGAATGATAAGCTTAATTAATGGCTCAATTTTGATAGGATTCATTATATATTTGTTGTCGCTATCATAGAATTTGACACTTGGTTGTTGATATTTTCCTTAAAACCATAGACATTGGCATAAGTTTACCTCTGTGACTTTAATGACATTATCATGCTATGAGAATTATCTATGTTGAATTTACAAGTGGTTGAATAAATGTTACTAAGGTAATTATAGATATACATTTGTTTGTGCGTGCTAATGCTATTGTGCAAGTTTCCACTAAAACACTGATGTCAACAAAGCCTGCTATGTGGGAGAAATACTTGTCAGATTGGTTGGTTACTAAGGAGTCAAGAAGCTGATCATTAAGAAGTCAAAGTGAGAAAAATCTCATGGAGGGAAATTCCCAATTCAAACAAAGAATGTAACCACCTTTTTAATGGTCATATTTGTTGTTGAGGAAATCTAGGGAGTGCATTGTGCTAGATTTTCATTGAAGCAAGTCTGCTTTGACCAATTTAGTGCATGCATAACTTTCTCCATCTTTTTATATGCTTTCAATAAGTGGTATCCTCCTATTTTGATGGAGTCGAATGCCTAGGTAGTTAGGGTTAGTCAGTAGTTTTTCTCCCTATAAATAATGGTCAGATGCTCCTTTTGATAAGGTTGGATATTATGAGTTTGTACTCACATTTTCTAGTTTTATAGTTCTATAACTGAGATGTTGTACTTATGCTTTCAAGAAATAATGACATTTTGAGTTGCTGCATTTGAGTTAGTGTAAGGGAGACTCACCCAAGGGGGCCCACTTGGTTGGTGAGAATTCCATCTATTAGTTTAAACGTTATTTTCTGTTCAATAGTTAGTTTCAATTTCAGCAACTATCTGTTCCTACAGCCACTGAAATTCCATTATATGATAGTTCCTACAGCCAAGGCAGACATAGTAGTTTCCTGTTTGTTTGTTGAGATTTTCATTTCTATCCTTCATTTCTAGTCCAATTGTTAATGCCTAGAGCAAATGTTGATTTATGTTTAGTGTTTAAGTTGGTTTACTACCAACACTTTATTTCCAACATTGTTTCTTTCTTAGTTTATGGATGATTGCAATGAAGTCCTAGTGCACATATAGTGTTGACCATTTCAAGTTTACGTCACTGGGTTAAAAAGTGAAATGCACCTTCATAATGAGTAAGATAGCTACTTAGTGCAGATGTTCAATCTCTAAGTCACAACCCTAAAGGATTAGTTATTAAATCATTAAAGGAGGCCAACACCACTGTGCCCCAATGATCAACGAAATGATGGAAGGACTCTTTGCTGCCCCCTTGAGAGGTTGGCTGAAAATTTGAATTTTGAGGTTAGGCTCACAAAATTGTTATATTTCAGTTCAAATGCATTTAGGATGAAATATTAGGTCTATAGGTCCCGTGTTGCTTGTTTTGATGTTCTCAAGAAGTCCTAATTTGAATGTAGGAAGGTTCTCTAATTAAAAATTAGGGTTTCCTAGGTAAAAAATAGCATTTTTGAGGGTTAATATAGGTAATTAGGGTTATAATTGCCTCATTTGTGCTTTGATCCTATAGTGAATTTTTATCTTTGGATTTCCCATTTTGTTAGTTGTCGAAGAGAAATGCCTAGGATTCAGGGAGCCCCGCATCGTTTGGACTTGGTTTGAGAGTTTGGATGATCCACATGTGTCAGTGGCCCGATATGTACCTCTCGCTTCTTGTTTTTGCTTGATCATGTTCTTGTAATTCGTGTATAAAGTTTCCTAAGTCAAAATTGAGGGTTTTTATATTTTTTGCACTTTTGGATTATTTTTTATGCATTTTCCACTTTAGGAAGCTCACACTTGATAAATTTTTGTGCATTTGACTTAAACCTATGATTTTCACATAAGTGTTCACCTTTGAAACATGCCTTTGCTTGGTTTGGTTACTTTTGATTGCTCTGGGTTGTTTTGGTCACTCTTGACTTAAACCTATGCACTTGCAAAATTTCTTCGCTTTTGAGATTTTTGCAAATTGCTCCTCGCTTTTGAATTTTTTCATCACACTTGTTAGCGACTTCATCGATTTTGCTAAATGTTGCTTGCTTTTGCCTGTTTAGAACCCTAAGTGTCATTTTTTGTCATTTTTATTTCATTTTGTACATTTAGAGCAAAACTCTAACATCATGGGTTAAAATGATTGTAGATGGTCCTTAAACTACAGTAGCCGAGAGAGAGATGACCTCAAGATCTATTTGATTTGATTTCCCATTTTGATGTTTTGGAGAAAGATTTCCTAGATGTGATAAGGTTTCATCATATTTGTTACATGCCTCCCATTCGATCTCACACACCGATGATGATAACGCTCATGGAGCAGTGGCATTCAGAGACTTCTTCATTCCATTTACCTATAGGAGATGCCACCATTACACTTGAGGATGTGTGGAGGATTCTTCACATTCCTATCCATGGTGAGCTTGTCACATACCATGTTTGACGGGGTACCCATTCCATGCGGCATGTGTTGGACACTTGGAGGTTTGATAGTCTAAGTTCATTGGCAGTATAGACCTTATTTCCCTTGTTCTTTGAGGTTTGATTTCAGGAGTAGTTGTTCCTAATAGGAGATGCCATTAGTTCCTTGTTGGATGGGGTATCTGCATTGAGGGTATGTGTGAGCATAGGACCAGATATGCATGCGGTCTGTGTCTTCTCACCCACCTCTACAAAGATATGCATGAGGTTGTACATCAGTGCAAGAAATCTATTTTCACAAGTGTTTCTCTTTTGTATATTTGGGTTTGGGAGCTCATTGCAGTTGCTCAGCCAGATGGTATTTAGGATTGTACTACTAGGGATTTGTAGTCATATCATTATGGATATTTCTTACATTACACCTTGCTTGGGGATCTTTTGTACTGGCATCGTGTGTTTGACGACATGCCAGGTTTTGTTTGGAGACCCTACATGGATTGTGAGCATGGCCAGAGGATCTAGAATAGCTTGTGTACTATTGATAGACTAGATGGTTGATCGGTCACTCTCACTCTCTTGTAGAGTGTTACTTACTTGATAGAGTATGTCTTTAGTTTAGAGAGATACAAGGACGATTTCTTGATACTTACTAGGCTCAGTTTGGTCGAACCACTAGAGAGGTCCATGTATGGGGTCATCAGGCAGACAAAGATGATGTTGTTGCATTCAAAGCACTTTCCCCAATTGGATGGGGTTGGCCGGTTGGTTAGTAGATTCAGGTACCACTCCTAATTTTGATCAGTGGTGGGCATGACATGTGCCTTTGAGATTCAAAGATCCTCACGATGATCCTGCATTAGGAAGAACATGCATTACAGGTTGTCGCAGGGAGTGACAACATATTGAGGTTCTTACATAGTAGCTTAGTTAGGTCAGATAGGATGTAGCACAAAGTGATCAGGCGCAGGGTCCGCGACAGGTTCTAGGTCCCCCTCCACCACTTGGGGATGGAGATGCTCAGTTAGTGGTAGAGACAACATGACAACAAGCCTTAGAGGCACAACTTGCCACAATGATATCAGAGAGAGATACTACTCAATAAGAGCAAGATGATTAGAGCGAGACACAAATATTGGTCATTATCTCGTGGCTGAGATGCAGTTACAGGGTGTTACTACTGATAGGGATAGTCTAAGGGTAGGGTGTGATAGTATACGAGTTGAGCGAGATCAACTTACAAATGTACACACACTATCAAACCTTGTATGATGCTACTATTCCTAGGGCTACTTGGCATCCATAGTTTGGAGAGCCTAATGCTGTAGGTGGTGGAGGTGGTGCTAAGTCAGGCGGGCATTCTATTAGATAGCCTGATCTATAGAGTTCTCTCCTTCCTGTTGGGAAGAGTTATATTTGCACTTGATCTTCATGTTGTTTATTGCTCAGAGACATATTGTAGACATGATTTTTGTATATATATTCATTGGCCCAGTTGAGGCCTCGTATATATATGTATTATTTTGTATTATCCTATCACACTTGTTTCATGATGATGGTGTACTATGACATTCTCCCTTTTTTGATGATGATATATATATGAGATATACCTTCTTCAGTTCAGCTCATTTATATGCTTATATGATGATCATGGATGACTATGTATGATGATGCATGCTTATATATGTTTTTATACTTTTTTTGATGTATGCATATGATGTGGATGGATGGATCATATTTTGTTTCATATGATGATTTATTATGGATAATCGATATATCATTTTGATATTTGATGTTTATGTGGTATTGATATATAATGGATGTATGCCATTTATTCATGTTACATGATGTTTTTATTGCTTTGTTATCATCATGATATGTTATTGATGACATTGTGGATGCAATATGGATATGATACTAATGCATTTATGATGCAGGATGAATATTAGTTAGAAGAAATATTTGATGATGGATAGAAATTTGATGTTGTTAGTTGTTTATGAGTATTGCTTTCACTTTGCTTGGAGGCTTCATAGTTTTGAACAATCCTATTTGATGTAACAAACAAATATGATGCACCAGGGTATTAATGACCAAGGTGACTTTATATCTATTGCATGGAATTTGACTCCACAAACAAAGAGTATTTTTTTTCATACCAGACATATGAAAACTTTGTTTAAAGTATATAGTTTGGGTTGTGTTAAAAACTTTCCGTACTAGTCACACAAAGAGGTATTAAAAACCTAACATGCAACTGCTTCATGAATTGCTTCAACACAACTCTTAGACACTCAATAAAGCAAGTATTCACCATGGTAATATTACAAAAATATCTTACAAACAACAAATCAAAATGACGCTCAAAATCCTTCTTCTCTAAATTCTTATGGAAATCCTCGAGAGATTTGGGAATGAGTCAATAAAATAAATCATAAAAATAAGAATACAAAAAAGATAAAACAAAGTTACAGTATCACTTGTCATATCTGTTTGAGGTTTTAGGACTATTATCCATTGTTGATCATGTCTATTGTAGGAGCGGATCCATTAAGGAATATCTTAGGATGTTGTTGGTGAATTGTCAAAAGATAGGTATTTGATACTTTGGCTTTGTTTTAGTCTATTTTTCGATCAAATATTTGTGATTGTTTGCTTGAAGGTTCTAGCTTGTTGCTTTTTTCTTTGCTTTGCTTTGTTTGTTTTTTCAAAGGGTGAGTATGACGATTTGTTTATTATGGGTGAAAAGTTTATTGCAGGTTTTGATGACAGGATGGGTCTTTTTAAATTTTTTTTCTAAGTTTTATGATGCTATTTTTTTTGTTTTCAGGGGACTAACCTAGGGCCTTGGGGGCTCATAAAAGATAAGCCTTTCCTACATTGTACACACAGAGGCTCATAATTTGCTTGGTTTGGATGTTTTTGACCTTTTTTGTTTTGCGAATATTTTTGGATTTTGTATTTTTGACTATTTTGGATTTTGAATTTTTTGATTAAGTTGAAATAAAGCATGATAGAAACCTAAGGGGAATGACCTAGGGTCTTGGGGGTAGTTAAGCCTTTCCTACGTTGTACACACAAAGACCATGTAGTTCGATTGGTTGACTCAAAGCATAAATGTTTTTGGGATAAACAACATTGATAATCTGGATTGATATTCTACTTTTGTGTCTAGAGGATATGTTGTGGGAAATATACTCAAACTAGCTATGAGGTTCAAGAAAATATTGATATCTTAGACTGTTTGAGTGAAGGAATAATCCATAGATGTTTTGTTTTTGATGTTTTTCAATTTTTTTTTTATTTTTGCTGTTTTTCAAATGTTTTTGATTTTGTGTTTTACAAGTGTTTTTGATTTTTTGTGTTTTTGAACATGATAGGATGTTCCAAGATCTAATCCATGACTAGCTTCAGGAAGTTTCCCCTAGTTGGAGACAAGACTACTTTCCTCAATTAGTAACAAGCCATGGCTGGATACATGTTTTATTATGAAATGAATGGGTGGATGTTGTGGATAGTACCAATAGATAATGATGCAAGTTTTATTCAAACATAACACTTGTTTTCTAGGTTTTCATTATGGTACCTATTCTAGAAGCTCCACAAAGTAGTTTTCAATCAAATAATTTTATTTCTCTTTCAACTAGTATTCTTGCTTTTTGGTTTTTTTGTATTTTTCCTCTTTTCCATTTTTTTGGATTTTTACTCTTTTGCCTGGGGTATTCTGGCGTGCTTCATGTATAGAACTTCTTGAGGTGGATGTTGTTCAATGATTCGACCAAAGGTTCTCCTTTAGGAGTAACCAATTGATATGTCCTAGAACTATAGCTTACTGTGATGATAAATGGGCCTAACTAGTTGGGTTCAAATTTTCCTTTGCCGTCTTGATTCAGTTGTACCTTCTGATTCTCCTTGAGGACTTAGTCACCTATTTGAAAGTTCTTTTCTTTGATCTTCTTGTCATAGCTTCATTTGAGCTGATTCTGATAAAATTGCAGATGGTTTAACATGCTCAAACACCTTTCATCTAGGATATCTAATTTATTTATCCTTGATACCCAATATTCTTTAGTGTTGACCATGCATTTTAATGAGGTTCTTAATGAGGGGATTTCAACCTTGATAGGTAAGGCAACCTCTGATCCACAGACCAAGGAAAATGGTGTGGCACCCATAGGTGTTTGGATGCTGGTTTGATAAGCCCATAAAATTGGGTTTAGCTACGAATTCCAATCAAGGCCGGCTTCATTAACAATATTTTTGAGTATTTTCAATATGGTTTTATTAGACATCTTAGCCTGAATATTTCCTTGGGGGTAGTAGGGTGTGGAAAATCTATGTTGGATAGAAAATTGGCAATAGAGTTCTTGGACGTGTTGATTTTTGAACAGGGTTTCATTATCCATTATTATTGTTTGGGGAATTCCATACCTGTAGATTAGATAATTCAAAATGAATTTTGATATCTTTTTTCCAGATATAGGTCAATGGAATTGCTTCTATCCATTTAGTGAAACACTTTGTTACTGTGATAATGAATTTGTGCCCGTTGGATGAAGGGAGTGAAATCTTACCTACCAGGTCTAATCCCCATTGTGAGAAAGGCGATGGTTTTGTGATAGGGCTCAATTCATGTGCTGGTGCATGAACAAGGCCACTATGATGCTGGAATTGATGACACTTTCTAGAGTACTAAATGCATTCATGCTCCATGGAGGGCCAATAATACCCCATTTTGAGCAGTTTTTGGACTAGGTTAGGTTTGCTAGAGTGGGACCCACAAATACCTTCGTGTACCTCTTGTAAGATTGTTTGTGCTTATTTTGTGTTAAGAAATAGAAGTAATATACCATCTAGACTACGATGGTATAGGGTATCTCCTAGGATTGTGAAGCGGGAAGTTCTACGGATGAAGGTTTTCTTTTGAATGGTCATTAAGTCAAGTGGTATGATACTGTGCTAGATATAGTCAAATGTATCTTGGTACCATGGGGAGTTAGGACCAACAACAACACATACCAATTTTGATTCTAGGATGTCAAATGTAGGTACAAATAGTTGTTCTATGAGGAACTCATACTTAGGAACATTCTGTGGAATTCCAAGCAATGAGCCTATTGTTCCCATTGCATCAATAGCTTTGTTGTTGATCTAAGGAAATTTCTCAAAGGTTATTATGAAAAAGTATTCCTTGAATCTATCCACCATCCTTTTATATAGTATTAATTTGTTGTCTTTCGTATGGTACTCATTGTTCACCTGTTTGATCACTAGTTGAGAGTCTCTAAAAACATGTAGCTCTTTTATTCTCCATTCAATAGCCATTTTTAGCCTTGTGATCAAAGTTTCATACTTTGAGATATTGTTTGTGCATGGGAAAGTGATCTTGTAGGCCTTGGGTATACTATCTCCTTATGGTGTGAGAAATAAAACACCTGCACTAGAGCCATGTTGAGTATGGGACCCATCAAAGTATAGATTCCAATGGCTCATCTATTCTGTCATCAAGATACTCTCATCTAGAAAGTCTACTTTGAGAGGCTTGTGGTCATCTATGGGTGCTTCATCTAGTTTCTCTACTATGATTTGTCCCTTGATAGCTCTTCTGTCCACATACTCTATATCAAATTCACTCAGGGTCAACACTCATTTGGCTATTCAGCCTGTTATGGCTGCCTTTGCTAGCAATTACTTTAGTGGGTCTACTTTTGAAATTAGCTTCACCTTTCTGTTTAAGATATAATGCCTTAGCTTTTGTGTTTTTAAACATGACTGAGAGACATGCTCTTTCTATGGGCGAATAGTTCAACTCATATCCCACCAATGTTTGGTTGATGTAGTACACCACTCTTTCTTTGTTATCATCTAGCTGGGCTAGGAGAGCTCCTAACACTGCTTGTGTGGTAGACACGTAAAGTATCATTTCCTTGTATGGAATAGGTGGCATGAGCACAAGAGGAGTAAGTAGGTACTCGATTTGCTGGAATGCTTGGTCACATCTCCCATCCCATTTGAAGGTGATTCCCTTGTGTAGGAGATGAGTGAAATGGTGACATTTTTCTCAAAGTTGTGTGATGAATCACTTGATGGATTGCAAATTCCCTTGTAGATTCTTGAGCTATTTTAGTATCTTTGGTGGAGGCATATGTATTATAGCTTTCACTTTTGTAGGATCCACATTAATCCCCCTTCTTGACACTATGTACCCTAACAACTTTCCAGATGTTACACCGAATAAAAACTTCTTAGGGTTGAGCCTTAGATTATATTGTTCAAGTCGATCAAACAACTTTGCAAGATTGGTCAAGTGATCTACCTTTTGATTGACTTTGCTAGAATATTTTTCACATAGTTTTCCATGATGGTGTGTAGCATATCATTGAAGATGGTTGTCATTTCTCTTTGATATGTTGCTCATGTGCTCTTTAGACCAAATGACATTACATTCCAACAGAATGTCCCCCAAGCACAAGTAAATATTATTTTGTGTTGATCATTTGGAGAGATTTTTATCTAGTTGTATTTGGAGAAACCATCCTTTAAGGGTAGCATCTCATGCCCTACTATTAGGTCCATGATCATGTCTATACTAGGAAGGGGGAAGTCATCCTTTGGGTAGGCTTTGTTCAGGTCCCTGAAGTCTATGCAAATGCTTATGCCCCCAGTAGGATTTGACACTAGTACTAGATTGGATATCGATTTCTGATAATCAATGGGGGGTGATCCCACAATACTGGTTTACAATTTTTGGGAGATCCTGATTTTTGCTGAAATAATATATTTTTAGAAAATATAATGATTTAATCCTTGAAAAGTTCCATTTAAAGGATTCCAATTGAAGAGGGTTTGATCGAACCACCTTAGATTGAACCCCCTTGGATAGAACTCTGCTAGTTTTAAATCATACCTATAATGGAGTCTCCTTTACACCTATCAAAATGTTGATAAAAACCACTTTTGATTTACCTTTTGGGGGATCAAATGAATTCATTTAAAATTTATTTTTTGTAAGTATGTAGTCCTTATTATAAGCTTCCCAAAAAGTATAATTTCAAATAAATTTAATTTAATTATTATATTTATTTTTTATTTCTTGTGAATGTAGGTTTTTCATCAAAAATCAAGCTCTATTTTGCACATGTGGAAAAATAGCGATTATAAAAAAAATGAAAAATATTAGTGCACTAGATACATACAATTTATGTTGTATACAATTGCCTATGTTTGAATTGTAATTGGTTTGACTTCAAAACTTGATTAAGGAAAAAATATTCAAGAAAACACTATGAAACCAAATGAAAGTACTAGATATTGTAGTTACAAATCTAAATTTAAAAAAAATAGAATTTTATCCTTCGTGGAAAAAAAATTATGTTGTATACGGTGAGCATCACTCCTTAAAAATGGTGTTTACTAAAAAAAAATTCTTTTTGAAGGAGATGGAAAAATAAGTGCAATTTGATTCCAGAAATTTTGAAAAAAATAAAATTAGAATCTATAGACAAAATGTCACAAATCAGTAGTTTGCATCATCTTCAAATTCCTCACAGTTTAGCTGCTATAGGTGCCTGAAAGTGAAGATTTAGTTGGAAAAAATCAGTTCAGTGTCCAGTTTGGCTAAAAATTGTAATCCAATATTGTGGGATCACCCTGGGTCTAATGAAACCCATGTCTAGTAGCTTCTTTAGTTCTACCTTTACTAGTAATGCTATATGAGGATGCATTTTTTTGAGTTTTTTCTTGATAGGCTTTGCTCCAAGGAAGACAACTAAATGATGTACCACTAGTGCTGGATCTATTCCAGGAATATTTGCATAGGTCCATGCAAAGTTTACCTTCTAGGTGTTGATGAAAGTTGTGAAGTTTTCTTTCTCTTCAAGATCAAGTGATGTCGCATGGTATGTTATCTTTGGGTCTTCTGTTGTGCTAAAATTTATGGAATCTGCTTCTTCTACTAGGAGTGTTGATCTTTCTTGATATTATGATATGGGGAGATTGAACCTCCATCTTCGAGTGCCTCGAGGAGTTTTTCACTGTCAGAAGCATCCTTTATTTTCTTCTTTTCTAGATCTGATAGAGCCACACCATGGTTTTCTCTAGGGGATCTCATGTTTATTTTTATGTTTTCTCTTTCATTTTTGTGACTAGAAGATTCAATCTCTCCACTGAAGTATGCATCTTGTTCAAGTTCCATGAAAAACCTTTCTTTGTGATCTCATGTTGGTATGTCTATTTGAAGTCCCATGAACTCTACGATTGCCTCATCATTCTAGAATTGATCTAAAACATGTGTATGTTGTTGTTGATCCCAATCTATGAGTTGTGGGTAGCAGAGCGGTAGGCCATTATCATTATCTGCAAAACTTACAGAGGTTGCCGAAAGGGTTAGTATGGCTTTGATATCTTTTTCCCACTGGGTGTCTAGGTTTTCATTGCTAGAAGTGGGGGAATCATATCTGGTGATGAAGGAAGGAGAATCCCATTTTTATTCATTAAAGTCTATTCTAGAATGGTAATAGATACTGGAAATGGTTTTGATATATTAGAGAGGGAACCTATCAATACTAAAGTTACCGAATAAGTATTCGACGGGTAAATCATTGTCCATGATATGGTATATATTCTGTGCCTTAATGCTAGTAGAAGTTTTTCATTTCTTAAAAGAGGTTCATCCAATTTTTGGAGTAACCATGTCTTTTGGCTTATAAACTAGTTCCATATTTTTCTTTCTATGTTCCACTATGATAGGATATGATCGGCCTTGTTTGTGTAGCCCAAGGCCACCTATTCCTTGATACCCCATTTGTTTAGCTAATTGATAACCTCTACTACTAGGATCAATTAGAATGGGTTGTGGCTTTTCTAGTTCTTTTTGGTCTTCTTTGTAAATCATGGATGAGAAGTCCTCTTTGAATATTTTTTCACCCTTCATGTCCCCCCACTTGGTGAAGATCATGGGTTTTTCTATCATTTGCACTATCTGAGCCTGCTTGATCTCTTTTGGACCTCCATATACCTTGGGTGTTGGTGGAAGCATGCCAATGCATAATGCTTGGTTGAAGTGGTAGTTTCCATCACCCTTGTCTAGTACTTGAACCTTGGTTTCCATTTTCGGTTGCTCACTTGATGTGGTTTTGATTGAGGTTGATGGTAGCATGGAAGGGTTAACATATGAGAATGAGTGGAAGGCTTTGTCATTGCTAGGTATGCGTTGGATCTTATTATACTTCTCCAACTTTGCATAGAAATTGAAAGGTTCAAGATTGACATATAAGGTCACCTTTTTTCCTTCATGGGGAAACTTTAGGCATTGGTGAAAGGTTGATGGTACTGCTTGTAATTCATGGATCCAAGGGAATCCTAGGCAGAGGTTGTATGAAAACTCAAGGTCAAGTACTTGGCATGTAGTTTCTATGATCGTTGGTCCTATCTACATTGGTATCCTGACTGTCCCTTGTGAATTCCTTTCAAGGTAATCATAGGCCCTTATGGTGATACTCTTTCCTTTGTCTATCACATCGTTAGATTACCCCAACTGTTTGATGAGTTTTAAGGTACAAATGTTTATACCTATACCATTATCTATCAATAACCATTTGACCATGTTCTTGTGGACACCAACCTCTATGTATAGAGCTTGATTGTGGAATGTCCTTTTTGGAAGATCTTTCTCTGAAAAGACTAAATGATTGCTTTCTGTGATTTTTCCAACCATGGCTTGGAACTGACTAGGATCAAAGTCATTAGGGACTGACACTTCCAATGCTTTTTCCAATATTTCCCTATGTGTAGGTAATAGTTTTAACAACTCTAGGATTGAAATTAAGGCATGAATTTTCTTCAAATATTCCACAATATTGTAGTCATTTGATAAATTAATTGTGGGTTTGGGTGGGGCTCCTTATATTGTAATTCTCCCTTGACAGGTAGTTATGTTACAATTGTTGTCTCCACCTCATATAGTCACTATGTTCATCCTATTGTCATCAGCTTGTGAGAGGGTTCCTAAAACCATGCCACCATATGTGTAATTGGAATTATGGTACTCTTGTTCTTTTCCTTTGTCATTCCTTTTGGCGTGATTTAGGATTAGGTTTAAGTATATTTGAAGATCCTTGTTTTTGAGATGATGCTCAACGTCCACTTCCCCTTTGTCTATAAAGTCTTGGATGAGGTGTTTGAGTCACATACAATTGTTGGTCATGTGTCCTTTGATGTTATGGAATTGAAAAAAGTATTTCTTGTTATACCACGGTGTCTTGAAGCTAGGTTCCTCATAGTTTGGGTGATCATTAAGTTTGATGAGGTTTTTCTATACTAGCTTTTGCATAACTGTCTCAAGTGACTCACCTAGTACCAAGAACTATGTCCAGGGTTGATCGTATTACGTCTGTTGCCATCCTTAATTTATTTGTTAGTTTACAACTTGATTGCTCTCGGGATAGGTGAGTTGGTTATTTTGTGTGTTATTTAGAACATAGCTCATTTGTGCTACCCATGGTTTGTTTTGAGGTGTGTTTTGTGCATGCCAAAGTGCTCTAGCATCAACTACCCATTATTTTTGACGTTCTTGTTTTTGGCCTAGACTTTAGGTTTCTCGTTTGAACTAGAGGGACTATATTTTGAGTTGTTAAATTTAAGAACTCCCCTTGCAATGAGGGCTATCTCAATATGTAACCCATTTTCAACTATTTCTTCAAAGTCTGTAGGGCATAACATAGTGAGTTGGTAGCTAATCTCGGGTAGGACATTTGAGATGAAGATATCTACCAACTCCTTGTCTGGAATGGGCCATTTGCATCAGCTAGCTTTGTGCCTCCATCGTTGTAAGTAGGAGGTAAAGAACTCTCCTTGAATCTATTTGATTGTGGACAAACTCGTGATGGTCATGTCTTGCTCTACGTTGAATGAGAAGTGGCTTATGAACTTTCTAGATAGTTCATCAAAGGTTTTAATTCCAAGTTGCAAATGAGTGAACTACTCCATAGCATGACCTGTAAGGCTGGTGTTGGATCTCAAAAATGTAGGTTACAAATGCTAAGAGGATGCTAGGCTCTATGATCAGACTTGCAATGTTTTTTGAACGAATGAATGGAGTTAACCTATATGGTTGATGACTCCCTACACTTCAGGCTTTTCTAAACCTAGGTGGGTGGACCTTGATAGCTGAAGCAAATATAAGGGTTGTGTGACTTAATTGAATTTATGGATCTATCCATAGTGGCATGAAGTGTGGAATAGATGAAGGCTTGTTAACTACTTTTACTCCTAGTGTGATAATTGGAAATTTAGAATATGGAAGTGGATAATTAAGGTATAATGAAATGTGAAGTGGACCAATGCCTTATTGGGTAAGCTGAGTCAATGAAGTTTTATGATAAGTGACTAGTATTGGCTACAGTTCTAATTGTTTGGAACTTATGTTTATTTATACCTTGTATAAACATGTAAGAATGTGACTGACATACTCTACTTATTGATCCAATTGATCCTATTAGGTTACTATGACTTATTTAAAAGGATCTTAATCCTTCCTTGAAGGAACCAATCAAAAGAATCACACAATGACAACCAATGTGTATTGAAAAATGAAGTATATTTTCAATTTGAATAACAAGATAATATCGAGTTGGAGATAGTATGTCAGTCTTATGAATTACAGGGCTCTTCTTACTAATCCAAATGTTACTTCCAAGTTATTATAATCTATTAAAAGGATTTTAATTATTTAATGGAAACCAATTAACTTGATTACACAATAACAACAAATGTGTCTGATGAAACTGAATATCAACTTGGATACACAAATTTAAAATACAAAAAAAAAACAATGTGGAGATAGCCAGATAATTGTTCAAATATACAAACAATAGACACCAATATGAAGTCACACAACATTAAATATATTATATTGATTTCTACCAAAATTCATGCATGCATCATGGTCCTTTACAGTATAATCTACATGATATATATTATAAAAGTCTTCTTTTGTATATCTCTACTCTCTCTTTTTTCACCCTTCCTATTCAATAATCACATGTTCATCTTATATAACAATATCTTGAAGAGGCTATACCTCTTCATAAGTGTCTTTTGGGACTTTAACAACACATAAAATATTAACATTAAGCTCTAATGAGCCACAAATGAATTTTTGTAATATGATCTAGGCACTCTTGACTCAAGTGTGTATCAACATCCTCCACAACACTCCTTTCCACAATCTCCATAATAATCATCATTTCCAAACACTCACAAGCCTCTTCTAATGCTGGATCTTCATCTTTAGTTGCTTCCAAGGCTCCTTTTAGTATTAGTTAGCACTCTTTCATCCATTCATTCTAACCTTTTAGTTTTCCATTATCATTGAACAATGTAGGAACACCCTCTTTTGAAGCATCAATAAGCTCCTTGGAATTTGCTTGAAGTTCCTTATAATAGTATTTATGTTTCCTTATCATGTCTTGAGCAGCTATAATGGCCCCAGTATCAGAAGTGTTTCTATTTTGTATCTATGCCATAGAAAAATGGACCCTTGTAATTTTCATGGCCTTTTAGGTCTTCTTTCATGATGTTTGATCTATTTTTCTTTGATTTTATGTTGTAACATGGCTTGAAAATGCTTATTTAGATACTAAAATTCAAAGAATGATGTATTGTGAAGGTGTTGTGAAGTGTTGTAAGACATTTCTACACTCTTCTAAACTCTATTCATTGCAATTTACCTAAAAATCACCTTTTCATCGCTAAACAAGTCCTATTTTGAAGTGTTGTAAATTCTTATAATAAGCTTTCACGCTTTTCTAGGCATAATTTCACTATTTATCCCTTTCTCATGCTTAATTTGGACCCTTTATGCCCTAGCTCCTAGGTGGGACCCATTTTCCATGGGTGGCGAATGAGCCCCCCTTGGCCCCAAATTCAAAATATTTTAAATTTCCTTTCAGGATTTTATTCAAAATCACTTGATGTCGGCCTGTGATGAGGTATGAATGGGTAACTAAGGAACAAGTGTGTATAAATAAGTTATTTTTACTTCATTTCAACCCCCATTCATCAAGTTCACTTATCCACCTATTCATTCAAGCAATCAAGCATTTTACAACATCTTTTCAAGCACTATTCAAGCACTTTGGAGCATCCATTGGCATTACTTCAGACTTGCATCATCAAGGGTTTGGTAAGTTGATAGAATTTTCATGTTGTTAGTTTATCATTCTCTTTCATTTCATTGTTTCATTAAGGGTTTGATTACCAAAAGTGGGGTTTGACCAAGGCAAACCACTATTCACTAACCCTCAACCATTTTCCCCCTATTGCATGTTTGTTTGTAGCCTTTTGTGTGCATATTTGAAAAGCTTTTAGGTGTTGAAGATTGGTTTACAAGTCAACTAGGTGCTTCAAGTCAATTCAAGTATATTTCAAGCTTGGAGAAGGTTTTCTATCCCTTTCCTATAGAATTGACTTCGGCAACCCGATAAGTAGACATTTCCAAATCTGGTGTTGTAGAGTTGTCTCCTGATTTTTCAAAATTTTTGGAGAGGACTGATTCACCACCAATAGCGAATGAGTCCCACCTTAGGAATGAAAATATGAATTTTGTTAGATTCCAAATCCTAACAGTTAGAAACCAGCTCTCGACAATTTTTCACCAGGAGGAGGACTGATTCGCCACCCTGGGCGAATGAGTCCCATTGTGAAAAATCAGCAACTTTTGTTAGCATTCACAACATTCCAGATTCATAACAATTTTCCCAGGTGCACTCTGATTTAATTCATCTCCTTCTATTATGCATATTTTCTTCATTTTCTTCATTGTTTTCATATCACACCGTGTTTTCAAATAAGGCATAAATCTTAACTTTGCATTCATATTCAACCATTTAGATTAGTCAATTGCATTTAGTTAACTTCATTTACATTAGAAAACATTGCATACATCATAATTTGAGTGAACCATTAGCATTTTTGGCTCCTATCTCTCTCCTTTTAGGTGCAAAACCCTAAGAGTGCAAGAGAAGTATTAGGAGCCCAAAAATCTATGTGTCAGTACCTCTTGGAGCTTTTCCTAGAGCCCGTCATTTATCCTTTTATTTTCTTGAATTGCAGTGTGACTCTTGGAGTGAGTTACCAGAACTTGTCCATCCAAATCATCATATTAGTGTACCTCTTTTGGAGTATTGTAGAAAGTGTCAAATTTGGCCTTGATCATTTGAGTGAGCATCTGCAAATTATTAATGTATAATTCCTCACACTTGTACTTTAATTGGGAGCCTTCTCCTTGAATCAACATTTTAGTAAGTCCTTTGAATGTATCCTTGACTATGTCTCTTAGAAATTCATTTTCTTTGAGTATCCTTTCACTATTCAACTTGTACGTATCTCGTTCTTTAATCAACATTTGAATCCGTGCCTTGTTCAATTTGGCTACATTTATGCCAATATCAGCTATGACCACAGGATTAGTTTCACCCACTTTTAATGTCATCACATGACCAAATGCTTTCTCTGTATCAATAATTATAGACTTCTTATGTGGGGGTATAGAGCCCAGATCATAAGAGAATTCTCATCAAGATTGTATCTTGACCCAATGTATACCTTTGTTATCCCTTCTGAATTGAGCTTGTGTTTGGCATCATTATTGTACAAAAACCTATCAAAAACTAAAGTAGAATTTAAGTCCAAACTAGGAAAGATCATCACACTAGACTCCTCTAATAATTTTCTTCCTTTCTCTAGAGTTAGTTATCCAAAATGAGATCATATCCTTCTTTTGACACCACAGTGAAATCCCCAAAATGCAATGTAATAGGCATGAATGACTATTTTTCATATGCACTCAAGTTCATGACATTGGAATAATCCATTTCCTTGACAATCTCTAGATATGCAATTCTATGTAGCATAGTCTTGGGTAATAGGAAAGGTGTGTCTTCAAAACCATAAACCTTGATCATAGTGGAATCAACATAGCAATACCAGTCACCCCAATTATGACTTACAGTTGGTGGTCCATTGGAATCCTTAGGCCTTAAGAATATTTTGATCTCATTAGACAATGAATAATCACAAGGGTGATCATAAAACCTATACAATGTCTTGACAAAGTGTTCTTCAAAATAAACATAATTGGAATTGATAAATCTACCGTCCCAAATGGAAGTCCATAATTGTATTGGTAACACCTGACCCTCTTTATCCAACTGTGTGATTCTTAATTCCTCTAGCCATATTCCTAACTCTTGTCCATAGTACAATATCATGTGCATGAGAAGGGAAAAATGTTTAAAGTGCATTGTAGGAGATTCATTCTTGATGGCCATTAGCCCTGAGTCAATCCCTCTAGAAATGTGTGAAGCATAATAAAAAGGTCTTGCATTGTGACATTCTATGTTTGCAGTGATCACCATTGGCCGTATAGACATAAATTTAGAGACCTTTGTTCCCATTATTTGACCCAATGAGAAGTAAGTATGTTTCAAATAGGGCTCAAAAAAATCAACATGAAAGTGAGGTCTGTCACCATCCTCAAGAGGTACTAGGTCTCCATATTTTATAGGCTTGTGTAACGAAAACCTCCATCCTTTGTAGGTAGTATCCATCTTCCAATATTCCTTTTCTAAATCCTCATGCACTATAGGCTAATCACATGTGTCATCTAGGTTGAAAACTTCACAAAGTGCAATTTTGGATACATGTATGAAAGGTTCTCCTTGAGGGTTGCATATGGCTTTAAGGTATGGGTTATAATGATTGGCTAGAATTTTTATGAGCTCTACATTCACAAAGATGTTGGGAACAACCAAATTTCCCAAATTCAAATTCCAAGGGTTACAAACTGGTTTAAATATACTTCTCCAACAATAATGAAACATGAACAATTCATATCCTATAATGGGGGTCCACACATCTCCTACATGTTTGTATTTATCCTCCAATATTTCTACATCAACCCTTAATTGTGTAGACCTTCTAGCTTTTGGCCCTAAACTAGACAATTGATCAATGAGGTCTTGGTTTAGTTTTCGTTCTTTTGTTTTCAATTCCAGCCTCGTTTTAGTTTTCTGCTTCTTACTTTTAGACTGGTTACTTTCACCTTGTTGCTTCTTGTTTTTTGTTTTTGTAGAGCTCTTCATCTTATTTCTCTACAATATGGCATAATTGAATTACAATCTATCAATTGCAAGGAGATTTTGTATGCTTACTTATATTTTTTTTGGGCACACTGAATTCCTTGACTTCCGCTCAGTTTCCCATCCTTCTTCACTACAACTTTTGAAAATTGTTTTGGTTCAATCTCTTTCAATCAGAAATATTCATATGAGGTTCATTTGTGCGACCATTAATGTCTGCCACTGGAAATGAATGCAACATGTTTTTTGAATTTTGAAATGTCAGAGTGATACAACAATGTTGCATCAGTGGAACCCCTCTAGTCCCAAGCCGATATGTGTACTTTATTTGGTGCCACCTTTGTTTATACATTCATAATTGATCGCCAAGACTTACTGAATGTCCTTTCGATATGAAGTGTCCCTTTGGTTCTCTTATTCAATCAGGAAGACAACCTAATACTCTCACTGATATTGTACAATTTCCTTTTCTCTTGCTTTTCAATCCCTAATGTTTCAGGTGGAACATTATGAAGTTTATCTGATATCAAAGTGGTCTGGACCATTAGAAACCCTTTTAAGCATTTCTCGGTGTCTTTCCGACAAATAGTGGTCATTCCATATTATCATCAGGCTAACATGTACCATCACTGATAGAATAAAATGCCATTCCAATATACTTGGTCTCCCTGATATGTTTCCTCTACCGCCTTGTTCGTTGGGATAAGTTGGTGAGAATCTCCCTGTAAACTGCTCTAGTTTCCCTCATCAGAGTAACCCACATGGTTGGAGAGATCTGGGGAACCTACTCCAATCATGCATGTCTCTCTGATACAATTGCTCTCTTGCTTCATCAGTGAAAGTATGTATTTGTCTCCTCGATAAGGCTTTCATCGGCTTGACGCATGAGCTCGGTGTGATTTGAAACTTTCCCTTTGACTTGCTTGCTTTTGTTGATAAATTTTTTTATCGGTGAAATGTTATGCATTGTCTTCTTGATTATGCACACTTGTTATCTTTGGGATCTTTTATTGCTGTAACTTTATTCATGTCTTCTTGATATGCAAAAAATATTCAGTAAAGGGTTATAGTTTTTGCTCAACTATGATTAGGGAGATGCTTATATGCCAGAGGCTATATTCATGGGATCATGGGTTACAAAATGGATCAAGTCACATGAATTTTTTCACTTTATGAAATCAAATGTAGCAATTAGTGAATAGGATTTTTAGTCCTAATAGCTGGGTGGAAAGAGCGTCATGAGATAAGCATCATTTTTTTGTACCTCCATACATGAAACTGAGAAGTCTCGTACATGCTCTACTAGAGCTCCTTTTCCTTTGTACTTGTCAAACTTGGGTATCTCAAAATTTTTTGGAAACGGTAGTGTAGTGTAGTGATGGAGTGATCAAATGGGAATGGGCATATTTCCTAAAGGGTGTAGTTCTTCTTTGTTTTCCCTACCTGCATATCCACTATCTATTGGGTGACGACCTCTAGTTTCAATTCCATCTTTTTTTTTGGTTCTATGGTTTGTGAGTTCTATGTGTAATATCTGTTGGTGTAATTAATATTTAATTACACTTTTCATAAGTTTACTTAGGATTTATTTAATTCCTAAGTTATAGGTTCTTATCCTTATCTTGTTGAGCTATCTTGTTGCTCAAGATAAGATTAGGGTTATGCATCTTTTCTTTTATAAACCAAATTATCTCTTGTAATATTTTGTACTTCGAATATATCAATTTGCACATCTTTTGCAAATCTCCACTTTTTCATTTTTCTCTTCTGTGGAAGGTGATTTTTCTGGTTTGCAATCAGATCTTGGTTTCTAACATGGTATCAAAGCCATGATTTGTAGCCCCTTCTCAGATTTCTGGAGAAAATCAGTGCAGAGTCGTTTGGGATTCCTTAAGAGTTTCATACTTTGAGTTTGTCTCTCTATTTGGGTGCTCTTGCATGGTCACTTTTGGCGCACATTGGAGGAAATATGAGCTCACTTTTGAGTCTAGGGCTATCAAAAAATTCAAGATCAACTTTTGTTTCACCTGAATCTGAGATTTTATGCTAGAGTTATGAGGGTTTGAAGATTTTCCAGATCTGGGAGTTGTGAAGCTTCTGGTGCATTTTCAGGCAGATCAAACCTCGCCATTAGATCCAGAGCATCCGAGAGATGAAAAATGACATATAATACGCCCTATTTTGGCGTCAGCTATTCGTGAGGAATTTTTTTTTTACTCGACAGGCCGTACGGCTTGCCAGGTACGGGGTACGAATTCGCAGAATAAAAAAAAAATCTTTATATATTCTACAATTTTATTTCATCGGGCTTTTTTTTTAAAATTTTTTTTTTGGGCATATTAAAATTCATACGGTGGAAATTTTTTTGGAGGGTTTGTTTTAAAAATAAAATAAAATTTGCAAAGATATTTAAGTCTCTTGGTACCATCGTACCAGGCGACTGTACCACTGCAGAGATGTCGGCATTGACCAACCCCGGGCCACTGCTAGTTTTCACCGGGCTCTCCAAAAATCCTCCCATCAGCAGCCTCCTCATACTGCTGATTTGTTTCACTACCGGAACTGCTCCACTGGTCATTGATCTCCTACTGGCCGTCGACATCATCCTCATTGGCATCCACGTCCGCCCCTTTTTCATTAGCCCCCGGTCATATCGCCCGCCTCGGGGGGGCTCCCTAGCCGGTGGCGCCAGGAGCGGCGCCACCTCTGCTCAGCCCGCCCGCCACCCGCATGGTGGCAGGTTCTTTTTTATCTTTTTTGGAGACTGCGGTCACATGGAGGATCAACCGCCAGCGCCCAGGGGCTGGATTTTTGCACCCATTTAGCCTTCTTGTACCCTGATCTTCCCACGAATAGCCCTTTTTTCATTTGATCATAACTTTTGATCCCAGAGGCAGATTTTTTGAAACAAGATATCGCCGGAAAGCTGGCGAGCCCAATTTTATGATGGTGTAGTTTGTTCTTAGAAATTTTGCTATTTGATGGGAGTTTTTTCTAGTTGAAGTCAGATGTTCATATTTCACTTCGGAGGGCATATCTTTTGACTTGGTGATCCTTTTTTTGTCATTCTCACGACATCAGAAAGCTGATTCTATCCTCTACATAGATCTGACATCAATTTATATTTTTCTGTTTATGCATGTTTGTATGCTCTCCTTTTACAATCATTGGGTTATTGTAATAAATGAGTTGAGATAAAGTTCCATCAGGTGGGTTTCTTGCATAATAAATATGATTAGAGTGTGCATGCACTTTGATCTCCATATCCATTTTGATTTGATGGCAGCTCATATGGGTTATTTGGTTTCCTAGTTTCTTTTCGCCACATTTTTGCTATAGCTTGACACATGTCGAATTCATCGGTTCACACTTTAGTTGAGAGATTTTGTTTCTTGATCCTCATTGGTTCAGATTCTTCTCAATTTGAGGGCCATGTTTTTATGGTTAATGTTCCAAAGTCTTTTTTGGTACTCCTTCCCATGGAAGAGTTTCAGTCACAGTTTGGCATTGGCATTGAGATACACGGCTTCGAGATTCTGTCATCATCTCATCTACTATTGCTTCACAGATTCCAGGGTTGTTCTAGTTTGTGAGTTTTCCAGTGTTCTATGGTATCAGGTCTACTGTCACATTATTATGATTTTGTTTTGGTTTCAGTTGTAGAAAGAAGTATCTTTCCTTGCTTTTCGGATTGCGGTTCCAGTGTTACTCCATAGTGTTCTTCGAGTGTTTCTTTGCAGCGGTCATCTCATTGTAGGGGGGTTTTTTCCCACTGGGTTTTCCTTCTCTACTTCATCTTTGCATTTGTAAATGAGTACCTGATCAGGCCTTGTTGTCGGGACTCATCTTTGAATAATAATCTGCTTCTCCCTAAGTTGCACTTATGGGGGGGTGTTGGTGTGATTAATATTTAATTACACTTTGCATAAGTTTACTTAGGCTTTATTTAATTCCTAAGTTATAGGTTCTTATCCTTATCTTGTTGAGCTATCTTATTGCTCAAGATAAGATTAGGGTTATGCATATTTGCTTTTATAAAGAAAATGATCTCTTGTAATATTTTGTACTTCGAATATATCAATTTGCATATCTTTTGCATATCTCTTCTTTTTCATTTTTCTCTTCTGTGGAAGGAGATTTTTCTGGTTTGCAATTAGATCTTGGTTTGTAACAATATCCTTGTTGCCCCACAACATTTGTTTGGCCATAAGTTGGATAGAATGGGGGTATTGAACCTTGGTAACTGTTTTGAACATAGGGTGGGTTGGGTACTTGCTGTGTGTAAGGAGGGTTAGCTCCTTGTTGTTGGGATGAAGTATACTGAAGGTTACCCTATTGATGCATTAACGAGTTACCTTGTTGGTAGGAAAAATTGAGAGGAGTTCCCCATGGCACACTTGGTTGTTGATATGAACTATGTTGAAGGTTCCCCTGATGGTGCATTGACGGGTTACCTTGTTGATGGGATGACTGAAGAAGGATGCCCTGTGGCACACCTTGTTGCTGGGACAAACTATATTGAAGGTATCCCTAATGATGTGTTGGTGGGTTACCTTGTTGATGGGATGACTGAAGAAGGATGCCTTGTGGCACACCTTGTTTTTGGGACGGACTATACTGAAGGTTTCCTTGATGATGCTTTAGTGGGTTACTGTGTTCATGGGACAATTGAAGAAGGGTGCCCTGTGGCACACCTTACTGCTAGGATAGACTATACTAAAGGTTTCCTTGATGGTGCATTGGTGGGTTACCTTGTTTCTAGGATGAATATGGAAGAGGACCATGTGGTACACCTTGTTGCTGGGATAAACTATACTAAGGGTTTCCTAGATGATGCATTGGCATGTTAGCTTGTTGATGGGATGAATATGGAAGGGGACCCTGTGGTCCACCTTGTTGGTGGTACTACTGGTTCGGAAGGGGAACCTGTGGTCCACCTTGTGGATGGTATTGATTTGGAAGGGGACACTGTGGTCCACCTTGTTAGTGGTACTTATTATTTTGGGAAGGGTCAACATTTGAAGTGTTTTGAGGAACATATTGTCTAGGAGGTGGATTGTTGTTTTGCGGTACATACTAGGATGGCCCTCCTTGATATTGTTGTGCCACTGCTACTTGGTTGACTTGAGTTGGTTTTTTGCACAAGGGGTTTTCCTTGGGTTGACCACTATTTTGTGAGAATATGGGTGGAATGTTTGGAATCTTTGTGGGTTTAGATATCTATCTCACAATCGAGTTATCCCCTAAGGGAATAAGATTGGGATCTTTGAGAACCTCCATGCTGAAGTCCACTAGCAATTTAGTACCACTTTGTGCTAACTTAAAGAAATACGAGTTTGGGTCCTTTCTCAATAATTTTTCCATTAGTTTGAGTAATTTTTGGTTGTTGGAGTGTTCAAATAGTTCCTCATCATTTATCTCCTCTTCAATATCTACCTCCTCTATGATTACTCTTTTTGGGTCTTGGTTGTTTTGTTCTCACTTCGTGTCATTTTCATTTTAGCTCTTCCTCACTGAAGGTGTCTCTGTACAAAGGTCTCTTTTGGGGTGTTTCTAGGTTGCTTGGCCTATAGCCCCATGGGCCACCTTTGTAATTTGTAGTGTTTGCTGGTGGGATGCTAGCATTGTTCTTTCTTGCTTCCATGTTCTTCCTGTGTTGTGATCTTGTAGTTTTCATAAACAACTACAAGCTCTTGTGACTATTTTTGTGACTCCTATGGAAAAAAAAGCTTTTATTTTTTTGATTTTTTGTTTTAAAAGAAATGAAAGTTGTTTTTTTTTGGGATTTTTCAGTGCATTAGATCTAAGGGTGGTTGGCCCATTGAGAAGCCCAAATAGAAAAAAGTATAGTGTATTTGATAGGTGCAGTATCTTCTCAAGATTTACCCTTTGGAAAACTTTAGGGTAGGGTGGTTCTTTGAAAGTCGTAATATGGATTCCCGCTTAAGGATTTTTCTCTTGTTGAATCTAAGGATTCTTCTCTTGCTAGAGCTCATGAGGGGTGTATATCTATTGCCACATAGGAAATGGTAACACGAGTCTTCTGGCTACTAGGTCTACTTTCTCTTCCTCTTCATCTAAGATGTTTGCTGTGTTTCTCCACTGGTTGGGTGTTTTGTTCTTCTCAAATATGAAGGTTCTTAAATTGCTAATGATATCAGTTTGTTTACCTTAAATGTGTGTGCGAATAGGTTAGAGGATTGGTGCTACCAAGTTCGGTTGTTGAACTAGAGTAGTCAGTCGCCAGATGGTCATAAAGTGTAATGGTGTTTTAAGATGGTTGCTATGAAGCTCAAGACCCTAAGGTTTGAGTGTTGTTGTGGAATGGTGCTACTTTTTAGAAATAAAAATGCTAAAGGACTAGGGTCGATATTTTACTTCCTTGTCTAGAGGATATGTTGCAGAAAAGCTTACTTGAACTATCCGTTTGGTTCAAGTAACTGTTAATATCTTAGATGTATGAGTGAAGGAATGATCCCAGTGGTTTGTTTTGATTTTTATTTCTAACAAGTAAGATGGAAATAATAGATGAGGGACTATATGACTTATTTGTTTTTCCAATTTTTTCATTCTAACAAGGATCCTATAAGTAGCTTCAGTTTGTTTTTCCTAATTGTCAGTAGGATACAACAATAATGCTGGTTTCTGAGCAAAGGTGTAAAAATATGAGCAAGAGTGGCTAGATCTATCAAGTGTGGTCAGAAATGTGTCAAGTGCGTAGGTTTTTGAGAAGCAAGTGTGAGTTGGAAAGGCAATTATAGCTTCTATGTGTTTCTGTCAGATGCAATGATTACTCAGGAAAAAAGTGAGTTGTTCTGACAAGTGCGAGCAGTTTAGTGGCAAGTGCGCTAGTTCTTGACAAGTAAGTGTGAGAAAACAAAAGTAAGTGTGTGGGTTCCACATCAAGTGCATAGTTTTTGTCAAATGCAACTAATCTTCATCAATGAAGTTTTTGGGATAGAGAGAAAATGTAATGAATTTTTAGCAACTACAACAGAAAATGTGGAAACTACGCTAGAATTTTGTGCAAAGGCAATCTCTATTTGTTTCGTTTCCAGTTTGAATAATATTTCTCTATATTTTTGCAAGTTTAAGTTTGTTTTCCTCAATTTCTCTGTGTTTGGAGTATGGCAAGTGATACAAAAATACTTGACTAACTCAAAAAGCATAGACTTTGTGTGGCCTTCATGTCTATGGCTTTAAGTTGTGAAATCATGTCACACAAGCCATAGTTTCCAAATGTTTACTTTGATCCAATGCAACCTAAAATCAAAGCCTGAATATTGAGAAACCTTTAAGGAAATCCTTTCAAGGAGTGCAAATATAGGGCTTCTTTTAAAAGCATACACTACGTCAAAGGGTTTTTTATTCAACCATCATGTTTAGTGTTTTTCTTGGATGTGTTCTTTTTAGATCAAGCAAAAATTTTGATGTCAAGTTTGTTTTGAATGTATTTGGAAAGTTTAACATAAACAAACATTTACAACCATAGAGATAGAAACCATTCTTTTAGGTAGGCTTTCCTCATGCCTCGAAGAGACGATTTTACATGCAACTTATGATGTGGGCCTGTAGTCGTACTTGGAAAATAACTTCTCGTAAGAAAATTTTGATACACCACTTTCAAAGAATGTTTTTGGATAAAGGGGTAGCTTCTAAAAAAAATTGGCTCTTAGTAATGTTCTAGGATTATTATTTTTAGATCCCTATACATGCGTCGTTTTGCTTAATTAAGATGTCTCACACCCCTTGTGGGTTATTACATATCACACAAATACTGGGGGAGACTAACATCAGTATAGGCCAGTAGCACCCAGCGGGTGATGAAATTTCCTCACACCCACAATTTATTTATATAGTGGTCCAAAATGAGAGTACCGCTTGGGTTTCCTATGAGTTCTTTGATGCGAGATGTGTCTCAATAGTTAGGCCCTCTAAAGGTATTCTTTGAAAATAAATGTGTGAAGGTCAAGATGTTTTCACTCTCCGAAGATCGCTAAAAGGTGCGAGGGGAGAAGACAACCATGTAGCTTGCCAAACGGTGAATGCATGACATACAATTCATAGCAATTTGATTATTTTTAAGCACCTCGAGTGGTGTTATCCCCAAAAATATGTGAATAAGATATTAGTGATTCTTTTTAATTGCATCCAATGAAAGTGTTCTAGACATTAGTCAATATCATAACAAAGGTGCAAGACAAAAAGAATGATTTTCCCACTTTTTAAGCCCAAATTTGAGTTTTTCTAAATTGTTCATGGTCTTAATTGGTCAACAAAAATAAATCATTGTGGTCAACAAAAAATAAATTAAGCATTCAAGTGTTACTTTAAAAGTTAAAAAAAAATTAGAGCACCAAATTAAATGTTTGTTGTTCTTTTTATGCACCAAGTGAAAAATTCTCTAACTATGAAAACTTGGAAAGAGTTCATTTTAGAGCACTTAAACAAAATGTTTTGTTTGTAGATTTCATTTTAAGCATTGAAATTGAAGTGTTCCTAACTTAAGAAAGCTTTGGAAATGATTCTTTCTAGAGCACTTAAACAAAATGTGTTGTTGTAGGGTTCATTTTAAGCACTGAAATTGAAGTATTCATAACTTAAGAAAGCTTTAGAAATGATTCTTTTTAGAGCACTAAAAAAAAAGTGTTGTAGGGTTCATTTTAAGCACTAAAATTGAAGTATTCATAACTTAAGAAAGCTTTGGAAATGATTCTTTTTAGAGTGCTAAAACAAAATGTGTTGTAGGGTTCATTTTAAGCACCAAAACAAAAGATTCCTAACTTAAAAAATATTGAAATGGTTCAATTTTAGGAGCACTAACAAACACGTGTGTTGTTCTTTTTATGCACTAAAATAAAATATTCCTAACTTTAAAAAATGTTGTAAATCTAGAGTTCTTTGACAGTTCGTCTTCCCTACATAAAACATGTTAGTTTTTTATCGATCCTGCATGCACAAACGTTAATACCTATCACACATTCAAAATCAGGCATTCATTAGTGAAAAAATCAATTTTCAGTTTGCAGATCTTAGACACAGGTTTAACAAAGCAAAAGCACAAGAAAATCAACAAGTGTGCCCTTTGTTAGAGAGAAAAAGTGATAAAAACAAGCAAGTGCACCCTCTGTCATCAATCAGATGCACTAGAAAATTGTTGATGCGTAGGTTTCAATGTCAATAACATGGTTTTTAGAGTCAAGTGCACAAATTTCTTGACATGCAAGTGTGAAAATTTCTGGAACAGTGCGTGAAAGTTTTTCAAAAGCACTTTGAAAACCCGCAACTGCAATTTAAACTCATATAAACATTAGTATTTAGGACCATGGTCCCATTGGGTGTGCCAGAATGTGTGAGGGGGAAAACCATAAACATAAATAAAAAAAATGTACTTGAAATTGGGATCTAATCTATGATCAAGAACACTAATCTAAGATCTATTCCTACACTTACGAAATGCACAATTTAGAATATTGAATTGAAGAACATGAAAATAAAATATATAAACAATTGAATTCAATAATAAAACTGTTACCCATCTCATATTGGAGTATATTCGCAAGGATGTGGTTGCTCGTATCACTGCAAATCCTCCATAGTTAATGTGCGAAAGATCAAAGAACGATGTGTGTATGGTTGGTTGATCGAAGAAATTTTGAAGCTCTATCAATGGTGTTTTTGCATTACTTCATTGTCTAGATAGGTTGATTCCTTGATCCTTTTTTGTGAGGAAAGAGGTTTTCTATATAGAAAACGTGATATGAAATGGACGATCAAGATTAAATAATGTTGAATCAAGATCGATGGTTGAGAGATGTTGAGAGGATTTAGACATGAATAATTTGTGCAAAATAGATTGCACAATTTGTGTGATTGAAGAAATAGATTGAATGATTAGTGGGATTGAGGAATAGATTGATAAGTCAGGAATAGATTGATCTATCCAGATTAGATTGAGAAATCAGGGGATTGTAATTTACTCAACTAGGAAAGTGGTTGAGAAATGATTAATTAATTGATTTAATTAATTCATTTTGGAGTTGAACGTGCAAATCAAGTTTGATTTTTGCAAACACAATTGCATTAGTTTGATTTGATTTTTGATGCTAATTTGAATAGTTTATTCAAATTATTCAAATTTGAAGGAAAGTGTCATAATTAAATTATTATGATTTAATAATTCAATTAACTTAGGGGAATAAAGTGATTTAGAGACGTAATTAAATAATTGGTGTTATTAAACTAATCATGATGAATAAAGTTAGATTAGGACTTTATTAAATAAATGTAATTTATTTAATTGGTTGAAATGATAGAAATGTGAATTAATTAAATAATGTCATTTTATTCAATTAATAACAAAAATAGGGTTTTAGGACTTCATTAAATAAATGGAATTTATTTAATTAGTCAAAATTTGATGAAAATGTGAATTAACTAAATAATGTTGTCTTATCCAATTAATAGGGGAAATTTAGGGTTTCAAATGTAATTGATGTGAAATGCAGTGATGTTCGATGATATTGATACTGATGACGTGAAAATTTCATTTTAGATGTGTGATAGATTTTAGGTCAATTTTACATGTCTACACCCATACATGGGTAGGTAGATTTAGTTAAATTTGTTATGTATTAAGAATGTGTTTCCTTTGTGTTATGTAGAGCATTAATTTTTAATCCATTGGATCCAAGATACCACCTTCAATTAAGGGTCATGAGTGTAATAATAGGGTGCCATCATATATGATCAAAGACTTCATATTATATATATAAAATATTCAACTTAGCTGGGCCTAATTTTTTTTCAAGCAACATTCAAATTTTGATAACTTGTGATGTCTCACATTCTAGGCACATTTCACTTTGTAGTGTTGAAAAAAGTAACCTTTTTTCACGCTTAGTTTGGGAATGAGTAATTAATGATAAAATGGACATAATTGTGCCTTATTTAGGGTGTTGTAAAGTGTTTTCTTACACTTTCACACTAATCTAGGGATTTATTAATTAATTGAGATTAATTAGAGCTTAATTGGCCCCTTAAATTAAAATCCAAGCCTTATTTATTGCATTTTTTGAGGGATAAATCTTGAAAATCATTAATAATATTGCATAAAATTAAATTTGGAAAGGTTTGAGTCCTAGGATAGTGACCTAGGACCCATTCACCACCTTGGGTGAATGGGTCCCCACTATGTCCTAGGACCCCCTTTTACATATTAATTTATCTCCTCGAAACTTGGTCCTAGAAAACTGTGCTAGGACCCATTCGCCCAAGGTGGCGAATGGGTCCTCCTTACTAAGGACACCACTTTTGGGGCTTATTTGTGGAAGGATTTTAATGATTTTGAATCCTCTATCTGATGTCAACTTGTGTTATTTGAATTTCAAGATTAAATCTTAAGATAAGTATAAATATAAGCTTACTTGACCTAGTTTCACCTAAGCAATTTAAGTTACCTCAAGAGTATCTTCACAAGAGAATTTTAGAGCATTCAAGAGCATTAAAAAGGAATTCAGGGAAGATTATCAAAGTCTTATTGCGGCATTCAAAGGTCATATCATCATGTCAAAGGCATAGTGCATCAAGCGTGTTGTTGAGCTAGTGTGTTGATGTAGCATTCAAGATCCAAGTTAAGCATTATTCCATATCCAATTCAAGATCAAGATCTACAATCTTCATGGCCAATTCATGTTAGATTTTTGATTTACATTCCAAGACTTCATCCAAGGTACCATTGTTTCATGTTTCATTGTTTCATCATAAGGTTTAATTACCAAAACAGGGTTTGACCATGGCAAATCCCTATTCCCTAACAATCAACAAGTCTTTCTCCTCTTTGATGTGTGATTGCATGTTTTTAGGCTAAAAATCAAGATTGAAGCAAAATTTTCAAAGTTGTAAAGTTGCAAAGTTATCATCTACATTGCAAGGTCATGAAAATGAAGCTACATAATTAATTTCTGAATTTCAAGAGCTAAACACCCAGAGCTTGTGAGTGTAGAAAGTGAAGAACATAACCTAGAATTCAGTTTTCAAAAACCATAACATGGACCCATTCACCACTTTGGGTGTCTGAGTCCTCAGTGAATCCAAAAAAACACTTTTTTAGCAAGGTACACATTATGTTAGTCTCTTAAAACCTTCCTTATTTTTATTGTAATAGTTAGGATTGATTTCTGATTGTTATTTATGCATTTTTCGCTTCATAATTGAATGAAACATCAAAGAAAAATTAGTTTCATCCATTTGGTGAATCCCCTTTTGGGTGAACCTCTTTTTCTATGTTTCACACTCAACATGCATTTCCTATCCCAAAATTCATGTTGTTGAAGGTGAAGGAACAAAATGGTTTGTGGGGGAGTTATAGGGCACAAGAGTAATTTGAAGGAAAAAAATCATATTGGATAGACCATGCCTCAGCCACAAGGGAATGATAAAAGTAAAAAAATGCTCAGATAAAAGTCAATAGGATACATTTGAAAACCTAAAAATTAAAATGATGTTGCATAGAGGGAAAGCTACATGAGGAAGACAAGAAAATGGCGCTGATATAGAGCTAAAGGCAGATTTGGTGCATGAAATAGCAAGAGAAACTTAGGGTAAATAAAGTGTGTGTGGGGAATGACCTCAAAATAGTTCATGCTATGGAATGTGGTAGTCAATTTTACTAAGGAATGCATATTTAAATGCATATAATTTAGGTGAAAGGGTCGCACTAGTTGAGAAGGGAAGACAAATGAATGCTAAGTAGAGGGGGTTGATAGGAGTGGAGTATTAGTATAGGAAGATGCCAATACCTCTACACAACCATATAGAGAAAAAAAAAGAATTATAAATAAGTTATGGAAGAGTAAGGAAATGATTGTATTTCCAAGAAGTATGACGCTAGGAAATGCCAATTGAATGTAATTTGTAAATGAATTAATAAAATCAGATTTTGCTAGCAATCCTTATTTTATTGAATGCTGAATTGAGGTAGAGCATTTCCTGTGAGTGTGATTTTTTGTTTATAAATGGTGTTTTGGAAAAGGGGTGTACCCTTTGCATGTGGACAGACTATTGAATGTGAGGTTGTTTGCACCAAGATTGGTGGGTGGAGTTGTTTGAATCGATTGCAAACTATGAGGTAGTTTGCACAAGTGTGAAGTGGTTGTGGAGAGCTCAAGAGGATTGTTGCAGGTAGAGAAGCCTTGAGAAATCAAGAGATAGAAGTTGCAAAGTGATGTGAGTTATGGAAGATTGTAGCAGACAAGATGGGATGGGTCGTGAGCAGACCTATGCAATTTTTTTTTGGGACCAATATTGGGAGAAAGTAGAAAATGAGAAGTTTGAGAAGATGTGATAGATGGTCCATGAGGAAGTGGGAAAGATCAAGGTGAGGATCAAGAAATTAGAAAAGAATGTTGGGAAAAGTGAGAGGAAAATGGTAAAGAAGAGTGAGAAGAAGAGTGAGGAAATTAGCCTAAGATGGATGGAGAAAGATGTGAGAACAACCCCTATCGAAGAAGTTGTAGTGAATACATGTTGTGAGGAATGCATGGAGAAAAAGGAGGAAAATAATGAAGTGAGCATTGAAGAGGTTGCTGGAATAGAGCATGGTGAAGATGATTTGTTGGCACAAATGTTGGAGATTGAAAAAGAGTGGATGTCAAAGCTCATTGTTGCAGAAAAAGAGGAAGCAAACGATGTTGGGATAGCAAAGAATCATGAGGTAGAAATTGTAGATGATATTGTAGATGATGTTTGGTAGAGGTGGTCAGTTGGTGGTGGGTTGGATCCCATGAAGAAGGAGAGAATAAGAGAAGTAATTTATTGATGAGGACAGTCTATGGTGGACATGAGTACACAAGGAGGGGGAAAAGGAAGATAATGTAGTGTTTTTGGAGGAAGATGGCATGTGTTCTAGAGAGGTGCTAGAAGAAGAGGAATAAATACTTTTGGTGCACTCTTCAATGATGGAGTTTGGTGCAGGTTGGTTGCAACCTAGAAGAGTAGTTTGACTTCTATACTCCACCATTTGAGCCTATTCTCATAATATTTCTACCCGGTGTGTCTGATGCAAAAGCATCTAGGTATATGTGTAATCAACATCACATAAAAAAAATGTTACAAGAAATTGGTAAGCTTTCAAGTGGTAAACCTTCTTATGGGAAAATTGTTGACTCAATTAAAAAATTGTTGCTAAAATTTTCATGCTCAAATTATTCTTGGTTTTGGAGATATAATTTTTTTACGACTTTTCTTGATGATTTGGAAAGACATTAAAATTTTAATTTCTATGAGGTTTGATGCCAAAAGACTTGGTGAAAGTCTTTGGGATGTTGAAATACATGTCTCTTCCAGTTTTCATGAGATTCAGAGTCCATAGTGTAGAGTTAGAGTTGAAGTTGGATTTCAGCTCATGCACCCATTCTATGCATTTTTTTGTGGTCATTCATAAACACACTTTTGGTAGTAGTTAGACAAGATGTTAATGAGATATTATCCTTTACTTATATTCAAACAATATACAAGTGTATGGAGAGGTCACCTTGTCTTACATTTTTTTTATTTGGTCCAAGATGTGGCAAGTATAATAGAGGAATGGAGAACTTTAGAACAACCTAAAAAATACATGTGTATGAGGTTAACCAAATAACTTGGTAACCTCTAGAGGCTTAAAGTTTTTACATTTGGTTAGACAAGATGTTGTCTAATCTCATAAACCTAAGTACACTTAAATATAGTGAATATATTAATTATTCACACTAACAACCCCCTTAAGTGATACTTGGGGAGATCACAAAAGTGCAATTAGATAGAAATGGGTCCCTACTAGAGGCCATGTCAGGTACCCATGTACAATGAATTCTCTCATAAAGTGGAGTAAAGGAGAAAACCCAGTGGGAACGAAAATCCTCTCTAAAAAGAGAATTAGAAGGATTTAAGACCTGATGAAAATATGTTCGTTGATGATAAGAACATGATGATGAAGAACTCTTGAAGCATGTAGAAGCTATAAACTCTATCGATGATGAACTAATGTCTGTTGGAATCATTGAATCTCCAAAATGTGGATCAAGATGTGAGATACAAAATGCTACATGAGTGATTTGGTGAACAGTACTCAACCAATGTACACAAAGTTTATCAAACTCTGTGAAGTCGATAATACAAATAGTACTATGATAAGGAGTACTAGAATCTCAAACTATGATCCACTAAATTAATCCCCCATATGAGAGATCAAGATAGAAGGTTCATAATGCCTCCCAAAAATAATATTCCACTTCATTGAAAGAAGCATTAGCATAACACATCATATTCCCCCTTAATTCTAAGAGAAATAAGAAGAAAAATTGAGATCGAGAGTGTGTAAAGAATGTAGAGATGTACAAGAACTGAGAAAGGGTGTGCTCCAAGGCACACTCACATGAGGTGAGAATCTCAAGGATCAATTGTTGTGATTGTACAACCCCCATTAAACTTTATAATTTAGTGTAAGTATAATAATTTCAAAAATTCCCTTCACACGTTTAGTATTTATGGCACTTTATATGAGTGAATTTACAAGCTTATTGCTATTTGAGTTCTACACATTTATTGTCAAGAGGTTGATTAAGAAGAAAAGATTAAGTGATTTATTGCAAAACTCAATAAAAAGACAAAAAAAAAAAATTAAACCCCATTATGATGACCCCTCCTTTTTCCAAATTCATTGCAAAAGAGAAAATTGACTCCTCTTTTATAATTTTTTAATTAAGGCAAAATTGAATTCACCCCCACTTTAAACACTATCCCTTTGCCAAATTCATTATAAAAGAAATCCTCATTTGTAAATTTTTAACTATGACAAAAAAAGTGAAAAAAAATCTTCCTTTGCAAACACGTGTGGTTGATTAACACCATATTTTTAATGTGGACATTCTATGCAAATCTAATAATTACACTAGTTAATAACAAAAAACATTAAATGTGTAATGTTAAAAACTTTAGTGTAACAAAATTTGCAAAAGGAAGGAGAATTATTCACCAACTAGGGAAAAAATTTCAAGACTCAACCACACAAGTTGTGAGCACTTAGAGTCTACCACACCTACTTCACTCCTCAAAGCTTGGAGTGTTTGAGGCCTATTGACCAGGTTGACTTGCCAAGTGAAGTTGATGGAGTGTAGATGTCACATGCAAAGGAGAGTGGTTTCGAGCAAAAATGAAGGAGTGAAAGGGTCATGTGGAGGAGAGGGCTGCTTTGAACAAGTCGTGAGAAGACCAAGGATACGTGAGAGAGTGGTAGGCATCTTTGAATGCACAATTTACAATGCATAAGAGAAAAATGACATCACACACCACCCCTCATAGGGATGATAATCTCAAATAAAATGCTCAAAAAATAGTGAGAAATGGATAAAGAATGAGCCTAGAATATAAATGGTCTATTTCTTGGTTCATATCATCTTTTCTTGGTGTAGAAAAAGATTTTTGGCATCCCAAGGTCTTTCTAGCACTTCTAGGGTTTTTCACCTAAAAGGAAAAAGATGGGCCAAAATGCAATGCTCACATTCAAAGATTAATGTGATATGGATGAAATATGTCTAAATGAACTGATTTAAATGTATAAACTAATGAAATGTATTGATTATTAAGAGGAAACCATAAGAATGCATATTGTTTGAAAACACATTGTGATATGCAGAAAACACCTAGAAATGAATGCAAAACTGAATAGAAATGAACCAAACTAAAAGTGTGCACCTGGGATCTGGAAGGAGGCTAGAAATGACACTTTAAATGCTGCTGATGCTGGAAATTTTTCCTACTAGGATGCATTCACCATTCTAGGTGAATTAGTCCTACATCTGTGAAATTGAGTCGAAACCCATTTTAGACAAAAGGGTATCTAGAAATGTAGAAAACCCTGTTTAGGCCTGGAAATGGGACTCATTCACCACTGATGGTGAATGAGTCCACTTTTGAATTTTTGAATATTCAAAAGTGGAAACATGAGCTCTCAGTCTGCACTTTGGCTTCCTATAGGTGTCTGCTTCCAAAACTTTGATTTTCAAACCTGAAAGTGAGTTTTTGTTGATATTTTGGCTTGATCAATGAAGAGAAGACCTAAAAAATTTTGCAATGCAATATTCAATGATTTACAAGCTTCCAAGATGCCTAAATCTACAAACACACAAGACAAGAGAGAGAAATTTTAAATGTTAGGGCATGGGGGTTTGACTTGGTCAAACCCCTTTTAGGTAATTAAACCAAAATAGAGAAAGAATGTAATGAAACATGAAATAATGGAGTTTCTTACCTTTCCATGATGATTGATCTTGAATTTTTGCAACAAAACATGAAGAGTTTTCCCTTGAATGTCTTAAAATTGCTATCTTGGTGACTTGCAATGATGAAACCCTACGTTGCTTGACTTGAGATGGAAGAATGATGGATGAATAGTGAAGAATGGTTTATGAGATTGTGAGAGATGTAAAATGAGGAGAAAAACACTTATTTATACACACTTGTGCCTTAGTAACCCATTAATACATCATCACAAGCCGACATAAGGTAATTTTGAATAAAAACCGAAAGAAAATTTGAAATATTTTGAATTTGGAACCAAGGACTCATTTTCCACCCATGGAAAATGGGTCCCACCTTGGACTTGTAAGTAGGTGTCAGGAATTAAGTTTCATTTAATGTTATTTGTCAGGTTTACATTAAAAAATACACTTAATTAAGCCTTATAAGGGGAAAAAGGGGTCAAAGAAAGCATAAGAAAGGTGTAAATAGTGAAACTAAGCCTAGAAAATCGTGAAATCTTGTTACAAGACTTTACAACACTTCAAAATAAGATTGATAAGTGATGAAAAGGTGATTTTTAGGCGAATTATAATGAGAAGAGTCTAGAAAAGTGTAGAAATGCGTAACAACACTTCACAACACCTTCACAAGACATCATTAAATGCATTTTATTTAGTTTGCAAAGGTCCAAGACCTAGTTTGGATGCATAAAATGCCTCACAACACTTGAATCAAGGCTTCATTAAGTCTAAGTTATCATGAATTATTCTCATGTCAAGAAATGTTTCCTTTTTTCTACGGTACATTTAGCCCCACTTTAGTGAGAGGATGATCTTGCTTCAAAATAACACTAAAGTAGACATTCAAGAGAGATACAAATGTACAAACGCAGATGAAAAAGAATAAAAAAGATAAAAGGAGGTTGCACAAGCCCCCGGGATCCAATACCCTAAGTCAAACCATCAAGATACAAAATCATGCAATACTAGGAAGAAGAGAAAGATGAAAATAAGGTGGATCAAGCTTCGATTGTTTGTCCAACTAGTTGTAGATTAGATCTAGGCCTGTTTGTTTGGAAAAAGAAATGTATACTCACTCTAGGCCGATGAACTTCTTGGTTGTATGCTGGGTGAGAAGGCCAAAGTATACTCACTTTGGGGTGACGAAACTCTTGACTGTTCATCAGGTGAGAAAACCAAAAAGGTGAGAAACATACGCTAGTTGGTATGCACTCACAAATACATAGGTGGCTATGGGGAAATTTGTGCTTTAGAATGGGCTTCCCGCTCAACCATACCAAAGTTATACCTCCTGATAAATTTAATAAGGCACCACAAAGGAACATGATTTTCGAGCTCTATGAGGTAAGAAAAAATTCGTATGCTCGACACCCATAGACATTGTTAATGCAAAATAGTGCAAGGACTATTCAAAGAGATTTTGCTTAATTCATGCAAGGTCTCATCTTAGGGAACATCATGCTTAATGTCTCCAAGAGAGGATAAGTCAAAAAAAGTATCACGCTCTTGGAGGGAATCAAGCCCAATGACTCCACCAAGAAAAGGATGCACATTGCAAGAAGAAAGAAATCACACAATGAAATGTGAGTGGTGATGTATGCCCCCCACTTTAAAGCAGTTGTGAACACCAGTACTATGAGAAATTGCTTTAAATTAGAAGAAAAGGACATGAGAGCTTGCTTAGAAAGCCTTATTCTAAGTCATATGTTTCTAATAAGCTATGCCATGAAAATGGTAGTATGTCACATGTGAGTCAATCTTAAGACATGTCATCCACATCCCAAGCTTGCTCTTATGTATTCATGAAAGGTTAGTGATGAGTCAAAAGAGACAACGACAAGTGACATATGAGGACAAGGCTATCAAATTCCTTGCCCCCCACTTAGTGTAGGACAAAGGTGAGCCTGGAATGGATGAAAGGAAGTATCAAGTAGAAGAATTAGGTGCTTCCACACAATGAAGAGCACCACAAACCTTGAGAGTTTGAATGTTATTGTTGTGCAAAGTCTTTGATGAAAGTGGAGATAGGGGGGATACCCCTAGATATTTCTTGAAAGAGTATGATATGTCAATTTTTCTCATTTGTTCATTGGTTCTATGTGTAGGGGGAATATTGCAACTGATACCATAAAAATCTTCCAAGTTAGATGAAGGGGGTGTGTGTTTGTGAGAAGGATTGGTTGTTACAAGAACACAAATCCTTTTTAATGTTATGTGTCATTGCTTCATGAGGGATGAGAGATACACCAAATCCTTTTTGGGAATGTTAGGTGTGTGTCATTGACCTTTGGCCATGAGGGATGAGAGTATATATTTCCCCTGTTCAGCCACCATGGGTTGTGATTTGAAGGGTAGAGATAGCATGAATCCATGGTCTCTAGGAGAAGATTGTATGGAAGGGTCCTTGCATGATATGAATAGAAGGTAGGAAACACTATAGGTCCAACCTCAATAGGTAATGTGATCATCCCAAGTGGTTGCCTATTAACATTTTCAAAGCCATGAATATGAAAATCATTAAGTTGAATGGGATTTTTGTCCATGCCAAGCTTGTGTAGGAGGTCCATTCTACAAACATTAATTTTTTCTCCATTGTCGATGAGAGTGTGCCTAATTAGTGTTTCATTAATGATCAACTTTATCATCAAGGGATCATTTGTGTTTTGAATTTCAAGTGGGGGTAATTCATGTTTAGGAAATGTGATTTTTGACTGGGTGGCTTGCATTGGACCTGGGGAGGATGTTACATGATTCAATTTTATGTAAGATTGGATCTCTTCCTTTTGTATTTGCAACATTTCGTAAAAAATAAGTTTGATTGTTGGCGAGAGTTGCATGAGTTCCCATACAGATATATTAGCAGGGGTCTTTTTAAGATCTTCAACACTAGGAACTTTTTGAGGAAAAGGTAATGGTGTAGGAGTGTTGTGTGGTCCCCTAGATGTTTGAGTCACTAAGTTACAACTTAGCAGTTGCAAAACATTGTTATGAGTAGATTGCATCATGGATTTCAACACATCTCTAATTTTTTTGTGTTTTTCACTAATGGAAGGTGTCTTAGGAAGCTCACTAATTAAAGGAGATCCCACTTGTGTCATCATAACCTCAATAATTTTGGCATGATGTGTTGGTGATGTGGATTTGAATTCCATGTTATGATTGTCTTGTATCATGATAGTTTTCCTAGGAGGAGAGTTTTTAGGAGAACAACAAGCCAAATGTTTTTGACATTCATAGGTTGGTTCTTCTAAAAGAAATTCATCACAAGTAGGGGAATGGGAAATGGTTAGATATTTTTTCTCAAGAGGAGTTTCATGAGATGAAGGGGGAAAACTAAGATATTCATGACCTTCATGGACTGTGTTGTCTAACATCAAAGTATATACTTCAGAACTAGGACAGATACTAGAATAAGAACAAATGTTGTTGTTATGAGTACTTATGGTTGTATTGTCTTATTTATAAATGTATTGTCCACTAAGATAGGTAAGAGGAGAGAACCAACTAGGATTCTCAAAAATATCATGAATTGGTTCTTCTACCAAAATATCTTTGTCACCAATAGGAGAGATATTAGGAGAGGAACAAATATGATTGTTAGGAATCTCCAAGGTTGTAGTCTCTTTCACAAAACAATATCATAGGATAAGAAATGTTTCTTAACATGTCTACATATGTAAGGAACTAGCATTGTTTGAATAAGAATGAAAAGCACATGTAACCATTTCATGAAATGTTTTAGCAATATGAACAATGTATATGCAAAGGTACAAAACATTCTTATCTAATATATGCAAGATTTGAAAAATGCAAACAATGTACATGCAATAATGAAAATCACTTTTATCGAACTTATGCAAAGTTGTATGAATAGAAATATTGTGTATGCAAAAGTGAAAAGTACTTTTATCAATGTTATGCAAAATTGTAGAAATGTAATAATTTTCAGATCTAATGGTGTTTGCAAAATGAAGTGGTTTAAAGAATGAGTAATCTAAAATGATGTTTTTGAGCTAGATGCATAAAAAAAATATTCTAGAAACTTTCCAGACTTATACTATATGATACTAGGAGGATTAGGGAGCATAGAAATGAGGTTTTTGATGCTATAATAGTCAGTCAAAAATCTAGATAGGGACTGATTCGCCCAACATGGCGAATGAGTCCTAGTACTAGTTTTTTGCAATTTTTTTAGAAATTTTGAATTGTTTTTGAAATGTTTGATGTTGTATGATGTAGAAATACGATGGAGATGCAAAATTTTAGAAATTTTAAAGAAAATTTTATGCAAAAATGCAAGCTAAATGACCTTTTCACTAATGCAAGTTTTTGAAATCCTAGAATGCAAAACAATGCAAAATCTAATGCATGCAAGCTATTGCTAGGATGATGATGGAATCCAAAGAAAAAAAGAAAGTGTTTTAAAATCAGGTTCACCAAAATGTAGACAAAGATTTTTGGCATCCCAAGGTCTTTCTAGCACTTCTAGGGTTTTTCACCTAAAAGGAGAAAGAGGGGCCAAAATGCAATTCTCACATTCAAAGATTAATGTGATAAGGATGCGATATGTCTAAATGAACTGATTTAAATGCAGAAAACTAATGAAATGTATTGATTATTAAAAGGAAACCATAAGAATGCATGTTGTTTGAAAACACATTGTGATATGTAGAAAACACCTAGAAATGAATGCAAAACTAAATAGAAATGAACCAAACTGAAAGTGTGCACCTGGGATCTAGAAAGAAGCTGGAAATGACACTTGAAATGCTAATGATGTTGGAAATTTTTCCTATTGGGACTCATTTTCCATTCTAGGCGAATTAGTCTTGGTTTTGTGAAACTAAGCCGAAACCCATTTCAGACAAAAGGGTGTCCAAAAATGCAGAAAACCCTGTTCAGGCCTGGAAATGGGACTCATTCACCACTGATGGCGAATGAGTCCACTTTTGAATTTTTGAATATTCAAAAGAGGAAACATGAGCTCTTAGTCTACACTTTGGCTTCCTATGGGTGTCCGCCTCTGAAACTCTGATTTCCGAACCTAAAAGTGAGTTTTTGTTGATATTTTGGCTTGATCAATGAAGAGAAGACCTAAATTTTTCTTCAATGCAATATTCAGTGATTTCCAAGCTTCCAAGATGCCTAAATCTATAAACACACAAGACAAGATAGATAAATGTTGAATGTTAGGGCATGGGGATTTGCCTTGGTCAAACCCCTTTTAGGTAATTAAACCAAAATAGAGAAAGAATGTAATGAAACATGTGATAATGGAGTTGATTACCTTTCCATGATGATTGATCTTGAATGTCTGCAACAAAACATGAAGAGTTTTCCCTTGAATGTCTTAAAATTGCTATCTTGGTGACTTGCAATGATGAAACCCTAAGTTGCTTGACTTGAGATGGAAAAATGATGGATGAATAATGAAGAATGGTTTAGGAGATTGTGAGAGATGTAAAATGAGGAGAAAAACACTTATTTATACACGCTTGTGCCTTACTAACCCATTAATACCTCATCACAGGATGACATAAGGTAATTTTGAATAAAAACTCGAAAGAAAATTTGAAATATTTTGAATTTGGAGCCAAGAGGAACTCATTCACCACCCATGGTGAATGGGTACCACCTTGGAGTTGTAATTGGGTGTTAGGAATTAAGTTGCATTTAATGTTATTTGTCGGGTTTACATTAAAAAATACACTTAATTAAGCCTTATAAGGGGAAAAATGGGTCAAATAAAGCATTAGAAAGGTGTAAATAGTGAAACTAAACCTAGAAAAGTGTGAAATTTTGTTACAAGACTTTACAACATTTCAATATAGGACTTGATAAGTGATGAAAAGGTGATTTTTAGGTGAATTATAATGAGAAGAGTCTAGAAAAGTGTAAAAATGTGTTACAACACTTCACAACACCTTTGAACAAGACATCATTAAATACATTTTATTTAGTTTGCAAAGGTCCAATACCTAGTGTGGATGCATAAAATTCCTCACAACACTTGAATCAAGGCCTCATTAAGTCCAATTTATCATGAATTAGTCTCATGCCAAGTAATGTTCCCTTTTTTCTATGGTACACTTGGTAGGTTTTCCCATGCATAATTTTCAAGGCTCATGGCATTAGAAATCCACAAATCAGCCCCTCCAAACTCCTCAAGAGGTTCAATATAGTGGTGGATCTATTTTTTCTCAAATGTAACCCAAATGAGATTCAAATGAAGAGATCCATGCATTTGAACACAAAGATCCAAACCTCAAAGCAAAGGTCTACACCTCAAATTGATGGGGTACTTTGATGTGGCATAGACTATTCCATGCATGTAGATATGGCGTGGGTGAGCTAGGTGTTACCAAGTTAGTAGTTGCACAAATGAAAAAAAGTGTTGCATGGGAGGTAGTTTGATCTATCTCCCCTCTTGATCATCTACACAACTGCCTGATATTCACATCACCTATCTGAGGATGGCGTAATAATATTTCAGTGCCTCCTCTAAATAATCACCCATGTTGGAATGTATCCATTGCCAATCATGCCTCTCTAATTAAATGAATAGGGATTGATGCCTCTCTGATTAAATGAGCAGAAATTGATGCCTTTGACCATGGATTCAAAGGGACCGGTCTATCAAATAGAGTAAAAAAAATAGAAAAAGAGATATAAAACACCCAAATAGAGATTTAAAACGTCATAAACAAACAAAGGCCGTGACTTTGTAAGTGAACACATACTTACAAATCACACCTCATATCCTCCAAATCTGGGCTCAAACATTTAATCTTCCTATAGATTGTTAGGAAGAAGAGATGAATGAAACTAAATACAATAAACTAGTTCACTTATGGTTTGCTAGTATCTCTACCTACTGCTTTGATACCATATAATTAGAATTAAAAAGATCTAGGAGATAAAATGAAAAGAACAATGAACACAATGCAATATTGTATTTAGATGACCCAAAATTTAGAATGAGTACAAAGTCTTGCATATATAGGCAAGGAAGATGCAATCCATCTATGAGGTGAATTGACAAGTGCCCCATGAAGTGGCACAAATGAGAAGACAACTACCATATAGGTGTCAACCTTAGGAACACTTGGAGTGTGCAAACCAACAACCTCTATGACCAAGTCATCAACCTTGTGTTCCAAGTGTTGAGTGACCTTTGAGGTGATATGGAAATACTTCCAACCTCAAAAAGGTATGTGTATGAGGTTAACCAAAAAACTTGGTGAAATGATGAAAAATAGGTTGGGAGAAAAATTAGATCAAGTATGATGCACCTATTTTCCTTATTTCATTAAAAATATGTAATATAATGTGAAAATGAGAAATAATAACCAAATATAACACAACTAACAGTAAAAAGGTAGATCTAAAAATGGTAAAATTATGTGTACCTTTCACCAAAAGTACTTTTTTAGTCCTCACTAAGGACTCAATCACCCTATGGTGAATGGGTCCTAACAAGGGCTCCTAAAAATTAGTTTATGGGTTCTTTTCTTCTATCTCTATAGTTCCAGATTCTAGTTGGTCACTGTTGGAAATCCAAAACTAAAACTTGTAGCTCAATTTCCGTGATTTGACAACTTCTTTCAACTTTGAAAACTTTGCGACTTTCTTCAATTTTTCTCTCCAAACATTTGATCTTCAACCTAAAACTTGCAATCACACATCAAAGAGAGATTTTTTTTTTTTTTTAGGGAAGAGGGTTTGCCTTGGTCAAACCCCATTTTGGTAATTAAACCTTGAAATGAATAAAAGCATTAAGGAATGATGAATGGACAACAATATTTAACAACTCACCAAACCTCAATTGAAACCTCGGAGTACAAATTTGAAAACTTGCATGAAGTGGCCTCAATGAATGTAGATCTTGATCATGAAACTTGATAATGCCTTTGAATATGCTTGATTAGATTTTGAACACTACATCAACACATTAGCTCAAACAACATGCATGATGCAATACATCTTTGACATGATAATGAAATCTTGATTGCTGCAATGACCTTCTACAAATGTGCCCTTGAATGCTCCTATAATGCTCTTGAATGCTCTTATAATGCTCTTGTGAAAGTACTCTTGATTGCTTATGAAGATCTAGGATTTTCTAAGATGAAACATAGTGAAATAACCTTGTATTTATACCTATCTTAAGATTAATTCCCAAAATTCAAATATCACAAGCCAACATTGAATTATGGATTTCAAATCATTAAAATACCAACAAAAACATATCCAAAGGAGGGGTCCTACATCTAAGTGAGGACCCATTCGCCATAGGGTGAATGTGTCCTAGGCTACTTACCTAAGACACACATCGGACAAGGTGAAATGTTATGTAAAATTAGGGTCATAGGACTAAGTGAGGACCCATTCACCTTATGTTGAATGGGTCCTAGGTCACCTACCTAGGACACACATCTTCCAAAGTTAAGTGTTGTGAAATGACATTTATGAATGTCGGGTTTTATCCTTCAAAATTTTCATTTAATTAGGATTGGATTTGAATTAAAGGGGCCAATTAAGGAAAATTAACCTCAATCAATTAATAAATCCCTATATTAATGTGAAAGTGTAAAGGTACACCTTACAACATAAAAAACAAGGCACAATTAAGTCCATTTTATTTAGAAGGGCCCTACACTTAATGTGAATGTCTAAAACACATTACAACACTAAATTAAGGAAACATTAAGCTCATTTTATTATTACTTATTCCAAAATTAAGTGTGAAAAAGGGATACTTTTTCCTACACTACATTTTCCCCCCACATTAGTGAGAGGATGACCCCATGTAAAACTCACACTAAAGTAGACATTCAAGACACCTATGTATGCAACAATGATATAGATACACAATCATACACCATCAAAGACTAGAAAGATCATGCCTAGACTATCCAACGTGATGTGGAACACATCTAAGCCATTGGTTTTGTTTTTGTCACGCTCACTCTGGGGCAGTGGAACCTCAGGTTGTCCACTAGGTGAGTATCCCAAAAGGGTGGGAAATGAGAGAATCGTATTAGGCTCCCATACCATATCAAAGTTGTCCTCAATAAGGCACCATAATACTAGGAAAATATCCACAGGAAAGCAATGTGTGTTATACTTGGTGGCCTTGAATTTAAAGTTTGAGCTTTATATGGCTTAACAAGATGTTTATGCTAAACACTTATGAACAGGGCAAGGCTCCATAGGCAAGCAAGGTGCGTTATGATTGGTGGCCTTGAATTTAGGGTTTCAAGCTTCATAAGGCTAACAAGCTACGTTATGCTAACACTTATGAACAATAATGCTAGTAAAATATTTTTTGTTCAAAGGGATCAAACTTAGTTCATGTAAGGTCTTCTTCTTAGGGAACATCATGCCTAATATCTCCAAGAGAAGAAAAGTCAAGAGTAAAATATTTGCAACTTAGGGAATACAGTGCATCACATCACCACTAAGAGGAAATTTGTACGCTAAGAAATATTGCATTCTTGGAGGAAATCAAACCCAATGACACCACCAAGAAAAGGATGCATCACAAGAAAGAATAAAATCCCACAATGAAACATGATTTATGTCAAAAGATATTATTGATGTATGCCCCTACTTTAAAGTTGTTTCTAACACCATTGTTGTGATAAATTGATTTAAAGTAGCCAATGTTCAATCTTAAGACATGAGAACTTCCTCAAAAATCCCTATGCCAAGTCATATGTTTCTGAAATAAATCTACATCATGAAAAAGGAAGGAGAGGTTGCCCCCAAAAATACATAAGGGATCTATGGATTCAGGGTCAGTTTATCTTTGCTACAATATTGTTATAGAGCTTTGAAATTTCATCATTCCCCAAATACTCATAGAACTAGAAGAATGATACAAAGAGAGAAAAAAAGAAAAATCACTTTGGGTCAACATGGAAGAAACCTAAATGTCGCAATTCCTTGCGTCATCCCCAAAAGGAAAACACAAGAAAAAAAGAAAGGATAAAATGTTTATGACATATAGAAGAATGTAAATACAAATAGAGGAATGCACAAAAGAGAGAGAGAGATACATCAAACAAAATAGTACAGGGGGTCAAATTACACACATGCAATCACATAAAGAAACATGAAAAAAGAAAGCAATGCACAATACTAGTAAGGCACATGCAAGTCAACCTATAGCAGGTCATTTGCATCCCAATCTTGTTTGATATATGCAGAAGGAGGAAAAATAGCCAAAGGGAAAATGTTAAATTCCAAACTAGGACACACACCAAGTTCAACACTCTTATTAGAAGAATTTTCATTTAAGCTCATGGAAGAGGAGAACAATGAATTCAACTCATTATGCACTTGTTCATAAATCTTTGCAATATCAATTTCATCATCTAAATTAATCACAATAGGAGGTTGAATGATAATGTCTATGGAAGGTTCTTGTTTATGTTGTGGTGAGGGCGAAGGGACACCATTCCTTGCAGGAGATAAGTTTGGATTTTTATTTTCTATGTTTCTTTTTTCTTCTTTAGTTTGTAACATTTGAGCAATAGCACAATGTCTATGCCTATGCTCTCTAGCAAAAATTAGTTTCTTTGTAATCTGTTATCGACTTGTGATTGTGTAGGAGCAGGTTTATCAACTATAGATTTCTTTTCTTCCCTTCGGGGAGGAATGGAAGGAAACAAGGCAAGTTGCTCAACCACTTTCTCTTTGGCTTTGTAAAATTTTATTTTAGGAGGCACAATGGGATTTTTTTGATTATCTTGTGGTATCTCATATGAAATGGTAGGAGGTTTTGTAATAGGTTGATCTTGGATGCTTGGAAGGGATTTTGGTTCAATCATGGTTTTGTCAAGGATAGGTGGCTCAATCATGAGTTGAGGCATATTTCTAAGGGATAATTATGCTATGTTCTTTGCCTTAAAATTTTGATATGATTTTAAAAAGAAGTATTCACAAGTTCTAATAGGTTTGATAGGCTCGGGCCAAAATAAATCCAATAAAAAAATTTCATGGGAAGACACAGGATTAAAGCCACTATGATGCATTGTAAAGATCTCATTTCCAAATGGAAATTTTTAACACTTATGCACAACCGACGAGATGGTATTCATGGAGCGAAGCCATGGATAGCCTAACTTCACATGAAATTGATCTAATGATAGGATGATGGTGAATAAGACATGTAATTTTTTTGGTTTGACTTTTAGAGGGAGATTTATGGATCCCATCATAGGACAAGCAAAACCATTATGCATTTTTATGCATGCTTTTGGTTTGTCATATGTATCTTGATAGAGTTCATGCAAAAATAGGAATTCTTCAGTGATCATGTTCTTGACACATATAGGATCAATTAATATCCCATTAGTAGGCTTGTCTTTGAATCTTCTAGCTATGTAAAGAGGACCATCGGGGGAATGTTTGATTATGCCTTTTTGTGAGAAAGCAATATCAAGGGGAATTTTGATTGATTCCTTACGAGATAATTTAGATTCAATAAATGACACCACTCTAACCACTTCGTCCATATTTTCATCTTTTGTGATCTCATCATCTGTGTCAACATTCATCACATCATTCTTTGTTTCACTAGCTTTCACAAATAAAATAGTGTGTTTCAACATGGGATTTGTAAATATTTGTAAGTTTTGATTAGGAGGAGCTACAAAATTATTACCTTGATCATTCACACCTCCAATTAGAAGATGATTAGAATAAATGAGTTCTTGCACACTTTATGTTTAAGATTCTTACAATATTCCATATCACGTCCATTTTGTTGGTGGTAATGGAAATAAGTGTTTGATCTATAGTTTGATGGTAATGGTTTATTAGGATTAGGATCTTTGATAGGAGGTAAGGAAATCATATACTTTTCCATTATTTCTAGCGTGATATTATGAAGGTTGTTGGGTAGAGGGGTAAATTTTCTATTCCTATACCCAAAGGAAAAAGTATTTTTCATCTTTATAGTAGCCACTTGGCTATCAAATTTTTGATTTGATTGAGGGGAATTAAGTTGTAAAAATTCCCTATTCTATTTCTTGTAAGGTTGGTAACTATTTTGAGGTGTGGATTTATACTTTTCAGGATGGATGGGTGGATTTTTCACATCATGACTAGTTACTAACTAAATTTTGATAGTCACCAAGGGATGCACATATAAATTTTGTGAAGGAGGGAAATATCATCATCTCAAGATTTGTTTGAATTTCATCTTGCAAGTTAGAAATAAACATTCTTTGAAGGTCAACATCAGGAATCTTAATGTTTATTTGTGAATAAAGCATTTGATATCGTGCTATGAAATAAGTGACTTTCTCATCATTCTTTTGTTTACATTTCATTAGGTCAGCTAAAGTTATCTTGGGAACCATATGAATTTGAAAGTGGTTGTAAAAGGAATCAATAAGTTCATTAAATAAATGAATTGAATTATTCGGTAAGAAGCTAAACCACTATAAAGTAATATCTTTCAAAGATTTAGGGAAGAGTTTAGCCAAGAGATTATCTTCAAAGATGAAATCACTACATATGGTTGTATAAGCAAAAACATAGCTAACAAGATCTCCTTTCCCACCATATTTTCTCAAATCTAGGAACTTCTATACCTTGTGGCATTTATGCTCTTAATATCTCTAGGGATAATGGGTTGGTTTTGATGTATTGTGAAGGTTGGAAATTGTTGTTTTGACTTAGGGTTGTGATTTTTTATTGAAGGGATGCCATGTTTTGCAAAAGTGTGTTAATGATGGGATCATTGTTGGTATTATGAGATGGAGGGGACTATGGTGGAGTTGTGTATGTTTATGGAGGGCAAGTGAATTGAAGGTTTGTAAGGGGAGATGGTTGAGGAGGTATGATATTTGAATGAACAAAACTAGAAGGATTCCCAGTGGAAATACCTAAGGAAGTGTTGATATTATTGGTAGGATGAATGGTTGTACTAGTAACATGAGTACTAGTGTATGCAGAAATGGAGATAGGGATCGTAGAAGGAGGAATTGAAGTTCCACCTTGGATTTGAGTATACCCCCAAAGCTTGAGCACAACTAGTCATGGTAGACATGCTATCATTGATAAGATGATCTATACCTCATATAACCTCCATTCCCTTGTCAGTTTCAATCATTCTCCTTAGGTTATCTAAAGTAGAAATGACACTAGTATCCATGTTTTCATTATGCACAAAGTCTTGTAACTTTTCTAGGCCTTCATCCATTCTTTTTTATGTTTTCTTAAGAGACATGAAGAACATCATGCACATTGGTTGTAGGTAAGGAAGTCATTGGAAATGAGGTATTCATGTTATGATCCATAGAGGGTTGATTATCAATGCTATTAGAAAGAGAGTTAGAGAACCCAAGATCCACAAAAAATGGTGCATCATGGGATGAAATGAGTCTTGAATTGTTGATTATTTGAAATACTAAGAGGGGGGGTGAATCAATATTCTATAAAACCATTCAGCTATAAGCCATCCAATTACTAAAGCACATATTTAATACTAAACAAGAATGGAGACATTGAAATGATCATGACACCACAAAACACATCAACACCATATTTTTACATGGAAAACCCAAAATGGTAAAAAGCACAGTGAGGATTATCTCACAATATATTATATCCAAATACAGTATATTGCAGGGGCTCACTGCCAAGACTCATTGTCCTTAAAAGGCTCACAACTAGAATAGAAAGTTATATGGCTTACCACCAAAACACAAAATGGTATGGATCACTGCCAAAAATGTGAACTGATGGAATACACCTTCCATGTGCAAAGTTTAGTTCCAATGAAGCTCTAAATATGAAGTACTGCCCTACTTAGCAATCACATAACAATTCTTCTCTTATCCTTAACTTCTACCACTATATACCACTCACATCTAATAGATCATTTAAGCTCGCACATTCACTTATCTCTCATGCTTTTTCCTCACTACTACTCTCTATCTTTCAATTCCAAAACATATTGCATATATAAATAAATAAATTTCATACATCAATTAGGTCGGCCTAATTAGATGTAAACAAAAATAGCTATTTTTGGAACCATACAAAATTTATAACATCTTTTCACCTGTATAACACTCAGTTTCAAGTTAGTGTAGATCTGTAAAAGATTCAACTAAAATTTGCACTTGGTATAATTAATATTTTCAATACATATCATACATTGGGTCAACCTAGAGTAGGACCTAATCACAAAATCTCCAAACCAACACACGCTTCTAAAAATAAACACCTTCCAGATCTAATATTACTTAAGTTTCTCTTCTCATTAGCATAAGAGAGACTACCATTAGAGCCACAACATCAAAACATCATTCTCAAGAAAATGAAGAGTCTTCCACACTGGTATACTGAACAGAGAAATGACTGTAGTATACAAAGTTGAACTCTGTCATTGATAAATTTTTGTAAACAACACAAAAATTCTTGAGATCTTGAATATAGTTGTATGAATGAGTCATAATAATATGATTAAGAGAGTAGAGTCACATCTCTTCTTGTGGTGAAGTTCGGACTCAAAAACCAATGCACTAGACCATAACATTATTAGCAAAGAACACTTAACCAAACCTCTGATAGATCAACTTATGATATAGATGGTATTGTACTCTAAATATGCTTCCCACAATGTTGACATCAATGACAACACTGGAACAACCAAATCAACCTATGTAGGTACACTTCATACTCATGTTTAGACTTCCAAAAATCTCCCCCTTTGGCATTGATGGAAACATGCATATCAAAAACATTTTTCATGCCAATACAAAACCAAATTAATACTCTCCCTTTCAAAATTGATGCTCCTTGTTACAAAATTGTCCTTGAATTTCCAAAAATATTTTCCAAGAAAAATGATTTTATTCTTACTATCTACCTCTCCCCCTTTGACATCAATGACAAAGGTCATGCAGGGGTCTGGTATATTTCACTTGAATATATGTATGTATGCACCAAAATTGATAATAAAAAAGGATATGAAAAAGCTAACCTAAAGAAGAAGATCCCTTGAGACTCTTCAGGATATCCTGCCATGTAGCTTTACCTTCTTCCCACAAACCTTTTGTATTTGCAAGAGTCTTGTATAGTAATTCAATTTTTTTTAAAGAATTTATACCTTCTTCCATAGTATTCGGGTTGAGGTTTATTTCTGATAGACTACCAACACTCTCAAGAGCACTAGATATAGGAGTGTGTCTGAGTTTTACCAAATCTCTAAGTACCACATACTGCTTGATCACTTCTATTCTCTGATTTTGAAGACAACAAATTTTTTCCTAAAGTTGCACAATGTAGGACCATGTCTGATTGTCCCTATCATTTGCTAAGCTATAAACATCAGCTTGAGTGCTGAACCGAATTTCATTCTTCATATTTCATTTCTTGCATTTAATTTCCAATTAGACCAATTTAGGAAAAAAGATACTAACTCTTGAGCTTCTTTTTCACAATCTTGAACATCCTTTAATTCCTTAAAAACTCAATGGTGTGCATCTGCACATTTCTTCTTGATGCCTTCTAAATTTTCTTCTGCAGTCCTTGGTTCTGACCCATTTCCTATTTGTTCTTTTAATCCAAAGATGTATGCTTTCAAAGAATCAATCATACTCCTGATATTTTCCAAAGTGGATATAGATGAATTAAAGCTATCCCCAGGAGTCACTTCTTGTAAGTCCTTCAATTCTTCATCCAGGTCTTCTATGTTTGCACTTTCATGCTCATGTTGGGCTATCTCAAATTGACTTCCTTCTTGTTTAGTGAACTCTTGCTTAATATTGATTTTCCTCTTCTTTCCTGTTCTCTTTGTACTACCAGAGGCTTCAGTCATAGAAATTTCTTTTGCATCTATTATATTGGGGTCCTTGGGGATTTATAGAAGCACTTTTGCATACTGATTAAATTCTTCCTCATTTACTTTATAATCCAACTCAGAAATCCACACAATTCTTGACTCAACTGCTTCTATGTAACAAAAATCAGCAGAGACAAGGAAATTGATGTTTCCAGAGTATTTTTCCAAAACACTTTCTAGAATTCTTGTTCTCTTATTCATCCTCATCTGAAACATTCCAAAGAATTTTGTAAGATCAGTTTCTTGAGTATCTGAACCACCAAGATTTGTCATGATATTCCTTATCTAGTGTGCTATCAGTTCTGTATTTTTCCATTCAAACTTTCCAATAATTGGAAACTCCATAAAGTAAAAGAGTAAGTAAACTATTAAAGTGTCATACTAGAATGTACTCTTCTTATTCTTTTTGATTTCTTTCAAATTATTCATTAGGTGCTATTGAAGTAGCTCACATAGATCATAGTCTGTACCATTCTTAACTATATCAAATGCAATGTATGCAACAACATTAGAAATTGTATAGTCATTACTAGGTATGCAAATTTTATGTCCAATAAGCATTGCAACATACCGGATGACCAGATCTTCAATTGTACTCAAGACAGGTTCTTTTCCTTCAAGAGTCGCTCTAGTCATCTCCATTATCTATTGATCATTAACAGTCTTCCGCTTCGGTAATGGTCTAGAGGACCACAAACCAGTCACATCCCTTATAGCTTCTTTGGTTATCAAGTGTGCACCATCAATCCAAATAGATTCACCGTGAATCCTACTTAATACCATTCATTTGTACTTCTTATTGAATTCAAACAAAGGGAATTTCTGCCATACATCCAATTTATTTTCAACTATTGCTTTATATGTATCATAATTTTCTTCCAATTCATTCTTCCACAAAATACTTAATCAAACTAGTGACAATTCCTCAAATTTTTCGTAAATGTATGCATAAATAGCTTTAGTAGGTATCACTAAAAGGGGAATGCTAGAAAATGAACCTGCTGAATCTCCTAAATTTTTTTTCAGAGAATACCTCTTTAATTTAATTTGCAATTTTTCAGAAACATTCACAACCTTCAAACCATCCATTGCGTTAAAATAAAAAATTCTAGAAATGAATTGTGTAAGAAGAATACATTTGTAATTTTCTTCAGCATAGAATAGGGGTTTGATGTTGGGCTTCTGGAGCACACCTCAATTCCACTTCCTCTTCTTCAATTTGCATTTCCTTCACATCAAATGAATTTTTCTTATCAAATATATTTTAAGCTCCATGATTTGACCTGTATCAATAAATGTTGCAGAAAAATCTATCATTTGAATAGCAAGCCAACTTGCACATCACAATACTTCCTTTTGCAACTCTCTTTAATTTATTTATAAATCCTATTTTCCAAGACATATTTTCATGTCACAACTTGATACCTGGTATTTCAAGGGGTTTTTTGAAAATTTCTATTATTTCTCCCTAAAGCCTTTACATGTAAATGGGATCATTTGCATCGGGAGATGGCATAGATAAAATTGATAATTTAGATTCTCCTTCCTTTCTCCAAATCCTTTCCATCTCCTTCTTAACTTTTGTTAGATCAATCTTAATGATTGGTTCATATATCTTTACTAGATCGTTACTTCTCATATTTCTTCTTCTATAATCTCTAGAAAAGTATCTTGATTTGGTTGTAATCATAACAAACAATATTCTTCCATTCGAATTGTATTTTACTTAGTCTGTATTCACATTGGTTAGCCTTGTGCCCAAATGAATTGCATTGATAACAATATCCATTAAATGAATAAAATGTCTTGTTCAACTTTTGACTTCTACATTCCATATCTTTATGTCCTATTCTATTACACTTAAAACATCGACCAAAGAATGATAGAGTATTTTGATCCATTTTATCATTCTATTTTATCTTGTTCCCACAATCTTTTGCCCTATGTCCAAATCTATTACAAAATAAACAAACATCATTAAAGGATATGTACCTTTGTGCATTAGGTTGTCTAATAGGAATCCTCTCGGTATGTCCACCATTGCTTTGAGTCTTCATGTCAGAGGGGTGATTCACCTTTGAATTTTATCCTTCTTCAAATCCCAAATCACTTTTGTCCTTAAAGGGTCTTTGTCCTACAATCAGTTCATCTAGCATTGTAGAGATTACCAAAAATTTATCCTCATGTATTCTAGCCTTTTCCAATTCTGATTTTAGAATTTCCACTTCTTGCTCAAGCCTTGCATATTCATCCATCTTCCTTTGTATTTCAATTTTTTTATAGTCTTTAATTTTTCTCTTTTCTTCCAATTTCCTTTTTAGTTTAGTGATGTCCTCATCTTCTTTCTTTAGTTTATCCTTCAAATATTCATTTTATTTAGCAGAGATCTCTTTTAGAGGAATAAGAAATCTTTTATCTTTCATGTATTTGAATTCTAGGACCTTCCTCAAGCTATTGGATTTTTTAAGAGGAACCATGCTTTGATACCAATTGTTGATTATTCAAAATATCGAGAGGGGGGTGAATCAGTATTCTATAAAACCATTCAATTGTAAAGCATCCAATTATTAAAGCACATATAATAGAAAACATGAATGAATACATTGAAATGATCATGACACCATAAAGCACATCAACACCATATTTTTATGTGGAAAACCCAAAATGGGAAAAACCATAGTGAGGATTATCTCACAATATATTATATCCAAATACAATATATTACATGGGCTCACTTCTAGGACTCACTTTCCTTAAAAGGATCACAACCAAAATACAAAGTGATATGGCTCACTGCCAAAAATGTGAACTAATGGAATACACCTTCTATATGTAGAGTTCAGTTCCAACATGATGCTTTGAATATGAAGTACTGCCCTGCTTGGAAATCACATAACAATTCTATTATGATCCTTAACTTCTACCACTATATATGACTCACATCTGATAGATCATTTAAGCTTGAACATTCACTTATCTCTCATTCCTTTTCCTCGCTACTACTCTCTATCTTTCAATTCCAAAACATCTCACATATATATACAAATAAATTTCATACACCAATTAGGTCGGTCTAATTAGATGTAAACAAAAATAGCTCTTGTTTCCACCATACAAAATTTAAAACATCTTTTCACCTATGTAACACTTAGTTTCAAGTTGGCATAGATCTATAAAATATTCAACTAACATCAGCAAGGTATAATTAATCTTCTCAATACATATCATACATTGGGTCAGCCAAGAGTAGGACCTAATCACAAAATCTCCAAACCAACACACGCTTCTAAAAATAAACACCTTCCAGATTCGATATTACTTTACTTTCTCTTCTCATTAGCATAAGAGAGACTACCATTAGAACCACAATATTAGAACATCCTTCTCAAGAAAATGCAGAGTCTCCAACACTGGTATACTGAACAGAGAAATGATTTTAGTATACAGAGTTGAACTCTGTCATTGATAACTTCCTGTAAATAATACAAAACTTCTCAATATTTTGAATATATCTATATGAATGAGTCATAATAATATGATTAAGAGATCAGAGTCACATCTCTTCTTGCGGTGAAGTACGGACCCAAAAACCAACACATTGGACCATAACATTATTAGCAAAGAACACTTAACCAAACCTTTGATAGATCAAATTCTGGTATATAGATGGTATTGTACACTAAATATGCTTCCCATAATGTTTATATCAATGACAACACTAGAACAACCAAATCAGCCTATGTAGGTACACTTCATGCTCATGTTTAGACTTCCAACACGAACTACATCTCACAATAATATTGCTAATAGGAAACCAAGTTGTAAAGCTCATACAAGTTTTAGAAACTCAATGTCGACCCAAAATGGAAATAGGATAAAGGTGTAATGCAATTACCTAGAAAATTTGCAATTTTCAGATTCTAATCATGGTAATTTATTGATTACACTATGTAACAATCTAAAAATAAAGTTTTGTAAATGCAAATTTGATATCATACAACGCACTAACTTTACCAAATTAAGCTAGATATGATCAAATTGATGAAACAAAATTTTTGGAAACAATAACATAAATATGAAAGAATCACATAGAAATGCAGAATTGGATATTTTAATGCCCATAGAATCAGATTATGACTTGATCAAGGATTCATTCATCCTAGGGTGAATGGGTCCTAGATGAGGGTTTTGAAACAACTTTTTACAAATTTTTGAGTGCTTTTCAATGGTTTCCAAATTCAAGTTTGTTACAATAAGGTTCAGTTCGATTTTTTCTATGAAATGCAATGTGAAATGCAAGTGAAAATTATGACAAAATGACAACCTAGAAAATCTAGTTTGATATGCAATTTTTGTTTTAATTTTCAAATAAAAGTTAATATGATGTATATGATATGCAATATGACTGATGTTTTTTATGTTTTTCAAATTTAAAGAATGCAAAATATGCAATCCTAAAACCTTAAATGAAATGAAAAGGTAAGACACCCTAAATGAGACCTAATTCAATGTAAAGAGATGCAAATGAATGAAATATCTAAATATAGGATGTAAAGGAATCCAAAATAAAATCAAAGGTTGGGTTCACCGAATGAAATTATGAAAAATAGGTTGGGGAAAAATTGGATCAAGTATGTTGCACCTATTTTCCTTATTTCATTCAAAATATGTACTATAATGTGCAAATGTGAAACCACAACCAAATCTAACCCAACTAATAGTCAAAAGGTAGATCTGGAAATGGTAAAATTCAGTGTACCTTTCACCAAAAGTGTTTTTTTAGTCCTCACTAAGGACTCATTCGCCCTATGGAAAATGGGTCCTCACTAGAGCTCCTAAAAATCAATTTCTGGGTTTTATTCTTCTATGTCTACACTCCTAGATTCTAGTTGGTCATTGTCAAAAATCTGAAAATAAAACCTATGGCTCATTTTCCATGATTTGACAACTTTTCTTGCAACTTTGAAAACTTTGCAACTTTCTTCAATTTTTCTCTCCAAATGATCTTCAACCTAAAAGTTGAAATCACACATCAAAGAGAGAAAAATGTTGTTTTGTTAGGGATTAGGGGTATTCTTTAGTCAAACCCTATTTTGGTAATTAAACTTTGAAATGAATAAAAGCACGAATGAATGATGAATGAACATGTTCAATATGTAATAACTCACCAAACCTCAATTGAAACCTTGGAGTATAAATCTACAAACTTGCATGAAGTGGCCTCAATGAATGTAGCTATTGATCTTGAAACTTGGTAATACCTTTGAATATGCTTGATTAGATATTGAACACTACATCAACACATTAGCTCAAACAACATGCATGATGCAATATATCTTTGACATGATAATGTAATCTTGATTGTTGCAATAATATTCTAGAAATGTACCCTTGGATGCCTTAGAAATGCTCTTGAATGCTCCTATAATACTCTTGTGAAAGTACTCTTGATTGCTTATTGTAGACACATGAAATTAGCATCGTGCACTCAATTAATTCATATTCATCCACTCATCAGGTGAATCAAATTCATTAAATTCAATCTCCTAAGGCCATCCATTTAAATTAAATAAATCAACTTTGTTTAATTTAAGTCTCACATCCCCCTTTTAATTAAATAAACCAAACTTCATTTAATTAAATCCCAAATTCATATTCCATCCCTTTTGATTTAAATAAATCAAAGTATTTAAGTCAAATGAGTCAAAAGCATCTAATCATCATCTTAATTAATCAAATCCATGATTAATCTAATCTAATCACCCATCACATCCTCTAGCTTTTCCCACTTGCACCAATAAAGCATTTTAATTCATTTATTAAAATCACCATTTTCCCTCAACAAAGCATCTTTTGAGAATATTCTTCAAGTTTGAATTTGAAAGAAAGTGGACTTGTCCCTTCTAACATGGCAATAACTTCCCTCTTACATGTCCCCCACTTGGCATTAAATTCATTTTCTCTCCCTCCAACAAGCCAAATTTGAATTTGAAAAAGGCCAACCAATCTCATTTATTGGCACATTGACCAAAACTTGCACATTCCTCAACCACTCACAAGGTGACAAGTGGCTTCATCTCATTGGCTAAAACATTATCCCACATTGCTCTCTTTTGAGCACTCTTAGCATTTAAGATTCTATAAGTAGGAGCCTCATTCTTCAGCAATCCATCCACAATCCTCATGCAAAGTTACTCTCTTCAATGGAGAGCTAATTTTGTCCACTCCACAATCTTAGTATCTTATGCACAAATACATCATTGTCATTTGAATCCATATCATCTTCATAGCATTTCATGTCATTTTTGTCATTTAGCTTAGCAAGGATTGGGAAAGGGATTCTTTCCACATCAAAGAAGCACCAATCAACTATGGGATAGATATGTATCTTGCTTTTATGCTCTCAATTAGTTTGTGTTGTTATCTTGTTTATGAAGGCATGATGCATTATTTCATAGGAGCATTTAGTAAGTTTGTGTGAACTAACCTTCGTTATGGAGTTTAGAATATTTGCAGATTTTATAGGTGTTTCACTTATGAAGATCTAAGATTATATAGGATGAAACATAGTGAAATAACCTTGTATTCATACTTATCTTAAGATTAATTCTTTAAATTCAAATATCACAAGCTGACATTGAATTATGGATTTTAAATCATTAAAATACTGCCAAAAGCATATCTAAAAGATGGGTCCTAGGTCTAAATGAGGACCCACTTGCCATAGGGTGAATGGGTTCTAGGCCACTTAGGACACACATTGGACAAGGTGAAATGTTATGTAAAATCAAGGTCATAGGACTAAGTGAGGACCCATTCGCCCTATCTAGGTCACCTACCTAGGACACACATCTTCCAAATTTAAGTGTTGTGAAATGGAATTTATGAATGTCCGGTTTTATCCCTCAAAATTTGCATTTAATTAGGCTTGGATTTGAATTAAAGGGGGAAATTAAGGAAAATTAACCTCAATCAATTAATAAAGCCCTAGATAATTGTTAATGTGTAAAGTTACACCTTACAACATCAAAAACAAGGCACAATTAAGTCCATTTTATTTAGAAGGGACCTAAACTTAATGTGAATGTGTAAAACACATTACAACACTAAATTAAGGCAACATTAAGCTTATTTTATTATTAATTATTCCCAAATTAAGTGTGAAAAAGTTTTAATTTTTCCTACACTACACTTGGTAACCTCTAGAGGCTTAAAGGTTGCACATTCGATTAGACAAGATGTTGTTTAACCTCATCAACCTAAGTACACTTAAGTATAGTGAATAGATTAATTATTCACATAGTTAAAAAGTTTTAATTTTCTCATACATGGGTAGGCAGATTTAATTAAATTTGTTATCTTGAGAAGGCGTATCCTTTATGTTATGTAGAGAATTAAGTTTTACTTCATTTGATCCAAAAAACCACCTTCAATTAAGGGTCATGAGTGTAATAATAGGGCACCATCATATATGATCAAATAATTCATATTCAATATATATAAAATTTAACTTGGCTAGACGTGATAGTTTTTTAAGCGGCATTTGAATTTTGATAACTTGTGATGCCTTACATTTTGGGTACATTTCACTCAACAAACATTTGTTGTCCAAAAAGTCACGCTATAGAAGGTGAAGAGACAAAAGGGGCCACATGGGAGTGATAGGGCACATGATTAATTTGAAGAAAAAACTAAGATTTTCCAAGCCCCTTCTCAGCCACAAGGGAATGATGGAGAAGATTGGGGTTACATATGTGAAATAAAAAATGCTCAAATGAAATTCAATAGGCTATGTTTGAAAAGATAGAAATTAATATGATGTTGCATAGAGGTAAAGCTATGTGATGAAGAAAAGAAAAGGGCATTGTATATAGATAAAGGTAGATTTGGTGCATGAAATAGAAAAAAGAAACTTAGGGTACATAAAGTGTGTGTGGGGAATTATCTCATAAGAGGGTGTTTTATGGAATGTGGCAGTCAATTTTACTTAGGAATGTAGATTTAAATGCATATAATTTAGGTGGAAAGGCCACACTAGTTGAGAAGGGAAGATGATTGAATGCTAAGTACAAGGGGTCGATACGAGTGGAGTATTAATATAGGAAGATGCCAATAACTCTACACACCCATACAAAGGAAAATAACCATTATAAAGAAGTTATGGAAGATTAAGGAGAAAATTGGATGTCCGAGAAGGATGAGGACAAGAAATGACAATTGAATTTAATTTGTAAATGAATTAATAAAATCATAGTTTGCTAGTAATCCTTATTTGATTGAATATTTAATTGACGTAGAGTATTTCCTGTGAGTGTGATTCTATGTTTGCAAATGGTGTTTTGGTAGAGGGGAGTACCCTTTGTATCATCAGCCCAAATCCTTTGTTCTAGACCAACACCACTCAACATACTCCTATCCTTCTCCATTAGTGTCCTCTTCATTCTTTCTACAACTCCATTCTGTTGTGGAGAATATAGAGTTGTCTTTTGTCTATGAATATCACAGTATTTAAAAAATCTATCAAAATCATTAGAGCTAAATTTACCAACATTATCAATCCTCAAACATTTTATTTTCTTTCCAAGCTACAACTCAACCTTTGCTTTAAATTATTTAAATTGACTGAAAACATCATATTTACTCTTTAAAAAATATACCCATGTCCTACTATAATCATCAATAAATGAAACATAATAAGTGGATTTTCCAATTGAAGTAACATCTATAGGACAAAACACATCAAAATGAATAAGATCCAATACACCACAAGATTTATGAGAACTCAAGTAAAACTGAGCACAATTTTTTTTTCCACAAATGAATGCTCACAAAAATCCAATTCAAGATTACAATAAAAAAACCCTTCAACAAGGTTTTTATTTCTCAAGGTCTTTAGATCCTTTTCTCCAATGTGACCAAGTCTTTGGTGGCATAACATAGTTTTCTTTGTAGGTAACTTTGATTAAGAAGAAAAAGCACCCTTGGGTACCTAGAAGCCATGCCAATCTATTTAAGATGAAACTCTCACCTCTTCCAATGGAGTAGCCATAGAATTGATTTTCACATAAATACTATTGCACTCAACAATGCATGCATCAAGCTTATACAATGTGCCATATTTGACACCTCTAGCAATCACCATAGCACCTCTAACCATATTGCATCCTACATCAAAAAATACTACCTACACACCTACATCTATTAGTTTTATCATAGATAACAAATTTCATGCTAAGCCAAGGATAGGAAAACACACCATTAATCCTTTAATTCTACCATCAGGAAACTTGACTCTAACTTTACTAGAGCCAATAGTATTTAAATGTGAATCATCACCCAAGTAGACCTTACCTCCATCAAATTATTCACATTAAAAAAACCAATCTCTAGTAAAGGTCATATGGAGAGATGCACCCGAGTCTATTAACCATGCATCATTACTTGCATGAGTTTCCAAAGCTGTAATGAATTCATCAACATCTTCCTTCTTGAACTCAAAATTAGAATCAGATCTCTTATTTTTCTTTTTCTTTCCTTCTTTGTAGTCCTTATGAATATGTCTAGGCTTACTATAACTCTAGTGCAAATAACTTTGGACATTCCAAGAGATTTGGATCTCTTCTTGGACTTGTATTTATCATGCTTCTCATTCTTCTTTCCTTTTTCCTTAGGTCTTCCATAAAAATTTAGGGCCTCCTTGGCACTGATGGATACCTTCCTCATATATTTAGAAAGAAAATAACCCACCACATATTTAGTCTTTGAGATAACAGAAGTAATTCCAATAGCCATTACATGAGAATCCCACAAATCAGGAGAAGAACAAAGAAAGATTTGACATTTGTCATCCTCATCCATTTTGACACTAAATGATGTCAATTGAGCCAAAAATGTATATTGAATGCTTCCAGGTGGTCTATAATTCATCCACCATCTTCCACTCTCAAGGAATATAATTTCTTCTTCAAGAAAATATCATTGACTAAAGATTTGGCTTGATACACATCAGTAAGCTTCTTCTATAGTTTTTATGCAAAGGTCTCTTCATGGACATTAATTAAAAGAAAGTCTTCCAAGCACAATTTGATTAGACCCTTGGCTTTATGGCCCATAACATCATATTGAGTAGCCAAAGTAGGATTTGTAGAACTTGAAACATTCTCATCAACAACATCCCATAGATCTCAATCTATCAACAGATCCTCCATCTTCAGCTTCCACATCTCAAAAATACTTGCAGAGCAAGCTTCACACATGAGTATCACCAACTAGAGATCCAAAGGCAACATGACCACTATCAGAATCTCAAAATACATCACAATACATAGTCATAATACAATACCCTCATAAAATAAGGTTACCTTCTAGGGAAAGTCAAGCCAACAAAATATCGATCGTCAGATCTGAGACCTAATGTTGAACGGTTTAGATTTACAATAATAAAATAAACATAAAATTTGGCTTCTAAGGTCATTTCCCTTGAGCTCCTACTAGGGTGCATGAGCCCTAGACCCCCTGTGGGGGGTACCCCCCCCATCGCATTCCCTTGCGTTGACCTATCAATAATACCTTATGGATTTGCAAGGTTGAGACACATTTTCTAAACAATTAGAGTTATGGATATACCCTCCCCAACATGAATCTCTTCTCAGGTCTAATTCTCTCTATCTCTATCAAGATGTAAGACTTCCTTCTATTGCCATACTTTTTTACCATTTGTTGTTTCCACTAGGTCCCTTATAAAAACTTTGGAGTTCCTTATGCCATCATGTCTCATCACCAACCCAACATACAAACCTTCCTATTCTTACCAAATTTATTGCCCTTATCCAACTACCACCCCACATGAAGAGAGTATCATTGACATGTATGAAAGGTTGATTTCACTTGCTATAGGCTTCTAACTAGTGCTACCATTCATCCTAGTACCATTGAAACCAAACCACGTGAACTTTTAGTGAGGTAAGTGACAAGTGATCCAACAACTAACATTAATACGATAATTAAGATTTGAACCCCAAAGGGACTCCATGCCATAATCACTAAGGATATTTGTAGGTTATAAGGGATCCTCTCCCACACCTTCCAAGCTCATTTCTATACAATCAGATGTCATGTATTGTTCCCTCAAGTTGTTATAGAGATACACAATCATGGCTCATTATTTTGTGATGAATGTATTTTTCTCTAATATAGTTGTGATAGCAGGGTAAGTACAAGAAGTTGAGTCCACAAAATATGGAATTTTTTTCCTTAGCCAAAAAATGAAATTGGCATTACAAAAACGGGATCCCAATTTTCATAAATAGGATCCCGAGCCTAAATTCCAATTGGGATCCCATTTGTTAAAGGGTCCTGAACCAATGGATGCAAAACGGGATCCCGATTATTACAAAATGGGATCCCGATTTGTAAAAACCTGGATCCCGTTTTGTAAAAAATGAGATCCCATTTTAAGATGATATTTAAAAAAAAAACAAACGAAACTCATTTCATTCTACATGGGATCCTGAATTGGCAAGGGTGGCAACGACAGTGTAACGACCTCCAAGTGCACCTCCACCCCCATTTTTTTGTTTTTTTGGTGTTTTATTGAAAATTTTAATACAATAATAGATTTTAGCATGTTTTTTTCCAATTTATTTAGCGTTTTATGTATTTTATTTCCTATAACAATATAAATGATGATTTGTAGAAATAGATGAAAAAATGCAATGAAACCTAAAGATATTGAATAGAAAGGAAAAAAATCAACCTTAAATTGTATTTTAAAAACAAAATTTAGCTTTTGAAACCTAAATTGTTCAATCAAACCAAAAAAAATTGCATTTGAAAACCCTAATTGAAAGGAAACAAAAAATTTGCATTTCAAAACCCTAAATTGAAATGAAATAAAAAAATTTGCATTTCAAAACCCTAAATTGAAATGAAATAAAAAATTTGCATTTCAAAACCCTAAATTGAAATGAAATAAAATTGCATTTCAAAACCCTAATCAAGCTTTTTGAAACCCCTTAAATTCAAATCAAACAAAAAAATTAGATTTGAAAACCCTAGTTTGAAATGAAACAAAAAAAATTGCATTAAAACCCTAATTGCATAGATTGAAACCCTAAATTGAATTGAAATAATTTTTTTCTAAAACCCTAAATTGAAATCAAACAAATCATTTTGCATTTGAAAACCCTATTTTCCAGCTCAAGAATATTTGATAATTTAGAAAAAAAATCATTTGCATTGCTTAAATGTTTTAAATTTCATTTGCATTGTATGGAGAAAACAATATGTTAAACTTTACTTTCGATGTTAAATTATAATTAGATTATAAAACAACATGTTAAAGAATAGTTACAATTCATAAATTTTATCAAAACTTGTTTGCAAATTTATTTAGCAAATTCCTAAATCCTTGTACTTTCCATTTCCATTTGTCACTTAATTAGATAATATTTGCATTCATTTCTATTTTATGTTTTGATCTCTCTTAGTCATGCCTTGTTTCCATTTCTTGTTTGCATGTGTTGTCTCTTGTCTTTCGACAATATTAACCCTCATTCTAGTCAATTAGTTGTTAATTAGGCTTCTAGTTTAGTCTAAAATGTCAATTTGCACTAGTTACCTAGACACTAAAAGAATCTAAATATTTTTCTTTTCTTTCTTTTAGGTTCTTTCAATTCCAAACAATCCAAAATAAAATACTTGATTCAACATTAACTAATTTTATATTATACATTTTATATCATAAAATTCATTTAAGTGGGAAATATTAATGAAAAAAATATTAAATAAAATAATCTTATATTCAATTAAAAAAATATCCAGTTAAAATATACATCAAAATCAATCTTAATAATGCATAATTATGTGTTTCTATTATGAAAATAGTCAATTTATTCATAAAATAAAAAATATTCATAAACTAGCCACTAACTTGCAAGTCCAGTATTCCAAGGGCCACCCAAACTTCACCCTAATTTCCCTAAACCCTAAACCTTGAACTCTAAAATCTAAACCCTAAACACTAAAGCATTCATTTTGTCCTAGGACCTTAAAATGAAATTTGGTTGCCTTAGGAAACTCCACCAAATTTTATTCCCTTGAGCCATGGCATTTTGTGCTAGGACCTTACTACATAGATCCCCTTAAGCCATCCTATTACCCTAAACCCTAAATCCATCATTTTTTCCTAGGCCCTTAATGAAATTTGGTTGGCTTGGGAAACTTCACCAAATTTTATTCACTTGAGCCATGTAATTATATCCTAGGACCTCACTAGACATAGATCCCATTAAGCCATCCTATCACCCTAAACTATAAATAAATGTCTTAAGGGGTCCTAATATGACATTTCTTAAGGGGATCAAAGAAGTTCTCAAAATTTGGTGAAGTTTCCCAAGGAAACCAAATTTAACAATAATAAGATCATGCAAGATTATAATATGAATAAGATTTCATGATCTAGGTTGGTCAGTCGAAACAAGAGCTATCTAAATCAACTATTCCACAAGAAAATGTTATTCACTAACTTACAAGTCCATTATTCCAAGGGCCACCCAAACTTCACCCTAAGTTCCCTAAACCCTAAATCCTAAACTCTAAAGTCTAAACCCTAAACACTAAAGCATTCATTTTATCCTAGGACCTTAAAATGAAATTTGGTTATCTTAGGCAACTCCACAAAATTTTATTCCCTTAAGCCATGTCATTTTTTCCTAGGACCTTACTACATAGATCCCCTTAAGCCATCCTATTACCCTAAACCCTAAAGCCATTATTTTTTCCTCAACCCTTAATGAAATTTGGTTGCCTTGGGCAACTTCACCAAATTTTATTCACTTGATACATGTCATTTTTTCCTAGGACCTCACTAAACATAGATCCCCTTAAGCCATCCTATCACCCTAAACCGTAAATCAATGTCTTAAGGGGTCCTAATATGACATTTCTTAAGGGGATCGAATAAATTCTCAAAATTTGGTGAAGTTTCCCAAGGAAACCAAATTTAACAATAATAAGATCGTGCCAGATTATAATATGAATGAGATAAATCGTGATCTAGATTGATCGATTTATAGTTTAGGGTGATAGGATGGCTTAAGGGGATATATGTCTAGTAAGGTCCTAGGATGAAATGAGATGGCTCAAGTGAATAAAATTTGGTGAAGTTGCCTAGGACCTTAATGAAATTTGGTTGCCTTGGGCATCTTCACCAAATTTTATTCACTTAAGCCATGTCATTTTGTACTAGAACCTTACTACATAGATCCCATTAAGCCATACTTTAGGATGTCTTAAGGGGTCCTAATATGACATTTCTTAAGGGGATCAAATAAGTTCTCAAAATTTGGTGAAGTTTCCCAAGGAAACCAAATTTAACAATAATAAGGTCATGCAAGATTATAATATGAATGAGATTTCATGATCTAGGTTGATCAATTTATGGTTTAGGGTGATAAGATGGCTTAAGGGGATCTATGTCTAGTAAGGTCCAAGGACAAAATGACATGGCTCAAGTGAATAAAATTTGGTGAAGTTGCCTCAGACCTTAATGAAATTTGGTTTCCTTGGGCATCTTCACTAAATTTTAGTCACTTAAGCCATATCATTTTGTACTAGGACCTTATTACATAGATCCCCTTAAGCCATCCTATTACCCTAAAACCTAAATCCTAAACTCTAAACCATAAACCCTTAAGCATTCATAAATTGTCCTATATTAATAGTTAATTGTTTTTTCATTCAAGTAACATGACTTAGACATAAATGAGGCTTACACATTTTATCATTTGTATTCAATTAGGTCATTTATATTGAAAAGTTTAAGGGTATTTCGTAAACATGTATCTTACATTTTGAAATTACAAATCTAATGCAAGTTCACTTATATCTTAGAGATCACATGGATCGATTCAATAATATTCATAATCCACCTCCACACCATCCATCTCTACCACCTTCACCTTCACCTCCACCCACTCCACCTCATAACCCCCCACCTCCACCACCCAAAATCAATGGTGCTCACTTGCAATCACAAATCAATACCAATGTTAGAACCATCCAAGATCAAATCAATATTATTCAAAATGAAGAATGTATCGCACCACCTGTGAGGATGTTTGCATAAAGGATGCAAAATGTTGTTGATGTTGTTAGGGCTATGGATGGGATCTTAGATGAGCATCGAAAATGGATAGAGGAGAGGAGAACTTCTAATTTTGAAAAGGAAAACAAAAAGAAATGAAGAGATGCAGTAGAGAGCCACAATAGTTTATAAATTAAGACAATGATCTTATAGTTATGAATTTATGAATTTGGCTGGATGGATATTTCTAGTGACGTGAATTTATGATTTTGGTTGGATGGATATTTTTAGTGACATGAATTTATGAATTTGATAGAATTTATGAACTTATAATGATGAATTTATAATAGTATATATTTTATGACTATCTACTAGATCATGATTTCTCCTGTTGGAAAAATGTAAAATATATATATATATATATATATATATATACATTATTTTCATTTTTGTGTTGCTATCATTTCTATAATGAAATAAGAAGCTTATATTTTTTCTCAAGCTAGGTTGAGATGATTTAGGGTTGAAAAAAAAAATGAAGCATATTTAAGGATAGATAATGTTGTGAAAATATTAATCTAATTTAGAGTTTATAAAGTTGAATTGTTGCAAGTAAACATTTCAACAAATTTATGGTCTATATGGTTTAAATATTTAAATATGTTAAAATCATTTGCCTTAAATCTAGCACAAGACATTACATGTGATTTCTAGTACGAATATATTCTTGATGACATGGCCACATTTGGACTTTGGGGTGTGACTTCTTCCACCCATTACTTTTTTTAATATGTAATATACTCTTTATACAAGTAATATAAAACCCTTATATTTCTCTCATTTTCCATGAGTGATAGCTAAACTTTTGGCGAGATATTGTTATTGTCTTATTTAAATTGTTAGCTTATACTTTTCCCACTTGCAAGACTAACATTTGTATAATCGATGTAATTTTAGTTGAACTTCCACCTACACATTCCCACAACCAAAACAAAGATGAAAACTACAATATTTGGAAAAAAAAGTTTAATAAGTATACAAATAGTAAATATTTATCATTTATGGAATAGTAAATATATTATTATTTTACAATCTAATCCAAGGGATAAATAATAAATTAATTTTTTTAAATAAATACATACATATATGTGTGTGTATACATACATACATACATACAAATTATTGAAGCATTAATGTGCCTCTTGACTTATTATGAATTGAAGTGCATAATTTCAATATAATCCTCACTACAATCATAATAAGTATTCATAATATGAATTATGATATATGAATAGAATGGAAGATGGAAGGTGAATGAAAAGTGATTGAATTTGTTTAGACACCAACAAGTTGTCATAGTGTAAGAAAGGATTCATTAAATTCCTTTCCTACCACTTAGGTTCGATGTGCTAATAATTCCTTTTTAGTTTTCCAACTCTTAGCATCACCACCATAATGCTAACAAAATCATTTTTTTTTTCAAAATGCGGCCCTTTCTATGTTGGATTCTATGGAGAAAAACAAACAAATTTGAAACAAAAACTTCACAAATTCAGCTTTAATTTTTCAAATACTTTTTTGGAATTTTACACTAAAAAATAAACACTAGTGATAGAAAGATAAAATAAAATAATTTCTTTGTTTTTGATTAAGGGTAAAACAGGTTTTGATGGGGCTCCAAAACCCAGTACAATGGGTTTTACAGGGACCTGAAACCCAAACAAAGAAAGAGCTGCATAAAGGATAAGACATAGACCAACATCGGCCTAAAAAACAACCATAAAGAGAATAACAACACTAAGTGAGCTACATGAAACATGAAAAGAAGGGGCCTGAAACTCAGTAAAAAATAGGTTAAAATAGGGACCAAAAACCCTTAGATAACCTTTAACATCATTTGAATCCTCCAGGCGTCAGCAAACCAACTGCTTAGAACATTCAAATCTATTCCTAGAAGATTAACCAGTAAGTCCGAAAAACCCCACCTCAACAGGGGCTTTAGGATACATAATAGAAAACTACAAGATATCAGCTTCCCTGCAACACAAACTCACCTGATAGCAGAAAAATGACTCCAACTCCACCTTTAAAGGAGTGAGCTCCCCTCTATTGGAGAGGATGACATGACTAGTTAAACCACTATATCCAGAACACTCTAGCATAATCAACCTCCACCTCCATTGAAGAACCACCCACCTCAATAGGAATAGCAATAGACGGAACCAAAAACCTTCACCTCCCATCTCCACCTCAAAAGGAGATAAATCCATATCCATAGGATCTGAGGGGAAAGCCGATACATTAGGAAAACAAGCGGCCATAGCATCGTTTGGAAAACTCTGCATCAGAAAAAAACTATGGACCAAGACAAGAATCCCAAATAATAACCACAAATCCACCTTAACCAATAGCAAAAAGGAAACTAGAACAACCACCACTACTAATTAAAACTTCAACAGTAACAACAACTGGGGCAGCATAATCAACCCAGCCAGAAACAACCCACCAAAAATAGAGGTTTTTAACTCATCCTTTGGCTCCAACATGAAGAGGGTCTTAAGAGAAACACAACCCCTTATAGGCTTCTCAAAGTAGACAAAAAATAGAAAAATAAACTTCAGAAAGCTATAACACAAATATAAACTAGGTTGCTCCATAAAGGGAGACCATAAAGGCCAAGAGGATCGAGGGTGAAAAATTTGCACCACATCCTCAGGAACAACACTCAC
>VDFB02000008.1:160620172-160765332 GCA_007258455.2 Sequoia sempervirens
GACTCACTGTCCTTAAAAGGATCACAACCAAAATATAAAAAAATATGGCTCACTGCCAAAAATTTGAACTGATGGAATACACCTTCTATATGTAGAGTTCAATTCCAACATGATGCTTTGAATATGAAGTACTGCCCTGCTTGGAAATCACATAATAAATTTGCTATGATCCTTAACTTCTATCCCTATATACGACTCACACCTGATAGATCATTTAAGCTTGAACATTCACTTATCTCTCATTCCTTTTCCTCGCTACTACTCTCTATCTTTCAATTCCAAAACATATCACATATATATACAAATACATTTCATACACCAATTAGGTTGGCCTAATTAGATGTAAACAAAAATAGCTCTTGTTTCCACCATACAAAATTTAAAACATCTTTTCACCTATATAACACTTAGTTTCAAGTTGGCATAGATTTATAAAAGATTCAACTAACATCCGCAAGGTATAATTAATCTTCTCAATACATATCATACATTGGGTCAGCCAAGAGTAGGACCTAATCACAAAAGCTCCAAACCAACACACGCTTCTAAAAATAAACACCTTCTAGACTCAATATTACTTTAGTTTCTCTTCTCATTAGCATAAGAGAGACTATCATTAGAACCACAATATTAGAACATCCTTCTCGGAGTCTCCCACACTGGTATACTAAATAGAGAAATGACTGTAGTATACATAGTTGAACTCTGTCATTGATAACTTCCTATAAATAATACAAAATTTCTCAATATTTTGAATATATCTATATGAATGAGTCATAATAATATGATTAAGAGATCAAAGTCACATCTCTTCTTGCGGTGAAGTACGGACCCAAAAAAAAATGCACTAGACCATAAAATTATTAGCAAAGAACACTTAACCAAACCTTTGATAGATCAACTTCTGGTATATAGATGGTATTGTACACTAAATATGCTTCCCATAATGTTTATATCAATGACAACACCAGAACAACCAAATCAGCCTCTGTAGGTACACTTCATGCTCATGTTTAGACTTCCAACACGAACTACATCTCACAACAATATTGCTAATAGGAAACCAAGTTGTAAAGCTCATACAAGTTTTAGAAACTCAATGTCAACCCAAAATGGAAATAGGATAAAGGTGTAATGCAATGACCTAGAAAATTTGCAAATTTTCAGATTCTAATCATGGTAATTTATTGATTACACTATCTAACAATCTGAAAATAAAGTTTTGTAAATGCAATTTTGATATCATACAATGCACTAACTTTACCAAATTAAGCTAGATATGATCAAATTGATGAAACAAAATTTTTGGAAACAATAACATAAATATGAAAGAATCACATAGAAATGCAGAAATGGATATTTTAATGCCCATAGAATCAGATTATGAATTGATCAAGGATTCATTCATCCTAGGGAGAATGGGTCCTAGATGAGGGTTTTGAAACAACTTTTTACAGATTTTTGAGTGCTTTTCAATGGTTTCCAAATTCAGGTTTGTTACAATAAGGTTCAATTCGATTTTTTCTATGAAATGCAATGTGAAATACAATTGCAAATTATGACAAAATGACAACCTAGAAAATCTAGTTTGATATGCAATTTTTGTTTCAATTTTCAAATACAAGTTACTATGATGTATATGATATGCAATATGACTGATTTTTTTTATGTTTTTCAGATTTAAAGAATGCAAAATATTCAATCCTAAAACCTTAAATGAAATGAAAAGATAAGAAACCCTAAGTGAGACCTAATTCAATGCAAAGAGATGCAAATGAATGCAATATCTAAATATAGGATGTAAAGGAATCCAAAATAAAATCAAAGGTTGGGTTCACCGAAATGAAATTATGAAAAATAGGTTGGGGGAAAATTGGATCAAGTATGTTGCACCTATTTTCCTTATTTCATTCAAAATATGTACTATAATGTACAAATGTGAAACTACAACCAAATCTAACCCAACTAATAGTCAAAAGGTAGATCTGGAAATGGCAAAATTCAGTATACCTTTCACCAAAAGTGTTTTTTTAGTCCTCACTGAGGACTGATTCGCCCTATGGAAAATGGGTCCTCACTGAGGACTCATTCACCCTATGGAAAATGGGTCCTCACTAGAGCTCCTAAAAATCAATTTCTGGGTTTTATTCTTCTATGTCTGCACTCCCAGATTCTAGTTGGTCATTGTCGAAAAGCTGAAAATAAAACCTATGGCTAATTTTCTATGATTTGACAACTTTTCTTGCAACTTTGTAACTTTCTTCATTTTTTCTCTCCAAATGATCTTCAACCTAAGAGTTGAAATCACACATCAAAGAGAGAAAAATGTTGTTTTGTTAGGGATTGAGGGTATTCCTTAGTTAAACCCTATTTTGGTAATTAAACCTTGAAATGAATAAAAGCACGAATGAATGATGAATGAACATGTTCAATATGTAATACCTCAATTGAAACCTTGGAGTATAAATCTGAAAACTTGCATGAAGTGGCCTCAATGAATGTAGATCTTGATCTTGAAACTTGGTAATACCTTTGAATATGCTTGATTAGATATTGAACACTACATCAACACATTAGCTCAAACAACATGCATGATGCAATATATCTTTGACATGATAATGTAATCTTGATTGTTGTAATAATATTCTACAAATATGCCCTTGGATGCCTTAGAAATTCTCTTGAATTCTCCTATAATACTCTTGTGAAAGTACTCTTGATTGCTTATTATAGACACGTGAAATTAGCATCGTGCACTCAATTAATTCATATTCATCCACTCATCAGGTAAATCAAATTCATTAAATTCAATATCCTAAGGTCATCCATTTAAATTAAATAAATCAAATTTGTTTAATTTAACTCTTACATCTCCCTTTTAATTAAATAAACCAAACTTCATTTAATTAAATCCCAAATTCATATTCCATCCCTTTTGATTTAAATAAATCAAAGTATTTAAGTCAAATGAGTCAAAAGCATCTAATCATCATCTTAATTAATGAAATCCATGATTAATCTAATCTAATCAACCATCACATCCTCTAGATTTTCCCACTTGCACCAATAAAGCATTTTAATTCATTTATTAAAATCACCATTTTCCCTCAACAAAGCATCTTTTGAGAATATTCTTCAAGTTTGAATTTGAAAGAAAGTTGACTTGTCCCTTCCAGCATGGCAATAACTTCCCTCTTACATGTCCCCCACTTGGCATTAAAGTCATTTTCTCTCCCTCCAACAAGCCAAATTTGAATTTGAAAAAGGCCAACCAATCTCATTTATTGGCACATTGACCAAAACTTGCACATTCCTCAACCACTCACAAGGTGACAAGTGGCTTCATCTCATTTGCTAAAACATTATCCCACATTGCTCTCTTTTGAGCACTCTTAGCATTTGAGATTCTATAAGTAGGAGCCTCATTCTTCAACAATCCATCCACAATCCTCATGCAAAGTTACTCTCTTCAATGGAGAGCTAATTTTGTCCACACCACAATCTTAGTATCTTATGCACAAATACATCATTGTCATTTGAATCCATATCTTCATAGAATTTCATGTCATTTTTATCATTTAGCTTAGCAAGGATTGGGAAAGGGCTTCTTTCCACATCAAGCACCAATCCACTATGGGATAGATATGTATCTTGCTAAATTATGCTCTCAATTAGTTTGTGTTGTTATCTTGTTTATGAAGGCATGATGCATTATTTCATAGGAGCATTTAGTAAGTTTGTGTGAACTAACCTTCGTTATGGAGTTTAGAATGTTTGCAGATTTTATAGGTACTTAACTTATGAAGATCTAAGATTATATAGGATGCAACATAGTGAAATAACCTTGTATTCATACTTATCTTAAGATTAATTCTTGAAATTCAAATATCACAAGCCGGCATTGAATTATGGATTTTAAATCATTAAAATACTGCCAAAAGCATATCTAAAAGATTTGTCCTAGGTCTAAATGAGGACCCATTCGCCATAGGGTGAATGGGTTCTAGGCCACTTAGGGCACACATTGGACAAGGTCATAGGACTAAGTGAGGACCCATTTTCCCTATCTAGGTCACCTACCTAGGACACACATCTTCCAAATTTAAGTGTTGTGAAATGGAATTTATGAATGTCAGGTTTTATCCCTCAAAATTTGTATTTAATTAGGCGTGGATTTGAATTAAAGGGGGAGATTAAGGAAAATTAACCTCAATCAATTAATAAAGCCCTAGATAATTGTTAATGTGTAAAGGTACACCTTACAACATAAAAAAAAGGCACAATTAAGTCCATTTTATTTAGAAGGGCCCTAAACTTAATGTGAATGTGTAAAACACATTACAACACTAAATTAAGGCAACATTAAGCTTATTTTATTATTAATTATTCCCAAATTAAGTGTGAAAAAGGTTTAATTTTTCCTACACTACACTTGGTAACCTCTAGAGGCTTAAAGGTTGAACATTTGGTTAGACAAGATGTTGTTTAACCTCATCAACCTAAGTACACTTAAGTATAGTGAATAGATTAATTATTCACACTAAAAAGTTTTAATTTTCTCATACATGGGTAGGCAGATTTAATTAAATTTGTTATCTTGAGAAGGCATATCCTTTATGTTATGTAGAGAATTAAGTTTTACTTCATTTGATCCAAAAAACCACCTTCAATTAAGGGTCATGAGTGTAATAATAGGTCACCATCATATATGATCAAAGACTTCACATTCAATATATATAAAATTTAACTTGGCTAGGCGTGATAGTTTTTTAAGCAGAATTTGAATTTTGATAACTTGTGATACTTTACATTTTGGGTACATTTCACTCAACAAACATTTTTTGTCCAAAAATTCATGCTATAGAAGGTGAAGAGACAAAAGGGGCTGCATGGGAGTGATAGGGAACATGATTAATTTGAAGAAAAAACTAATATTTTCCAAGCCCCTTCTCAACCACAAGGGAATGCTGAAGAATATTGGGGTTACATATGTGAAATAAAAAATGCTCAAATGAAATTGAATAGGCTGTGTTTGAAAAGATAGAAATTAATATGATGTTGTATAGAGGTAAAGCTATGTGAGGAAGAAAAGAAAAGGGCACTGTATATATATAAAGGTAGATTTGGTGCATGGAATAGAAAAATAAACTTAGGGTAAATAAAGTGTGTGTGGGGAATTATCTCATAAGAGGGTGTTTTATGGAATGTGGCAGTCAATTTTACTTAGGAATGTAGATTTAAATGCATATAATTTAGGTGGAAAGGCCACACTAGTTGAGAAGGGAAGATGATTGAATGCTAAGTACAGGGGGTCGATACAAGTGGAGTATTAATATAAGAAGATGTCAGTAACTATACACACTCATACAAAGGAAAATAACCATTATAAAGAAGTTATGGAAGATTAAGGAGAAAATTGGATGTCCGAGAAGGATGAGGACAAGAAAGGCCAATTGAATTTAATTTATAAATGAATTAATAAAATTAGAGTTTGCTAGCAATCCTTATTTTATTGAATATTTAATTGAGGTAGATTATTTCCTGTGAGTGTGATTCTATGTTTGTAAATGGTTTTTTGGTAGAGGGGAGTATCCTCTATATCATCAGCCCAAAACCTTTGTTCTAGACCAACACCACTCAACATACTCCTAGCCTTCTCGATTAGTGTCCTCTTCATTCTTTCTACAACTCCATTCTGTTGTGGAGAATATAGAGTTGTCTTTTGTCTATGAATAACACAATATTTACAAAATCTATCAAAATCATTAGAGCTAAATTCACCACCATTATCAATCCTCAAACATCTTATTTTCTGTCCAAGCTGCAACTCAACCTTTGCTTTAAATTATTTAAATTGACTAAAAACATCATATTTACTCTTTAAAAAATATACCCATGTCCTACTATAATCATCAATAAATGAAACATAATAAGTGGATTTTCCAATTGAAGTAACATCTATAGGACCAAACACATCAGAATGAATAAGATCCAATACACCACAAAATTTATGAGAACTCAAGTAAAACTGAGCACAATTTTGTTTTCCACAAATGAATGCTCACAAAAATCAAATTCAAGATTACAATAAAAAAACCATTCAACAAGGTTTTTATTTTTCAAGGTCTTTAGATCCTTTTCTCCAATGTGACCAAGTCTCTAGTGCCATAACATAGTTTTCTTTGTAGGTAACTTTGATTAAGAAGAAAAAGCACCCTTGGGTACCTAGAAGCCATGCCAATCTATTTAAGATGAAACTCTCACCTCTTCCAATGGAGTAGCCATAGAATTGATTTTCACATAAATACTATTGCACTCAATAATGCATGCATCAAGCTTATACAATGTGCCATATTTGACACCTCTAGCAATCACCATAGCACCTCTAACCATATTGCATCCTACATCAAAAAATACTACCTACACACCTGCATCTAATAGTTTTTATCATAGATAACAAATTTCATGCTAATCCAGTGATAGGAAAACACACCATTAATCCTTTAATTCTACCATCAGGAAACTTGATTCTAACTTTACTAGAGCCAATAGTATTTAAATGTGAATCATCACCCAAGTAGACCTTACCTCCATCAAATTCTTCATATTCAGAAAAACAATCTCTATTAAAGGTCATATGGAGAGATGCACCTGAGTCTATTAACCATGCATCATTACTTGCACGAGTTTTGAAAGCTGTAATGAATTCATAAACATCTTCCTTCTCGAACTCAAAATTAGAATCAAATCTCTTATTTTTATTTTTCTTTCCTTCTTTGTAGTCCTTATGAATATGTCTAGGCTTACTATAGCTCTAGTGCAAATAACTTTGGACACTCCAAGAGATTTGGATCTCTTCTTGGACTTGGATTTATCATGCTTCTCATTCTTCTTTCCTTTTTCCTTAGGTCTTCCATAAACATTTAGGGCCTCCTTGGCACTGATGGATACCTTCCTCCTCATATATTTAGAAAGAAAATAACCCACCACATATTTAGTCTTTGAGATAACAAAAGTAATCCCAAAAGCCATTACAAGAGAATCCCACAAATCAGGAGAAGAACAAAGAAAGATCTGACATTTCTCATCCTCATCCATTTTGACACTAAATGATTCCAATTGAGCCACCAATGTATATTGAATGCTTCCAAGTGGTCTATAATTCATCCACCATCTTCCATTCTCAAGGAATATAATTTCTTCCTCAAGAAAATATCATTGACTAAAGATTTGGCTTGATACATATCAGTAAGCTTCTTCTATAGTTTTTATGCAAAGGTCTCTTCATGGACATTAATTAAAAGAAAGTCTACCAAGAAAAATTTAATTAGACCCTTGGATTTATGGCCCATAACATCATATTGAGTAGCCAAAGTAGGATTTGTAGAACTTGAAACATTCTCATCAACACCATCCCATAGATCTCAATCTATCAACAGATCTTCCATCTTCAACTTCCACATCTCAAAACTACTTGCAGAGCAAGCTTCTCACATGAGTATCACCAACTAGAGATCCAAAGGAAGCATGACCACTATCAAAATCTCAAAATACATCACAATACATATTCATAATACAATACCCTCATAAAATAGGGTTACCTTCTAGGGCAAGTCAAGCCAACAAAATATCGATCATCAGATCTGAGACCTAATCTTGAATGGTCCAGATTTACAATAATAAAATAAACATAAAATTTGGCTTATGAGGTCGTTTCCCTTGATCCCCTACTAGGGTGCATGAGCCCTATACCCCCTCCCCCCCGTCGCATTCCCTCGCGTTGACCTATCAATAGTACCTTATGGATTTGCAAGGTTGAGACACATTTTCTAAACAATTAGAGTTATGGATATACCCTCCCCAACATGAATCTCTTCTCAGGTCTAATTCTCTCTATCTCTATCAAGATGTAAGACTTCCTTCTATTGCCATGCTTTTTTACCATTTGTTGTTTCCACTAGGTTCCTTATAAAAACTTTGGAGTTCCTTATGCCACCATGTCTCATCGCCAACCCAACATCTAGACCTTCCTATTCTTACCAAATTTGTTTCCCTTATCCAACTACCACCCCACATGAGTAGAGTATCATTAACATGTATGAAAGGTTGATTTCACTTGCTATAGGCTTCTAACTAGTGCTACTATTCATCCTAGTACCATTGAAACCAAACCACGTGAACTTCTAGTGAGGTAAGTGACAAGTGATCCAACAACTACCATTAATGCGATAATTAAGATTTGAACCCCAAAGGGACTCCATGCCATAATCACTAAGGATATTGATAGGTTATAAGGGATCCTCTCCCACACCTTCCAAGCTCATTTCTATACAATCAGATGTCGTGTATTGCTCCCTCAAGTTGTTATAGAGATACACAATCATGGCTCATTATTTTGTGATGAATGTATTTTTCTCTAATATAGTTGTGATAGCAGGGTAAGTGCAAGAAGTTGAGTCCACAAAATGTGGAATTTTTTTCCTTAGCCAAAAAATGAAATTGGCATTGCAAAAATGGGATCCCGATTTTCATAAATAGGATCCCGAGCCTAAATTCCAATCGGGATCCCATTTGTTAAAGGGTCTTGAACCAATGGATGCAAAACGGGATCCCGGTTATTACAAAATGGGATCCCGATTTGTAAAAACTTGGATCCCATTTTAAGATGATATTTAAAAAAAAAAATGAAACTCATTTCATTCTACATGGGATCCTGAATTGGCAAGGGCAACAACGACAGTGTAACGACCTCTAGGTGCACCTCCACCCCCATTTTTTTGTTTTTTGGGTGTTTTATTGAAATTTTTAATACAATAATAGATTTTAGCATCATTTCCAATCTATTTAGTGTTTTATGTATTTAATTTCCTATACCAATAGAAATGATGATTTGTAGAAATAGATGAAAAAATGCAATGAAACCTAAAGATATTGAATAGAAAGGAAAAAATCAACCTTAAATTGTATTTTAAAAACAAAATTTAGCTTTTGAAACCTAAATTGTTCAATAAAACAAAAAAAAATTGCATTTGAAAACCTTAATTGAAAGGAAACAAAAATTGCATTTCAAAACCCTAAATTGAAATGAAATAAAATTGCATTTCAAAAAACTTAATCAAGCTTTTTGAAACCCTTTAAATTGAAATCAAACAAAAAAATTGGATTTGAAAACCCTAGTTTGAAATGAAACAAAAAAATTGAATTAAAACCCTAATTGCATAGATTGAAACCCTAAATTGAATTGAAATAATTTTTTTCTAAAACCCTAAACTGAAATCAAACAATCATTTTGCATTTGAAAACCCTATTTTCCAGCTCTAGAATATTTGATAATTTAGAAAAAAATCATTTGCATTGCTTAAATGTTTTAAATTTCATTTGCATTGTATGGAGAAAACAATATGTTAAAATTTACTTTCGATGTTAAATTATAATTAGATTATAAAACAATATGTTAAAGAATAGTTACAATTCATAAATTTTATCAAAACTTGTTTGCAAATTTAGTTAGCAAATTCCTAAATCCTTGTACATTCCATTTCCATTTGTCACTTAATTAGATAATATTTGCATTCATTTCTATTTTATGTTTTGATCTCTCTTAGTCATGCCTTGTTTCCATTTCTTGTTTGCATGTGTTGTCTCTTGTCTTTCGACAATATTAACCCTCATTCTAGTCAATTAGTTGTTAATTAGGCTTCTAGTTTAGTCTAAAATCTCAATTTGCACTAGTTACCTAGACACTAAAAGAATCTAAATTTTTTTTTCTTTCTTTCTTTTAGGTTCTTTCAATTCCAAACAACCCAAAATAAAATACTTGATTCAACATTAACTAATTTTATATTATACATTTTATATCATAAAATTCATTTAAGTGGAAAATATTAATGAAAAACATGTTAAAAAAAAAATCTTATATTCAATTAAAAAAATATCCAATTAAAATATACATCAAAATCAATCTTAATAATACATAATAATGTGTTTCTATTACTGTAAATAGTCAATTTATTCATAAAAATCACAAATATTCATAGACTAGTCAATAACTTGTAAGTCCAATATTCCAAGGGCCACCCAAACTTCACCCTAATTTCCTAAACCCCAAAAACCCTAAACTCTTTTAAATCTAAAACCTAAACACGAAAGCATTCATTTTGTCCTAGATGCAAAATGAAATTTGGTTGCCTTAGGAAAATCCACCACCCCATTCCCTCGAGCCATGGAATTTTGTGCTAGGACCTTACTTCAGCGATAGATCCCCTTAAGCCATCCTGTATTGTTCAAACCTTAAACTATCATTTTACTAGGTTTCATTGAAATTTGGTTGGCTGGGAAACTTCACCAAATTTTATTCACTTTAATGTCATTTCTTGTCCTAGGACCACTAGACATGGTCTCTTTAAGCCATCCTCTATCACCTCTAAACTATAAATCGTACCTATGTAGTCCTATCATGACATTTCTTAAGGGGATCAAAGAAGTTCTCGTATTCTGGTGAAGTTGCCCAAGGCAACCACCTTAACAATAATATGATCATGCAAGATTATAATATGGATGAGATTTCATGATCTAGGTTGGTCAATTGAAACAAGAGTTATCTCAATCAGCTGTTCCACAAGAAAATTTTGTTCATTAACTTGCAAGTCCATTATTCCAAGGGCCACCAAAACTTCAACCTTAAGTTCCTGTTCCAAACTCTAAAGTCTAAACCTAAACACCAAAGCATCTATTTTATCCTAGGGACCTAAATGAAATTTGGTTACCTTAGAAACTCCACAAAATTTTGTATTCCCAAGCCATTCTATTTTTGTCCAGGACCTTACTACATAGACCCCTTTGGGGTTTTCATCCTCGACACCTAAACCCCAAACTCTAAACGCAACCTAAATTCTAAACCCTAAATCATAAAGCCATTATTTTTTCCTAGGCCCTTAATGAAATTTGGTTGCCTTGGGCAACTTCACCAATTTTTTTCATTTGAGCCATGTCATTTTGTCCTAGGACCTCACTAGACATAGATCCCCTTAAGCCATCCTATCACCGTAAATCGTAAATCGATGTCTTAAGGGGTCCTAATATGACATTTCTTTAGGGGATCAAATAGCAACACAAAAATTTGGTGAAGTTGCCTAAGGAAACCAAATTTAACAATAATAAGATTGTGCCAGACATAATATGAATGAGATAACCAAGATCTAGATTGATTGATTTACGCTTTAGAGGATAGGATGGTTTCATGGGATATATGCCTAGTAAGTTCCGATGAATGACATATTCTCGCGAATAGAATTTGGTGAAGTTGCCTAGGACCTTAATGAAATTTGGTTTCCTTGGGCATATTCACCAAATTTTATTCACTTAAACCATGTCATTTTTTACTACGACCTTACTACATAGATCCCCTTAAGCCATATTTTAGGATGTCTTAAGGGTCCTAATATGACATTTCTAAGGGGATCAAATAAGTTCTCAAATTTGGTGAAGTTGCCTAAGGAAACCAAATTCTAACAATAATAAGGTCTGCAAGATTTATGGCCATGAACGCAGATTTCAAGGATTCCATTAGGGTTGATCAATTTTGCCAATTTAGGTGATAAGATGGTTAAGGATCGAAGTGTCTAGTAAGGTCCAAGGAAAAAATGACATGGCTCAAGTGAATAAAATTTGGTGAAGTTGCCTCAGACCTTAATGAAATTTGGTTGCCTTGGGCATCTTCACCAAATTTTATTCACTTAAACCATATCATTTTGTACTAGGACTTTACTACATAGATCCCCTTAAGCCACCCTATTACCCTAAAACCTAAATCCTAAACTCTAAACCATAAACCTTGAAGCATTCATAAATTGTCCAATATAAATAGTTAATTGTTTTTTCATTCAAGTAACACGACTTAGACATAAATGAGGCTTACAAATTTTATAATTTTTATTCAATTAGGCCATTTATATTGAAAAGTTTAAGGGTATTTCGTAAACATGCATCTTACATTTTAAAATTACAAATCTAATGCAGGTTCACTTATATCTTAGAGATCACATGGATCGATTCAATAATATTCGTAATCCACCTCCACACCATCCATCTCTACCACCTTCACCTTCACCTCCACCCACTCCACCTCATAACCCCCCACCTCCACCACCCAAAATCAATGGTGCTCACTTGCAATCACAAATCAATACCAATGTTAGAACCATCCAAGATCAAATCAATATTATTCAAAATGAAGAATGTATCGCACCACCTGTGAGGATGTTTGCATAAAGGATGCAAAATGTTGTTGATGTTGTTAGGGCTATGGATGGGATCTTAGATGAGCATCGAAAATGGATAGAGGAGAGGAGAACTTCTAATTTTGAAAAGGAAAACAAAAAGAAATGAAGAGATGCAGTAGAGAGCCACAATAGTTTATAAATTAAGACAATGATCTTATAGTTATGAATTTATGAATTTGGCTGGATGGATATTTCTAGTGACGTGAATTTATGATTTTGGTTGGATGGATATTTTTAGTGACATGAATTTATGAATTTGATAGAATTTATGAACTTATAATGATGAATTTATAATAGTATATATTTTATGACTATCTACTAGATCATGATTTCTCCTGTTGGAAAAATGTAAAATATATATATATATATATATATGCATTATTTTCATTTTTGTGTTGCTATCATTTCTATAATGAAATAAGAAGCTTATATTTTTTCTCAAGCTAGGTTGAGATGATTTAGGGTTGAAAAAAAAAATGAAGCATATTTAAGGATAGATAATGTTGTGAAAATATTAATCTAATTTAGAGTTTATAAAGTTGAATTGTTGCAAGTAAACATTTCAACAAATTTATGGTCTATATGGTTTAAATATTTAAATATGTTAAAATCATTTGCCTTAAATCTAGCACAAGACATTACATGTGATTTCTAGTACGAATATATTCTTGATGACATGGCCACATTTGGACTTTGGGGTGTGACTTCTTCCACCCATTACTTTTTTTAATATGTAATATACTCTTTATACAAGTAATATAAAACCCTTATATTTCTCTCATTTTCCATGAGTGATAGCTAAACTTTTGGCGAGATATTGTTATTGTCTTATTTAAATTGTTAGCTTATACTTTTCCCACTTGCAAGACTAACATTTGTATAATCGATGTAATTTTAGTTGAACTTCCACCTACACATTCCCACAACCAAAACAAAGATGAAAACTACAATATTTGGAAAAAAAAGTTTAATAAGTATACAAATAGTAAATATTTATCATTTATGGAATAGTAAATATATTATTATTTTACAATCTAATCCAAGGGATAAATAATAAATTAATTTTTTTAAATAAATACATACATATATGTGTGTGTATACATACATACATACATACAAATTATTGAAGCATTAATGTGCCTCTTGACTTATTATGAATTGAAGTGCATAATTTCAATATAATCCTCACTACAATCATAATAAGTATTCATAATATGAATTATGATATATGAATAGAATGGAAGATGGAAGGTGAATGAAAAGCGATTGAATTTGTTTAGACACCAACAAGTTGTCATAGTGTAAGAAAGGATTCATTAAATTCCTTTCCTACCACTTAGGTTCGATGTGCTAATAATTCCTTTTTAGTTTTCCAACTCTTAGCATCACCACCATAATGCTAACAAAATCATTTTTTTTTTCAAAATGCGGCCCTTTCTATGTTGGATTCTATGGAGAAAAACAAACAAATTTGAAACAAAAACTTCACAAATTCAGCTTTAATTTTTCAAATACTTTTTTGGAATTTTACACTAAAAAATAAACACTAGTGATAGAAAGATAAAATAAAATAATTTCTTTGTTTTTGATTAAGGGTAAAACAGGTTTTGATGGGGCTCCAAAACCCAGTACAATGGGTTTTACAGGGACCTGAAACCCAAACAAAGAAAGAGCTGCATAAAGGATAAGACATAGACCAACATCGGCCTAAAAAACAACCATAAAGAGAATAACAACACTAAGTGAGCTACATGAAACATGAAAAGAAGGGGCCTGAAACTCAGTAAAAAATAGGTTAAAATAGGGACCAAAAACCCTTAGATAACCTTTAACATCATTTGAATCCTCCAGGCGTCAGCAAACCAACTGCTTAGAACATTCAAATCTATTCCTAGAAGATTAACCAGTAAGTCCGAAAAACCCCACCTCAACAGGGGCTTTAGGATACATAATAGAAAACTACAAGATATCAGCTTCCCTGCAACACAAACTCACCTGATAGCAGAAAAATGACTCCAACTCCACCTTTAAAGGAGTGAGCTCCCCTCTATTGGAGAGGATGACATGACTAGTTAAACCACTATATCCAGAACACTCTAGCATAATCAACCTCCACCTCCATTGAAGAACCACCCACCTCAATAGGAATAGCAATAGACGGAACCAAAAACCTTCACCTCCCATCTCCACCTCAAAAGGAGATAAATCCATATCCATAGGATCTGAGGGGAAAGCCGATACATTAGGAAAACAAGCGGCCATAGCATCGTTTGGAAAACTCTGCATCAGAAAAAAACTATGGACCAAGACAAGAATCCCAAATAATAACCACAAATCCACCTTAACCAATAGCAAAAAGGAAACTAGAACAACCACCACTACTAATTAAAACTTCAACAGTAACAACAACTGGGGCAGCATAATCAACCCAGCCAGAAACAACCCACCAAAAATAGAGGTTTTTAACTCATCCTTTGGCTCCAACATGAAGAGGGTCTTAAGAGAAACACAACCCCTTATAGGCTTCTCAAAGTAGACAAAAAATAGAAAAATAAACTTCAGAAAGCTATAACACAAATATAAACTAGGTTGCTCCATAAAGGGAGACCATAAAGGCCAAGAGGATCGAGGGTGAAAAATTTGCACCACATCCTCAGGAACAACACTCACAAATGAGCCTAGCCCACACAACAGAGCAAGAATAGGCCCAAAGTTTTCAACAAAGAGTAGGGGCATAGCTTGAAGCTACAAAAAGACACCACCCCCCTCAGTAAGGGGGACTGCCCAACAGTAGAAGGATTACACCCACCTCCATCACAACTACCCAAAGATCTAGCATTCACCAAGAAATAAGGCAAGATCACCCATGCCTCAACCACAACATCATCAGGCTCAATCTCTAACAAAATAACGAGGAGAAATAGATCCCCACCACTAGCCACAAGAACCCACCAAATAAACATACCGCACCAACATCCACGGTTCAAGAGCAAAGGGCTTGGAGGAGGCCTCAAAAGCATGAACCTCAATGCGACATCTAGGCACTAGAAGCCTCTGTAACTCAGATGCCCAAGTCCAAAATGTACCAGTCCTAGCAGGAGAAAAAAAGAAATTTCTCCCTCCACAAGCCATAGGAAAATGCATGGGGAAACCATGCTGCATAGAAAGGCAACGCAAGAGGAACCCTTGCATTTGTCCTCCAAAGACAAGGCTAAAGCAAATGAAAGTTGCCAAGAAATGGAAAGATTGTAGAAGATCCACGTCCATAGAGACAACCAAACCACCTTGGGTGTATGCGTCCACATCAGAGCCCTCTCCATCATCGTCACTATTTTCAGAGGAGTTCAAAACTCCCCCCCTCTTTGTTTCCCACTCGTTCTCATTGCTCATCCCGTTGTCCGCATCATTCCTTTGCAGGCTACCACACTATTGACTAATAATGTCTTTATTACATGCATTATATTTCAAAAATAAAATCCTCAAGAGTGGGATTTTTTAAAAATGGACTAAAAATTAGCATTAACTTAAAAACCATAATTCCTCCAATTCCACTAGTAAAAGAAATGGAGGGGTAATAGCCATCATGTACTAATAAAATAATTTGCATTAAAACATGTAGCAAACAAATCAAAACATTAAATAGAAAAATCTTGAACACTTGTGTGTTTGTTTTCTCTCCTTATCATTAATAATCTCATCTAAAAGGAACGTAGCTTGAAAACGCAATGAAAATAAGTAAATAAGGGATACACAAACATATGCTACTTTGCATGTCATAAAAAATACTAAAATCAAGGGTAAAATTTATTCAACATGAAACTTGCATACAATAAGATGAATACACATGGCCAAATTAGGATAAAAATAAAATGTACACATGCATAAATATATATACATACATATATGCATGTGCATATTTTTTATATATATGTATGCAATGTATACCTGTGTATATATGTGTATTATATATATCCAAATTCAACAAAAATAGTCTATGTATGTCATCAATTTGAAATAAATTTTGATGAGCAATGAAAATTTACCCATCCACTAATTTTTAATTCAAAGGAATCATGCAATTGAAATATGAAAGTGGCTAAAAACATAGCATTGCAAGCTATAGATTCATTTCAAAGTGTACATCATCTTATTATTGTGACTTTACTGAATCATTGATTCACCCCCCCTCTCAGTGATTTTAGTCTTCCAACAATTGGTATCAGAGCGTAGGGTCCTTTCATAGGCCTAATCCACCTAGGATTGATTTTGGTTTTTGGAAGTCAGTCAAACATGTCACAAGCTCCAAAAGGTACTTCTGTGACTAGAGCTCCACTGTTTGATGGTACAGACTAGTGTTTTGAAAATTAGAGTGGACATATATCTGATCTTAATTGCTATTGATGTATAGAGCTAGATCTTTGCATAAGTCCAACCAAGTTCTTGATAAGAGGAGTACTATGGGTAAGTGAAAAAGAAACAAAAATTAGAAGAAAAAAACTAGTGTCAAGTCTAGTGATGTATTGTCTCAAGAAAAGTCTTTTCCAGTTGACTCTATAAGTGTTAATAAGGAGAATATTAAATCTTGATGGATTCATAGTAAATATGAATGATCAAATATAGAAGAGTGTGTTAGTGACTTTGAGGGAGTAATTCATTTTGAGGCAGAACTTATTGCTGCTCTAGATGAGATTAAGAGGCATAGAAAAGTAAATCAGAAATTAGAGAAGCAACTCCAAGAAGAAAGGGAGGTTAAGGATAAAATTCTTATAGATCTTAAAAATGTAGAAAAATTGGTTATAGATTGTAAGCATCAACTTGAAGAAGAAAACAAGATGAAGGAGGAGAATAACTTGCTAAGAAAAAGACAAGAAGAATCAGATAAATTAATCAATAGTCTGAAGTTAGAAGTCCAAGAGTATAAAAGGATAGTAGATGTAGAAAATTCTGATTTGTAAGTTAAAAAGATTGTGTGTCAAAAACTGGAAGGAGAGGTAATTGCTCTAAATAAAGACCTTGAAAGTTTCAAGATTCAAAGAAATCAAAAGTTTGCACAAAGCACCATTAAGCTAAATGAGATGCTGAATAAGCAAAAGCATCACAAAGACATTTTTGGTTTAGGATATGAAAAAGGACAAAGTTCAAGAGTTCAAGATGAGTCTGAACATGAAATAGTATTTGCAAAAAAATATGGACAGAGTTTCAAGGTTAGGAAGACTCATAAGAAGAAAATAGACTTGAACAATCATGCTCCAAAGACAAAAAGAAAGGCTGTTAACAGATTCATAGGTTTCTCATCTACCAAGAAATGTTAATCAATAAGGTACAATTATTCCCAATTCCATGGTTATTTCTATTCATGTCATGATTACGGACATAGGGCTAGAGACTGTGAAAGTTATGCCAAAAATAATTATAGTTTGTCAAATCAAATTCGTGGCACTATATGTTATATTTGTCACAAATTTGGTCATGTAGCAATTAACTGTTGGTGGAATGATAAGAATGGTAATGAAAGTTCTTACAGAATGCCTAGACGAAGTTATCGTTCTTTTGGTTTAGATCATAATGTCATGTGTTATATATGTAACTGTCTTGGACATAGAGCTCAATCTTGTAGAAATCATTTGTTGAGGTCATCTAGACATAACAAAAGGACAAATACCTTGACCAAGCAACAACATGAAGACAATAAGAAGATAGGTGTTAAGAAAGTTAGGAGAAGAAAGGAAAACTAGGAGAAGGATGAATTAAGTGTTGTGCATATTGCAGAAGTGATCTCTACTAGTGCATAAAGAGAAGCATGAAGTTAGGGGGAGTTGTCAGATGTTTCATCTTTTACCCCTATGAAGTCAAGAATAAGGTATGACAATATGCTTATGCTATTGGAGGTATATGTTGCTATATAAGAGGTCTCAAATATAGACAGTTTTGGAAATAACAGAGATCATCATGATTGTTGTACTGTGCATAACAGATTTGCTGTTACAGGTTGTTAGGGTTTATGTGCTGATTTGATGGAGCCTTTCATGTCCTATCCTTCTGGAAACATGAAGGATTAAGCTAATGAATATTTTGTATTGTGATCTTCTAAAGTTCTCACCATCTTGTATGTGTTTCCACTGACACATTCATTGCAGGAATTCAAGGTTGGAAGTACAATGACAATTCTTTGGCAAGTTTGATGCTTTAATGGCTCAATTCATAAGGTGCAAGTGATAAATTTTATGCATATGAAAACCTTTGAGTGATGGTACAATATTTATGGGTGAATGAATGTTTGAGTAGAGAATTCATCTCTTTGCATTGTTTTCAGTAATCAAGGTGTGAGTTGTATGTTTTATGAAGTTCTGTATTCTAATATTGTTGTAGTTGCGAGTGTCCTAGTAAATTTGTGAAGGTGACAATGTGTTTTTTTACAAGGTACTATTGCAAGGTGGAGTTTGAATTTGGTATGGAAATGATAGTCATACATGAGAAAGTAGTAGAGAACCTTGGTTCAAATATTTGTTTCATGTTTGATTCTTGGTATCTTTCTTGAAGCATGATAAAAAAAATTAGAAAAAAAATGTATTGATGCTCCTTTCATTGGTCATGAGTTCTTATAGACTGCAGGAGTCCTCAATCACATAAGATAGTGATTCATATTAGCATCTTGACACTAGTACTATTGACAGTGGTTCATATTAGAAGGTGTGTTGATTGTTGATAATATTTTTTGTTTATACATCAAATGTCAGTGTATAAATCTTGGATTCACATGTTCACACAGTTTGAAGGTTTGAGAATTGTTAAGGTGATAGTAAATAGTACAATGCATTTTCATGTCAACATAGTTTTGTGGTGCTGTGTTTTTGCTTTGATAGTACACATTTAGTTCATATTTTTAAATGTTATGACTGCTGGATCTAGAAACAATGAACAATGAACAACACAATTGTTTCCACAGTAACAAGCTTATACTATTGAAGTGTGATACATGTTGAGAATCAATGAAAAGTACAATAGATGTGCATTGTGAACATTTAACATTACAAACCAAGGACTTGACACAAGTTGTCTGTGAAACAGTTCTAATAAGGTAGTACTAATGAAATTTTGTCAGTGGGTCAACTTTATGATCTCTCAATCCAAAGAATTAGGAAGAGCTTCATGTTGCAATTTGTCTTTAAATATATGAGTTGACAGGGTCTTTGATTGTTGTGAATGCAATGATACTATGTTTTCTCATGTGGTCAACACAAGGAGATATATGACACAGAATTATTAAATTTTGATTGAAGTAATGGTATGTTGATAGTCTTTGATTCTTGATTTCTCCTTTCAGGTGGTTACTGTGTTGGTTGGTTTTAGTTGTTTATATTCATGGCATCTCACATTCTCTTCTTTCATCCTTTATCATTGAGGAAAAAAGGGGGAGAGAAAGTATGTTTTTTCCATCAAGGAAAAACATCAAACATCAAGGACAAATCACAAACAATTGAGAGTCGACACTTATATAGTAGTTATATGAGTATCTTTAGTGAATTTGAACTTTTTACCAAAATAAATATTAATTTGTTAATAAATACCTTAAAGAGACTCAATTAACTATTATGTATCATGGTGAACATTCAATTTATGATTTTTGGAATGATTGTACACCTTACATCAGGAAAATAAACATTTACATGATGAATAGATATATGTGTATACTCTTCTTCATGAGCTAATAATGATGAAGGTAAGAATTTTTATAATTTTAAAGTTTGTTTTTAGTTTTACTCTAAAATAATATTATATTAAAAATGAATTCCTTAAAAGGAGCTAAAATAAATGAATGTGTAAGGTACAAACTATTATTTCAAATAGCTTGGAATGATTGTAAACCTTATCATACAATAATAATTTTAAAGTTTGTTTTTATTTTTACTCTAAAACAATATTAAATTAAAAAGGGATTCCTTAAAAGGAGGGAAAATAAATGAATGTGTAAGGTGAAAACTATCATTCCAAAGAGTTTGAAAGGATCGTAAACCTTATCATTCAATAGGAAATTTTAGGTTTTAGGCCATATGTTTCAAACTAAATTTTTCTACAAAGAAACAATCTTAATTACAAAACATATAAATTTCTCGATTTAAAATATATTATTTATTTCCTTGATAAAATTATATTTCACTAGATCAACCAAGGGACCAATCAAATCCGAGTCTAGCTCAAACTAGATCCATAATCCAGTTGAGTATGTTAGCATATGTGCAAGAGATGCAAGTTTGAGGAAATGTATTCATATAGAGTAAACCTAGGGAGGATCCAAGCATACCCAACCAAAACCAAGGTGAACATCCATCAATAATTAGAGCCCTATAGGACAATGAATCATAGAATATCCTTCTATATCATTGTAATACTTTTGGATCCCCTCATAATAGATAGTCCCAAAATGTTCTAAGCCCCAAATCCATCTTCATCATGAAGGAACTTGTGAAAATTAAAGGAACTTTAACTGTCAAAATTATATGAAAGGCTTACAAAAACATTAAGCCTTGACTTGTTTGGCATGATAATGATTTCAAAACTAGGATTTCCATCAACTAACTATCTCTTTCGTGAAATATTTTGATTACTTTCCAAGATAAAACTCTTACCAAACTTCCTTGGGCTCATGCCTTATAAATTTTTAAAAAAGGGATTTGTTATATTCTAGAACTATTTCCAAAGCCATTAAGAGTTGGATGTCTTGGCCAAATTTATAGTTAAATGTAGACAGGATATCAAGATTATGAATCCATTTAAACCATTATTGAGTCAATTCCTTCATAAATGATCCATAAACTTGTGTTGCAAGTATGAGGTGTTGTCATTGATGTCAATTGGTTGTTGTTGTCATTGATGTCATGGAAGTTTGTTTTTGGTTATATATGTCGAGGATATTAAGAAATTTTTAATAAAGAAGGTTTACATGTATTCTATGTATGTTCTAGGATATGCTCTGGGATGTGATTCTATGCTTGTGTGGTTAAGACATATTGATCATGGTTGGTAGTTGCTATATCCAAAGTTTGGGCTTCTGGGTCACTGTAAAGTGCTAGATATCTTCACCAATATGTGAACTATGCATTTCTATGTGTCTGGATGTGGTCCGGGAGAAATGTAATGCTCTAGGTTTCTCCGAACTATGGTTTTATAACTTGCAGTTCTAAGAGTAAGTTGTTTCAAGGTTGTGTTCAAGTGAAATTTGTTGTCTAGAAAGATTAGATTATGTTAAGGATGTGTGTGCTTAATTTTTTTATGTTTTTTACTTTGGTGTTGGAAAACCTTGAGTTAAATACTAATTATGAAGTTCATGGAAGTGTGTTGAGGTGTGTTGGGACTTATTTAGGTCCTCATTAAGTACATTTTTGGGTCACCCTCATTCTAATTCCACTGTAGAATGTTTTGGCGTCAACCTAATTTGAATTTGTAAATACAATTGGTGTGTGGATGACCTTGGATGGGTTTAAATGTTAAAGATGGTATAAGTACAAGTTGAGATGTTGATGAAAGATAAGATAGATGAAAGACATATGCAAGATAGTGTGTTTGACACAAGTTTGAGTAGATCAGTGTGAATTTCATGTTAGGATTTCAAAGGAAGTGAGATGAAGGTATTTGACATCTTTCATGCATGTCTGTAAGAGTGTGAGAAAATTATGGTGGCTTTCCTATTGCATTGTGATAGTTTTCTCTTTGTGACAATCCTCTTCTATCTTCTTTGTAATTCTATGGCAGTGAGCCCTCATAGGATAGTAAGTCCTATCTTGGTAGTGATCCTTTTGGTAGTGAGTCTTTGTACTCAGTTTTGGAATTCTTTATATTCTGAGCTAATCCTCACTATGGTTTTTACCTCATTGTGTTTTCCACATAAATTTTGTGTTATTATGTGCATGGTTTCATTAATTTTAGTTTCTATTTCTGCATTTAGTGATTAAACATATTAACAAAGTAAAGGTTTTGCGAATGCTTATAGATCTAACTTCTAGTGAAATTTTTAAATGTTAAAAAATTGTTACAAATGATTCAACCCCCCTCTTAGTTGTCTTGTTCAAAAATTGGTATTAGAGCTTGGTTCCTTGGAAGAGCTTAACCGCTTAAGGAAGGTCCAGGATGAAGAAACAAGATAGTTATTGAGTGCCCTAAGTTTGACAGAATCAAATACACTTTCTGGAAGACAAATATGGAAGGATATCTAGAATATTGTGGATATGATGTTGAGAAATATTATAAGACTCCCTACACTACTCCTGATGAGATCAAGGTCCATGAAGCAAATAATAAAGAAAAATTTATTCTGAAGAATAGTCTTTCACATTCCAAATTAATTAAAGTTATCAATCTAAAGATTTCTAAAGAGGTTTGGGATGCATTGGAAAAGATCCATGAAGGAGATGAAAAAGTTAAAGAAGCAAAGTTGTAGAACTTGGAGGCACAATTCAAGATCCTGCAAATGTCTAAAGATGAGAATATTAAATCCTATGTACAAAGAGTGGATGAGTTGGTAGGTAGAATGCGAGGACTTGGTGCATAGGTGGATGAATCCAGGATAGTAAAGAAGATTCTTAGAACTCTCCCTGATGCATATAGTGAAAAAGTATCTACTATTGAGGAATTTGTAAGTTATAATACCTATACTAAATATCAGTTGTTGGGTACTGTAACATCATTTGAAATGAGAAAGCCTAGCTTGAGAAATGGATCAAAGACAAAAACCACTTTTAGGGCTACAAAAGTTGAAGATCCAGATGAAGAAAACTTTGATGAAGTGGAAACTAATTTTTTAAGAAGAATGAAAAAGGGCTCCAATACTTATCAAGGTAAGTTACCTTTAAATTTATTTAGTATTGGAGGAATAGGTCATTATGATTCAATACGTCCTAAAAGAGTTGAGAAGAATAAACATAGAGAAAGAAAAGAAAAAAAAGGAAAGATGATCAAGAGAGCTTATTATGTAAATGAAGATACTAGTATTTTTGATGATGAGTCTAACTATGGAGATTTTGATGATAATGAGTGCTTGTTCTTGGCTATAAAAGATGAATCTACTTCTTCTAATATTGAAAGACATGTGAAGGAAAGCGCTTCAGAGAAAGTTGAAGGTACTATGATCTCTACTCTTCATGCCAAACAAGAAAAGAAATACTAGGTTGTTGATAGTGGTTGTTCACATCACATGACCAGTGAAAAAAGTAAGTTTGTTAAACTTGAAAAATATGATGGAGGCTTAGTTAATTTTGGAGATGATACTACTGCTAAGATTTGTGGGATGGGTTTAGTCAGTTTTGATGGCAAGCATAATACTAATGATGTCTACTATGTTAAGGGTTTAAGGCATAATATTTTAAGTGTTGGACAAATGTGTAGTAAAGGATATAATCTTGTGTTAAAGGATGATAAATGTGAAATAAGGATGGATCTGGAAATGTGATTGTTGTTGGAAAGAAGTCTAAAGGAAATATTCATCAACTTAAAGGTGTTCATGGACATTGCATTATGTATTAGATTGATGACAATTGGTTATGTCACTAGAGGATGTGTCATATGAGTTTTGACATATGGTGAGAATCAGTGCAGTACAAGCTGTGAGATATTTACCAAGAATTACAAAACCTGTTAATGTTATTTGCAAGGATTGTCAGTTTGGAAAGCAAGCTAGAAACAACTTTAGGTCAAAATAACAATCTACTACTAGATTTGATTCATATAGATCTTTGTGGTCCTACAAAAGAAGTCTACAAGGTGATAGGTATTTTATATTTTTGATTGATGATTACTCTAGAATGACATGGGTTACTTTTCTTAGAGAGAAATATGATGCATTAGACAAATTAAAAGCATTAAAAGCTATGGTTGAAAATGAAATCAATATAAAAATCAAATGTTTAAGGTTTGAAAGAGGTGGAGAATTCACCTCCAATGAGTTTAACATTTTTTGTGAAGAAAATGGAATAAGAAGACAAATTTCTGCTCCTAGAACTCCTTAGTAGAATGGAGTTGTTCAAAGAAAGAATAGAATGATTCAAGAAGCTACTAGATTAATGATAACATAGGTAGGTCTACCAGAAGTATACTAGAGAGAAGCAATTGACATTGTTGTTTATGTGTTCAATCAAGTTCAAGAAAAAGCTAACAACACTAAGACTCCCTAGGACTTGTGGTATGGAAAGATGCCTACTATAAGGGTAAACCCACAAAAGTGGTTTACAATTGGAGTGAGGAAGGAAAAGTTGAAAAAATTGACCCCATGGCAAAAAAAATTTTTTTTTTGGGTTCAAGCGAACCTAAAGAGGGTTCGTTAGAACCTAGGTTTGAGTGAACCCATTTAATGAAATTCCCACCATTCCCACCAAAAAAGACAAGGAACAACCCTTTTGAAAGGGGGTTCGCTCGAACCCCCCTTGGTTCAAGCGAATCCCCCTTTTCCCAACTTCTTGCTCTCTGGCACAAAAAAAATCAGAATTTTTTCCCTTTGAAGCTTGGGTTCAGGATGAAAATGGAGGAGACTTCACAAACCCAACTAGAATCAGGTAGTATTTAGAACGAGTTATCCAATGACTATAATTTTAATATGTTTTGGTTTTATTATGTATTTGTTATTTAGATTGATTAAATATAGGTTTTTCATCAAAAATAAAGCTCTTTGTTTTGCACATGTGGAAAAATAGCAGACTATCAATTTTTTTTTGAAAAATATGAGTTTACCAGATATTGAAGTCCTTGATCCAACAATTTTTTTTTGAATTTTGATACATACAAAAAAGTTACGTATTATACAGTCCACCTATGTCTGAATTGTAATTGGTTTGACTTCGAAACTTGATTAAGGAAAAAATATTCAATAAAACACTATCTAACCAATTTGAAGCACTAGATATTGGAGTTGCAAATCTAAATTTGAAATAATTATAATCTTATCCTTCATGGAAAAAAAGTTATGTGTTATACGGTGAGCGTCATTCCTTAAAAATGTTGTTTTCTGAAAAACTAGTTTTCGAAGGAGATGGAAAATAAGTGCAATCTGATTCCAAAAAAATTGAAAAAAATATATTTAGAATCTATAGAAAAAATGTCACAAATCACTAGTTTGCATCATCTTCAAATTCCTCACAGTTTAGCCGCTATAGGTGCTTGAAAGTGAAGATTTAGTTAGAAAAAATTATTTCAGTGTCCAATTTGGCCAAAAATTGTAAACCAGTATTGTGGGATCACCCATAAAGTATTTCAAGGTATTTGGAAGTAGATGTTATATCAAAAGAGATGAAGAAAATTTAGGAAAGTTTGATGCAAGATGTGATGAGGGCATTTTCCTTGGATACTCCCTTAGAAGAAAAGCTTACATATGCTACAATAAAAGGTTGAGAAAGATTGTAGAAAGCATAAATGTCAAGGTTAATGAAGCATTGAAAAATTCAATTGAAGTTGATGGATATGTATCAGATGAACCTAATTGCAGAGAACTAGAATAAGCTATGGAAGAACAAGAAAAGTAGAATTTGGAAAAGAAGCTATGGTGGTGTCCTAAAAGACATCTAAATATATGCAAAAGAATCATTCAGAAGATCAAATCATTGGAGATAAGAGAAAAGGAGTATTGACAAGAAGCAGAGTTGTTGTTGCTGCTGAAATAAATTTGTGTATACTTTCTACAGTTGAACCTAAGACAATAAGTGAAGCATGTAAAGATGAGCATTGGATGAGAGCAATGGAAGAACTTATATAGATTAGAAAAATAAAACTTGGGAATCGGTTCCTAGAACAATAGATAAAAAAATTATTGGATCAAAATGGGTATTCAGAAACGAGTTGAAAGAGAATGGAGAAGTGGTTAGAAATAAAGCAATGCTTGTGTGTAAGGGTCACTCACAAGTAGAAGGTGTAGATTTTTAGGAGACTTTTGCTCTGATGGCTAGGATGGAAGCTATCAAAATATTTTTGGAATTTTCTACTCATAAGGATTTTTAAATTTATCAAATGGATGTAAAGTTTGTATTTCTAAATGATGAGTTAGAAGAAGAAGTCTACATGGAACAACCAGAAGGACTTCAGTTGTCAGATTAATCAGACATCGTCTAAATATTAAAGAAGGATTTATATGGATTGAAGTAATCTTATAAAGCTTGGTATGCAAGGTTGGAAATATATTTGATTCAACAAGGTTTTAACAAAGGTACAATAGATAGCAATCTTTATTTCAAAATTGAAAATAACAAAATCTTGATAGTAGTTGTTTCTGTTGATGATATTATCTTTGGAGGAAATGAAACAATGTGTAAAATTTTTTCTAAAGAAATGCAAAAGGAGTTTGAGATGTCTATGTTTGGTGAAATGAATTTCTTTCTTGGGTTGCAAATCAATCAAATAGAAAAAGGGATTTTTATTTCATAGTCAAAGTATGTACAAGAAATGTTGAAGAAGTTTGGGATGGATGGTTCCAAACCAGTATGCACTCCTATGGTGACTAGCTGCAAATTGAGTAAAGATGATGATTCACCTAAGGTTGATAAGAGCAAATACATATCTATGATTAGAGGACTATTGTAATTGCTACTAGACCAGATATCATACATGCAATTTTTCTTGTGGCTAGATTTCAAGAAGATCCTAAAGAAACACATGTGTTAGCTATTAAGAGGATATTCAAATACATAAATGACACTCCAGATTATGGCTTATGGTATCCTAGGGATACTAATTTTACACTAAGTGCTTATACAGATGCAAATTGGGTAGGTTGTGTTGATGATAGAAAAAGTACAAGTGGTGGTGCATTCTTTCTTGGTTGCAGATTGGCGTCATGGTTTAGTAAAATGCAATATTCAGTTTCCTTATCCACTGCAGAGGTTGACTATATTGCTACAACATCTTGTTGCACACATTTTTTGTGGATGAGATAGACACTGAAGGATATCCGAGAAATGTATGATGATCCCATTTCTATTTTTTGTGATAATACAAGTGCAATTAAAATTTCAAAGAATCTTGTGATGCACTCAAGGACAAAGCATATATCAATAAGGTATCACTTTTTAAGAGAGAAGGTTATGGAGAATGAAGTAAATCTTGAGTATGTACCTACAAAGGATCAGATTGCTGACATATTTACTAAGGCTCTTCCTAAAGATACTTTTGAGTATCTTCGAGAGAAGTTAGGGGTTATTTCCCCTCCTTTATTGAACTAGATGCATATGGAGTTGTATCAATCCAGTGGATCTATGGATCTATCTTCTCTCTGGACTGATGTTGGTGGCTACCTCTTAGGGGGAGTAGGTAGTGTCATGTGTTGTCATTGTGGAGTTGATTGGGTGTACTCCTAGGGGGAGTATTCAGTACTGGTAAAGTTCTTGGTGACAAAGGAGGAAAAAAATGTAAAATATCTTATTCCTTTTCCATTGATGCCAAAGGGGGAGAAAGTATTAATGTGAAAAGAAAGGGGGAGAAAGCATTCTGAAAGAAGGGGAGATTGATGGTTTAGAGTTATCGTGCTATCTTTGATGGTTTTTTCACATGTGTTACCATCAATGACAAAGGGGGAGATTGTTGTAAGTATGAAGGTGTTCTAATTGATGTCAACTGGTTGTTGTCATCATTGATTTCATGGAAGTTGGTTTTCAGTTGTATATGTCAAGGATATTGAGAAAATTGTAATATAGAAGGTTTACAGGTATTTTTTGTATACTCTGAGATATGCTTCGAGATGTGCTTCTATGATTGTGTGGTTTAGAAATATTGATCATGGTTGTTGGTAGTTGCTATATCTGAAGTTTTGGATTTTGAATTGTTGTACAATGTGAGACATCTTCACCAGTATGTGAACTATGCATTTCTGTGTGTCTAGTTGTGGTAAGGGATAAATGTAGTTGCTTTGGATTTCTCTGAATTATGGTTTTATGACTTGTAGTTTTGAGAGTAAGTTTTTGAGGTCATGTTCAAGTGAAATTTGTTGTCTAGATAGATTCAGTCATGTTAAGGATGTGTGTGCACTTAATTTTTTTATGTGTTTTACACTAGTGTTGGCCGACCTTGTGTTAAACACTACTTACAAAGTTCATGGAAGTGTGACGAGGCATTTTGGGACTTATTTAGGTCCTCATTAAGTATATGTTTAGGTCACCCTCATTCTAATTCCATCGTAGAATGTTTTGGTGCCGACCTAATTTGAATTTGTAAATACAATTGGTGCATGGATGACCTTGGATGGGTTTCAACATTGAAGATGATATAAGTACAAGTTGAGATGTTGATGAAAGACAAGATAGATGAAAGATAGATATGAGACAATGTGTGTGATGCGAGTTTGAGCATATCAGTGTGAATTTCATGTTAGGGTTCTGAAGGTAGTGAGCTGAAGGCATCTGAAATGTTTCATGTGAGTCTGCAAGAGTGAGCGAATTATGGTGGCTTTCCTATTGCATTGAGATAGTTTTCTATTTTTTACAATCCTCTTCTATCTTCTTTGTAATTTTATGGTAGTGAGCCCTCACTAGACAGAAAGTCTTGTTTTGGACAAGTCTTGTCTTGGAAGTGAGCCTTTGCCCTCGGTTTTGGAATTATTTATATGGTGAGATAATCCTCACCATGGTTTTTACCTCATTTGGTTTTTCACATAAATATGGTGTTATTGTGTGCATGGTTTCATTACTTTCAGTTTTTGTTTCTGCATTTAGTTCAATTAAACATATTAACAGAGTAAAGGTTTTGTGAATGCTTATAAATCTAACTTCTTGTGAAATTTTTAAAGGTTAAGAAATTATTACAATTAATTCACCCCCCTCTCAGTTGTTATGTTCAACAACTTAGGATTAGATGTATAAAACCCTAGTTGAAATATTTAAAGTGGTATCCAAACATTGATTTCGAGGATTGCAATTATTTCAAAGGATATTCATGGCTTTCACATTCCTATGCAAGTGGTTAAATTTTTTAATGAATGTGTATTCCACTACCACTCAATGGCACCATAGGTTATTAATAGTTTGGTTTTCTTTTTAAGAGCACAAACTAGCTCATTTTCTTGTTCTTCTTTACCAATGTCTTTTCATGAGATCTCAACTTATCCATTTGCATGATTCAATCACATATATCATTTTTATGGACATATGAAAAATATCAAGCATCTATTTTGTTTTTTTCTATGGGCTCAAGCTGTGTGGACCTAGATACATAAATTTTTTTCAAGCCCTTTCAACCAAATATTTTCTCCAACCATTTAATTCTTCTAGGATACTAGCCTAAAATGTCTTTAAGATTCACCCAAATTTGGTATGCATTTAATTGGAAATTTCATTCAACATATGAAAGGTAGTAATGTTGTTTTATTTTTGGTAGTTACTATTGGAATTTTGTGTTTTCATTGATGACAACACATGAAAAACCATCAACATTTTGTAATGCATGATAAGGGTTTTAGGATTGTTAAGGGTTTAAGGATTAATGCAAATCTAAATGTTAATTATGGTTTTAATGTTTTAATGTACAACTAATTCACACTACCCTCTTAGTTATCTTGTGCATTCAACAATTGGTATTAGAGAAAGGGTCCTTGGAAGAAAGCTTAACAGCTTGAGGTAGATCTGGGATGGAATAGAAGAAGGAGGCTCTTCTGTTTGATGGATCTAATTATCATTTTAGAAAACTAGGATGGAAGGTTTCCTTGTTTCTCTAGGGTTTGGAGTTTGGAAGTCTGTTGAAACTGGATATATAATGCTTGCAAATGGTTTGAGTACTGATGATGAGATTATGGAATATGAGAACAATGGAAAACCAAGGTATGATCTCTTGAGTGGTCTTTCTAATTCATAACTTGTAAAGGTTGTGAGCTGTAAATCTACTAGTGAGATCTAGAAGAAACTAGAAAGTATCTATGAAGGAGATGATAAGGTCAAGCAAGCAAAGATGCAAAATACAAAGAATAAATTTGAAACTCTAAGGATGATAGAAGATGAATATATTATATGGTACATGCATAGATTGGATGAAGTTGTCAATTCCATTAGAGGTCTTGGTGGAAAACTTGAAGAAGATGAGGTGGTAAAGAAGGTATTAAGAACTCTTCCTAAATCTTATAGTCATAAGGTTTTTGCTATTGAAGGAGCTCAAAATTTAGATAATTATTCTAGAGATCATTTGTTTCATGCAACTTTAACTACTTTTGAATTTAGAGAGTTTGATCCAAGTGATTCAAGAAAAAAAACTACTTTTAAAGCTGGAAAAGTATAGAAGAATGAAGAATTTGATCCATATGAGTTTGATAAGCTAGAAGAAAACTTTGTGAGGAGATTGAAAAAGGGCATTGGAAAATACAAAGATAAGTTACCTTTCAAATGTTTCAATTGAAAGATAGTTCATTATGATTCAATATGTTCAGTCAAAGCTTCAAATGATAGATTTAAGGAGAATAAAGGTAAATCGATTAAGAGAAGTTATTGTGTTAAAGAAGATGCTAGTATATCTGATGATGAATCTGATTACCTGGATGATGCAAATGATGAATTCTTGTTCATGGATCTAAATGTTAGAACTAATTATGCTAACTCTAAGAGATGTATGAATAAATTTTCTCCAAAATTAGGTCTAATGGAACTATGGTGACTTCTTTTCATGTTAGAGAAGATAAAAACTATTGGATTGTTGACAACAGATGCTCAAATCACATGACAGGTTCAATAAGAATAAGTTTGTTACACTTGAGAAGTTTGAAGGAGGTCTTGTTTAAATTGGTGATGATACATCTACTAAGATATGTGGAAAAGGTTCAATTAGTTTTGATGGAAAGCATAATACAAATGTTCTATATTTTAAGGGTCTCTAGCATAATCTTCTAAGTGTAGGACAAATGTGTAGCAAAGGATATAATCTTGTATTTTAGAATAGTGGCTACGAGATCAGGAAAGGCTTTGAAACTCTGGTTGTTATAGGAAGGAGGAAAAATGGAAATGTTTATCAACTTAAGGGTGCTAATGTATGTGCTTTATGACTCAAATCATTGAAATTTGGCTATGACATAGAAGAATGTGTCCCATAAATTTTGATAGCTTAGTTAGAATCATCTCAGATCAAGCTATAAGAGATCTACCAAAGATTAGAAAGCCTATAATGTAGTTTGTAAGGAATACCAAGTTGGGAAGCAAACACAAAAAAGGTTCAATGTCAAAGAATATTCTACTGCAAGACCTTTAGAGTTGGTACATACAGATCTTTGTGGACCTACAAGAACAAGAAGTTTTCAAGGTAATAAGTATTTCATGTTATTGACTAATGATTGTTCTAGAATGACTTGGGTAACTTTTCTCAAAGAAAAATTAGAAGCTCTAGATAAGTTTAAGGAATTTAAAGCTATGGCTGAGAATGAAATAGATATGAAAATACAATTTTTAAGATCTGACAGAGGTAGAGAGTCACCTCCAATGAGTTTAATAGTTTTGGTGAAGATCATGGAATAAAATGAAATTTGTTAGCTCCTAGGACTCCTTAACAAAATGGAGTAGTGGAAAGGAAGAATAGGATTGTTCAAGAAGTAGCAAGGACAATTATAAAGGAAGAAAATCTATTGGATGTCTATTGGAAAGAAGAAATTCATACTGCAATCTACATACTTAATAGAGAACAAGTAAGGACAAATAGTTTAAAGAATCCCTATGAGTTGTGGTATAGAAGAACTCCTACTGTAAAATATTTTAGAGTGTTTGGAATCTATTGCTATATCAAAAGAGATGAAAAAAACTTAGGAAAGTTTGATGAAAGGTGTGATAAAGGAATCTTTTTTGGATACTCTACAAAAAGAAAGGCTTATTGGTGCTACAACAAGAGGCTAAAAAGGATTGTTGAAAGTGCAAGAGTTAAAGTGGATGAAGAATTTAAAAATAGAAGTTCAGTGTTGATAGATGGATATGAATAAGATGATTCCTCTTGCAGATAAGTAGAAAAGGATGAAGGTAAGGAAAAATAAGTGTGGGTTGAAGAAGAAGTTTTGGAAAGGATCCCTAAGGCCCCTAAGTATGTGAAGAAGAACCATTTTGAAGTTTAGATCATTGGTGATAAACAAAAAGGTGTATTGACAAGGAGAAAGATTGCTATGACAAAAGAACAAGTAAATTTATGTTTACTTTCTAAGGTTGAACCAAAAATAGTGATTGAGGCATGCAAAGATGAATTTTGGATCAAGGATATGGAAGAAGAATTGATGTAGATTGAGAAGAATCAGACTTGGGAAATTTTCCCAACACTAGTGAATAAGAATGCGGTTAGAACTAAGTGGGTTTTTTAGAACAAACTAAATGAAAATGGAAAAGTTGGTAGGAGTTCAAGGCAAGGTTTTGTGTAAAGGATACTCACAAGTAGAAGGAATAGAGTTTGAAGAGACATTTTCTCTGGTGACAAGGATGGAGACTATTAGAATGTTTTTGGCTTTTGTAGCACATAAGGATTTCAAATTCTATCAGATGGATGTGAAGTTTGCATTCTTGAATGGTGAGTTCGAAGAAGAGGTATACATTGAACAACCAGAAGGCTTTCAGTGGTTAGAAGATACTAATATGGTTTGTATATTGAAGAAGACATTATATAGACTCAAGGAAGCTCTTAGAGCCTAGTATGCAAGATTGGATAGGTACTTGTAGCAGGGATTCAATAAAGGTATTGCAAACAGAAATCTTTATTTTAAAGTTGAGAAAGATCAAATTCTGATTACGGTTGTGTATGTTGATAATATAATCTTTGGAGGAAATGGAAGTATGTGCAAGAGATTTGTAGAAGAGATACAAAAAGAGTTTGTGATGTCTATGTTTGGAGAGATGAATTTCTTCCCACGAATTCAAATCAATCAGACAAAGAAAGGAATATTCATATCACAATCAAATTATGTTAAGGAAATATTGAAGAAGTTTGGAATGAAAGATTCTAAATTGGTATGTACTCCTACGGTTACTGGTTGCAAGCTGAGTAGGAATGAAGAATCTCCTAAGGCTGATCATAGCAAGCATAGATCAATGATTGGAGGACTACTATATCTAATTGCTACTAGATTGGATATCATTCATGCAATTTATCTTGTGACTAGATTTTAAGAAAATCCTAGAGAGTCACATGTAGCAATAAAAAGAATATTCAGATACTTGAAAGGCACTTTGAAACACACTTTATGGTATCCAAAGGATATTGATTTCTCCCTAAGTGCTTATATAGATGTAGATTGGGTAGGTTGTGTAGATGATAAGGAAAAACACATTGCTACAACATCATGCTACACATAGGTGTTGTGGATGAAGAAAAACTTGAAGGATATCAGAATATCATATGATGAACCAATTCCTATCTTATGTGATAATACAAGTGCTATCAATATATCAAAGAATCTGGTAATGCATTTAAGGAAAAAACATATATCAATCCAGTATCACTTTATAAGCGAAAAGGTTGCAGAGAATGAGGTGAAGGAGTATTTTCCTACTAAAGTTCAAGTTGCATAATTCTTCACAAAGGATCTATAGACACGTAAAATATACCAATTGACATTGTGTATCTGATCTTGATTACTAACATCATATCTTCCTGAATCATCCCTCGGTCTAACCATTTAATCAGATCTCCTTATCTGATTAAATTCATCAACTTTCATCCCTTAATTAAATAAATCATTTTATCTAATCAAGTCATCTCTTTTGTTAATTAAATCAATCCATCTGATCTAATTATCCCTATTCAATTAAATAATCAATTTATTTGATTAAATCTCTATAGTCTATCCATTAAATTAAATAAATTAAAACCTTATTTGATTTAATCTAACACCATCTCTTTTAATTAAATAAATCAAAATCCTTATTTAATTAATCTCTTGTCATATTCCTCTCTTATTTGATTTAAAATAAATCCATAAAATTTGAGTCAAATAGGTCACATCATCTAATCTCTCTCATTAAATTAATTAACCCTTGATTAATTTAATCTCATCTCATGTCCCATCCTCTAGATAATGCAAGTTGCACATGAAAATAGATTTAATTCATTTATTAAATCTCTTTTTTCTCAAAGGCATCTTTTGGAATATTCTCTCAATTTGAATTCAAAAATTCCAAGTCAACATGTACATCCAACAAGGAAATAAATTCATCTTACATGTCCTTTGCCTTGAGCCAAGTGGCATTTATTGCATTTTCCCTTCCCTCTTACATGTCATTTCAACAAATTTGAAATTCAAAATTATGCATTTATTGGCACAAACCCCAAATCTTGCACATCAACTTCATCCATTCATGGCTTGACAAGTGGAATCATACCATTGAATGAATGTTAGTCCACATTGCTCAAATTTGGACATTCATCCATCTTGGAATTCTATAAATAAAGAGCTCATATCCTCATTTCATCATCCACAATCTAAGCAAAGTTACCATGCTCAAATATCTGTTGAATTTTATCCATTATCATTGAGTCATAGCTAGGTTTTGTAGATTTTGGCTTGGAGTTCTCATTCTTCGCCAACAAAGTGGATCAACCATCTTCAACACATCAAGCTTGCATCATAGGAATTGGGAAAGGGCCAATTTTCACATCAAATTGGCACCAATTGCCCCATGGGATTATGAGTTTGCACATCTAATTAGGATTTAATCTTTGTTTTATCATTATTCATTGTGTTCTTTGTTATTTTCTTTCCTAGTTTGAAGTTGTAAATGGATTTAATGGGGAATCCTTGTTTTGGCTTGCAATCTCTTGTCTAACTCGTTTATTCTTGTCATTTTGTAGGTACCAAGGTTGGGGTTCGCACATTTGGTGCTAGAAGGAGGGCTGGATATCATTCTTTCTCATATTTTCTTAAAAATTTAATGTTTTCACTCACACACAGAAAATTCCAATGTTGGGAGCTCAACATTGCTGTTTTGGCTTCGCTGAATCTTCAGCGTCTCTATATGGCACCGCTCAAAACTAAAATTGCGAAGCTGGACTCATCCCGCCAAAATATTTTAATTTTAAACTCCGCCACTGGATTCGTTGACTTGCAGAAATTTTCAAAAAATTTAAAAACTGCGATGCTGGAAGGAAAGTGCGCCACAGTTGAGCTCTCTATCCCGACATAGAGTGACGCTGACTGGTAAGTGATGCTGACTGGTAAGCGGCGCTGACTGGTAAGCGGCGTTGTGAGGGCACCGCTGGGAAATCAAACTATGACGTAGTTGCGAGTTGCGACGCTGGAAGACAGTAAAAAAGGAAAATTTAATTTTAGCACGTGCTTTTGATTTATGATTAATGTGTCTTCTATTTTCTGCTTTTTAATTTCTGTATTTTCTAGAATTTGACTGGTTTTTCTTCCTTGTAGGTTGGAAATTAAAATCAAAGGAAGGAGAAGCATGAGGAGGATGTTTCATCAAATCAAAGTGTTTTTAAACACTTTAGTGTTTGCTTAACACTTAGTTAAGAAACTTGTTATCTTTTTCTTCCTTAAGACACTAGTTTTTGTTTGGGTTTTAAAAAGAACCTTTCAATTTCTTCTTGCAAAGGGCTAAAACAAACTTTAGGATCACAACTTGTTAGATTTTGTTTCTTGGATTAACAATTGAACAAAGTGTCTATCATTTGTCTTTTGGTGCTCTAAAAATAACTCACATTTTGGCTTTGTGGATTTAAAAAGAACAAGTGCAACTTTGTTTTGTGACGGCTTACTTAAACTAAAGGCATTGAAAAAGGATGTATGCCCTTCTCTTGCGCTTTATAGCGATCTTGAGAATCAAAAGGCCTTTTACATGACTTTAGGGTGAGACAAAGAAATCACCTCCACACTTTGATTTGGGTTTAAAATTGAGCAAACATCTTGTTCAAGTGTGAGTGGGGGCATTGTTGCGTATATTCTCTCTCCTTGTTTCCAACAAGGATTGATCAAGTTACGAATAATGTTCTTCATTCGCTTTTGTTTATCCTAGAGGGCCTGCCTTGGGGAAAAAGTACTCACCCAAGGGACGACTCAACCTGTAACACTCTAAAGCCAAGAGTATTTCCAACTGGGATATAAATGTGGATATTGGAAGAAACGCCAATATCATGCAGTTGATTCCGACAAGATGGATCCGAAAGGGGACTCTTGACGTATGGGTCAATCTCCACAAACGGAAAGTCCTTATTAAAACCCATGTGCTAGAATTTTCCAAAATCCTTTAAACTATTTGTTGGTGCAAGAATGGTCGTTCTGAAGCCACCCCACACTTTTACAGTCTTCTAGTAGAAATCGAAAACATGCCATGGGAGTTTCATGGGTGTTGATGCTTGGCTGCCTCGTATAAGTGAGTGCCGTGGAGGGGAGCCAGTGGGGTCAAGCATCTAACCATTCGCTAGAGATAAGCATAGCTGGACTTGTCCAAGTGGGAATCCAACAAATAATGTCTTACACATCCATAGGATTGTACTTATTCTTGGGTTACAAAATGCATTGCTTGATCGAAAACACCATGGAAACAAACACTTTAACCTCATCCAAAATTCAAACCCTTTTAAAGACAAATACAATTGGCTCAATCCATATGTTATTGCTTGCCCTTGGGATTCATGTCCTTAGAGGTTTCTAAACATTGGATTATATCTTGATTTGTCTCCTTAAGTAAACAATAGGAAAACCCTTGCCTTAAGTTCATCAAATTTCCACATAACATACCTTGTGGGGTTTGAAGAAATTGAGACATTGGACATCTTAGTTTGAAAAATTAATCAAAGAAAGTGTTTTTGGTAAAATAAAGACATTAAGTAAAGCTAAGAAAAATGAACTTTCATATGAGGTGAAGACTCACAATCCCAAAGCGAAAATCATTGGTTGAAAAAATGAAATCATTTCTTGGTCACAAAGGTCTTTAGGAAACAATTTCATGCTCTTCAATACCTAGGTCTAGGCAAACAAAGTGTCCCTTTTAGGTTCATCTTAGGATCGAAAAAAAATCAAAATATTTTTCATCCATCCTCCAAAAACATCAAAACAACATCATCTCATCATCACCTTTTGGAAAATCTTGAAAATCATCCTTAATACTAGGATTTTTGGCAAAATCAAAAATCATGAAAATCATTGAGACTAAATCCTTGAAAACATTATCAAAATCACCTTTGGATAGGTATATGTAGATGCATCCTTTTGCATATGCTTAGTCAAAGTTATCAAAATCATCTTGTCTAGCTTAGTATATGTAGATGAACCCTTCTTCATATACTTAGTGAAACAATCATCTTGTTTGAATAGGTGTGGGTAGATGCATCCTTCTCCTCGCACATATTCAAATCATTATCCATTGAACAAGTCTATCCTTTAGATCATCATCCAACATCTTAGGGTCTTTTTGTTCAAAATCAAAAGAAAATTAAAATCAAAATCGAGGACAAAATCCCAAATCCAAAAACAAATCAAAATCAAAATCCGCAAGTCCTAAAAGCCTAGTATCTCATTCAAGATTTATCAAAATCCAAAAACATCCGTACCACCCATCCCTAACATCATCATCATATCATCACCTTTGATCCTCAAGGCATCCTAAACCTTTCTACCTTGGGCATAAAATAAGATCGATTCAAAGAATCAAGAGATTCATCTCCCATATTCTCAAAAATTGATCCTTGTTTTATGGTTCTAACTAGATCTCAATACAAGAAGAGTATGGAAGCCAACAAAGAAACACCTGCTTCAAGTGATCTTAGCCAAACAAACACAGAAATGAATCCTGCCGAATCAAGTAATCTGTTGACCCTCTCATCATCGCAAAATCTGCAAGAAGAAAACCAAGGAGAGGACCTTACCTTTGGAATGTCTCACAAGGAAATGACTGAAATGCTCCAAAATCTGGACAACCATAGAATCATCAACATCATGATGAGACTTAACCCTTCATTATACACGCTTGAGCTAGCAAAACAAGGGGCCAAGTTACCTTCGGATTTTGATGTGAGTACCATAGTAGAGGCATCTTTTCCGCCAATTTCATCCACCATTCCCATCTCATCTACACTCCCATCTCAAAACATCACGCAAAACATTCCTCAAATCACAACATCGTTTGCTCCAACCCAACCCAATGTTAAAAAGGGAAGTGCATTTCTCAATGCAATTCAAACACACCCCCTTGTTAATAATCAAAATTTGGATGCTAACACCACCTTGGAACAAAGCATAACCCAAAACCCATTACACAAGAATGTTCCTCTCACATTCCATCACGATCCATCATCATCATTTTTTCACACAACACCTCAAACACCTCTTCTCACAAATTCACAAGAAGAGGGAGATATGTTCAGACCAGGGGGCATATTTGACACCACAACATTCTCGCAACAACTCACACCCCTTACATTTACACCTCTCCCACCATTGCCATTATCATCCACATCACTCCTTGGTTTAGGGCTTCCCCCTCTACCAAATATAAATCAAAACACTATCCCAAATATCAATCAAAGCACTATGACAAACACTCAAAATTTTTTGTTGATATCGCAACAACAAATGACAAATGCACAAGCAAACACCCTTCTAACATTGCAAAGCATAGGACCAACCACCACACCAATACCACCATCCACCACTCAAAATATCAACACGACATTATCACTCACCACAAACACCGTTCCAAATCCACCACCACCAACTTCCACCACATCAAGCCAACACAATGTGACATTGCAAGCTACTTTCCAAAAAGGATACCAACAAGTTCAGAAACAAAAAGCTGAACAACTAGCTACTCAGCAAGTTGCTGAAGTTGCGCAGGTTGCCCAAGCAGCACAAGCCACATTACAAGTGCAACAAGCCCAAGTATTATTGCAACAACAACAACAACAAGCCGCTCAAGCTGCACAAGCCGCACAAGCATTGCAAGCACAAAAGGATTCTCAAGCACAACTTATATTGCAACAACAAGCAACACAAGCACAAGTAGCACAAGTGCAGGCTCAAGCACAAGCTCAATATTAGGCACAACAAGCTCAATATCAAGCACAACTTTTTGCACAAAGACAAGCAACGCAATTGCAAGCATATCAACAAGCATTAAAGCAATACCCAGAGCAGCAAGAAGTAGTATAATTGGCAGCCCAACAACAAGCATTGTTGGAACAAAAAATGCACAACAACAAGCATTGTTGGAACAACAAGTGCAACAATAAGCACAAATCTTAGCGTAGCAACAACAAGATCAACAACAAGCGTTGTTCATACAAAAGCAGGTGGAAGCCTACCTCACTCGCCAGAACATACAGATATCATCGAACAATGCACCGACCGATTGACCCACCCAACCCATGATTGAAACACCCCAAAACACTTTCATCCCACCCCCTGATCTGCAAAATGATGTGGCGACACAACTCAGGTTTCTCTCACAACAAGTGCTCGACCTTCAATCAGGGTGAATAACCAAAACACCAGGAAACTTGTGTCCCTATCCATTTGATAGGAGCTTAATAATGAAACCATTTCCCCAAGGGATTTGAGATCCCCAAATTTGACAAATATCGAGGGATGGGAAACCCTGAAGATCACATCAGGGAATTCCAGGTTCATTGCATAGAGGTCGCATATGACGATACTTACCTAATGTGGCTATTTCCTAGGAGCTTGGCAGGCCACGCTATAGAATGGTTCTCTCGCTTACCTTTAGGCATTAGAACATTCCAAGAAATTAGGGACGCATTCATTAAAAATTATGCATGCAACATTGCAATGGATGTTAGTCTCGAAGAACTCTCAGCTCTAAAACAAGGAAAGGGTGAACAATTCACCTCATTCCTCCAATGATGGTGATCCAAGGCCAATCGGAGCAAGTGGACCATGCTAGAAGAACAAGTTTGCACCATCATAGCCAACCTTGAAGGCCGCTTGGAATTTCATCTCAAGGTTTAGGGCATCACCACATATGATCAATTGATCTCCAAGGCACTTAGTATCGAAAGAGCCCTTATGACTCAACCTGCGGAATCAACATCATACCACGAACAACAAAACAACCTCCCACCATCCAATTACAATGATAAACCTCGTACGTGGGCAAGAAACAAAAACATTACTAATGATGGTGTCGTTGATGCCAAGGTGGTCATTAGTGTCCCACGCCAACATACACCCGCACCACAAATCCAAATTCAACACCAAAACCACCATCACACAACACACCAACCCAACAATAATCCTACCATCAATAATCTCAATGACCAAAGAGGACCACCCCAATGCAAAAGTTATCCCAAATGAAAATACACCATTTTGGGAGAACCACTTGAGGACATAATGAAAAAGTTGATTGACGAAAAACTCATCAAGCCTCCTACATTCGAGAATTACCAAGAACCCGATGTCAAAACTCCTTGGTTTAACGAGAATCAACTTTGTGAATTTCATAAAATCAAAGGCCATACCAAAACAGTTGCATGAGACTCAAAAACATCATCCAAGATCTCATCGATAAGAAAATCGTAAATGTGGAACAACCTACAGGAAATCAGGATCTTAAAATATACACAAATCCGATGTCGAATCATGGCAACAAAGGGAATAAAAATGATAAAGGGAAGGGCAATGTAAATCATGTGTATGAAATAGTCGTTGCCTCCCTAAATGAAGACTGCATGGTCATCACTATCAAGGGCGCCCATGCCGAAGATTGTGGAGTCACCACAAGAGGTGGCAATGCCACCATCGCAGGATCATCCCAACCAAATAGAGTCCCTGCATCTAGATCTGTTCCTAATGGCTACAATGTCCTAGACCAACTCAAGAGAACACCAACACACATCTCCATCACGGAGTTGTTAAAAATATCATCAGCTCATAAAAAGATCCTTGAGGAAGCATTAGCCTCATCCACTATCCCCACAGATCTCGATGGGGAGTAATTCCAAGCTATGGCCAGAAATATCATAACACCTAATCTCCTTACATTTTCTGACCAAGATTTCCCCGCCCAACCATCTCACAACCGTGCACTTCACTTGGACGCCATTGTACATAGGAGCAAAATCAAAAGGGTCTTGGTGGATGGAGGTGCGGGTTTGAACATTTGTTCTCTCAGCCTCATAAAGCAATTGAAAATATCAGAAGATTCCATTGACAAAGGAAAGGACATCACGATAAGAGCATATGATGACCAAGAAAGAGTGTCTCAGGGCACGATTAAACTCCCTATTCAAGTAGGGACAACTCTCATGGAAACTACTTGTCAAGTCTTGGACCTTGACTTGCCGTATAATATCCTCCTGGGATGCCCATAGATACATGCGATGAAAGCAGTAGCATCAACCTTCCACCAATGTGTAAAATTTACACATAATGGACAAGAGGTTACTGTCCATGAAGACCCCGAATCGTTTTCATATTGCAAAAATCTTGAAGCAAAGTATTACAAAATTCCCCAAGTGTCAAAGAATGATGAGGGCCCATCCACACCATACATCGACCCCGCCACTCTCGCATCCACTTCTCTGATAGAGACACCCGCCACTCCCACCATTCCCACCATCTCCGAAATCAAGCTCATCATCCAGGAGGATGGTTGTGGAAGCTACAAACTCCCTAACAATGCTTTTGTGATAGGAGAGTTACCGCAATCTCCTAGATCACGGGGACGTCCACAAGAAAACCAAGCTTCCACATCACAAATGTTTCCTGAAGACTATCCCAAATTCACAAGATGGCGAGACCTTGGCCAAGAGGTTATTGAATCAGATCCATCTCACATGTTATATCAAGATGAAATAATGACACTTGAATTACCAATGGATGAGACAAGCAAGGGCCTACAAATGATGCTCGCAATGGGCTACGACAGAAATAAAAGACTGGGACAAAATGACAATGGCCTCATAATACCTATCATGCCAGAGACGTGACCCATAACAAATCTTAGCCTTGGATGTACCCCTCTGAGTATAACCATACGTAGCCGAAGTCCTCCAGTTAGAATGGTTAATATTTCTCCTCATCCAATAGCAGTAGAAGTATGCTCACCAATATGCATAGGTAGAGACATACATAACTTTATAACTGAGGCCTATATTAGTAGCGATGACGAGGATACCATGACCAATCTACCTAGGTTATTTGAGGATACCGCCCTTTGCATGATTAGCACCCTCTCCTTTGAAACATACCATCAAAATCATGAGATTCGTTTAGTATACCCCCAACTGATCGACTATGACCAATGAGGACCACCAGTTCTTGATGCATTCGAAAACGATGAGGCACTCTCAGAATTCATGGGATTGCCAGACAACATTCTAGATGGAGATCACAAAGCAGGATTTATAATGGAGTTGGACACACATTCCTATTATGGAGAAATAATTAAATCTTTCGGTCGCAAAAGTGAGAAACTAAGAATCATATCTAAGTCCTTGAGTGAAAACCACACTGTGGCACTCTTTGACAAGAAAAAAGTAAAAAGAAAGGACGTATCCAATGGTGAAAACCTCTCTAAGTCACCCGAGGATGAAGGATTCAATCTTCCTTTAAGAGCTATTCATCAGGAGAAGTCAACAGTCTTGGCCAAAAAATGCAATCCTGCCAACCTAGGAACAGAGGAGACCCCGCATATCACATTTTATGTGGAATCACTATTATCAGAAGAGCAAGAAATCCTAGCAGCATTCCTAAGGGAAAGGAAAATAAACTTCGCATGGAGTTACGTTGACATGACAGGACTTGATCCAAAGACTGTGGTTCATCATTTAGTAGTGTATCCAGAAGCAAAGCCAGTCAAACAAAAGCTTCGAAAAATGCATCCTCAAATCACCTTATTGGTCAAAATGGAGCACAAAAAGTTGTTAGATGCAGGATTTATCCAACCAATCGATTATCCAGAATGGGTGTCAAATTTGGTACCTATTTCAAAACCTGATGGAGCCATTAGAATCTACACAGACTTTAGAGATTTGAACAAGGCATGTCCAAAGGATGATTTCCCACTTCCCAACATCGACATGATAGTAGACATGACAGTAGGACATGAGATGCTATCACTAATGGATGGATTTTTAGGATACAATCAGATTATGATAGCAAAAGAAGATCAACATAAGACGGCTTTCACTTGTCCATGGGGGACCTAATGCTAGAACATGATGCCATTCGACCTAAAGAAAACATGAGCAACCTATCAAAGGGCCATGACATTGATATTCCACGACATGATTCATAAAACAGTTAAAGACTATGTCGATGACATTCTAGCTAAGTCAAGAAAAAGACAAGATCATATAGCAACCCTAAGTGCTATCTTTGACAGACTGGAGGAATACAAAGTCAGACTAAATCCCAAGAAGTGCGTCTTCGGTGTACAATCATGTAAATTGCTAGGATACATAGTGTCCATGAGGGGTATCGAGTTGGATTTGGAAAAAAGTGAAAGCAATCCTCGAGATGGAGGCACCAAAAACATTAAGGCAACTAAGAGGCCTCCAAGGCCACCTTCAATCCATCCAATGATTCATAGCACAACTGGCAGACAAGAAGAACCCATATTCTTACCTACTCCACAAGGGGGTAGCGTACAAATGGGATACAAAATGTGAAGAGGCATTCAACAAAATCAAGGAATATCTACTGACACCACCAGTCTTAATGCCACCCATCCCAAGAAAGCCATTGATCTTATATATATTAGCAATAGCAGCAACCCTTGGAGCTCTCCTAGCCCAGCATGATGAAAATGAAACAGAGAGAGCTATCTACTATATCAGTAGAAGAATGGTCGGTCATGAGCTAAACTACTCATTCATTGAGAAAGCATGCCTCGCAGTAGTGTTTGCATCACAAAAATTCAGACATTACATGTTGGCACACAAGATAAAGCTCATCGCCAAAATTGACCCCCTCAAGTATCTCTTATCAAAGGCAATGCTCACAGGAAGAATGGAAAAATGGGTAATGATACTGTCAGAGTATGACATCGAGTATGTAGAGTAGAAAGCCATTAAGGGCCAAGTTATTGTAGATCAACTAGTAGAAGCACCTATTTATTCTGAGAATCCTCTTGTCTTAGAGTTTCCAGATGAATCCATTTATAACCTCAATGTAGCAGACCACTGGAAACTATACTTCGATGGCTCATACACACAGCACGAATCAGGAGCTGGTGTCTTCTTCATCACCCCACAAGGGGATTACATACCAAGGTCATACAAACTAACATTTCCTTGCACCAACAACATTGTGGAATACAAGGCTTTGACTATAGGTCTTAGGATAGCAGTGCAATGGAACATCATAGCTCTCAAAGTGTACGAAGACTCTCAGTTGATCATAAATCAAGTCAATAATGAATATCAGACCAAGGATGATAAGCTCATTCCATACAAGAAATTGGTGGAGACTGTCAAGGAATCATTTATAGAAATAACATTTGAGCAGATTCCTAGAACCAACAATAGAGCAGCAGATGCCATGGCAACAATTGGGTCCCTATTGGACATCCCCAACAATGTTCCAAAATATGAATTCTTGATTCAGTAGCTTCTCGTTCCCGCATTCAAGGTACCAGAATCAGAATTCTTGTGCGAAATCGTTGGTCCAGGTGATTCTTGGTATCATGACATCTACACATATCTTCAAATAGGAGTCATACCTGCTGACCTACCATCAAACCTAAAATGAACCTTTGTTAAAAAGGAATCTAGATTTGTCATCCTAGGTGATACCCTATACCGTAGAAGCATAGAAGGTACCCTACTACGCTGCCTAAATGCTAAGGAGGCATTAACCACTCTAACTGAAGTACATAATTGTATCTATGGTTCACACTTGAGTGGAATGACCATAGCCAAGAAACTGTTGAGGATGGGGTATTATTGGCCCACAATGGAAAGAGAAGCACATGATCATGCCATAAAGTGTCTACAATGTCAGCAGCATGGGGACCTCATCCATGCTCCAGCTCAAGAACTTCATCCTATCGTCACACTGTGGCCCTTTTCGCAGTGGGGACTCGATCTAATTGGGAAAATCACACCCACCTCATCTAATGGGCACAAATTCATTATAACCGCAACTGAATACTTCACAAAGTGGGTGGAGGCAATACCCATGACGTATATAATTGGGAAGCAGATTTCTAAGTTCATCCCTATGAACTATCTCATATGCCGCTATGGTGTTCCACAAGCCATTATCTCAGATAATGGGACACCATTCAAAAATTAGGATGTCCGTGACCTATGCGAGAAATTCAAAATCCAACATCGCTTCTCCACCCCATACTATCCCCAAGGCAATGGCCAAGTAGAAGCTACAAACAAAACCATTTTGAAAATTCTCAAGAAAATAGTCAATGAAACAGGTCATGACTGGCATTTGCAGCTTAATCCCGCCCTCTAGGCCTATCGAACCAGCATCCGCACACCCACCGGCACCACCCCCTTCTCCTTGGTCTACGGATTAGAAGTTGTACTCCCCATTGAGATCGAGCTCCCATCCCTTAGGATATCACTGCAAAACCTCATCACGGATGAAGAGTATTAGGTATCAAGACTAAATGAACTAGAGCTACTGGATGAGAGATGGATAGATGCTTTAAATCACTTGCAAGTCTATCAGAATAGACTCAAAAGGAGCTACAATAAGAAAATCAGAAGCTGGACGTTCCAAGTCAAAGAACTGGTCTTAAAAGAAAATCAGAAGAATGTTCCAAATCCAAGCAACAAAGGCAAGTTTGAACCCAATTGGTTGGGACCATTCGTCATAACAACAAGCTACAAAATAGGGGCATATCAATTATCAACACCCGAAGGGGAACCTCTGCAGGAGCCCATGAATAGCTCCCATCTCAAAAAGTTTTATGCCTAAATCTTTCAAGGTATAGAACCAAAAATTCAAAAAAAGAAAATGTCCCCAAAAATGGTTACCTTGGCTTAAAACCCCGGCAAAAGCGCGTCTTGGTGACAACAAAAAAATCAAAAAAAAGAAGAAGCAAAAAATCCAAAAAAAAAGAAAAAAAAAGAAGAGGATCAAAAATAGTAAAGAGAAAAATCATCCTCTAGTGAAAACCACTTCGGTGGCACTTTGGACAAGTACCTTGGTGAAAACCTGGAAAACAGGTGCCTTGCGTAAATAAGCACTTTCCATCCACCAGGATCTTTATGGTTTGCTCTGCATCATTCCTCCATTTTGCCTCCATCATCCATCAAATTCGGGCCTTCATCCATCACTCATCCACTCGCATCCGTACTGTTGATGGTGTTTTCTGCACAACAACAACTCAGACAGAATGCAATATTCTATCTCTCTTGAAAGGTTATTTTCAATAATAAATCACTGAAAATCATCCAAAGGTCTCTCGGGTGTTAGGTCATAACAATGCATAAACAACTCAGATAATTATGTGAAAATGCTGGTAATCACAATCAGACCTTACTACAAGCAAACTGTATCTTTCCACTTATCAAATCTTGCAATTTGATGATCTTAAATCCTAAATCTAACCAGATAATAAATAAATAGCAAAAGATAAGGGTGCAAGGATTTGATAAAATCTAAACTATTCCTAGAATGAACGATGCAAGTGACATATATCTGGAATGGACCATTCTCAAGTAACCAATTCCTGCTTAACCCACAATGCAATTTTACAAGAACGATGCAATCTTCTAAGGTATACAGATTTTAAAATCATAGACATTCATCTACAATCGAACTTAAGCACATTAAATATATGGTCTAGGTTGACTTCACTAGCCTACTACAATCAGATAGTTACTGGGAGTATAGACCAGAGATTGCTACAAACATTCCAAATATGAAATCATGAACACCATTCACCAAACTAAAACTAATCTAAATCTGAACACTAAACCCTAAATCTTCAAGCAATTTGAAAGATAGAACAATAAGAACCATGCAAGATAAAATAACACAAGAGATTTCACCAGGAAAGCCACAATGTCTTCAATTGTATTAGATCACCAAAATGCTGCAACAATTCAACTGTTCTGATTACAATACTTGCTTCCAGAAATTGAATACTACTCCTACTAAAAAATACTCTAGCTCTTTTCTGCTCTTGCTTATCTTTACTAATTTCTAGCTAACCCCTTACAATGAGGCAGGAATGCCCTTTATAGCCAATCTCAAGACATGTCAGCCCAACCAAACATTTTTACAAAATAAGAAAAACTGCCAAAACAAGTCGGCCAAGGAAGAATCAAACCAAGGCACACATTAAATGCCATTCACCATCAAGGTCGGCCTTGACACAGTCCCCAATGTAGTCCGGTCCAATGCATGCCCTATGATAATAGGGAAGCACAAATCTCAAAATAGGCATTAACTGCCACTTCCCTTATCCTTTCTCTAGGCCAATGACCCTTGGACCCTAAAAAATGTTCCATCCAGCTCAGTAACAGGTGGCAAAGGCAATACCATAAGTCTGCATTTAATGGAGTCAATCTCCTCCCTCGATTGCTCAACAGTCTTACCCCAATCCTCCTTGTTGGCCTAATATTTATTCATCATTGCCAGGTATATGGCTGCATCATCCAACTGGTGGCCCGTTACCACACTTTCAGAATCTGGGGCGTAAACTTCATGCCACCATTCCTTAAGTTGCTCCAGACTCAGATATTTTGGGGCAATCTTCTTTCTGCCGGTCATGACTTCAAATAAGGCAATGCAGACCTCATAGACATTGGCTAAATTAGTATCAATTGATTTGCTTCATTTCTGGATCTTCCTCATAGCCTTCTGCCTAATTTGCAGAGCCTCAAACCATTCCCAAGGTTCATCCAATCTGGAGGAAGAAAGGATTCCATCCGCAGCCAGTTGTTCCTTGCCATGCCCCATGATGATCTTGGATTTTTGCAGCAAGAGGTCGATGTCCTCCTTGTCCTGTGATAGCACATGCTCTAACAATTCTTTGGCAAGGACTGCATCTTTCCCAACAGACAGGATGTCCTTGATTGTATCATCTCCCCTGGTTTGTACATCCTTCAGCCAATCTATTACGGTTTGAGCTGAGGTCTTCATTTTCTCAATCCCGGAGATGGTTTCCTTAGGCAGAAAACAAGGAGTAACTGAAGAAAAAGGGTGGAGAGACTGCAAGGGTTTCATCACCTCTTCCAAGCATTTCCTTAGTCTTTCATTCTCTTTCTTCAACTCATGCTTAGTCTGGGTCTCCTTCCTCAACCGACCAATGATCACTGCACTGGACCCTTCATACTCCTCTATGTCCTGCTCCATGGATGCCGGTCCAAGATTGATAGTCTGCACACTGTAGTCTTGGCCAGTGACCTCTTCCCTAGTCTTGTCTATAGCAGGGGTGGCGATATGGATAACCCTGTTGTTTGTTTCATATCTTTCCACCCTTGAGACCACCTTAGCTGCCTTCTTTTTCTTCCCCTTCCCGATTTTGGATAGCATCTCATCCCAATCCAAGGGAGTGTCTTCAACTACTACCTGTTTCTTTCTCGCGATCTCCTTCTCAAGCCAGTCCAGGGCTGCAGGCTCCACCCGGATTTCTTTTGTTCTTGTTTCCTTCGGCTGTTCTGTCATTTTATTTTCTTCCTCTACAGTTACTTTATCCTCCTCTTTCTCAGGGAGCTGCTCACCTTGATCCATTTCTTCAAACTCCACCTCTGGTTGCACCGGTGATGGGGTTCTAACAGGGATGTCTTCTTTCTGCTTAGGGGATCCGTTACTTCTGCCATTCTCTGGAGAATCCTCATACATCACTAGAGGAGAAGTATGGCTTTCCTCCCCTTCTACTTCGAGCTCAGTTGCCTCACCAAAGAGTGTCCCTTCCTCGAATGGCCCTGCCTCTCCGCTAGTTTCATGCTTCTCCGAAATTTCCTATTCAAGTGCACTTGGTGGAGGAGAAGCAACCCAGATGGTTCTGCAGTTGGTGATTTTGGAAGAGGATCTGCCTTTGGCACAACATCCTTTGGAGAGGGAGTCCTGGATCTCCTCGTGTAAACTTTTGCTTTATCCCCTCCTGAACTCTCCACCTCAACAATAGGAGGCCCATCCTTTGATGTATCTTGAGTCTTCTTCTTTGTAGCCCTTGTTGTTCTTGTCTTCTTCGGTGGTGGAGGAACACCTTCCTCTTCTGCCCTTTCTGACTCTTCCTCATCAGAAGACTTACTAATCTCCAAAGTCCGCCATCTCCTTTTTCCTTTTGGCTTCCTTTTTGTTTCGGGCTTACCTTCCTTGGGGCCTCTAATCTTTATCTTGAAAGGAGAGCTCCTTGCATTTTTCCCTTTGGGGTCATCTTCCCCGGATTCCTCTGAAGTAGACATGGGATTGAGGTCTCCCATCAAATTGAAGGTACATGCTACCTTCTCATTTTCTAACTCACAAATCTTATGCTTCAACCAAGAGGAGGTGAATTTCGTAACCGGGGCCATTAGGTCTTCTAACTCTGTGACCTTATCCTCATTCTAGTTGATATCCCCGACTGACCTATCTTTTACAGCTTCATAGGCATGGTCCTGTACCAGGTTCCCATCATCTTCCAATTGATCCGGGATCAACTTGACATTGTATTGCCTAATGGCCTCCATAGGGAGCCTGGAGTATCTCTTCTTTCTGGCTTCAAGGTCATCTTTGATGTTAGCCCAATAATCCTCTAGGTCACTTTTATGCTGGTATTCCCTAGTGGCTTTCCTCTGTGCCTCCCCTGTGATATCAAAGTTCATCCTTTTGGAGTGGAAGGAGAAACCATATGCCGCCAGCTCTTCTCCTACAGTATGCGCTGATTGGATGGAAGGACACACCTCTGCCACACCAATTTCAAGAGGGAAATCTCCACTGAAGCCTGTCTTATGCTTTTCTCTCTTCACAATGGCATCAAACTCACAAATCTACCTCACAACCTCTAACAAAACAATATGATCCATAGGATACCGAGGTAGCCTATATGGAGCAACTGAACATCCATCAATCCTAAGGTAGGTGAAGGTGGGGAATTGAATGAACCAAGCCCCATAATTCTTTATCAGCCCTTTGGCTCCATCTGATAATCTCATATGCTCAGCATTCTGGAGCATCCTGGTGATATGCATTGTGAACGCATCATTGGCTCTCCGGTAGTCTTTGTGTCCTAGATGCAACTCCGAGTAGATCTCATAAATTATGTCCTGTCCAAATTTCCCTCGAGGATTCAAACCCCTGTATGGGTAGAATCTAGCTAATACATACACCACATACGAGGACATGGTGAATTTCTTAGTCTCCAGGACGTTCCTTAACTATTTTTCAATCTTAGAACTAATAAGTCCTGCCCAATGGTAATTGGTGCCCTATTCAATCTTGCTAATCACATGCACCATCCAGCTTTCTAATACCCCGACGGTCTTCAAACCAACGACCCTGCTCAGAAATGTTATAGCATTATATATATCTGACCTGAATTTAACCCTATGCAGTTGCTTGGGTAGTTTAGAGTGATGGGATTTTGGTTTCTCTAACCATGAGTTGATCATCTGTTGAGCTTTGGCTGGCTCACTCTCATAGTATTTTTTAGCCGTGTCTATGTTCAGAGCACACACAGAAGACAAGTCCGGCATGTCAAAGGCTTGAGAAATGGAAACAAGATTGAAGTTAGCCAAAACTCTCCCCTCAGTGCTAACCACCCTTCGTGTATCAAAATCGTACTGCCGAGCACATTCCAGAATCAGCTCATAACATTGAATTGCTGGAGGGAACCCTGCCACATGCACTAGCCCGAACTTCATCATTCCATTCCTTAGAGTGGACAGATCCTTCTGAGCCGTCCTCTGCTTAAATTCTTCATATCTCCAAGCCCCAACATTGGTGTTAGACACCTCGGCCCATACAGAAGACACCCTGCTCTTAGGAATCTGACTCTTTATATACAATCTTAGTCTCTCTGCCTCATAAATGGAGGACCCCTCTGTATTCCCCTTGGACTTTCCCGCTGCAGCCTTGCTGGATTCAGCCTACATTCACAAAGGACATCATTAGTACTCAAATATTATGTATATTCCAATCCAAAGGTTGGCATAAAATCATATAAAGCAGTTAAAATCTATCACATATCATCAATCCTTGAAAGTCCAGAAAAATAAAGCAATCCAGGAAAACCACGTTAACCGGGAAAATCCAGTCGGGGTAGAATTTCGGAGAAATCCGACCCAGACGGATTCTCACTGCCAAAGCATCATTAGTCAAATAAATCATTAATACAAACAAAAGATCATTAGATTATCATGAAAATCATCCATTGGCAACAAGAAATAAGCATTCAACATTTGTTCAATCAATCCTATCTTTGGAAAATCAAAAAAAGATAAAGCCAGACAGGAAAACCAAAAAAAATCCGGATGGAACGGATTTTCGCGGACAGTTCGAAATGTTCCGGTAATTACTACACTCCGCAGAAATATCCTAATCCGGGAAAATCCGGGTGCGCGGAAATTCCGCGGACACCACGGGAACCCGACGACAGGCTACGCGCGAACTGGAGACTAAATGATGGTGCAAACTTCCTCACTTGGATTCAGACGGTTTCAAAGTCGACGCCAACCAACAAGATTCAAAATACAAAGGATTTCAAATTCAAAAGACCTCAAAATGCACAAATCCCATGGCGAAACTGCGATGCCCTAATTCTGACCAATGAACCTCCTGCCATGAAAACCAGGGTAAGCTCAAGGTTTGGAAAACTATCCCTAAAGACGAATCCAGATCCCTCTGAGTCCTCACAAGGTAGGGGGTAGCTCAATACACGCGGCCAATGGACAAGTCATAAAGAATTCACTATTCTGGGTCGAGCACCGAAAACCCTAACCTTACTTAATATGGAAAAATACTCGCTTAGGGGACACACAAACAAACCCAGGACATCATCGAATAGATTCACCCGTCACCTAATGAATAAATACGACCACACACAGAAGAGAGGGGTGATGAGGTCTCATGGAAAGATGGGTCAAACCCCAATTTGATAAAACAAACTCGTGACCAAGTATGGGCCGACCCAGGACGACCACCATTCAACACAAAAAAACTCAATCATCATGCAAATAAAAGGAGGGCCAATGATGACCTACCATGGATCAATCCAGTTGAAAACTCAAGGTCGAAGTAGCAACCACGAAGCAAACACGTCCAAGCAATGGAAACCTCAATCAACACCAAATAATCCACGCACAAACAACGCAGGGTCGATGCTCAAAGCTCAAATGAAAACACTTAATCGCTAGAGCAACAAGCAAGGTGAACAATGAAGTCAGAATGATGTTTAAAATGCCCTAAATCTGCCCATATACTCATCTAAGCAAAGGTACCTTGGTCATTAATGAACGACAAGACGCGTCTGACAAGTCCAGAAACCCGAGCCTAGGATGGAATTTCAGAAAATCTCAAAATACGTAGAAATCTGGATGGACCGAAATTTCGCGGAAATGCAGAAACCGGGAATATAACGAAGTTTGAGATTTTGGCGCAGACCGGGAAAATCCGCCAGAACCGGAAAATCCTAGGGTCAAGCAAAAACCGGGATTCGGAGAATCCAGCCAAAAACAGACAAAGAACCAAGGCCTGGGAAAATCCGCCGGAGCTGGAAAATCCTAGAATTGGGTGAAAACCCGGATTTTGCTTAAAACTCCATTTGGCTGTGACTGATACATGGGCTGGTTAACCTACTACTGGGGAAAATTCACCATAGGAGAAACTTGGCTCATGGGGAGACCGGGATGTGGCACCAAAGGTAATTGAGGTACTGGATTCATGATTGGAGTGTGATTGGTAAGTGCCTGATTTACTGCTTGAACTTGACCAGGATACGCAATCGGTCCTAAAGAAGGCAATGGCCCAGTTATATGTTGCCTTAGATCTGTGCTAAGCTTCACAGCTTCTGTGTAGGCATCAGTTAGGGTACCTAGAGGATTAGGTCTCCATTTCAAGAAGGCTGCTGTCAAGCTATCTAGAGCTTCATAATAGACTCCCAGGGCAGTATTATCATCTAAAACATATGGATCTTGCAATCTGGTGTACGCACGGTGGAACCTATTATTGAAGCTAGATATTGGCTCATTAACCTCTCTCTTGACTCTAGTGAACTGCAAATATAATTCATTGGCACTGATAGGTATTTAGAACTTCTGTAAAAAGGCCTTTTCAAGATCATTCCAATTGAAAATTGAGCCAATAGGGAGATGATTGTACCAATAAAAGGCCTCTTCTCCTGGTGAATAAGGGAACAAACTACAGGCAACATCCTCATGAACAATTCCTCTATCCTTGAGACAGGTTTGGAAAATCCTTATATGTTCTTCTGCAGTCCTGTTTGGGTCATTGATATGAAATTTCGAATAGAAGTGTTCAGGGTTTTTGGGCATTACATTGTAAGCATTGAAAGACAAAGGGGATGGATTATTAGCAAGGAAAGCCATTGGTAAAAGTGGGGGAGGTGGTTGTGGTTGGTTAACGATAGGCTGAGTTTGTTGAATGGGAACTGCTTCAGGGATGGGTATGGCTTCAACCTCTGGATGTGAAGATATGAATGATGTGGGTGAAGGGATGGGTGATGATGATTCTCCCCTTTCTCGAGTCCTTCTTGACCTAGTGGGGAACTGTAGCTCCTCTAAATATTCCTCTCATGTGGTAGATCTGGTATTTCTCCTATACCTCTCTAGAGAGATGGCGTTCAAGAAACGATCCAGTGTGCTCATTCAGGCCCTCCTTCTAGCGCCAATCATTTGTTGTGCAGTTTTTGCACACATGCCCCACTTGGAGTGGGGACCCTCTTTTTGAATGTCTTTTGACCTTTGGTTTTATTGGATTTATCTTTTTAAGGGTCTTGACATGTTGGTCTTGTTAGCTCTGACCTTGCCTTGAGGTTTGAATTGACTAAAATGGAGTTTTAAGCAAAATCTGGGTTTTCACCCAATTTTGGGATTTTCCAGCTCCCGTGGATTTTCCCGGGCCCTGGTTCTTTGTCTGTTTTTGGCTGGATTCTCCAAATCCGAGTTTCTGCTTGACCCTGGGATTTTTCGATTCTGGCGGATTTTCCCGGTCTGCGCCAAAATACCGAACTTCGTTATATTCCCGGTTTCTGCATTTCCGTGAAATTTTGATCCATCCGGATTTTTGCGTATTTTGAGATTTTTCGAAATTCCATCCTGGGCTCGGGTTTCCAGACTAGTCAGACGTGTCTTGTCATTCATTAATGACCAAGGTACCTTTGCTCAGACGTGTATATGGGTAGATTTAGGGCATTTTAAACATCATTCTGACTTCATTGTTCACCTTGCTTGCTACTCTAGCAATTAAGTATTTTCATTCGAGCTTTGAGCATCGACCCTGCGTTGTTTGTGTGTGGATTATTTGGTGCTGATTGAGGTTTCCATTGCTTGGACGTGTTTGCTTCATGGTTGCTTCTTCGACCTTGAGTTTTCAACTGGATTGATCCATGGTAGGTCATCATTGGCCCTCCTTTTATTTGCATGATGATTGAGTTTTTCTGTGTTGAATGGTGGTCGTCCTGGGTCGGCCCATACTTGGTCATGAGTTTGTTTTATCAAATTGGGGTTTGACCCATATTTTTGTGAGACCTCATCACCCCTCTCTTCTGTGTGTGCTCGTATTTATTCATTAGGTGACGGGTGAATCTGTTCGATGATGTCCTGGGTTTGTTTGTGTGTCCCCTAAGCGAGTATTTTGCCATATTAAGTAAGGTTAGGGTTTTTGGTGCTCGGCCCAGAATAGTGAATTCTTTATGACTTGTCCATTGGCCGCGTGTATTAAGCTACCCCCTACCTTGTGAGGACTTAGAGGGATCTGGATTCATCTTTAGGGATAGTTTTCCAAACCTTGAGCTTACCCTGGTTTTCATGGCGGGAGGTTCATTGGTCGGAATTAGGGCATCGCAGTTTCACCATGGGATTTGTGCATTTTGAGGTCTTTTGAATTTGAAATCCTTTGTATTCTGAATCTTGTTGGTTGGCGTCAACTTTGAAACCGTCCGAATCCAAGTGAGGAAGTTTGCACCATCATTTAGTCTCCAGTTCGCGCGTAGCCTGTCGTCGGGTTCCTATGGTGTCCGCGGAATTTCCGCGCACCCAAATTTTCCCAGTTTAGGATATTTTCGTGGAGTATAGTAATTACCAGAATGTTTCGAACTGTCCGCGAAAATCCGTTCCATCCAGATTTTTTCGGTTTTCCTGTCTAGCTTTATCTTTTTTCGATTTTCCAAAGATAGGATTGATTGAACAAATGTTGAATGCTTATTTCTTGTTGCCAATGGATGATTTTCATGATAATCTAATGATATTTTGTTTGTATTAACGATTTATTTGACTAATGATGCTTTGGCAGCGAGAATCCATTTGGGTCGGATTTCTCTGAAATTCCGCCCCGATTGGATTTTCCCGGTTAACGTGGTTTTCCCGAATTGCTTTATTTTTCTGGACTTTCAAGGATTGATGATATGTGATGGATTTTAATTGCTTTATATGATTTTATGCCAACCTTTGGATTGGAATATATATAATATTTGAGTATTAATGATGTCCTTTGTGAATGTAGGCCGAATCCAGCAAGGTTGCAGCGGGAAAGTCGAAGGGGAATACAAAGGGGTCCTCCATTTCTGAGGCAGAGAGATTAAGATTGGATATAAAGAGTCAGCTTCCTGAGAGCAGGGTGTCTTCTTTATGGGCCGAGGTGTCTGACACCAATGTTGGGGCTTGGAGATATGAAGAATTTAAGTAGAGGACGGCTCAGAAGGATCTGTCCACCCTAAGGAATGGAATGATGAAGTCTGGGCTAGTGCATGTGGTAGGGTTCCCTATGGCAATTCAATGTTATGAGCTGATTCTGGAATGTGCTCAGCAGTACGATTTTGATACACGAAGGGTGGTTAGCACTGAGGGGAGAGTTTTGGCTAACTTCAGTCCTGTTTCCATTTCCCAAGCCTTCGACATGCCGGACTTGTCTTTTGTGTGTGCTCTGAACATAGACACGGCTAAAACATACTATGAGAGTGAGCCAGCCAAAGCTCAACAGATGATCAACTCATGGTTAGAGAAACCAAAATCCTATCACTCTAAACTGCCCAAGCAACTGCATAGGGTTAAATTCAGGTCAGATATATATGATGCTATAACAATTCTGAGCAGGGTCGCTGGTTTGAAGACCGCCGGGGTATTAGAAAGCTGGATGGTGCATGTGATTAGCAAGATTGAACAGGGCACCAATTACCATTGGGCAGGACTTATTAGTTCTAAGATTGAAAAAAAGTTAAGGAACGTCCTAGAGACTAAGAAATTCACCATGTCCTCATATGTGGTGTATGTATTAGCTAGATTCTATCCATACAGGGGTTTGAATCCTCGAGGGACATTTGGATAGGACATAATTTATGAGATCTACCCGGAGTTACATCTAGGACACAAAGACTACCGAAGAGCCAATGATGCGTTCAAAATGCATATCACCAGGATGCTCCAGAATGCTGAGCATATGAGATTATCAGATGGAGCCAAAGAGCTGATAAAGAATTATGGGGCTTGGTTCATTCAATTCCCCACCTTCACCTACCTTAGGATTGATGGATGTCTGGTTGCTCCATATAGGCTACCTCGGTATCCTATGGATCATATTGTTTTGTTAGAGGTTGTGAGGCAGATTTGTGAGTTTGATGCCATTGTGAAGAGAGAAAAGCATAAGACAGGCTTCGGTGGAGATTTCCCTCTCGGAATTGGTGTGGTAGAGGTGTGTCCTTCCATCCAATCGGCGCATACTACAGGAGAAGAGCTGGCGGCATATGGTTTCTCCTTCCACTCCAAAAGGATGAACTTTGATATCACAGGGGAGGCACAGAGGAAAGCCACTAGGGAATACCAGCATAAAAGTGACCTAGAGGATTATTGGGCTAACATCAAAGACGACCTTGAAGCCAGAAAGACGAGATACTCCAGGCTCCCTGTGGAGGCCATTAGGCAATACAATGTCAAGTTGATCCCAGATCAATTGGAAGATGATGGGAACTTGGTATAGGACCATGCCTATGAAGCTGTAAAAGATAGGTCAGTCGGGGATATCAACTGGAATGAGGATGAGGTCACAGAGTTAGAAGACCTAATGGCCCCGGTTACGAAATTCACCTCCTCTTGGTTGAAGCATAAGATTTGGGAGTTAGAAAATGAGAAGGTAGCATGTACCTTCAATTTGATGGGAGACCTCAATCCCATGTCTACTTCAGAGGAATCCGGGGAAGATGACCCCAAAGGGAAAACTACAAGGAGCTCTCCTTTCAAGATAAAGATTAGAGGCCCCAAGGAAGGTAAGCCTGAAACAAAAAGGAAGCCAAAAGGAAAAAGGAGATGGCGGACTTTGGAGATTAGTAAGTCTTCTGATGAGGAAGAGTCGGAAAGGGAAAAAGAGGAAGGTGTTCCTCCACCACCGAAGAAGACAAGAACAACAAGGGCTACAAAGAAGAAGAGTCAAGATACATCAAAGGATGGGCCTCCTATTGTTGAGGTGGAGAGTTCAGGAGGGGAGAAAGCAAAAGTTTACACGAGGAGATCCAGGACTCCCTCTCCAAAGGACGCTGTGCCAAAGGCGGATCCTCCGCCAAAATCACCAACCGCAGAACCATCCAGGGCTGCTTCTCCTCCACCAAGTGCACTTGAACAGGAAATTTTGGAGAAGCATGAAACTAGCGGAGAGGCGGGGCCATTCGAGGAAGGGACACTCTTTGGCGAGTCAGCTGAGCTCGAAGCAGAAGGGGAGGAAAGGCATACTTCTCCTCTAGTGATGTATGAGGATTCTCCGGAGAATGGCAGAAGTAACGGATCCCTTGAGCAGAAAGAAGACATCCCTGTTAGAACCCCATCACCGGTGCAACCAGAGGTGGAGTTTGAAGAAATGGATCAAGGTGAGCAGCTCCCTGAGAAAGGAGGATAAAGTAATTGCAGAGGAAGAAAAGAAAATGACAGAACAGCCAGAGGAAACAAGAACAGAAGAAATCCGGGTGGAGCCTACAGCCCCGGACTGGCTTGAGAAGGAGATCACGAGAAAGAAATAGGTAGTAGTTGAAGACACTCCCTTGGATTGGGATGAGATGCTATCCAAAATCGGCAAGGGGAAGAAAAAGAAGGCAGCTAAGGTGGTCTCAAGGGTGGAAAGAGATGAAACAAACAACAGGGTTATCCATATCGCCACCCCTGCTGCAGACAAGACTAGGGAAGAGGTCACTAGCCAAGACTACAGTGTGCAAACTATGAATCTTGGACCAGCATCCATGGAGCAGGACATAGAGGAGTATGAAGGGTCCAGTGCAGTGATCATTGGTCGGTTGAGGAAGGAGACCCAGACTAAGCATGAGTTGAAGAAAGAGAATGAAAGACTAAGGAAATGCTTGGAGGAGGTGATGAAACCCTTGCAGTCTCTCCACCCTTCTTCTTCAGTTACTCCTGGTTTTCTGCCTAAGGAAACCATCTCCGGGATTGAGAAAATGAAGACCTCAGCTCAAACCGTAATAGATTGGCTGAAGGATGTACAAACCAGGGGAGATGATACAATCAAGGACATCTTGTCGGTTGGGAAAGATGCAGTCCTTGCCAAGGAATTGTTAGAGCATGTGCTATCACAGGACAAGGAGGACATCGACCTCTTGCTGCAAAAATCCAAGATCATCATGGGGCATGGCAAGGAACAGTTGGCTGCAGATGGAATCCTTTCTTGCTCTAGATTGGATGAACCTTGGGAATGGTTTGAGGCTCTACAGTTTAGGCAGAAGGCTATGAGGAAGATCCAGAAATGAAGCAAATCAATTGATACTGATTTAGCCAGTGTCTATGAGGGCTGCATTGCCTTCTTTGAAGTCATGACCGACAGAAAGAAGATTGCCCCAAAATATTTGAGTCTGGAGCAACTTAAGGAATGGTGGCATGAAGTTTACGCCCCATATTCTGAAAGTGTGGTAATGGGCCACCAGTTGGATGATGCAGCCATATACCTGGCAGTGATGGATAAATATCAGACCAACAAGCAGGATTGGGGTAAGACTGTTGAGCAATCGAGGGAGGAGATTGACTCCATTAAATGTATACTTAAGGTATTGCCTTTGCCACCTGTTACTAAGCTGGATGGAACATTTTTGAGGGTCCAAGGGTCGTTGGCCCAGAGAAAGGATAAGGGAAGTGGCAGTTAATGCCTATTTTGAGATTTGTGCTTCCCTATTATCATAGGGCATGCATTGGACCGAACTACATTAGGGACTGTGTCAAGGCCGACCTTGATGGTGAATGGCATTTAATGTGTGCCTTGGTTTGATTCTTCCTTGGCCGACTTGTTTTGGTGGTTTTTCTTATTTTGTAAAAATGTTTTGCTGGGCCGACATGTCTTGAGATTGGCTATAAAGGGAATTCCTGCCTCATTGTAAGGGGTTAGCTAGAAATTAGTAAAGATAAGCAAGAGCAGAAAAGAGCTAGAGTATTTTGTAGTAGGAGTAGTATTCAATTTCTGGAAGCAAGTATTGTAATTAGAACAGTTGAATTGTTGCAGCATTTTGGTGATCTAATACAATTGAAGACATTGTGGCTTTCCTGGTGAAATCTCTTGTGTTATTTTATCTTGCATGGTTCTTATTGTTCTATCTTTCAAATTGCTTGAAGATTTAGGGTTTAGTGTTCAGATTTAGATTAGTTTTAGTTTGGTGAATGGTGTTCATGATTTCATATTTGGAATGTTTATAGCAATCTCTGGTCTATACTCCCAGTAACTATCTGATTGTAGTAGGCTGGTGAAGTCAACCTGGACCATATATTTAATGTGCTTAAGTTCGATTGTAGATGAATGTATATGATTTGAAAATCTATATACCTTAGAAGATTGCACCGTTCTTGTAAGATTGCATTGTGGGTTAAGCAGGAATTGGTTACTTGAGATTGGTCCATTCTAGATATATGTCACTTGAATCGTTCATTCTATGAATAGTTTAGATTTTATCAAATCCTTGCACCCTTATCTTTTGCTATTTCTTTATTATCTGGTTAGATTTAGGATTTAAGATCATCAAATTGAAAGATCTGATAAGTGGAAAGATACAGTTTGCTTGTAGTAAGGTCTGATTGTGATTACCAGCATTTTCACATAATTATCTGATTTGTTTATGCATTGTTATGACCTAACACCTGAGAGACCTTGGGGTGATTTTCAGTGATTTATTATTGAAAATAATCTTTCAAGAGAGATAGAATATTGCATTCTGTCTGAGTTGTTGCTGTGCAGAAAACACCATCAACACGTACCATAGCTTGGTCCTATTTTTGTATCATGATCCCTCCTAGTACTACTTGGCCCATCCTCAAGGTTAGTTTGTCCTGCCTTTATCGGAGTAGTCTATTGCATCGCACTGGGGGCACACTCTTATCAGATTGAATTCGTGTATATTCTTCAAATCTTAAATATCATAAAATCTAGAAACATCAAAACATTTCAAAATCCAAAAATAGGTCAAAAAGTTAGTCAAAAAGTCAAAAACTGAGTCGTCTTGTCGAACTACGTCATCTCTAAGCTTGAACATAGGAAAGGTTGATCTTTGATCATCCCCCGAGACACTTAGGTCAGTCCTTTAAGAGTCTGTCATAATAAACTGACATCTCATCATATATATCATCATCTGTAAATTGGTCAAGTCGTCAGTCGAACTATGTGGTCTCTGCGTATATAACGTAGGAAAGGCTCATCTATTGATCAGCCCTTGAGACCCCTAGGATAGGTCTTTAGGTTAGTCTCTTGGTCAAAATCTCGAAAATCCCAAAAACATTGGAAAATCAAAAAAATAAAAACATTTGCAAAATCTCAAAAAATCCCAAAAACATTGAAAAATCAAAAATCAAAACATTTGAAAATCTCGAAAAAATACTAAAAACAGCCTCAAAATATTGCAAAACATAAAAAACATCCAAATATTTTGAAAAAACCCATCCACCTCATCTCGCTTGCACCCGAAATAAACACCACTCATAATAAATTGATCGTCATCATCAATCTTTGGTGAAACAGTTAGAAACAAGTCTAGCAGATTAAAAGTAAAACTCCAAACGTCAAGTCTTAAGTCTAATTCAGTGCGTAAGCAAGTTGGTCATCTCTTCATATTGGTAACTCATCATCCAATCAGTCCGATATCAATCATCCCTTAGAACACTTTGGATAAACGAAATGACATGCCGCCATCCACTAACATGTCCTAGGATGAATCCTTCCTACAATGGGCATTATCTTTTGGAAATAAGTTTCGCTTATCATCCTTAGAAAACACATCCTTTTTCCATTAGCGGTATTGAAGAGCATTAGCTTGTTTGTGTGCTTTATCTTTTTCTTTTGAATTATCTTATTTTGCGCTCATTCCAAGGACCTCTCGATGATATCCGAACGAAGGATTTAGAGAGATAGGAATGGGGCAAAGATCATTATCTTTTGTCTGCTATGCTTGTTGGATGTTCTTGTAATATAACCTCAGTGAATACTTGCTTTGTTAGGTATGCATGGAAGAGGTCTAGGACAACTTGTTGACTATTGCAGGGATAGGATTACCTTTCCGTGTTTTGGTCTAAGGTTCCTGTTCAACTTCTGAAGTGCATCCTAGCAAGGTTTCCGTATGTCAGGTGTGAACAAGAATACTCCTATCTGCTTGTTAAGTTAAAGTTCATCTCACTGGGTACAATGCCATCCTGGTTTTCTATACCTTGATGCATCATACCATGTGTGATTATCAAACATAAGAAATTTTTGCCCTTTGAAAATCCCAATTCCTCAGCAAGTAATCATCATCATCATCATTTGCATTTGCATCATCTTGTGTCTTGTTGAAATGACTTCTTCTTTTCTTACTAACCGCACTAACAAGGTACTATGACAGTTGATCATTATCACCATCATCATCATCGACCCTGCATCCATAAATCATTAGCATATTGCATAAACATATCATATAGGAAACATACGCATTGCATTTTAATCGTCATATAAACAGGTTATCATAAACATTCTTCATAGATAGGTGCATCCATGTCATTGCATTTCACCCATTATATTGCATCTCATGGCATTATATCAATCATTGCATAAACATTCATTTTCATTTCATAACTATTTCGTATTACCATCTATCATATAAATCATCACATAAGCATCTACAGAAGCATTTCATAATCATTTTTCGCATAATCAATAGGTATATAAGCATTTAATTCATTAGGCATACATACTTGCATAACATAAATGACATCATCTCACCACTTTACATTCATATTACATTACGCATCAGAATATCACTTTGCATTAACATATCATTGCATCACATACATCATCATTTATTACGTTTAGGATAATAACATTGGTTATTCTAAGCATCTCATAAAACCATCTCATTATGCATTAAAACCATTTCATTTGCAGCATATTACGACCATCGCATTTCATATTTCATTATCCATATCATCTCATAAATAACATCATAAAACATTCATTACATAAATCATTCCACATAGGCATACACATATAAAATTCATTACAAATAATTCATATATGCATACATTCATTAACATTTCATAAGCACAATTTACATATCATTTCGCATGTGCACAATGGATCATATCATTTCACATATTGGACCATCGCATTTGCATTATCATAAATAGATCATCACATTTGCATATCATAGGTTAACATAATATAGATCTGTTGGTCATAATCATCAGAAATAAATGCATCCATAAAGACATCACTGCAAAGCATATAGAAATAAACCATCCATGCATAAAGGAGAACATGGTACATCGCATCAAAATCGACTCATATATATCATCAATAATGTCACTGTCACAGTACAAAGAATAAATCGGATCACTGTACATATATGTCAATTAGTACAAAACGCCCATCGGGCTATCAAAAACAAGCCCATAAGGCACAAGAAGTATATATCATCTCGATCAAGCTCGGTCCCTATGGATGCTGCCCTCACCCCTGTCACCGTGACCCTCTAGTGGTCTGTGGTTGGCCCGCTCTGAATACTCTGGGACCCACTCTGTTCTAGATACAGCCTCATGATAGGACCGTCGGTAATATTCTGTCTCTCGAATAGCATCCCTGTAGGATCGAACTGACACTGTACCCTGGGAGGAGGAGGTTGTCATGCTCTCTATTTGCTGTCTGTGGCCTAGCTCAGTGACTGCCTATAGCTCTGCAGCCTATCTCTATTGCACAACCTGATCCCTCTTAGCCCTAAGCTGCTCTTTCTCAGCCCTCGCCTGATCTCTCTCTGCTATCACCGCCTTAACCTTGGCCTGCAGCTGCACAATCAAGGTGTCCTGTACATCTGCCTGTCCTGTTGACTATACCCGTACCTGCACGTGAGGCTGATCCTCACCCTCGGATCATGGTGGTGGAATTGGTGGCACTTGCTGCTGATCTTGCATATGAACATCCCCCTGCCCTGGCTGGACTGGGGGCACGACTGACGGATCTCATCCAACCTCAGCTCTCCATCCTCGACCTCCCCCTCTGCCCTTGACTCTGTGCACATCTGGATCCTCACCTAGAATGGTCAACTGAAGTGGAGGTCAGAACCAGTCCCTAAAGGCCTGGATGGTGTCTGGATCTGCTAAACCCTAATCATAGGCCCACGGTTGGGCTACCAAGTGCCTAAAATTGTCAACTACCTCTGACGCAAGAGTGCAATGTCCCCATGACACCTATGTCATGCTGCGAGCAAAGACAGTTACATAGTCATCATCAGGCTGATCCTACGGCTCTCCAAACTGACGTTGCACGCACCCGGGCAGGTACCTTTCAATCATAGTATGTTCCCGCCCTTGCATGTACCGGTCATGGTAGAAATAAAATAGTTGATCGGCATCGTCGGCCCATCCAGGCCGACCAAGGTATGGATGCCAAGTGAAAACTAGCATTTTTCCTAAGACCTGCCTCTAGTAGGGGATCCCATGCTCACTAGGGTGTGTAAAGGACACACTGCCTTTGTACCGTGCCACGAGGGCATCGTCTGCCCCCATCGGAACTAGAACGACATGTGAACGTAGCATAGAAATGTGCTCCCACTCCTAGACATGAAGTAAAGTCACCCCAACCCTCAGCACTCTACCATCCATATAGACGTACTCATGAAGGTCCCTGTAAAGCAAAGCTAGGAGAACAGGCCCCCATGCGAAATGAACCGGCCTATCTCAGACCATTCGCTCTTAGCAATACCCCTAGCCGAGACTGAAATATCTCCCTAGTCTGTCTGGGGCAACGAGACTCAAAATGATGTCTGCAACCGCCCAGTGGTAGGGAGGTGCTATGACCCTGTATCACTCTAACTCTATCTGCCCCTCACAGAAGATGATGTCCCGTGTGGCGAGGAATCTGTAGCAAGCCTCGCGTCCCTCGTCCATATCAAAGATCGCCTGTCGGCCATGAATTGATAATCGTAGAATGCGCCAAACGTCCTCCAGAGTGACGGTAGCCTCGCTAGTGGGGAGATGAAATGAGGATGTCTCGTTGTGCCACCTCTCAGCCAACATTGACAACATCCCTAGGTAAGTACGCACGGGTGTCGTGTACGCAATGTGCCACAACCCCGCAACCCCTAGTTGATCCTGGTCCTTGTCGCTCAGGTCTCGCAAAATACTAGCCAAATCTCGCAACCTGTGCTCCTGAGAGTAGAGCTCCCTCGCCGTGTCCTACATCAAGGAAGGTCAACATGTTAATTTTTTTTTTTGAAAAATTTCTGATCGGGTGCTCCAAAACTTCTCCAGCGGCGCAGTTTGATTTTACTCAAACTCCGATGCTAGAGCCCAAAAAGAGCTATATGGCACCGTCGCGGTGCACTTTCCCTTCTAGCGTCGCAGTTTTCATGAAATGAGCGACGTCGCGTTGCACTTTATCAAATCAGCCTACCAAACCCGAGCCCAACGTCAGAGTTTTTAAACTCTGAACTGCACTGCTACGGCGTAAAATAGCACCGCGCGACGCAGTTTGAATGCCGAGCGGTGCTATATAGCACCGCTGGAGGTGAGCTTCTCCTTTAAAGAATTAATTAAGGCATTAAATGAAAATATGAAGCTTGGGTAAGGGTCACATACCGGTGCCCCGATGCCAAGTGGTCGCTGGTATGTACGAACTCGATCAGTGATGTGTAGGGGAAGCTGTCATTGCGCCATATCGCTAGAGGGTTAGAGCAAATCTTAAGGTTCCTAGTGGTGTGTGAAAATGACTTGAAAGTGACCCCTTGGGCCCCTTTTAAGCCTAAAAATTAGGGTTTTTTAACCCTGAATAGCTGTCCTACTAGGGTTTTGGACCACCAAACCTGCTTTTGTCCGATTGAGGCTTGTTTTTCATTGTTTTATTATGTTTAGACACATTTTTAGCCTCCCGGACCCCTTTCAGACCTAGTGAGTACTTTGTCACCTTTTTTTTGCGAGATCACCCAAAAAATTAAAATTTTTGTCTGATCTCTCGAGGGGGCATTATAATGGCATGTTTTCTCTCGCCATGCAGCAGTGGGGCAAGCTTTTTAAATATCAATTTTTTTTGGCTTTGATCGAGATCGTTTATTTTTTGAACCAATGCAACGAGTGCATTGCTTCAAAAAGGGGCAAAATGTAGACACGTAAAATATACCAATTGACATTGTGCATCTGATCCTGATTACTAACATTGTTTCTTCCTGAATCATCCCTCGGTCTAACCATTTAATTAGATCTCCTTATCTGATTAAATTCATCAACATTCATCCCTTAATTAAATAAATCATTTTATCTAATCAAGTCATCTCTTTTGTTAATTAAATCAATCCATCTGATCTAATTATCCCTATTCAATTAAATAATCAATTTATTTGATTAAATCTCTATAGTCTATCCATTAAATTAAATAAATTAAAACCTTATTTGATTTAATCTAACACCATCTCTTTTAATTAAATAAATCAAAATCCTTATTTAATTGATCTCTTGTCATATTCCTCTCTTATTTGATTTAAAATAAATCCATAAATTTGAGTCAAATAGGTCACATCATCTAATCTCTCTCATTAAATTAATTAACCCTTGATTAATTTAATCTCATCTCATATCCCATCCTCTAGATAATGCAAGTTGCACATGAAAATAGATTTAATTCATTTATTAAATCTCTTTTTTCCTCACAAGGCATCTTTTGGAATATTCTCTCAATTTGAATTCAAAAATTCCAAGTCAACATGTACATCCAACAAGGAAATAAATTCATCTTACATGTCCTTTGCCTTGAGCCAAGTGGCATTTATTGCATTTTCCCTTCCCTCTTACATGTCATTTCAACAAATTTGAAATTCAAAATTATGCATTTATTGGCACAAACCCTAAATCTTGCACATCCTTCATCCATTCATAGCTTGACAAGTGGCATCATACCATTGAATGAATGTTAGTCCCACATTTCTCAAATTTGGACATTCATCCATCTTGGAATTCTATAAATAAAGAGCTCATATCCTCATTTCATTATCCACAATCTAAGCAAAGTTACCATGCTCAAATATCTATTGAATTTCATCCATTATCATTGAGCCATAGCTAGGTTTTGTAGATTTTGGCTTGGAGTTCTCATTCTTCGCCAACAAAGTGGATCAACCATCTTCAACACATCAAGCTTGTATCATAGGAATTGGGAAAGGGCCAATTTTCACATCAAATTGGCACCAATTCCCCCATGGGATCATGAGTTTGCACATCTAATTAGGATTTAATCTTTTTTTTTTATCATTATTCATTGTGTTCTTTGTTATTTTCTTTCCTAGTTTGAAGTTGTAAATGGATTTCATGGGGAATCCTTGTTTTGGCTTGCGATCTCTTGTCTAACTCGTTTATTCTTGTTGTTTTGCAGGTACCAATGTTGGGGTTCGCATAGGATCTTCCTAAGGATACTTTTGAGTATCTTTGGAAGAAGTTAGGGGTTATTTCCCTTCCTTTCAATTAGATTCATAAGGTTATGCATTAGTCCAGTGGATTTCAAGATTCATTCCTTGTTCTTGACTGGTGTTTGTGGCTACCTCTCAGGGGGATTAGGTAGTGGCATTGTCAGTTGTTGCAATTAGGGGGAGTAAGTGTTGTCATTGTGTTGTATGTTGGTGTTGTTAAAAGAAGTGAAATCTATGGTTGCAGATTAGTTATTGTCCCTCTTATAGGTGTCGCCTTTGGGGGAGATAAAGTATGTGTGATTGATGTCAAAGGGGAAGAAAAGAAAAGAAAATATGTATTGTCCTTTTCCATTGATGTCAAAAGAGGAGAGATTTAACTAAAAAACCATATGAAGAAAGTTTGAGAGAAGTCCTGTAAAAGAGAAAGTGTTGGAAAGAGTTGATTCTTATGTAAGAGGGAGTAGTGTGCATTGATGTGCAGTATGGTGTTGGTGATCAAAGCTATTATTTTTGTTGTTGATGGTTTTTCATGTGTTGCCATCAATGAAGAAGGGGGAGATTGTTGGAAGTTTGTGTTATCATTGATTTCAACAGATTTTTGCATTGATGTAAACCTATGGAGATGCTTTGATTGGTTGCATTATGTTGTCATTAGTTGTCTCATTGATGCCAAACTCAAGTGTTGATTTGATGAGCATATGTTTGTGGATGCTTAACCTTTTGTGTAGATGAGATGTTGAGAAGGTGTTGTAGATATTGAGATAGTGTTTGTGGTGCTTGGTTTCCAAATGCTTTTGAGAAAATTTGAATAAAAGAGGAAACAGTGTGGTAGAGTGGTGTTTAGGGATTTTTCTCCACATTTCTTCATAGTTGAAGATCTTCTTGTGTGGTTTGGATATTTTGATCAGAGGTTTCAAAGGTTTTATTGCTACCTATTTTAGCTAACTAGCTCAAATAGGTAGAACTAAAGTGATATCAAATGAAAAGATAGGTACATTTTAATTTTCTACTACCTTACAAGCTTCTGCATACAAGAAGTAGAAGAATATTCTATCATATTGTATTCACATAGATGCAAATAACATAGAAGAAATATTGCACGAATCTTTTCAAATGATAGTCTTTATTGATAGTATAAGTGTATAAATCCTCACACAAGCCATGAGTTTAACTTGTTTAACAAAAATGAAAGAAAGGATTAGACATTTATAGATATTAATACAAAGGAATGGAAATGTAAGGAAGGGTGATTCATCATTGTCTGATGAGTCTTCAGTTGAGTTATCTTGCATCTTTGTCCATCTATCTCTTGTCCTGTAGCCTGCTTTAGCCTCCTTGCTGCTTCAAGTTTCCTGCATCTGAGAAAAGGATTGTTGTTAGAGCAATGAAAAGTAACTAATTCATACATGCACATATCTCTATAAGCATACAATATGACCCTCATTTTCATTAAAAAGTTTGCATATCATGTCTAGGAAAATAAGAATGATCAAACACATCTATCATATGCATATATTTCTAACATGTTTGCATTATGTGCAGATATAGGAAAAGTAATGTTTTTGTTTTAATTCATCAAATTACAACATGTGGGTCAAAATGCGGCTCCCACAATGGTTGAGACCAACATGTTGAGTTTATCAAATAATGAGCTCATTTGAGCTTATTTAAGAGGGAAATGCAATGTTAAAAATCATCATATCAACATGGTCATGATGTGATAGTGAACAAGCATACATGAGAATGCTTCACTTACATCATGTTTCTCATCATTTATTGCTACCATGTTTAAACATTCACAATGATCCATAGGAAAGTCATACAGAGCCTTTATAGCCATTTATCAAACAACATTCATGATAAAGGAAACATGATGAAGCAAGTAAACATGATATTCATGATAGAGAATTAATTTCAAAGGATGAAAGACAATCCTAATTGTTCATGTCAATGTGAAAAAGACAAGCTTGACAATGCAAGATTCAAAAAAATCATAGTGCAGTCATATACAATGGAGGAATTCAAATTTTGTCATAACCTATTGACAATAAGGTACAACAGTCACTATGTCTTCCCCAACTTAGAGAAGGAAATCTCAAATGCACTGTCATTCCAGTTTAATGGTGCAATCATTTCAAGCAAAGACAAATGATTTAAGGAAAATCCATATTCAAAACTCATCACGGTTTCTCTGAAGGGAAGAATATAATAGATTTTATGAGTCAATAGTAGGTCCATGAAAACTACAGAGGCATGTGACACTGCAAATTCAAGAATTATTATGACATTAGATTTTGTTGAATTTCCAAGTGATGAGTATAAAACAAGATGATGTAAAGATACAGTAAAATGTTTATCAAAGTGAAAGGATATTGTATAATATCACAATCACAAAGCTCTACATCAATGACAAGAATATTACAGTCATATAAGTTGACAACAGTCATAATAACAACAATGAGAATCTTTTGAGAAAGCAGTTCACAACAAATCTCAAAGGTGTTTCAAAGGGATACCTAGAAATTCATAGGGTTTCATTATTTATTTTTGTGCTATGGGTCAAGCTTGAGTGAAGCTTCTCAATCATCAAAATGGAGAGGAGGTGTTGATATTGTAGACTCACCCATATAAAGTTTATATCTTCAGAATATATGGAGGGATTTCATGCTAGAAAGCCTGAGAATGGATCAAATACAAGGAAATAAGTGACAGAGGCCGAGCCTCATATACATTTGGTTGTAGGGATCTATACATTTCGCAAGAAATAGCAGAGTCAAAAACCCACATGGGTTTGCAAAAGGAAGTCATGAATGCTAAGGAGAGAGCTCTATTCGAGCACATATAGAAAAGTAAAGAAGCATCAAAGTTTTTTCGAAGAAGAAAAACCCAAAATATTATGTTTGTAGTTGCGTCTTTTAAGAGTAGCAAAGCTTTCATCATAATAAATCTAGAAAAGCTTTCATCACCAATGGGTTCAAAATGAACAAGAAATAGCAAGCACTCATTATTTCATTTGCTTGAAGCTCAATTTGAGCATGTTTTTGCTGAGGGAAATGAAGTAATATAGAAACCTTACCTTAGGTTCCCTAATGGTTTCTCATAGAATGGATGCACTCAAACCTGTGGGTTTTTTTCACATAGAAGACTCCAGAAAGCTTGAACCATTACTCATCATGGCGGCCTAGAGTGGAAGAAGACATACAAAAAAGTGAAACAAAATTTAAATACATCAGAAATATGCTATGGCGTGGTTGTATATGCCAAAAAGATGATTCAAAGAGGGAGAAAGTTCCAGTTTTCTATTTGAAAGGAGCTTACCTTCAATTTTCTTGAAGAATATTGTTGTGCCTTCAGCACACACACCCCTTTTGGAACAGGGACCCTCTCTTTCCTCCACCTTGCCGGGTTGCTTTTGGTTGTTCCCTCTTTTTGTGTGCCCCTTGTTTTGGTGTTCAATTGGTCAGTGAGCCTTAGGGAATTCATCTTCAGTCTACCATGTTTTCATCCCCTCAAATTTTCAAAGTTCCAAGTCCTTGTGGAGACTCACTAGCTCTTTAAAGGTGGCATTCGTGCAACTCATCAGGCCTGCCCTATCGGGCTGCCCCTCCCAACTTTTCATCATCTCAAGGCTATCCCTTATGACCTTTCCTTGCCAGATTTCTGCTTATCAAAACCCGATGCCTCTGGCGCCATCGCTTCATCAACGAGCAATAAAATGACCATCCCCCGATAGCTCCCTGACTGCTGAGACCCAGACCCTCCAGTGGACGTTTTTGAAATTGTGACTCACCAACTTTTTGTTCGCCATACGAGCATTTATTGCTAGCATTTAATGCCTCATTTTCTATAAATAGGTGATTCTAAAATGTCGTTTTCACTTGTTAGTTTATTTAGAGGAGTTAGAAACTAGCTTCCAATGTCACCATCATGTCCAATTCATTCGATCGCCATCTGCAAATCATTATTGCTCGCTAGGTCATCCAACTTCATCAAATTTAAGAGGTGAGTTCATTGCCCCATTCCCTGGTTCATGTTTTCCTTGATTTTCTACAAAAATGATAAATTTGAAATGAAAAAACTCATAAACTCACTAGAGGAGACTAGGGCGCACAAAACCCATGTGAAAAAACCTTGGTGAACCCTTCAAATCGACCGTTATCTGATCACAGAACTTGCACTCTCTATTGTTGTTCTTGATCCAGTGCTCTTGCCTCTCGCGGGCCCGCACACTCTCATTGCCATCATTAGCACATAAAATTGAAGTTAAAACTTGTGGAAGGTGAACCTCTCCTTCGAGTCCGTCACCGCAGAAGGTCCTATCTCGTTCACCGCCCAACCTTAGAAAAATCACAAACAAAAATGAAAGTCCAACAGGCTATTCGGGCCCAACCCCATAGGATTTTGTCCTTGAGGTGCCACTCGATATTCACCGTCCCAAATGGATTTCCAGCCCTGGCCTTCTGATAGTCGAATCCCGCCCTTCTAGTTGCCCTGAATTGACTCTTGCAAACCTTAAGTAATGGCCTGTCTCGGGTCCTGCCACACGGACTTCCGTGGTCAGGGTTTTGTTGGCGATTCACCCTCAAGTGCGGCTTTGGTGGTTTTTCCATCCGACTGTTGGGTCTCGAACCTATCTTCGCCGGCTGCCTTCACTCTAGACCCTCCAAATGACCATATGCCAAATTCCCTTCAGGTCCCAGCTAGCAAACTCCCGTCATTGGGCCACTGTGGTGACAACGCCATCTCTTATGGATTTTAAGCAACTTCCCTCTGCCCTCCAACTCCCGAATCCATCACAACCATTGAACGAAAATGTTAAAAGTGCCAAGTGGTTAGCCTTTGGTGGGTCATCCCCTGTAGAACTCCGTCTTCGGGACTCCATCCTGACTTTGTTGTCACTCAAAAAGGGAACTGCCTCCGTCGTTCTAGTGTTTGGAACCTGACTTCACCTTTGCGGACAATGAAGTAAATGTGAAGGCCAAACTCTTTACCAGACCCGATGCCTTGGGTTTCCCTCATCGGACCTTCGCATGAAATCCACCTCCTCCAACCCAAAATGCCCGAGCGATAAGAGATTATGTTGATTGCCCTCCTAAGCCGCGGGTCCCGCCCATCAGAACTCCTCCCTTAAGATGTCATCCTACCAGAGCCGTTCCTAACGAAAAACATCAAACAACCAAGTCTCCTGATTCTGATTGCCAAAATGAAGATCTTAATGCTCTCCAATCATCAAATTGACTTCAACTCACATGTTAAAGTAGGGCACTCCCCTTAGCGGACTGCTCAAAATGTCCAAATATGAAGGCAGGTCAGGACAGGCAAGCCATTGTGCCCTGATTATCGTCCCTCCTGCAGCTCCTCCAAAATAGCCATCAGGCCAGGGAAGTCTGACCCCTAGGGCTCGAACTGTCCAAACTCCCTCCTGTAAAGTGCTAATGCTAATCTGAAAGATATGTTAGATTTCTTAAATGCTGATCTATCCAATCTAACCTCGTTTGTTGTATTTTGGCTAACTTTTCTCTGGTTTCATGCTTGATTGTGCTCACCCCTCTTTTGCTCACAGGATATATGGAATCAAGTGTAGGTCCCTTAGGAGCGGTCGTGGAAAAGGATAAAGGAAAGAAAATAGCTAAGGCACCCCATGGAAAGGAAGACAAAGACCAGATGAAGTACAAGTTTCAGGGGGAACCTCTGAACTCCAAAGTCACTACCACATGGAAGGAGGTCCCTAACACAAATATTTGATAGATCAATATAGATGAGTTCAAGCAAAGAGTCTGAATCAATCCCACTACAAAAAATGCTCAAAAAATTAGAAGCAGTGGATTTTCCAAAGCTACGGGCTTCCCTCCCACACTTATCGCTCCCGAATTAGTAATGACCTGTAGAGAGGCCTACCAAGAGGAAACAAGAACTATAGTGGACAAAGATGGAAACATATTGGCTAATCTATTAGCCAAGTCAATAGGGAAAGTCTTTCACATTCCTGCCTATGGAGAAATGGAAGAAGCCACTATAAAAGATGCCAAGGAGACATGGGATTCAGATCCCCTCAGGTGCAAGAGAATCATCAACCAGTACTGGCTGAAAGAGAAGAGGGGTAGTGTTGCTAAAGTGCCCTAGGAATTATTCCACAATGATTTCTATGAAGACTACCATGATCTGGTGACCTTATTGAGCAGGGTCATGGGCCTCCCCACTACAATTTATTTCCAAGAGTGGATGTTCTACTTCATGGAGGAAATCCTAAGAGGCAAGGTCAAGTTTTATTAGGCTGGAATTATTAGCAATTGCCTGCATGTGCAATTTGTGGCCATGAAGAAAACCTCTAGATTCTATATGACCTACCTTGTATACTTGCTAGCCGATAAAACACAATATAGAGGTCTATTTAGGGCTCCAGATATAGAACCAGGAAGGGAACTAAAGGTCTATGATAGGTACCCTCAATTATAATTCAGGAACTTTAAGAGGGATTACTGCAGAGTTAATGACGCCTTCATAGGCTACATCATCAGGTTGCTAGGGGTGACTTTGAGAGAAGAGTCTCACATACTGCCAATTCCTTCCTCCGACAATTTTCCTTCTTGTTCATTCAATATCCAAGGTTCACTTACATTCGAGTAGAGGGTTTCATGGAGAAACCTTACAAGCTGCCCCGGTACCCCAATGACCGAATCATATTATTAGAAGTTTCTCGGTAGCTGCAGCGTGCGCATAATCTCTTGAGTAGCAAACATAAAGCAGGGATTCCTTATCCCCTCTCCTTCAGGCAAGGGATGTATGAGCTCCATACTTCCTAATGTGCAGATCAATTTGATAAGGAGTTGTTGGAATACCACTTGCAATTCCACACTGCCAGACAATGGATGGACCCATATGACAATCTGAAGAAATTAGTCAGGCCTGAGCACGCCCATGTACATCATGTAGAATACTTTTGGGCCAATTGTAAAGATGACAAAGAAGTGTGGATGAGGCACTATATGTGGATGACCACATACTTTGTGAAGAGAGTCAAGTTGTTCCCAGTGCTAGACCAACTGGAGGAAGAAGAGGATACAATAATTGATCCTCAATACAATGCAGTCGCTGACCTGCCATTGCCTCTAATCGATTGGGATGAGCTAGAAGTTGATGACCTTGACATTCTCATAAAACTAGTTTACGCTAGAATGAGGGAATGGATTGATAGGAAAGTTTCCCAATTGAAGCAACAAGGAGTAACTCTAACCTATGGGGAGCTTAAGGAAGAACATGCAAGTGAAACTGACAGTGGGACAACTACCGCCATGATAGAAGAGGCTTCCCAATCTCCTCCGGTTACCAGATCGAGGAAAAGAAAAGAGATAGCAAGGAAGCAGTACAAGGCCCAAGTGTACACAAGGAAAGCTTTAGAGGGTGAATCCTCCAAGAGACCAAAGACCTTGGTAGGTCTTGAAACCATTCAAGAGGACCCACTTCACGAAGGGGACGAAATGGAGAACTGAGCAGCCAAAATCTCTACCTGTGGCCTCCACTAATTCAACTGATGTTGCTACTACTACTGCCCTGTTACCTACCTCAAGAAATGGTTTCCACCTCCCCACTTGTGGTGGATATTCTGTCCACCTTGCTTCTACTCCACCTGTGGTGCAGGTTATGGTAATTGATTCTTCTTCCAACACCACATCCCCACTTTCTTCCGCCTCCATGTCTCCGACCAATTCTCTTCCACTAACAACAACCACAATGCCAATGCCTGTGCTTTCACTTCCTGAGGCCTTATCCTGACACATGCAAAATGCCCCTACTAAGCTGACTGAGGTATTGACTAACCCAACTATACAGGCTGCCTTGGTGTAGATCCTTTCCAATATTCCTTCCTCCACTCCTCCAACAAAATTACCAGAGATGAAGGCTACAATGCAAATATCTAAGGAGTTAGAAAGGAAAGAAAAGGAAATAATGAAATAATTAGAAGAGGAAGTTGATGACTACCATGAGAATCCTAAGTTCCAATGCCTTCCAATTGATAAGGTGGTGTGTGAGGGTGAAGAGATGGAGTCCTCTAAAAGTGATGAAGAAGATCCTAGAGCTAAATATATAGTGGAGACCTTTGATGCAGACCTCGAGGAGGAGCTGGCCCAAAAATTGAAGGAGGTTGGAGAGGAAGCAAAAAGGTTACCCTCTGAGGAAGAAAAAGAATCAAGTGATAAAATTGAGGAAGATAATGAACCTCCAATTGGGGAGCATGACGAGAGCCCCAAGCATGATGAAGAAATGCCTCTCTCGGGAGAGCAAGAACGAAAAGAGGAGAAAGAAGATAAAGAATAGGAAGAAGTACCTCATTAGCACAAGGAAGAGGAAAAGAAAGAAGAAGATCAGCTTGAAGAGGAAGTCAAAAATCATAAGGGCCTAGAAATGGAACAACCTGATGAGCACAGGTATGAAGAAGAAGAGCGGAAAAGTGATGAAAGGGAGGATAGCCCTAACAAGCATGTAGCTACCAAGTCTCCATGAAGGGAAATTGTGTTCATTCATGATTTAGATGAAGAAGGGGAAGGGACCAAATGAGAGACCCCTAGTGGTAAGGTAATGGAGATTGAACACTCCCATGAAGAAGAGCAAGACCGTGAATCACCAAAGGGAGAATCCCAGATACCTGAGTGGCTCGAAAAATAGTTGGAAAAGAAGAATCCTACTCCAAGGGACCCAAAGGCAAGGCTGGAGGCCATCTTGGCTCGAGCCCAAGTCAACACAAGGAAAGAAAAGAAGCCTAAAATCATATCTCATCTGACAATGGATGCATCCGGGTCCAAATCTGTACAAATAGCTACTCTGGTAGTAGGAGAAGAGGGAGTGAGCTATAATATTTCCATGTTGGATCTTGGAACAACCACAAGGGAGCATAAAATTGACCATCTCCAAGGGTTTGTTGCCACCATTTTGCACCAAATGCACAAAGATGAGATTTCCAAAGAAGAGTTAAAGGCACAAGTGGCTGACTTAACAACATATATCCAACAATGGTCGTCAGGTGAAGAGATTCCCACCACGTCCTCAACATCGCCGCTACTACTATCCAAAGACCACATTGACAAGCTAGAGAAGAGGAAAAAGTGGACAAAGGCCACTGAAGAATGGCTCTGACGGGTGATTTATAATGGTGATATGGGCATAGGGCATGCTATCAGAGCGACCAATAGGTTCAGGCTCATACAAAAGCAATTAGAAGATATGGAAACAATGTGCCTCTGCTTCACGAAATTTTACAAGATCACCAATCCAAAGGTTGAGGCCATCCTCAGAATGCTAGAAAGAGCCTAGGAAGAGGAATTTGGAATAATCAAAGATGATCATTGGCTAGTCAAAACGTGGAAGATGATACTTGATCATCAGAATGAAGTATTAGAAAAAGTGCTGCATGAAGCCGAGCTTGACCTTGAGTGGGCTAAAGAACATTGGGCGAACACTAAAGGCTATATCCAATTAATGACTAATAGAGATATGTCTGCCAAGGAGTTGGATGTAGAAAAGGTTAAAGAATATTTCCATAAGAAGATGGAGGAGGGTGCAATGGATGATGTGTCTCTACTCTTCATGGATTTTGTTGCTAGAGCATTTGCTCGATTAGAAAAAATGGTGGAATTCACTCCAAAATGTACCAAGCATGGAGAAGAGATGGCCGGAAGATCAAAGAAGCTGCATTTTCAAATCATTCAATCAAAGATTGTGCAGAAGGATAAGCTTCAGATTCTAATGGGAAAGTTCGTAGAATATTCCACCGCGAAAAAGAATGAGGGAAATCCAATCATTGATGATGAGTTCCTCATTGTGTAACTGTAGTAAAGGGCAATCAACAAAAGGAAAATTTTGCTATAGTGCTACCACAAAAGGACGAAATAGGGAAAAAGACAAGGAATGTATTTTAAATTGTAATATATTTGGGGGTAGGTGAAACCCTAGTTTGTAGTGAATCTTGGCCACACAATGCTAATCAATCTTGGCCATTCATTTTTCTTTTGGAACACTATAAATATGGGGTCTCCTCTCATTTTCAAGAGAAAGTTGAGTTGTTGTAAAGGAATGTTGTAGAAATTTTAGTAGAAGTTCATTGACTTTGGCGAATTCTTGGGTTTCTATTGCATGTTACATGGTTCATCTCCCATGTAGTTAGCTGATTTAGAAAGATTTACTTTGATATTTTGCATGTTTTAGTTTGCTTTGGTAGATTAGTAAATGTTGTTCAATGATTGTGTAGCATTTTGTTGTGTTGATTTCTTTCTTGTCCATACTTTTTTTGTTTACTAATGGTAGATAACTGTGTAAAGTTAGTCTGGACATAAACTAAAAGTTGCTCCAAACTTCTATCCTTTGTTCATGCATGTCTATGGTGAATGAATGGTTGAATATTTGCAGTCCTTAGAAGCTTGCACAAGTTTCATGATATTGTGAGTCAATCTGGTTAAGTGAAATTATGTTTTGGGAAGTCTGTCCGTAGTAGAACCCTCCACGATCATTTTTCACTACTAGTTTCAAATATAGGAACCTCTTCTCTTCCCTGCCCTTTTCCCTTTTTTTAATAAGTAACCTATGCTAAGGTTCATTGCACATTGTAAAGCCAAATCTCAAGATAAAATAGGAGTTCAAGACTGCTATTCGAACCTGTAGCAAATTGCACATTAACTTCCCACTTCGAGGAACTCCATTTTGTGAATCCCACTTCCTTCCAGCCTAACTTTGTAAGTCCGCCCTATGATTACCAGCAAAACCACATTTGAAACAACTAATAAATTACATGCACGTCATGACCTGACACCCGAGAGACCTTGGGGTAGTGATTGGTAACTTGCTTGTGAATTTCTACCTTTCAAGAGGGGTATGTGCAGGATCATGATGGGCCAAAAAGTGGCAATATGATGGGTATGTGGTTGACGACTTTTTTTTACCCAAAATTGATGAAACAAAAAGGGTTTTGAAAGGAGATTCTCAGCTTTCCACCAATATAAATTATGCTTTACTTTGAATTTAATAAGTAATTATTATTCATTTTCTATTCAAATTCGACTAAAGTCCTAATTGATAGGTTGATTGAAAAACATCTATAGCTTTCAAAAGCGGTATCATCTTTTGAATCCAAAACATGTGTCACATTCTATGCTTATACTATAGGATTAAAAAAATAAAAATTGAATTTCATGAAGTTTTGACAAAGTTAAGGTGGTCGACATACGAAGTTTTATATTTTTTAAAAGTTGTAAAAATCATAATTAATTATTTGCTTAGAAAAAAAAATACAAAAAATATGCATCACATCAGGACATGAGTCCTCTACTTATATCTAAAATCTTATAAAAAATATTATCATTTTATTGTGGTTAGGGTGGTCTACCTACTTCTTATTTTTCCTTGAAATTTAAGTACTCTGCATTGAAATTTCAAATTTTCACCAAATAGATTTTTTTTAAAAACAAACCTAGTAGTTTAGAAACTAAATTCAATTTTCTATAGATTCTATTCTTACATATTTTTGAAAAAATATAGATAACTTCTTCAAATTTTTATGTCAAGTTGTCTAATTCTGATTTTTCTAAATTTTTTGCCACTTAAGAGCTTGTTGTTTCCATGATGATCTTGCACATACCCAAAGAGGTAGTGCACCTATGCACTGCTTGTGTTGATAAGTGCAAAAACACCCATCAAAAAATATCTTCAAAAATCTCTCTAAAACAACAAAAAATGGTGAAAAATCGAGCTCACAGAGACCCCATTAGATGGCAGCCAACATCAAACCCTACACCATGGCGGTGCATATCTCTTCCAGAATGTGCTAAACAAAGTGTGAAATGAGTAAAGTGTTAGGGTTCGAGTGTTTTTACTCACCCTATTTTGAAGTGATTATTTTTGAATTTTTTTTAGAAGGAAATCATTTCATTTTTATCACCACCATAGTATTGACCTTTAGGTCAATAAACCCAATGATGTATGGAGCCCATGAGTTTATGAAGTCAAATTTACAATTTGACATTAGCTTTGAAATGTAATTCCCCACCTTTATTTTTTGCAGGATGTTAGAAAAAAATAGCAACTTAATTAAATATTAAGGATAATATTACCTTAGTATTTAATTTGTAGTATGTAAAGGAGAGAGCTAAATCATATTAAATATTAAGATAATTACATTTGATTATCTTTAATATTTAATCAAATTGATACCTTTACCCAATATCATGCAAAAAATCAAGTGAAACCAAACTTAAGATTGTAGGTGTTTTTTGGATTTCTATTTTGTGACTTTGAGTCAAACTAATATCTTTTTTGGGGGGCTTTTGTTCACACATGACTTGAGGAGTTTGCAATGTAATAAGTTCAGTTTATTTCATTTTTGGGTCCTCTTTTAGAGGCTTTCCTTTTCTATTCATGAGAGAGTTTTTGGGAAGATTTTTCCACTTTTAGTTCACTTTTAGTTCCATCTACATGCACTCATGAGCTATTTGGAGTTACACTTCAGTTATATGTAGTATGAGACAGAGTTTTGATCTGTTTAAGCTCAATTTGTAGAATTGGTGGGCCCCTTTTTCAGGCAGTTTTGATTTTTCTCATGAATAGCTTTGAAGCCAAGTATTTTGACTTCAGTTATCTCCTCTTGGCTTTTGGGAGCCCTTTACTATATATAGGAAAAAGACTGTCTTTTTTCTTCAGAGTTCTGGAGCAGAGGCAAAAAGTTTGTAATTCATTTTCAGTGATCAATACAACATTGCAACACCTTTTTGAGAGTGATATGATGCATTTTTCCTTCTCATTATTTCTAAAACTGTGTACTTAGTGATTGGTGCAGTTTTATGTGTTTTCTTTTTCTTTATGATTGCATCTCATGGTAGTACGTTTATGTAGAGTTACATATATTTGCAGGTTATAAGTTGTGCCTATAACATAATCAGTCTTAAATTGTGGGAAAACATCTTTTCTCCTACTAAGTTTGTGAGTATAGAGCCTTCTTATAAATTGTTGATGCAAAGTTTTATGGGTTTTGAGTTGTGCAAAGATAAGTTTTATTACTGGTTTTTCTGTGTGTTGTCATTTGAGTATCTAGTTCATTAAGTTATTTGGTGCATCACCTTTAGGATTAGATTTCCTTTTTATATGTTTTTTCCTCCTTACTCTTTTCGAGCTACAAAGACATTAGTAGATCATTTTGGGTGAGATATCAAGAGGAGCCAACCCTTTCTCTAGAGGTTCATTCTCATTATAGGATACCCACAGCCTGGGAATGTTCCCATGTGTCACAAACTTGCTAAGTTAATAGCTAAGCAAAAGGGTGCAAGTTTTCATGACAATAGTTATATATAGAGTTTCGGGTTCAGGATCATTCGATAGAAGTTATGTTCACCAATGTGTGAACTATGAAGTAGTTTTGTTTGGGAGAAATGGTTTAGCTATGCATTTCTCCTAGTTTTGGTTTCTAGTCTTATGGATTTAGTCCTGAATGTTCTTAAATTGTTCATATCTATCTTTAGTTTGAGTTATTTGAGTTTTTGTGCTCTGCAAGGTTGATTTCATTTGTTACAGTGTGTGGAAGTTTAACTAGGTGTACAAAATGAGTATGTTCTTTAGGTGTATGTTGTTGTGAAGGATTTTTTGGATTTCAAGGTGTTGGTAGAATATTTTAGATTGTGTTTAATTTTTGTGTGTGGTATGTGAGTCATCTTTAGATTTGGTGAAGCATGTACTTCAATGTTTACTAGTGTTAACATAGGTTCAACCAACCTGGATGTTTACATTAATTATAAATATGCTTCAATATTTGTGGAAGTGTGGTGTAGCGTGTATATGTGGATGTGGTTTGAGTTAAGGTGTGATGTGATGTGATGTTTTTTTTCAAGGTTGAAGATGGTATATATATGTGCTGAGTTGATGAAGGATGGGTGTGATGTGAAGTGCGAATGTGTGAAATGTATTATGAGCTTTGATGCCTAAGACTATTGGAAGTAGTGAGAAAAAGGTGTCTACATTCTATAGAGAGTGCAAATGTTCTGCTAAAGCAATGTTGGGTTTTTTTGTTGCTCTGAGATGGATTTATCATTGTAACAATCTTCTATCTTCTTCTTTCTAATCTAGCAATGGGCCATTGGCAATGATCCCTCCTTTATTTTGGGTAGTGAGCCAATCAACAATGAACCTATTGTATTCAGTGTTGCAATTATTTTTTATTGTGAACTAATCCTCACAGTAGTTTTTCCCTTCTTGGGTTTTCAATGTAAATTTGGTTTTCTCATGTGTATGGATGTATTTGCATTACTATTTCTCATGCTTATGTTATGATAATGCATGATAAGGGTTTAAGGATTAATGCATATCTAAATGTTAATGAGGGTTTCAATGTTTTAATGTACAACTGATTCGCCCCCCCTCTCAGTTTTCTTGTGCATTCAACAGTTACTATCACTACTCACTTTTCCACATACATTAAACTCATTACATGCTCTAATTATGTTAGAGTCAAGTTCAACTAATAAAGCTATTTTCAAGGTTTCCCACTTGAAAACTCTTATACAACATTAGGCTAATTCTCTATCTATTTTTACTTATATTCTACCACCTCCTACTAGAAAGGATGCTTCCCCTCCACATGGATATCATCGTGACCATAACCTTAGTTTTTTCTCCAAAAATGGCTCCCACAAATCTCACAAGTACCCCCAACATAAGCAATGTGATTGGTGGTCCCAACAATCATGTTATCAAAATGATCATGGCAATTTTGGCTAGTATGATAGTGGGAAGTTCTCTTGCTAGACCTCAACATTTCTTCTAATCAAATGGCTCCTATTGATCAAGAGGAAAGAAAAAGAGAAAGAGGGCACCATCACAAATTGGGAGCCAATTCCTAATGGCTAGCAAGGATCTCCCAAATGGTTGAGGTACTATCCTAAAAGAGATTTAGCTTCTTAACAATATGAGAACTTTTATCTCAGTTTATTTGCATTAAATTTTAGAGGTGTAATTCCATTCCACTCATATTATTATGTGAAAGAGTATATATATTTTAACACTCAACCAAACTAAAAAATTCTTATCCAATCATTTTTATCATTATGTTCTCATATAAACTTCATGAGACACATGAATATTAAAATGTCCTAATTCTTTTCATTCTCTATTGTGTGGATATATATAGTGTGGTTGTGTAGAATAGATACTGTCATTTTATTATTTAGTTTTCACCTAGGGTTTTTGTTGGAAGACTAAATATAAATGCATAGCTAAATAAAGAATTGTATATCAAGATTATGAATCCTTTCAAACCATTGTGGAGTTAATTCATCCATAAATGAGCCGTAAGGTTGGGATTAGATAAACCAAAACCTAGTGGAAAGATTGGAAGTGGCATCCAAACACTCATTTCAACAATTACAAGCCTTTCAAATGATATCCATGGCTTTCTCCTCCCATGAAAGTGGTTCAAATATTTAATGACACGTGGAATCTCTAGTCCACTATGACTTAATGGCATCGTAGGTTTCAAACAATTTGGTTTATCATTTTAGAGCCCGAACTAGCTCATTTTTCTTTTTCTTCTTACCAAAGTCTTTCCATGAGATCTTGACTTATCCATTTGGGTGTTCCTCCCCATCCATTCTTTTTGTGGATATTATGGAAAATCTCAAGCATCTCTTCTAGTTTTTCCCATTGGCTCAAGCTATGTGGACATAGAGACATGGTTTTTTCAAGCCCTTAACCAAATTTTTTCTCCAACCATTTAATTTTTCTAGGTGACTAGCCTAAAATGCCTTTAAGATTCACCAAAATTTGGCATGCTTTTAAATTAGAAAGTCTTTGGGAAATTTTATCAATAAAGAGAATATATAATTCATACCTAAACCTAATGACCCTAAAAAAATGCAATTGATAATATATCACTTTGTTGAATGCCTCATACACAATTATTACCGAGGATTTGACTCTTTAGCGTATGCCTCTTCTTCCTTGACCGGTCTTCGCTAGAGACAAATTGGTTTCATAAAGTCAATATTTATTCTAGTTAGTATAATTTTTGTGTAGGAAGTAACATAATGGACTTGATGTTCTAAAAAATCAGCCATTTTTATCAAAATTATGTTTTCCAAGGTTTATAATCATAGGCAGTGGCCTTTTATTCTTGCCATGCTTCAAGTGCTTGGATTTGGATCTCACTTTATTTAATATATGTATATGTCATTTGGTAATGTCTCATCTTGTAGGACTATTAATGGTTAGCAATCCAAACAATTTAGTATTTTTGATCCATCTAGAAAAGATGTCTTTTTTCTCCAACTCTGTATGTGCTTGTAGTGAAAGGATTTGGTTATTTATTGGCCCATGTAGTTTCTCAAAACATTGTTAAGAGGATTAATCTTCCCAATTCTCCTAACTATTTGGTTAATGATACTTTTTTGATGATTCCTTCCTCACCCTCATTGAAAATGAAAATAATGTTAAATAGGCTATTCAATACCTTGACACTTTTTGTGAGGCCTTTGGTTCAAGCATTGAATGGAAAAAGACCTAATGTTCTAGGTATTAATTTATTCCCAATTCTAGATAGTTAGATAATTTTAGATGGAAATAGATAAGTTATGAGGAATTATTTTTATTTTTAGATATTTCCTTTTCTTTTCAGGGTTTTATTGTTACTCTTTGACAAACTATTGTTGCTAGGACTAAAAAAATCTCAACTATTAGATTATCAAACCTCTTTCTTTTGTTGATAAATTCTAGATTTTTCTCTAAAGTATTGGATACCAATCATGTAATTTCTCCTCTTATTTCAAGATTGAAATATTTCTTAGAGACATTATGTAGGCCTCTGGGTATCAAGGATTTCGTGTTGCTTGGGATTTCAGTTGCATTCCCGTAAATATCAGTAACTTAGTATTTATTTCAATCTATTTGTAGTGCCCCTCCGTGTTTGGCCCTTTTGACGATGTTTGATTAATTTTGTTTGGGTTGTTTGAATTAAAATGGGTTGATTAGGTTGTTTAATTAAATAAATCGATGTCAAAAATAGATAGTATATGGTATATTGATGATTAATTAAATTAAATTATTATATATAAAGTATTAATATAATTAAATTTAATGATAATTGTTAATTTTATTATCATTGGAATTTAATTATTCAAATGTAAAAATAATATAATTTTAAATAACCAAAATTAAAGGTGGAAAGATAATATAATTCAAAATGGAATAATAAATTTGAATGAGATTTTCCAACAAGTTGTTAAAGCAACTAAAAAGATGGAAAAAAGCGGGTTTGAGTCCATGCATGGCTCCGAATTGGTTGCAAAATAGAAACTTGTCTTATTAAGTGATTATTGCTTGATTTTTATCTTGAAAAAACAAAACTTTTTCCTTGTTTTAATAATAATGCTCGATTTTGGAAAAAGGATTCCTTTCTTTTTGATTTTCGAACAAAAAATTAGCTCTGCAAGGAAATACAGATTTTGGAATGGAAATTGTTCTCAAAGTGTGGAAGTAATTTCTGAGGGTTGATCAAAGCTTCGAGGGAAGAGGATTGTTTCTGTGATATGCTTGTTTTCGACACTTCTTCTCCGTCATTGAAACTTATGACTCCAAGATGGCATCGTTTTGCTTTTGGCTTATTTTATCTGTCGTTGCGAATGATCACTTTCTCTTTCATTTGCTGAAAATGATTGCTTGTCATTCAATTGAAAAAAATATATAATTATGTTATTGGTGTTGTATTGGTTTGGATTTCTGTTGGTTAATCCAGTCGATTTACTCTTCACCGAGCTATTCTTAACCCAGCTCATGGTTGTTATTGGTGTCTCATTTTGTTTGAGCATTCAACTTCAATTCTATTTGCAAGCTTATAACATTGCTTTGGTGCGCACTTATTCTACAGTGTGTCTTATTTTTACACTACTTTTAGCAATCCTTCAATGTTTGTTTTAGCTTATCTGTTGAGGTTAATGAACTGGTATTAGATTTTTTGAAGCATTTGATTGCATGCGTATACCTTCCTTGTTGCCTGGCGTTGTTTCTCCCCTGTTGCTTGACGTCGTTTCTTTCTTTTTTCCTGGTGTGGTTTTCAGCTTGCATCACCATATTGTTTTATTTCTGAACGAGGCCGCTGCCATAATGAGAGCAAAGTTTGTGTTTATTTCTCTGTTGGTAATTTTGAGCATTTCATAAATCGCTCCATTTAATCTTGGCTGTCTCTTCTTGTCATGAGGGGATCGATATATATATTGTCTTGGTAGCCGAGTCTTGGTGCGCCCTCCTATTTTATCTGGATCGCTGCCTTGCAGTCATTTCAACAAATGATTTTTGTCCTTAGCAATTTTCTACCATTGTTTATCTCTGAACAATGTAGAGGGGGTTTGATGTGTACCATATATCCACTTTAAACTGGCTTCTCTTTGAAGTATTGTGAAATATGCCTCCCCTATATATGGGGCGCGATTTTTCCAGCCTACCTCTTTATTCGATTGTTATGGATATCTATATATATATATGGCTTTGGATATTTATATAGTTATACTTTTATATATGATCTGATGCTGAGTATAGTGCTTTGTTCACTGGTTCTACCATGTTGAGATTGGCGCCTTCAGAATGTGATGTAGTTGTAATTAAATATATGTTTGGCTTTCATTTCGTTTTTCTTCTCTATCTACCATTTCATTTTCTTTGCTTTGTTCGTTTATTTCTGGTTTACATATATAAGCTATGATTTAGATTCAGGCATGCTGGGGTTCGAATTTTATACGAGTGTTGTGGTTTTGATTTTGTAAATGGGTTGTGGTAATGATTTATATTTGTATTGTGTGGGTTCGATTCAAAGGTAGCTATTCATTTAAAGAAAGGTGTCTGAAGTTTTGCATTGCCACATCATTGATTCTGACTTATTGCATTTATATATTCGTGTATGCATATATATATATACATACTATCAATTTGGTGCAGAGGGAAAAGATATAAGAAAAGATTCAACGTGTGTGTCGCTTCCCAAATCTTGCATTCTGTGTTCTTTCTTAATATGAGTCCGGTAGTAACATCATAAGAGGAAACTAATTTATGTGTACAGAATTTATGACTATTACTATTTATATATGTAATTTTGTATATTCTGTCTCTTATTTAATAAAACAACAGTTTGTTATAAATTATATATATATATATATCACGAATTTGAAATATGGAAACTTGCTTTCTGATTTTATCCATAGATATATGTGTAATAGATCTATATGTAATTTTCATACCACCTTTGCTATTGGAACATATTTATACATGTATAAAAATAAGTATGTTTTTATTTAAATGATCAAAGAAGAACACGTTCGCCATTTCAATGAATGATATTGTAGCTAGAGAATTTCAGAAATTTTAAGGAGGATGGTTCATTATGTAAATTTGATAATTAGGGATTTGATGACCTTATTATTTTGAGACATTCCTCTCTTTCTTTGTATTGGTTTTGTGTAGAGTCTTTATGTGATTGGTTATTATGAGCCCTTGTAATGTGTCAATTTTGGAAAGGGATGTTTCTTTCACATTGGATTTTCATATTTGGTTCTTGTGAAACTTTTGATCTTAATTCTTGTATTGAGCTCATGTGAGTTGTAACCTTGCACCATTGTTTTGCTTTATGATGTGGTCTTTGTGAGAGAAGGTTCATGCCTCACACATGGATATGGTTTTATGATATTGGTTAGGTTTAAAGTGGGATTCAATGAGCCAAAGTGGCTTAAGGTTGGCTTTTAGAGGTAAGGGGGAGTATTACTTGCATGAGTTTGTATGGGAACCGGAGATTAGGTGAGGCTGCCAGGACAACCCAGGATGGGAGTCAGGGCCTAGGAAGATTTCCCAGGACAATCCATATCAAGCCATGGGTGTTTGCATGAGTTTTATGTTGTTTCACATAGAGTGGTTGGTATTTTGAGATGGTGAATTGTGTACAAGAGGGTCTCTAGTCTTGCACTATTGACTTATTATTATGGTTGTGATTTGTGAGCAAGAGGGTACATGTCTTGCCCTGGATATGTGTTTCTTGTGGTTCCGTTTAATGTGCAAGATGGCTTTACCTTGTTTGATGTATTAGATATTCTAGTTACAAGTAGGGGGAGTGGCTCTCAATGGGGGTTGAATCCTAAAGTGGTGACCTAGACAACCCATTAGGAGTTACTTAATTTAGTGATAACCTAAATAATGAACTTGGGAGAGGGGGGGCGGGGGAGAATGGGTAATTTTTACATAAATAAGATAATTGGAGTCCTCGCCTGCACCTATAGCACTTGTTTAAACTAAGGATAGGGTGAGAAGGAGTGGTTGGCAAGGCCAACTTCCTTGTCCTCACAAAAGGATTGTTGGCTCCACATGTGTCACCCTATGGGGCCAGGTTCTAGTGAGAGGAATGCTGGACAACCATAGATAGAGGCCAAGTCCTAGTGAGAAGAATATTGGGCAACCCATGTCAGTACCATGCGATGACACTTTTCCCTATTGCAGTCTAGGATTCCCTTATCTTGTGTTCCGCTTGTTGTTTGTGTGTCTTTGGAAGTGTTGTCATTGTTATGTGATGTTTTGTGTACCTTGTATGATGGACTTATGTTAGCCCTTGTCTACTTGAGTGCTTGTGTAGTGGGTCCTTATTGTCATCTCCTAGCATGGGGGGTGGACCTTAGGATTCCACATGGTTGGGTGGAATGTGCTATACACTCCATTGGATTCCTAGTTGATGTTCATGAGCATGGATGTTGTTCCTTATGCAGAGATTACAAATCTTGTACTAGACTTGAGATAACATTGTTGCCATGTAATGTAATTATTTTAGTTGTATCTTATCTTGTATTTGATGTAATCTTTCAGTCGTCATAAGGGAAGTTGTGATGTAATCTTGTGACAATGTATTGATGTACCATTTATCTTGGTATCAAAGTCTAGGTCGATACACTAGGCACTCTGGATATACATGAGCCCATTATGTTGTCCTAGTTGTTTATACGCTGGAGACGATGTTTTCTCCCTTCTGTCACCCTCGCTTATTAACCCGAGATTTTTCCTTAGGTGGTGTTTGTCCAATGGTGCAAAAAACCTAAGGAAAGGATAAGACCCTCAGTGTAGTGTGCAATGCACCGATATTATTTTTGTCGGGGATGCATTATGGACCCTTGTGTAGCTTTGTGATGTGATTCCCGATGATGTAGATTTGTGTGTGTATGTGAAGAATGTGTGTTAGACCTGAAATTTTGTGCTTATGAAATGATAAATTGAATTTTATGTTTGTAAAAAAGGCATAAAATTATGATCTTGTATTGCATATATTATGGGATTTAACGTTGTAAAATGAATAAAGTGGGAAGTCTTGCGTGTAAATGATGAATATTTAATGAAAAAGATGTGTTGTCCTTTGGGGTTTTGTGGTGGGGTGTTACACTATCTACCTATCTATCTACAAGGTATTTTCTTATGTGCTAAATATGTTGTTGGGGTCCTTAAGGGAAATGAATCCTAAAATGTTCTCATTAGGCATTGTATTTGTTCAAGTGTGTCTTCTAGGAGAAGATTCATCCTTGACTCTCCCATACCCACCATGCCTATCTAGGACTCATTCTGCAGTCGCTCCTTAATCTTGTAAAGGCCATATATAATTTAATGGAACTATTGAAATACTATTATTGCAAAATTTGAAAGCTTTTCTTCGTTTTTTTAGCTTAATTTTGGATAAATAGTATGGATAACAGAGAAGAACTTCGGATGGTACAGAATAACGAATACCATTTTCTGTTAGACCTCTATAAGATGAGCATTGTCACATTCTGCCATAGTTGCATCAAATATTTTGCTACATAACTTTTACTCATTAAAATCACTAATAAGTAATGAGCACAATTTATTACAGTTGAAACTAAATGGAAAATAGTTCATGGATTATTGATCTGCCCGGTCTGACAACTGGGAATGAGTCAGTCATTTAATTTCATCATCTGTCTGAGGTTAAGAGGGCTCATAACAGAAGATGAGCCATTAAAAATCTCGTCGACAGCGATTTGGATGGCCTTCTCAGAGGGGTGGTAATTGTTCCAGAACAAATACGCATCTCTGTTTTTACAGAGTCTTGAAATCGGAGTGCAGAGGCCTACCCCATTGAATCTTCCTTGTCCGCAAAATGCATTCGTTGTATCCACAAATCCTATGAACACGAACACCATGAAATTGAGAATAACAGGCATTTTAGATATGTATGTTAATTTATAGGTAGAGGAGTTGGAGTTACACTGCTATTGTTTAAAGGTTTAACCATAAAAGTGTGATACATATATTTCCTTGAAATAAACCCAGTAATTTCATGAGGCCACCTGTTCCTAAAAAATCTCGTACAACATTATAACAGTATCTATTAAAAACTAAGCTTAGGAGCTTTAAGGCAAAGAGCGATAAGGTTGACTTTACCGTATGCTGCAGGATTATGGAACAAGCCCATGCTCATTGAGTATTGGTCGGCGAAGGTGAAAACCTGAGCAGAAAGTTCACTGTTGAGTCGATTTATAACAGATCTCAGCTGTGCGTTAAAAAGTGAAGCAGCCCGTTGAAGTTGTGCAGCGCATTCGCCATTGCGAGACCTGGTGGCCTTCACTCCAGGAGCACACCCCAGTGGCCCTGCTGATGATACCATTATTCTTCTTCCTCCCAAGTTGTACAATTGCTGCATAAAAAATGTAGCAATGACATTTATATGAACTTTTTTCATTCTCTCGAGAATTGTAACCACAGTCACAGCCTAGCCTTATAAAAGAAAAATAAATTTACCATGAGAATTTTCTCATATTCCGAGACAATAAACTGTGTGTATTTCGGTAATCTATACTGAATGGATCTCAGTGAGATCGGAGTGAGGTGGTAGTTATTGACATAATCATTTCCTCCAAGGGTAATAGACATAAGGCGCTTCGCAACAAGTCTATTAGTTTCGCGAACTCCAAGTATCTGCACCACCCTCTTTTTATATTGAACGAAATACTGGAGTTGTTGTGGCATCCTGATGATATTTGCCTGCAAACAGAAGTAATGTTGATTCATTCTCTCTGCTAGAAGTAAAATAAATATAGTCACTAGAATAGAATAAAAACTATTTATACAAATTGCACTCCAGTGTCGTTTAGAATCCCAACGCCTGCAGAAGCGAAATTAGCACCCCTGAGCAATGCATTTCCCGTAAGTGAAGGACTCAAATATGGTAGCACAGACTCTGCTCCCAGCTTCATGCCTGCAAGTCACAAGGTAGTAAATTCAATCTACAGTGATTAAAAATATTGAATTTGTTTTACTAGGTGAAAATATAAACTACAGTATAGAATTTTGGACTATAACCTAATACGTACTAATAAAATCTGCTATATTGCGTCCATTAGAGAATCGACCGGTGGGTTTTCTAGTAGGGATAATTGTTGGCTCTAGCAGTGGTGGCGACGTAATTGTTGTTGCCACTGTCCACCAGTGAATCTCCAAACACGAAGAAGGCAGGCGCTGCTTTCACCTCGCAGAAGCAACATGATAATATGACGATCAATCCAACAAGCGACCCAACACACATTGCCATTGTCTTTTCACTTCTCACAATGAAAATGATTTGACACAAATTGAGAAGGGCTTGAAATGAAAGCTTTTTATAGTCCTCCGCGCTCCTCCGTACTAAATTTAACGCGCTTACATGTCACTTAACGACATGCACATGAGCTATAATTTCTACCACGTAATTCTCGATTGAATACGTTTTCATTCATTGCCTGTAGTTTAGGGCTATTGATTACTTGAATGTCTTTAACACGAATTGTACAAATCATCGTGTGGGCTCACCGTCACAGTAAATATCCGTATAAGCGCTACCTAGCTGTCTTATTTATCTGTTTCAATTGGTATGCAGTGAACAGAGTTTTTTTTTACTTCAACAGTGTACATTTGAATTGGGCTGAGCAGAAATTGATAATATATTACAATTCAATACGCAATCTACAGAGTCCATTGATATGTTAAATAAGTATGAAGATGGCCAAGCCAATTTCAGTGCTTCTAAGACTTTGATAGGGGAGAGGATCCAGTAGTTGTGCACCCTAATTTTGTGCTTATAATTATCCTACGTGGAAATTTCAAAACACTCTCAATTTTTTACAGTAGCTTATTTGGCAAGTCCCCTGCTTATAACTTTCGTTTCAGGGTCACATCATCAAATATGATGCCACATCAGTATGCTTTTCGTCAAGGTGTCCAAAAAGGCCCAAACAAAAAGTGAGACCAATACTTGTGCATTCACATCATGGATAGTTGAGTGATGATGTGGCATCACATGATTGGTTGCTTTTTAGATCAAAGGAATACATTTTGTTTAATTATGGGTAGTCAAGTCACAACTATTAGGCATTATATAAACAACTACTATCACAACTATTGGACATTATATAAACAACTTCTATCACAACTATTGAAACATGCTCAACTTCTGGGTCCTCTCCCCTATGTTTACTTTGTCTCTAAAGCATAATAATCGAGTTTTTCGCATGTCGACACATTACTTCGTATCACAATCAAATTAAATTGACCGTAGCGTATTGACAACAATCACCATATTATCACCATATGGATTTGATGGATGTATAACCGTATTTAAGCATGTTGACCATAAATGATACATCTTTATTTCACCGTTGCATTAACTCCCATGCATTTATTGTATATTCATTCTTATAAGTATTATTTTCAATTAATTCTTATTAACATTATTTTTGACACATTCACTCCTACTTCAAATTCACCACTTTATCTCTATTTCATTTTTGAGTGACTTAAATTACCTTAAGTCAATCCCACCTCCTAATAGTCAATATGAGTCAATACAACAAACATGATATTTAAAAATATATATTTTGCATTTAAATCATAAGATATGATGTGAGAATACTTGGGGCACACGTCAATTCTAAAAGGATAAAAAAACCAAATCTATGTATGGGTTGTTATTTTTTATTGTGCTCATTACTATTTAATTATGTCCACCAAGGGGTTTGACATAGGAAAACCTATTTTACTATCTAATTCGCAAGCTCCTTAATGATGTATCTAGACACCACCTTGAAACATTCAAATATCTAGAAGGTGAAGGAAAACATATGTTTTGAAACACTTTTAACTGAATTGACTACACAAATCACATTATGTTTTTGGTGGTCAGCAACAACATCAACATCATTTATATCATCAATTTTAGAGCTAAGTACACATTATCCACTCATTTTGTACCTTCATTTCAATTATCTATCACAACTCTCATATCTAGGTTAATTATGTGCTTATTATTTAAGTAGCCAGGATATCCATCTAGATGTACTTTTATCTATTACATTTTTCGGTGAACTTGAACATTCCTTCATCACCTAAGGTTTTGCATTAGAGTTTGTCATTCTAAATTATGGATTTTAGATATGATTTTCTATTGCATAATTTTAAAATTGTGAGGATAGGGTGTTATTCGCATTGTATATCCTAAGATCTATTATAAATTAATTAGTTGTAGACGAGTAAATTTAAGTTATGAATCTCCAAACATCATGGAGTGGGAAAATGGAACACCCATGTGAGTTTAGAACATACATATTTATTTTATTATTCTACAAACTTAAAAATATTGATGTAACAAGACATTGATGAGAGGGTTACATAGTAGAATTATAAGAGCATCCTAAATATTAGATGGCATGCAATTGTAATTAGTTCATGAGAAATTTCTTGGTAGTTACATATGACAATGTACATGATGAAAGTCAAAGATGCTAATGTGGGGAGTTGCACTCTATTTTAGAAGTTACTTTCTTGTAGTGGGATGTGATTTTTTTAGATAAATTAATGGGGGTTTCTATTAGTGCCTCCTCCTTTGAAATAGAATTATGAGTTTATGAGTCTTTAAAATAGGGCTACATATACTAAACAACAACCTAGAGTTACAATAAGAACTAAAACCAAGAAGCTAGAGAAATGTATACCATATAAAAAATATTATACTAGATAGAAAACCATCCTGGTATTAGTCCCAAAAGCCCATCCCACCATCTTAGAAACTAGAAAAATAAAAAATAACCTTAATAGACACTAAACACCTTTGCATTGCTCCCTATACTCTACTACACTTGGTTGGTATCAACCACTTCCTCAACCCATGGAACATGCCAGAGATAAATTTAAGAACCCTCCTTAGAAAAGCTGTAAAAACCTGGCGAATCTTGTATATATCCTAAAAAAATATTAATTTTATTGGCATTTTCTTAGGAAAAAATAATAAATTCAATTGGAAAATATTTTGTAATTGCAAGAAGTCTGTAGAAAATCTAGACGAATTATAATTTTTTGAAACCAATAAAATATTTTTATTGGCAATTAAAACCTATTTTCAAACCAATAAAATATTTTCATTGGCAAATTAAACCTATTTTTGAAACCAATAAAAAATTTCATTGGTGAATTAAACTTATTTTCAAACCAAAAAAAAATTATGTTGGTGAAGCAAACTTGTTTTCAAAAAAAACAAATATTTTCATTAGCGAATTAAACCTATTTTCAAACCAACAAAAAATTTCATTGGTGAATTAAACCTTTTTTCAAACCAATAAAAAAATTTCATTAGAAAATTAAACTAGTATGTCTGTCAACTCTGATGCTCCTTGTTTTTGGTTTTGTGTGGATTTGTCATATGATTGAATATGTGTGGTAGAATACATAATGAATACTATAGTATTTTTGGTGTGATGAAATATGAAATGTTGCTTTAATTTAAGAAAAGTTGAATGCTTTGAATGCAATTTATTTTGAACATGATGAAAATGGAAGATGTTATTTAAATTTATAAGTTCTAATGTTTTTGAGTATATCTTTATGTGGATACTAATTTATTGATGTGTCCCTGAGGATATTGAGATGCAGGTCATCGAAAACCAAGGGTGAGGCTAAGGAGAGGTGGTTAGCTTCCTGGAAGGGTACCGCAAGAATGGATCTCTCGCATACACACACGTGCACGTAGTGTCATTTAAATGCATGGAGTTTTAATTTAATTAAATGCATAATTGCATGTTTTTAGAATGTTTATTTTAGTTTATGAAGTGAAAATAAAAATGTGATGGAAACAATATAAGGTAATTTAGTTTAAATTTTTTTATATGTAATTAAATGGACATGCTTTGTTGAGTAAAACAATTGTCAAAAAGTGAATATTAGTTGGTAAATTGTTATTTGCATTAGAAGTGTAATATTTAATTTACAATAAGTGGTGTTTATTTACTTATTTATTTTGAAATATATGGTTGTTGTGAAATTAAAAGTTAAATTCTGGAGATGAAAAAGAATCATTGGAAAAATGAATTCAGTTGTTGAACTTCAAGATTAGGTTTTAGAAAATATGGGATGAAAATATTTAAAAAGTGGGAAATGGGATAACGGAAACACGATATACTTCTTGATCTTTCTTTTCTAGAAATAACGAAATTTGCACAGTATAATAGATTTAATCTGTATTTTCTTGGAAGCTGAAAAAGAGAAAAAGAAGGTGATTGCACTAGAAAAATGAATTCTAAAATAGAGGAAAGCACATAGCGAAGGAGAGCTCCAGAAGATAGGGCGAGGGTACAAGAAGAGGAAAGTTCTTTTGGGAAAGCAAATATCAGGTTCTCTTTATTGCCTCAAATGCCTTTCTTTTGCAAAAATAAATGTGATTTCCTGTGAATGATTTACTCTTTTAAAAATTATTATTATTTCTAAATTCACCTTGTATTTCCGAAAGTTAAATAAAATATGTCTCCTTTTATATAAATTATTTTTAACTCTTTCGTTCTATGTATAGAACCTTATGGACAAATACTTAAAATTTACTTAATGCCATTGCATGCATGAAATTTAAACTAGTTGTTGTAATTTTCTTTCCCAACTGGAGATTAAAATGTTGAATCTGTAATTAAAATGATAATATTATTTATAATATATATATATATTCAATAATGTACGCCCTGCTACGAAATATTCCTTTGAATTGATGTTTATTCTCTTTGTATGCTTTGAAGGGAGTGGAGAGGGAGGCTTACGCCTACCCTTCTCCCCCACCCTTCCCTGTCGCCACTTGGAAGGAGGTTGTCGGAGGGCGCAACATCCCTCCATAGGCCAAAGCCTATGGAGAAGATGTTGCTTCCCTTAGGCAGCATCCTCCCTTAGGAGGGTCGACGATGGCTTCCTTATTTTAAAATTTAAATTTTCTTTGAAAAAAAACTTACCAAAAATTCATTTATTATTTACATATATATATATATATATACTATATATATATTTGCATATATATATATATGTATATATTTATATATACATACTCCATTATTTCCCTCTCTTAAATTGTACATGACTGAAATTTATTTCCTTTCCAATCTAAACTATTTTTGTGAGCTTATTTAATTTATTTTTTTCTCAAATTTTTTCCCAATCTTTGTACAAAAAAGATTATTAAAAATGAGAATATATATATATATATATATATATACACACACCTCTACACCTAAAATTTAGTCTATGTATTGTAATTTTTAGTTGGAGGATATTTCAAATTTCCCAACCTTGTATTTTACCACCTTATGATATTAAGGTTAATAAATGAGAGTAACTAAATGTATATATATAGGTATATATCAATAAATATACACCTTCTTTTGTGCATTTTAGTTACATCTTCCTTCAATCAAGTAAACTAATTACTTTAATGGTAATATTTATTACTGAATGTATAAATTGCATGTATATGTATTTGTAAAACCATCAATAAATATATATTTAAATATTCAAGTATAAATATATATAAACACAGTAATATAGGTACAAACAAATAATTAAGAGTTAATACTGTAGACACTAAAAAATTTCCTAAGCTTGCAAGTGTCATTTTTCTTCATCCTCGTCCATCGATAATTGAATAATTTTAGTTATTCAATTATGTTTGATCATATTCCTCTATTAATTAAATAATTTTTAATAATTATTTAATTAATTCACTTTCTAATCTTTATTCTATCCTGATCAATTAAATAAACTAATTGTGTCACTAATTTCTCCCTCTTCTTCAATAGTTAAATAAATTATTATTTATTTAATTATTTTGTCACCTTTCATCTATAGTTAAATAATTACCATTAATTATTTATCTATTCATGATCATTTAATTCTTCTATAGTTAAATAATTATTAAAATTATTTAACTATCTCATGCCACCTCCCCTGTTAAATAATTAATCTAAATTAATTATTTAAGGACTAATTTTCATCTCTCCATTTAATTAAATTGATAAATTTAATTAAATGCTCCTTTTGTCATTTTCTCTAAATAAATAATTTATTTTCCAATTGTCCATTTTCTCCATTTTTGAATAAATAATTTAAAATAAATTATTTATGCACCTCCACCTAGTCAAAGATGCTCTGTCATAATCCCCTATCATAACATTCATTCCTATCATAGCCTGCATGTCTTGCATGTCTGTCATAGCTGTCAGGCGTCATAGCTTTTCCATGCATGGCATATTGTCGGTGCATCAATTCTGGACCATTGATCTTGGCATCTTTTCTGAGACTTAATCTCAACCATCCATTTCGTAACATCTCTCTCATGCATTCTCATCCATTGATCTTGGAATCTTTCTAGAAGATTAATCTCAACCATCCATTCGAATGGTTGTCTATAAAAACAACCTTCCTTCTCCATTTTTAGCTTAACAGCTAATTATCTCCAACTTTTTGGCTACCATTTGCAGGTTTTACACAAGTGTTTCAACAAATCTGAGGGAAAAGTTGCATAACAAGAAGGAGAGCAAGAGAAAGAATCAACCATAATGGGGAGTGCTTTATTTTATGCTTTACATTTTTTATTCTCTCCATTATTTGTTTTCTCTTGTTTGGATGAGGTTTTATAGCTTAGAAGTGTTGGCTATCACTTTATCTATGCTATTTGATTTCTAACCCCATCTCACATTTGGTAAACCTGACATGAAGTAGAGAAATTTGTGTGTTGTTTATTTTTGTTGTTTTGCAGATTACAGCCAAGAATGCATATGAAATCCCGTCATCTTCATTTGAGCACAGAAAAATGGACACATCAAATCTTTTTAAAAAATTCTTAGTTTTGTAGGCCTCGTTCTCAGCTTTCCGGAACATTAAACGGTTTGAAATTTCGTTAAGATTTGAGAAAATTATGGCCATTTTACTGATCGTAGTTTTTTAAGATTTAGTTGTTAAAATCCGATTTTTCTTTTGTTTATAATATTTTTGTTGTGTAGGATTTTGCAAAACTTTTTCTGAGTTTTGAAGGTCTGTGTCTTAGCTTTCCATAGATATTTACGATTTAATTTTTTTTTTCAGTTTTGTGAAAGTTGTCACTATTTTAATTTGTTGTTTTCATTCAAATTTTTTTTGTTTACTAATCTTTTGTTTGTAGCATGTGGCTTTCGAGTGGGGCTCCCAAAAATTGCTTCTTTTGAAGCAACAAAAAAATTGAGCTCTTAGTTTTTAGTTTTCTTTGTTTTATTTTTCTTAGTTTAGTTTAGTCTCTTCATTTTCTAGTTTAGTTATTTACTGATTTTTAAGTTTTAGTTTGGTTTTTAATCTCTTGCTCTAACTTATTTTTTTGCAGCTTTCTCGTTGGTCAAAGACATTTATGAAACTACTAATTTGTGGTTTTGTAGCTCCGTTAGTCGAAGAATCATTTTTCAAACAATGTGTTTGTGATTTCTAGTTTAGGAACACTTCCATTGGTGCATTAAAATGAACACGTGCTTGATTTTGTCTGACTGTGCTTGAAGGTGGTAGGTGATTATGCTCTCACCTTGTGAAAACTAGGTGATAAAAAAACTAGACCCACCTTATTTTTGTCACCCTCATGACTTAATAATCAAAGTATCCTCTCCCCTTACGCTTTCAAGCAATCCTAGGTGTAAGAGAAACGGTTATTATTTCTAGAAATGGGTTTGCCTTAAGGGAAAAAGTACTCGCCTTAAGGGACGACTTGACCGGTAACAGGCTAAAGCCAAGCCACTTCCAGCCGGGATATAAAATGGGTGCTTGAGGAAAGTTCAAGTACCACGAGTGCTGATGTGTCACATGGACGAAGTAGTACTCCCATAAACCCTATTGAGCATAACCTCTTCAAGCTGGAGTGCCACCTAATTGGTGATTAATCTCTCACCCCATGTGTGGCCACTCGAACAGATGCCCTAACTAAACACCTATTGTTTTAGAAGCCAACCATTTTCAGCCATTGCTTGGTATAGTGCAGGGTACAGTATCATGCCCGAAGATACTCACTACTAACTCCCTTGAGTAGAGATAGCAGTTCTTGGGAAGTGATGACCCAAGAATTCAAAGTTGGTGTGCTCAAATGACGTTAATGAGCCATGGAGGGGAGCCAATGCCACCAAACTTCTAAGCTATCCGCTCTCGAGAAGGAAAGGTGTTTAGCACCAATCTGGGGTATATCGGTGGGCTATATCAAGTATACAAACCCTTGGCCTATTAGGATTGTGCTTGTCTCGTGTGTGTTTGCATACACCAAAACATCGTGCTTGTCAAGTGTTTTCTGGATTTTCAAACAATATACACAACATTCACAAATTTGAACACAAACAATTGATTTCAAACAAAATTCACACCTAGTAACTTGCAACACCTCAAAACATTTCCAAAACCATCAACCAAACATGTATAACTGCTATCCTCCATATTCATCCATGTCCTATGAACGAAACCAAAGGATTGAATATCTTGACCATTGTTTGAAAGAGCTTGAAAAACAACTTGAATCCCAACATTTGAATGAAGTGATGCAATCATCTCATAAACCTTTATCCTTACCCAAAACTACATCATCCAAGTTCAATATCCATGATTTTCTGCAAGGCTAAATAAGAAACCCAAATCTAAATCCTCAAACACAAATGATGTTGTGCAATCCTACCACGTCATGCATCTATCTTCATCCCCCATAAGTCAAAATAAACCTCATGAGTCTTCCACCCAAGTTAACAATTTCATCCAACCATCCTCTCTCATCATACCATCTCCATCTAATGAGTCATGTCAATCTATTAGTCCAAAGCATGCTAGCATAGACTTCCCTACAAATCAAGATCAAAGTATTCTTTCCATTCCATCCAATGATACCAAAAATCTCCAACCCCTTCCAATATTTGACCAAGATCCCATCTCTCAAGAACCTCATGATGATCCCCTTATCTCTTTTTGTTTCATTCAAGATGATTCCCTTCCATCTCAAGAGAAAATTATCCTTCAAAGTCCTCCTTCCACTCATCTAATGAATCCATACCATCTCATGATTCCATCATATCCAATGATCAAGATATGCTTTCCACAAAATTTCAAGATTCCCTTCCTCATCAAGATCAAGATAAACCTCCATTCAAGGATACCCTTTCATTCCATGATGATGTTCATCCTTCTCATGATCAAGACATGCCTTTCATACCACTTCGTGATGATTCCATACCTAATAAAGAGAAAGCTACTCCATCTCCTACACCTCTTGATCCTTTTCCAAGTCAAGATCAAAGTACCCCTTCATCCCCATGTCAAGATCCTATCACCCATCCTAATTCCCCTCATGATCACAATCCTTTACAAGAGTTTATCACCCCTATTCAAGCTATCCATGAACCCCTTACCTATCAAATGGGTTCCCTCACTTTTATCCAAGGTGGTTTACTCGAAGATCTTGTTATTCCTTCCATATCACAACCACCTCACGATGAACTTGCATCTTGTTTCATAAACAATATATATCCCATTGGCAAACGAATGTGTCAAAGTATGAACTACAAAGGAAAAGGATTAGGCATTCATGAACAAGGTATCCTAGAACCCCTTTATATCCAAGAAAATACATACTATCATGGCCTTGGTTATACACCTCACGCTCAAGACATTGGTATCCATCATAAGTCCATATTCCATCAAAATAAACCTACTTATCCAAGTACATCAAACCTTCCATCTATCCTAGGTCCTTATCCTAGTTCATCAAATCTTCTGTCTATCCTTGGTCCTTATCATCCAAACCCTAGTTCATCAACCCTTCCATCCATATTGGGGCCATACATCCCTCCATCTCCTATTCATCAAGAACAACAAAGGCACACACCCTTGATGCACTCTCAAAATTCTACCTACATTAACCCATCCATAAGACCTCCATATCATTCATCTCCATCCACCCATCCCATTGCTCTTGGAAGCAATTTGGGTGCCAAATGTCAAAAGCTTCCATATCAAAATCCACATGTATCAAAGGATCAACATGTCTCCTTGAAGAGCCATGCAAAAATAAAAGAAAATTTGATCCCAAGTCAAAATAAAAATCCAAAAGGCCACAAAGGCCCATCAAGTCAAAAGAAAAATCCAAAAGGCCACAAAGGCCCATCAAGTCAAAAGAAAAAAATTCAAAGGCCACAAAGGCCCATAAATCAAGAAGAAAAATTTCAAAGTCCACAAAGGCCCATAAAGCAAAAAGAAGAATCTCAAAGGCCACAAAGGCCCATGAATCAAAAATCAAATTCAAAAGCTATGTGGATTCCTAAAAGTCTCGTAGAAGCAATAAAATCTAAATTGGCATCCAAATTTGCTAATCCAAAAGCTTCCTCCTATCGTCCATCTAAAAACCTATCACCTTCCAAATTCATTTTTCCTCCATCACTCCAACACCCTTCAAGGTGTGTGCCAATGTTGATCTTTCCATCCTTTCCATCTATCCATCAACAGTCCTTCCAACCTCATATCCATTATCCAACATCCATCCCCCATTATCCTCCTTTAATCCAAACCTTTGCATAAGTCCTTAGCTTCTTCCATCATACCATTAAAATACCTACGTTTATGATCCTAATCCTCTTTCCATGGTTTATTAGAGCACACATTCGATGGATATAGTCATGAAACTTGATGCTTGATTCCTCCCTCCATCTCCCTATCATGCATATATTACCTTCCATATCCATATCCTGTCTTCCATATTCCTCTTGTACTCTACACTTGGGGGCAAGTTTCATCCATCCTTTCATTCATATCCATTATCCTCTTTACGTTCATCCTTTACCTTTCCACCTTTGGTCTTGACAAGGTTAAGAATCTTCTTGAACATTGTATATCTTATCCTATACACTTTATCCATATCTTCCGTACCATATCCTTCACTGTATCCATATTCCACCATCCTATCTTAATGCATCCTTTCTTCCCTTCCTTGGTCTTGATGAGGAATAGGAACAAAATACTTAGGCATTGTGTTCATATCTTATCAATCTTGATCATCCTATTCATTATCCTTATCTTTGCATTCTTCCATTCCATATCTCCTAACTTATCAAAATCCATGTCCCATTTCCTTCCTTTGTTCTTGATGAGATTAGGGGAAAAACTACAAACGCATGCTTTGGATTCCCTTTCATATCCTTATGTGCTACCATTCCATCATAGTTTACATACTTATCATTTATCCATGATTAAATCACTTCCAATGTTAGTCATCATGTCCCTTTGCAACCTTGAATCTTATCATGTGAATCATATTTGAGCACTAGCTATAAAACATTATCCAATCCTCATATTTTTTTGTCAATCAATCATAAACAATCATCAATCTTATCATACTTAGAGGAATCAGTGATCCTAAGTACTTATCATCATCATGCCTTATGGAATCGATCATTCATGGCATCCAATCAATGAACCATTATCATATTTTGACAAAGGATATGTTGCTTGTGTGACATGTTTTGTAGTGAATCTTTCATTTTGATCTATCATTTATCCATGGTTGCATTACCACTACTGTGGAAGATCTTATTTCTTCAATTAGTCATATCACATTTCATTTCACTCCATCTTTAAAAAATTCAAAAAAAAAATCATAAAATGTCCTGAAATAATTCAAAAAAATCATAAAATGTCCTGAAATAATTCAAAAAAAAAATCATAAAATGTCCAGAAATAATTCAAAAAAAAATCATAAAATGTCCTAAAATAATTCAAAAAATCATAAAATGTCCTGAAATAATTCAAAAAAATCATAAAATGTCCTGAAATAATCCAAAAAAAAAAATCATAAAATGTCGAGAAGAAATCCAAAAAAAACAAATATTCCAAAAATCCCAAAAAAATCAAAAATTCCAAAAAACAGTGACACTTTCAGATCACCACATGGCTTTGAACTTCAACAAAATCAAAACATGCAAGTGTTGACAATCAAGCAAACATTATAACATATATATCAATCCACCTTTGAAATTCAATCAAACGTATAAAACCATACCAAGAATTGATTCTATATTGAAGCATGATGCATGTTTGTTTGTTTATCTTTGATTGTTTTATTATTTTATCTTTGGTGACATGCCTTTTAGCTTCTCTAGGATGTCTTTGACTAGAGAGGCAAGGATGGGGCATGTTCATTTGTTTGTTGTTTGTGGATTGTTTCTTATTCACAGGATGACTCGTCTTAGGACATGGTTGTCTAAAACCATCGAGGACCTATGAGTCTAATGTGGATGAGAGCATTCCTTGTCTGATAGTGTCTTCCATGTAATAAGTATTCAGGTCATCTAAGGTTCTTATAACTAGATGCTTATACTTCATTAATAAATAAAAAAGCAAACAGTATTCAGGTCGTCTAGATGTTCATATTATCTAGACGCTTATACTAATTTGCGACATAATAAGCCTGATGATGATAAAAACACTTAAATAGTACAAGAGGCTTCATCACCTTCATTATCTTCCATCTTGCATTTCATTTTCTTCATCTTTCTTGTCATAGAGAAATCAATCAATTGCTTAACTCACTGATATATGTCTCTTGAATCAAATCTCAAATCAATCAACCTGCTTCTTGAAATCTCATGTCCCCTTCATCAGTCAATACATCATAGCAACACCTTGTCTTGCGTAAGCATCATTCTCAATCAGCTTAATTAGCTCAATTAGCTTCATCAACTCATCAACCTGGCTATACTGATCATTTCCATCAACTGTTCAGTTACGCCCATCAACTGTGCATTTTCATCAAAATGTACATCACTGCTTTATCACTTGCGCAATATAAGGTATCTAATCACTTTCTAGACATCTATCGAGAGATTAATCTTCTTACAATTTGTTTGATCAATCTCTCGAGGGGGCATATCATTCTTATCATAATCCTTACCAGGATATCTTTGGGGCATGTATCAGTTGATCAATCTTTTTCTTTGAAACAACGCGACAAGCTGCATTATCTCAAAGAGGGGCAAAATGTAGACACTAAAAAATTTCCTAAGCTTGCGAGTGTCATTTTTCTTCATCCTCGTCCTTCGATAATTGAATAATTTTAGTTATTCAATTATGTTTGATCATATTCCTCTATTAATTAAATAATTTTTAATAATTATTTAATTAATTCACTTTCTAATCTTTATTCTATCTTGATCAATTAAATAAACTAATTGCATCACTAATTTCTCCCTCTTCTTCAATAGTTAAATAAATTATTATTTATTTAATTATTTTGTAACCTTTCATCTATAGTTAAATAATTACCATTAATTATTTATCTATTCATGGTCCTTTAATTCTTCTATAGTTAAATAATTATTAAAATTATTTAACTATCTCATGCCACCTCCCCTGTTAAATAATTAATCTAAATTAATTATTTAAGGACTAATTTTCATCTCTCCATTTAATTAAATTGATAAATTTAATTAAATGCTCCTTTTGTCATTTTCTCTAAATAAATAATTTATTTTCCACTTGTCCATTTTCTCCATTTTTGAATAAATAATTTAAAATAAATTATTTATGCACCTCCACCTAGTCAAAGATGCTCTATCATAATCCCCTGTCATAACATTCATTTATGTCATAGCCTGCATGTCTTGCATGTCTGTCATAGCTGTCAGGCGTCATAGCTTTTCCATGCATGGCATATTGTCGGTGCATCAATTCTGGACCATTGATCTTGGCATCTTTTCTGAGACTTAATCTCAACCATCCATTTCATAACATCTCTCTCATGCATTCTCATCCATTGATCTTGGAATATTTCTAGAAGATTAATCTCAACCGTCCATTCGAATGGTTGTCTATAAAAACAACCTTCCTTCTCCATTTTCAGCTTAACAACTAATTATCTCCAACTTTCTTGCTACCATTTGCAGGTTTTGCACAAGTGTTTCAACATATCTGAGGGCAAAGTTGCATAACAAGAAGGAGAGCAAGAGAAAGAATCAACCATAATGGGGAGTGATTTCTTTTATGTTTTGTATTTTTGATTCTCTCTATTATTTGTTTTCTCTTGTTGGATGAGGTTAATAGCTTAGAAGTGTTGGCTGTCACTTTATCTATGCTATTTGATTTCTAACCCCATCTCACAAATACAAACCGGTTTTTATTTTTCAAATAGAAAATACAATTCCTCTCAATTTTACTATCAGTTGAATTACTTCTGTGTTATAATTTGGATAGAAGACTTACTTTGCTAGTAAACAATTTTCTATCAAAATTTTCCTTCGGAGTATTTTCAAAAATTTATGTTTAAATGTGTAAACTCCTAAATTATTCCAGCATGTGTAAAATTAGTTTCTTGACTTGGGTCATTACAAAAAGGTAAATGATTTTCACAAAATGTAATTATTTTCTATGGGAAGTATTTTATTTTTATTTTTAAATTCCTACTAGTGGTTATTCTTTCAAACTAGGAACTGAATGTTGAGTATTTCTGAAAAAGAAGTACTTGTACTTTAAAATGTTTATGAGGAATTTTTTTTTTTGGGAGAAACAAAAACCAGATATGTTTTATTTATTTGTGAAATATTTTCCAAGCAAGGAAATAATGAGTTTTAGAATATTGCATGTTTCTATAAAATGTTTACATTAGAAAATGCTTGAATTATATGCATTTCATGTGAAACTATGTATATTTATACATTTATGAGTAGACTTCCGAGACAGGATGCCGAAGGTGGACCCACAGAGACGATAGTTTTACCTTTTTTAAAACTATCATTTAATATTGTTTATGCTTGTCCAAGTAATGCACCATTGAAATAGATAGAATAAAATCCTAGAATTAAATGTTATATAGGTCTCTTCCATCTCCTGTTTGCAAGAAATATGTTATTCTTAGTATAGGAATGCATATAGGCATCAAGCTTGCATTGACAGTTCCCTCCTGCTGTGTTGTTCCAGGTTGCTAGGCTCCTTGTGTAGGATCGGGGATTTCTTCGAGGTAGGAAGAAACCCGGGGAAGTCATGTGCTTTGTGGTTAGGTGGAAAAGACACCTTAATCGCACTCTTGGCCTCAGTGCAAGAAGACCAGTGGAGTCAAGGCGGATGAGGATCAGAGATTCACTTTGTCATGGATATATCTCATATGTTATCTTTGTATGGATTGCATAGCCCATTTGTATATTGAACCTTTATTTCATGAATATAAAATTTATGTAAACTTGTTTATTGTATCATTGAAATAGATGATTTGTAACACCCTTATTGGTGTATGTGCATTGATAATGTTATATGAAATTACTTTGAGCATTTATGGATAATTCATGGTATACATGTTATGAATATATCTTACATTATGGATGTACCTCTATCTCCTTACTTGAAATGAATGATACTCTTTTACTGCATTCTATGTGGAATGGAAATCTTTTGATCTTTACATTTTGGTATCAGAGCGGCAAGGTTCAACTCTAGGACCTGTGCCTAATTACGCTTGATGCTATGTTTTGCTAGGGTAACTCCTAATGGATGTTAGATACTATCAATGAGGAGGAGGATCTGTGGTGATCCCAATGATAAGTTGGATCAGATTTTGGCCATATTGAGTAGACAAGAAGCCAGGATTGATAACCTAGAATAGGGAAGACAGATTGGGCCATTAGGGTCGAATCCTGGTGAAAGTGAAAATAACATGAATGAACCAAATGGAGAGACCCCTGAGACTAAGAGAAATCAAAGTAAGCTAGGGAAGGTAGCTGAAGAATTGGGTAAGGACCTCAAGAAGGTCGTGCCACCAAATTTTGATGGAAAATATTTTATGGATGGAGTAGAAGCTTGGATAATTGAAATGGAGAGGTATTTTTCCCTGTGAAACTTATTCGATGAAACTAAGGCTGAATGGGGGTCATACCAGCTCACTGGTGAAGCTTCCACTTGGTGGGAGAATGAGAGGGCTGCTAAACAATTTTTGCATGGTAAGGTAACTTGGGATCAATTCTTGTAGATATTCAGAAAGAGGTGGCTACCACAGTCATATTTTGACAAAAAGATGACATAATTTCATATTCTCATTCAAGGAAGAGTGATGGTGACGCAATATTGGGAGAAATTATCTCACTTTCTTAAGTACATACCCCAGTACCAGCATGATGAGAGGTTTCAAATTCAAAAATTTATTCTGGGGCTTAGGCCTCAAATTGGAAATGAGGTGGGCATGCATAATCCTACCACCATGGATGAAGCCTTTGAATTGGCGCTTAAGCAAGAACATAAAATGCAGTAGGTTGCAAACTACAATAAAAACATAGATGCTAAATATGGCAAAAATAAACCCCAAGGAAATCACTAGGATAACAGTAATTAGGATAATCAGAGTAACCAGGGCAATCAGGGTAATCAGGGAAATAATAGCAGGCAGATCAAAAATCTAAAGAGGGGTAATAATTCTCAAGATCAAAATGATGGGAATCAGGGCAGCAGTAAGAGGGCTAATTATAATAAAAACAACAATAACATTAGGGATTTTCATACAAGCCTAGAGCACCTTGTGGTGGTTGTTACACTTGTGGGGTGAGCACTATGCTAGTGTGTGCCCACAGAGGGTGAATAAGCAGAATAATAGGAACCAACATCATATTCATGTGGTGGTTGATAATCGCCAAGCCGATTACCAAGCTACACCAATTCTGCTAGATCGGGTAAACTTTTTGGATGCCCTGATTCTATTTTGATTGACACTAGTGCCACTGATAGTTTTGTGGATCCTCATGTTATATCTAGATTATCTGTTAAGCTAGGCTATATGGAAAATTCGTGGAAAGTTCAGTATGGGAACTTGGTAGAGAGGAAGGTAGAGTAATTCGTATCTTGTAGTGAACTTGAACTCCCTAGTTTTGAAACACAAGTCAATTTATTTGTATCACCCTTGGGGTCTTATGATGTAATTTTGGGGATAAATTGGCTTATCGAATATAAGGCCCTTGTTGACTGCGAAGAGAAAATAGTAAAGTGTCTTGATGATTAGAGGAATCATGTTGAAATTTGTGGTGTAAAAAGGCCTTTGGAGATCAAGTAGGTCTCTGCCATGTAGTTAAAGAAGGCAAGCCGAAAGGGGTGCACTATTTATGCAATGAAGGTCAAGGATCTTGAGGAGAAAGAGTCATCGGTCAATGATCATCCCATTTTGAAAGAATTCTAGGATGTTTTTCCTGATGAGTTGACTAAGCTACTGCCTAAGCGTGTATATGAATTTTCTATAGACTTGCTACTTGGAACGAAACCTCAGTCTAAAGCATCGTACAAGATGAACACCACAGAGTTATATGAACTGAAGGCCTGGTTGGAGGAATTGTTGAATCCGGGTTTCATTAGGCCAAGTGTGTTGCCATGGGGAGCTCTTCTTATATTTGTGAAAAATAAGGATGGGACCTTGAGGTTGTACATTGATTACATGATGCTTAACAAGGTTACTATCAAGAATAAATATATGCTCCCTAGGATTGATGATCTGTTCAATCAGTTAAAAGATGCCAAGGTATTCTCAAAAATTGATCTAAGATCGAGATACCATCAGTTGAGGATAAAAGATGAAGATATTCACAAGACTACTTTCAAGACAAGATACTGCAACTACAAATTCACAGTGTTACTATTTGGGCTAACCAATTCCCCTGCAGCCTTCATGAATTTGATGAATAGTGTCTTTTGGGACTGTCTAGATAATTTTGTCCTAATCTTCCTTGATGATATCTTGATATATATTCTAAGTCAGAAGAAGAGCATGACAGGCACTTGAGGATTGTGTTGCAGAGACTGAGAGATCATAAGTTATATGGAAAAATGTCCAAATGTACCTTTTATCAGTCTGAGGTGCACTATTTGGGGCACGTTATTTCAGCAAATGGGATAGCTGTGGACCTAGATAAAATCAAGGCTATATTGCAGTGGCCAACATCGCAGAATGTTTCTAAATTTTGTAGCTTCATGGGGCTTTCCGGTTATTACAAGAGGTTTTTCCAAGGGTTCTCTACAATTGCAACACCAATTACAACACTCCAAAGAAAGGGAAAGAAATTTGAGTGGAGTGACAAATGTGAAAAATCCTTTTAGTTGCTCAAAGAGAAACTCAATTCTGCACCTATTCTAGTTGTGCCTAATCCGAATGGGCATTTCAGAGTGATTACAGATGCATCAGGTGAAGGTGTAGGAGCAGTTCTCATGCAAGAAGGACAAGTGGTAGCATATGATTCCAAAAATTTGAAACAACATGAAATAAACAACGCACCACATGATTTAGAGTTAGCGGCCATCATACATGCTCTTCAGATGTGGAGGCACTACCTCTTGGGAAATCCCTTTGAGTTAAAAATAGATCATGCTAGATTACAATATATCTTTACTGAACGCAACCTGAATGCTCACCAGAGACGATGGTTGGAATTTATGAGTGAGTATGATTTTGGCATCGAATACATTAAGGGAAAGGAAAATAGGGTAGTAGATGCCTTGAGTAGGAGAAGACATCTTACATCCATGGTTACAATAAAATCTAATTTCAGGCAACAGGTGATTTAGGCCTTACCAAGGGATGAGCATTTTGAAATTGTAAAATAATCCCTAGGACGGGATCCTTCATATTGCAAATTTTTGGGTTATGTGTTTGAATCTGATGGACTCTTGAGGTTCCGGGGTTGTATGCATATTCCTAATTCTATAGGATTGAGAGATTTGATGCTAGAGGAGTTCCATAATGCACCTTATTCAGGGCACCCTGGTGTTACTAAAATGATGGAAGGACTCAGGCCATTATACTTCTGGCCAGGACTCAAGAGAGATGTAACTGCATTTGTAGCCCAATGCTTAGAGTGCCAGCGAGTCAAGGCTGAGCATGTACATCCGATAGGACTTTTATACCCACATAGGGTGCCATAATATAAGTGGCAGGTGATAACTATGAACTTTATTCAAGGGTTTCCAATGTCTAAGAATAGACATGATACTATCTTAGTTGTGGTGGACAAGTTGAAAAAAGTGGCTCATTTCATCCCTAGGAATCTCAAGGTATGTTTGATGGTTTTGGAAAGAAAGTTTGTGTAGGATATTTTTCAACTACACAAAGTGCCTAAGATGATCATTTCAGATCGTGACACTCGGATGACTTCCAAATTCTGGACTACACTGAACTCTTCCTCGGGAACCAAATTGAATTTTAGTTCTGCATATCATCCTCAAATCGATGGTCAATCAGAAAGGGTGAATCAAGTTGTGGAGGATCTCCTCTGAATTTATTGTATGGAACAACAACATAAGTGGGAGGATTATTTTCCTTTAGTGGATTTTTCCTACAACAACTCCTACCACGCCTCTTTGGGTATGGCGCCATTTGAGGCTCTATATGGTCATAAATGTCAGACACCCATCAGCTGAGATAGGGTGGAAGACATGATTGTGATTGGACCTAAAATGTTAAGAGAGATGGAAGATCAGATGAAGCTCATCAAAGAAAATTTTAAGCAAGCTTCAGATCGACAGAAGAGTCTTTCCGATAAGAACAAGACTTTCAGATAGTTTTCTGTGGGAGACAAGGTCTTTTTGAGAGTTCGGCTGCAAAAGAGTTCAATCTCTTTTGGCAAGAACTCAAAGCTATCCCCTAGATTTGTGGGACCCCTTGATGTCTTGGAGGTTGTTAATCCAGTTGCATACAGGCTTGCTTTGCCACCAACTCTATCCCGGATCCATAATGTCTTTCATGTCTCAGTGCTTAAGCCCTATCATCCAGATGTTGCTCATATCCTTGACTGGTGTGCATTGCAAGTACAGGACCGAGGAGTGATGCTACTGGAGCCCGTCAGGATACTCGAAGAGCACAACGTTAAGTTACAAAATTGAGATATTATGCAGTATAGGGTCTAGTGAGACCAATATTCGGTGGATAATGCCACCTCGGAGAATGTAGAGGACATTGAAAGATCTTTTCCTCATTTCAGATTCTAGTTTACTTTTTCTTTTCCAACATATTGAGACTTATGATACACTAATACTTTAGGCTCTATTGTGTTGATGTTTGTAATAAGACATCGAGATGATGTCTCTCCCAAGTGGGGAAGGATGTCACTTCTCCAACTCTAATGCTCCTTGTTTTTGGTTTTGTGTGGATTTAACATATGATTGGATGTGTGTGGTAGAATACATAATGAATACTATAGTATTTTTGGTGTGATGAAATATAAAATGTTGCTTTAATTTAAGAAAAGTTGAATGCTTTGAATGCAATTTATTTTGAACATGATGAAAATGGAAGATGTTATTTAGATTTATAAGTTCTAATGTTTTTGAATATATCTTTATGTGGATACTAATTTATTGATGTCTACCTGAGGATATTGAGATGCAGGTCATCGAAGACCAATGGTGTGGCTAAGGAGAGGTGGTTAGCTTCCTAGAAGGGTACCGCAGGAATGGATCTCTCGCAAACACACACGTGCATGTAGTGTCATTTAAATGCATGGAGTTTTAATTAATTAAATGCAGAATTGTGTATTTTCAAAATGTTTATTTTAGTTTATGAAGTGGAAATAAAAATGTGATGGAAACAATAGAAGGTAATTTAGTTTAAAGAATTTTATATGTAATTAAATGCACATGCTTTGTTGAGTAAAACAATTGTCAAAAAGTGAATATTAGTTGGTAAATTGTTATTTGCATTAGAAGTGTAATATTTTATTTACAATAAGTGGTGTTTATTTACTTATTTATTTTGAAAGATATGGTTGTTGTGAAATTAAAAGTTAAATTCTGGAGATGAAAAAGAATCATCGAAAAAATGAATTCAGTTGTTGAACTTCAAATATTAGGTTTTAGAAAATATGGGATGAAAATATTTAAAAAGAGGGAAATGGGATAACGGAAACATGATATACTTCTTGATCTTTCTTTTCTGGAAATAAAAAAATTTGCACAGTAGAATAGATTTAATCTGTATTTTCTTGGAAGCTAAAAAAGAGAAAAAGAAGCCAAGAAAAACAAGGTGATTGCACTGGAAAAATGAATTCTAAAATAGAGGAAAGCACATAGCGAAGGAGAGCTCCAGAAGATAGGGTGAGGGTACAAGAAAAGGAAAGTTCTTTTTGGAAAGCGAATATAAGTTCTCTTTATTGCCTCCAATGCCTTTCTTTTGCAAAAATCAATGTGATTTCCCATGAATGATTTACTCTTTTAAAAATAATTATTATTTCTATATGCACCTTGTATTTTCGAAAGCTATGTTAGAAATCAGATATGCACCTTGTGTCAAATTTGCAAAATTAGACTATCTGTTGAAACATGGAAACTCTTTTTAGATGTGGGTGATCTATGCGAAAAGAGAATCTCCAGAGTGAGTTGGTTCTCCGTATGATGATCCTATTCTAAATGACTTTCTAGGAAAAGGGATAGAGAATAACTGAAATTAAAACCTATGACTAATAGATGATTCACTAAACTTATGAAAATTTAGACTTTATCACTCACAACAGTTCCTCTATCACAATAGCCCTCACAATTTCATTAGCACGTGTTTTCATCAGTGATTTGCATGAAGATTTAAAAGAATTAAATACAACATGCGACCTGAAAGCATATAATTCTGAACAAAGATTCACAACAGCAAGACATTTAAGGATTCAAATTTGAAACACAAAGACATTAGATTTCCATTACAAAATTGAGACCAAAAAAATGGGAAGAAGAACTCTATTGCTTTATTGAAACTGAAAGAGTGTATCTATCTAAACTGAGTACAAAAATTTTACAAGCTCTCAGGAAGTGTATTAGAGCAAGAAACAATAATCTGAACTAGAAAAACACTAAGTTTTTCTCATGATATATCACTAAAACCCTAATCTGAGCTCAAAGAAAAAGCTCCAGGAAAGGTATCAAAATTGCCCCAAAAGATTGCACAAAAGTAGAAAAAACACACTTTTGGCATATGCATACTGAAAATCTTCTCAAAATAGGCCAAATCTAGCTTTAAAGCAAAAAAATAGCTTATCTCTCTAGCAAGAATCTCAAATCCGACCAAGGGAATATCTCTCACAAATCTGCTAAAAATAGCAAAGAATAAAAACAATCGGTTTTATCCCTACTTTGCATAGCTTGCAGATCTTATATTTTCACAACTTGACTAATTTTTGCAACTAATATTTGGGAAAATCTTTTGAAAAAAATTACAACCTTATTTCTCCAATACAAATTTGATTTTCTTAAAAAATCATAAAAGATAGAATATTATCCTCTCATCATAATTGATTTCTCCAAAATCAATTAAAAAATATAAGATGCCTAATTGATTTCTATAAAATCAATTAAATAAATAAAACACCTAAGGCATATACTTATCCCTCTACTCTCTAAGGCATGAACATAAAATAAATACCCCAAGGTATTTAATAATCAGGAAAATAAAACATACCCAACCTAGCTTAGACCCATGAAATGTTCGATCAAACATGCCTAAGGACTTAGGTAAATATCAACACATGAGATTTAAAACAAATCAACCTAGGGCATTTGACTTAAGATTGTTTAAAATGCAAAATAGACCCTAAATTCAAATTAGGGAAAGCATGAACAAAACTAAGGGACAAACCCTAACTCCTATCATTTCGCACTTTTGCATTTTGGAGAGTTTGGGTTTTGCCTGAGAAAGATGGCACTGCCATGCATGCTAGGGTTTCAGCTTGATAAGGAATATTTGAGCCTCCATGCTTGCTATTTTTGTTGATTCCTCCATGGCTTTAAAGGTAAGCCCATTCCAAAGCTTTATGTTTACTTTTGAGACTCTCTGCTTCATTTTTTCAGTCATCTTTCTAGCTTTAAAGTTGCTGCATGAGCATACTTCTCTAAAATTTTCATGGTTTTGTGTTTACCTTTTGTTTTGCTTCTATGTTCTTTATTGTGGGAGCTCGACCTCTGCATTGTTTTTGAGAACTCTTCAAAGCTTGGTTGTGGCTTGCTTGGTCTTCTTCAGGTGTGCATGGTAAGCCTATTATTTCTTTTGTACTTCTGGGAACATTTTTCTCAAATCAAAAAGCTTATAAAAGCTTTATATTCTGTAAAAGATCAAAACCTTTTATGAATTTCTCACCCATTACACAGGCCGCACCATGCTCCAATGATTTCAATACATTTTGTTTAGAAAATATCCATTTTTTTTCTTAGAATTAAGGTCTAGCACGTGTACTAAAGCTTTCCATTTCAAAAATGAAACTCTAAAGACGAAAACTCCTCTCCTTTGGACGCGACCACTCATGCATAGAAATGGGTTTTTCTTGCAATTTTTTGGGTTCGACCCAAGAGAATATAGTGTATATTCATTGTTCAATTTTGTACTCTGTTCCTCTTTCAAAAACCCCATATGGGTTCCTCTGAAAGTGGAAGAAAACGTCCATTTTGCTTCTCTGTAGAAAACCCCATGTGGGTATTTCAGAAAATTGTACAACCTTCATTTTAATTTCAAAACCCTAATGTGGGTATTCTGGAAAATGAAAGAATTCTACATTTTAACTCAAATCCTCACACAGGTATGCTGGAAATAATGAGAAATTTGTATATTGATAAACAGCCTGAATGTGGGTATTTGATATTTTGACGAAAATTGTTCATTCTGACACGTCTAAAAATTGAATTTTGACCCACCCTGACTTTTATTTACATTTTGAATTATTTTTTATTTTGTATTTCCACTTTACGAGCTCAATTCCTCAACTCTGCTAGAAATTGAAATGAAACCCCAGATGGGCTTTGAACTTCTTATAGAAAAATGGGCTATAAACAAACCCATGTTGTATTTCATGAAGGCATTAGATGTATGTAATCTCTAGAACTCTCAAGACATGACATATAAGCTTCTCCATGCTTTGTGAGCCTTGTTTTTTCTACAAATTTCTTCTTCACTGTAACTCCCTATTTCACTTATGTTGCTTCAGTTTAGACCCTTTTAAAGCTTTGTCCATTCTGGGAATGTCTTTTGTTTACTCAAATTCTTATCAAGTACTTATTTGAAAGCATATTTTGATATTTGAAAATATGAATCTCTTCTCATGCTTGTCTATCCTTACCTATTCTTGGTCTTCAACCTGGCACTCTTCATGCATTTTTAAGCTCCATTATGAAAACTACTCTCTGCATTTGTTTTTCTTAAAACATTTTAGATTGATACATTGACTAGATTTAATGCAATAAATACTTGCATTCAGACATTAGTGAGTACTTGTGAATCACCTGATGCTTGTAATTTTCATGTCACAACTTGCATGCCTCCAGAAACAATAGGCATCTCAGCTTAAACACTCTATGAGATAAAACAATATTGAAACTCTGCAAATACTTCCATGTTTTAATTGCTCATTAGTGCTTAATTGATGAGGCATTATGTATGCCTGTTCACTATCATTGTTTATGATATAGAACACTATTGCTCCAAAATAGAAAAAATATGATACAACATTTAATGTGAATAGACTTAAAGCAACAAAACAATATTATGGCAGCGATATCAAATCTTCCAGAATAAACATGATCGTTTTCAACTGAAACAAGTTCATCAAGTTTATTGTCTATCTGTAATTCTCATCTCATGCTTTGATTTGACTGTTATGAATGCATGCTAAATTTGATTACTCCTTCAATTGTATAGCTCAGAAGAGCATGATGATTATATTTTCCTTCTCAGCCCACTTGTAGTGCATGAGGGCCAGCATGCTGAGCTCTACCCTTGTGGGAGCCCGTTTTCCTCCACATGCTTAGTCTTCAAAAGATAATTGACTTCATGAATTTTTCTATACCTGCACAAGGAAACAAATGATGTTAGCATAAAAACAATATGTGATGATGATGTTCTCTCTTTTTCAGTTCATGTTTCTGTTCTTTCGTTTTAGTTGATTCTATGCATTTCGAGGAGTAAATTATATGTCTGTTGGTAGATCTCGTAGTATAACTCATATCTGAAGCTCTTAATTGACACCCCTCTCAATCTCTTAAAGGCACACTCAAGAGTGTAAGCAAGACGGAGCGAGCAGCAACATCTCAACCGAAGATGAAGAATTAGGCAATGATGGATATGTCTTCTACTATCTGCTTTCTCATTTCTTTTTACCTTCAGCTGTAGAATTCACTTTTCGCAATGAATGGAATTAGCTAAAACCGCGGATTTTGTGGATATTTAAATTTTGTTCTTTCATTTCCATTCTAAAAGAAAAGCATTAAAATGCAATGTTGTACTTGTCATTTGTATTCTTGCAACAAATGAACACATGTAATGTGAATGATCTTCATGAATAAATGAAAGCAAAAAATGCTTTATCATTTGTATACTCAGTTCTGTACTCCATTTGATTTAAATTATTTGAGCAATACCTTTGAATCTCAGTTATCTCAAAACACTTGTACAACTGTCACTTAATGAATGATAAATGCAGTGCAAACAACACTTAAGCATATGCAAAAATAACTGTATTTTTTGACTTTCAGATATAACAATATTTAAACCAGCTCCACCAATCGAGCTATAGCAAAAAATTGGTAACAAGCTAGAAATAAAATACTTCTCAGGATTTTATATAATTTTTTTTTAACTCTTTTGTTCTCTGTTTAGAACCTTATGCAAAAATACTTAAAATTTACTTAATGCCATTGTATGCATGAAATTTAAACTAGTTGTTGTAATTTTATTTCCCAATTGGAGATTAAAATGTTGAATCTATAATTAAAATGATTATATATATATATTCAATAATGTACACCCTGCTACGAAATATTCCTTTGAATTGGCGTTTATTCTCTTTGTATGCTTTGAAGGGAGTGGAGAGGGAGGTTTAATCCCACCCTCTCCCCCGCCCCTGCCCATCACCACCTTGAGGGAGGCTGTCGGAGGGCATAACATCCCTCCATAGGCCGAAGCCTATGGAGAAGACGTTGCTTCCCTCAGGAAAAGTCCTCCCTTAGGAGAGCCGACGATGGCATCCTTATTTTTAAATTTAAATTTTCTTTGAAAAAAAACTTACCGAAAATTCATTTATTATTTACATTTATAGATGTATAGAAATATATATATATATATATATATATATATATTTGCATATATATCTATATATTTATATACATACTCCATTATTGCCCTCTCTTAAACTGTACATGACTGAAATTTATTTCCTGTCCAATCTGAACTATTCTCATGAGCTTATTTTATTTATTTTCTTTTTTGGAAATTTTCCCCAATCTTTGTACAAAAAAGATTCTTAAATATGAGAATATATATATACCTCTGCACCTAAAATTTAGTCTATGTATTGTAATTTTTAGCTGGAGGATATTTCAAATTTCCCAACCTTGTATTTTACCTTATGATATTAAGGTTAATAACTAAGAGCAACTAAATATATATATACAAGTATATATCAATAAATATACACCTTCTTTTGTGCATTTTAGTTACATCTTCCTTCAATCAGGTAAACTAATTACTTTAATGGTAATATTTATTACTGAATGTATAAATTGCATGTATATGTATTTGTAAAACCATCAATAAAAATATATTTAAATTTTCAAGTATAAATATATATAAACACAGTAATATCTAGGTACAAACAAATAATTACAAGAGTTAATACAAACCGGTTTTTATTTTTCAAATAGAAAATACAATTCCTCTTAATTTTACTATCAGTTGAATTACTTTTGTGTTAGATTGTTTATTTACCCTGAAAGTGAATGTATCCTGAGTTTGAATTATAATTTGGATATAAGACTTACTTTGCCGATAAATTATTTTGTTTAAATGTGTAAACTCCTCAATTATTCCAGCCTATTCCAGCCTATGTAAAATTACTTTCCTGACTTTGGTCATTACAAAAAGGTAAATAATTTTCACAAAATATAATTATTTTCTATGGGAAGTATTTTTTTTATTTTTTTTAAATTCCTACTAGTGGTTATTCTTTCAAACTAGGAACTGAATGTTGAGTATTTTTGCAAAAGAAGTATTTGTACTTTAAAATATTTATGAGGATTTTTTTTGGGAGAAACAAAAACCAGATATGTTTTATTTATTTGTGAAATATTTTCCAAGCAAGGAAATAGTGAGTTTTGGAATATTGCATGTTTCTATAAAATGTTTATAGTAGAAAATGCTTGAATTATATGCATTTCATGTGAAACTATGTGTATTTATACATTTATGAGTAGACTTCTGGGACATGATGTCGAAGGTGGACCCACAGAGACAATAGTTTTACCTTTTCTAAAACTATCATTTAATATTGTTTATGCTTGGTCAAGCAATGTAACATTGAAATAGATGGAATAAAAGTGTAGAATTAAATGTTATATAGGTCTCTGCCACCTCCTGTTTACAAGATTTATATGTTATTCTTAGTATAGGAATGCATATAGGCATCAAGCTTGCATCGAGAGTTCCCTCCTAATGTGTTGTTCTAGGTTGCTAAGCTCCTCATGTAGGGTCGGGGATTTCTTTGAGGTAGGAAGAAACCCGAGGAAGTCATGTGCTTCATGGTTGGGTGGAAAAGACACCTTAACCACACTCTTGGCCTCAGCATAAGAAAACCAGTGGAGTCAAGGCAGATGAGGATCAAAGGTCTACTCACTTTGTCATGGATATATCTCATATGTTATCTTTGTATGGCTTGCATAGCCCATTTGTACATTGAACCTTTATTTCATGAATATAACATTTATGTAAACTTGTTTATTGTATCATTGAAATAGATGATTTGTAACACCCTTATTGGTGTATGTACATTGATAATGTTATATGAAATTGCTTTGAGAATTTATGGATAATTCATGGTATACATGTTATGAATATATCTTGTTATGGATGTACCTCTATCCCCTTACTTGAAATGAATGATACTCTTTTACTACATTCTGTGTGGAATGGAAATCTTTCGATCTTTACAATGCCAATAAAAATCATAGTTTGGGTGGCAAAAATATCAAATGCTATATATTGTTCTATTCTGGGACAAATTTTCTACACACCCAAATTCCTACATAAAGTCTTTGGAATTGAGACAAGTGTCAACATATTATAAGTTCTTATCAGAAGTGAGCCACTAAGCGAAGTACTATGTATGAAGCCAAATGTCAGTGCAACTTAACAACTAGTAACTACGAGTTATATTATTTAATAAGTTAATATAACATTAATGTACTTAGAAAATTAAAATTGCATTGACAATAAGTACGAGTTATATTATTGTGCAACTTAATTGTTAAATGAATGTTTGATGGATGGTTGTAGTTGCATTCCAAAAGAAAATATTTGGAGTGCTAGACTTGTAAATTCAAACCTCTGAAATACCCCTAGAACCATTAGATTTGCAAATATCAATGGTTGACCTTTTTATTACTTATTAAATCACTCATTTTTGTGAAATAATTTTATCACATCAACATGTTTGTCTTGTGGTGAATTAAATGTTCAAGTGTTGAGTATTGATGTATTCATTCTATATATACTTCACCAACTTGATGTTCATCATATCATTTATAACATATTTACTTTCTCTCTTCTCTATTCACAATTTCACTGTGATATTATGGAGTCTTCATGGTGTGTCATGCTACCTAAATATTTTTGGTAGAAAAGAAGCAACCATGAATACAATAGACAAAAGTTGGGTATGATTTTCACTATTCCTTGTGTGCTTGTTGAGGAGGATATAAGAATAATTTTTGGTAGGGCATGACTTTAAAACAACCCCCATGCTCTATTTTTTGAGATAGCTTATGCTTTCTTGTCCAATTGCATGGACATTTTGTTGAAAAAAGTGTTGGTGAAGATGTTGGCAATATGTTATTTTCAGCCTTTAATTTACTCTTTTTCTTTGTTGGAGTTGACACTTGAGCATTGTAATTTTATATTTGGGTTAGCCCTTGTTGGTGGAATCTTTCCCAAATTTGAACTAGATTCTTCTACAATGCAAGCTCTTGCCTTGGTTGTTTTGAGGTATGGTCTAGTCCATGATACAACAAATGAATGATTGTTGAGTCTGGAGTTTTTGAGGAAGGATTTGGGTGATGCCCTTTTTCTTCTCTACTCTTACTTTGTTCAATTCATTTCACCTCCTCCTCAAACACCTAGTATAGGGACTCCTTGGACCATCATGATCCTCCGCTTCCAGTCTCTTTTGCTAATGGTAATGAATGTTTTGTAATGTATCGTGTCTATATTTTTTATACAACTCTTATAATATGTATTTTATAGCTAGTTTCTTACTATAGTTAGTGCTTGGGTGATCCCACAAAAATGGTTTACAATTCAATTGAGGAAGGAAAATTGCAAAAAATACTCCCATGAAGAAAATTTTAAGTTTTAGGGGTTCGTACGAAGGGGGTGTTTTCTCTAACCCAAAAGGGGTTCACTCTAACACCCCTTCGAATGAACCCATTTTTGTGATGTAACCATTTTTTGCATGTTTTTTAAAATGAAATCAAAGGGAAAGTCAAGACAAAGGGGTGTTCGCTCGAACCACCCTTTGAGTGATCCCCCTTCACTCGAAAGGGTTAAGGGTGGTCTGCACAAAGGGGGTTTGAGCGAACCCCCCTTGTTTTCCCTTTTCCCCCTCTTCTACCAAATTTCAATAAAAAATTTCCTTTCAAAGCTTAGGTTGAGGATGAAAATGGAGGAAAATTTAGAGACCCAATTGGATGATGGTAGTCCTCGAAATGAGCTATCCATCGAATATAATTTTAATATATTTTGGATTTATTGTGCATTTTTGATAGTTTAATTAAACATAGGTTTTCATCAAAAATCAAGCTCTTTGTTCTGCACATGTGGAAAAATAGTAGATTATCAAAAAAATTCTAAAAAATATGTTCAAGCTAGGTATTGATGTCCTTGATCTAGTAAAAAAAATTGAATTTCAATTCATACAAAAAAGGTTATGTTGTTTGTGGTCCACCTATGTCTAAATTGTAATTGGTTTGACTTCAAAAATTGATTAAGATAAAAATATTCAATAAAACACTATGAAACCAAATGAACGTGCTAGATATTTTAGTTACAAAGCTAAATTCGAAAATGTTAGAATTTTGTCCTTCATAGAAAAAAGTTATGTTGTTTGCGGTGAGCATCACTCTTTAAAAATGGTGTTTACTGATAAAAACTATCTTTCGAAAGAGATGGAAAAAGAAATGCACTCTAATTCAAATATTTAAAAAAATATATATTTAGAATCTATAAAGAAAATGTCACAAATCACTAGTTTGCATCATCTTCAAATTTTTCATGGTTTAGCAGCTATAGGTGCCTGAAAGTGAAGATTTGGTTAAAAAAATTAGTTCAATGTCTAGTTTGGCCAAAAATTGTAAACCAATATGTGGGATCACTTGCCTTTTTGGCCAGGTTGGCTATGTACTTTAGCTACTTAAATACATTTTGTAGCTCCATTAGTGTAAATCCTTTTTGATGTGTTCAATATAAAAAAGTTCCTTTTGTTGCAAGGTGTGTGTCATTGGTCTCCTTGTGTTGTGCAGTGCAGTGCTTGGGTTCGTGACATGGCTTAATCACCTCTTGTGGATTCATTAACTCTAGCGTTTATATTGGGCATTAATAGGTCAATCTTTTGGTGCAACAGAAACTATTTGTGCAACAATTTGCATCGAAGCCTAGGTCATGATTTCAAACCCCTTACTTGAATTAGGGGGATTATTGCAAGGTGTGTGCCCTTGGTCTCCTTCTATTGTGTAGTGCAACACTTGGGTTCATGGCATGGCTTAACCACCTCCCATGGATTCATTAACTCTTGCGGTTGTATCAGGCATTAACAGGTCAATATTTTGGTGCAATGACAATCATCTATACAACTTTTAAGACTAAAAAAGACATTTATAATTTTTGTATGATTCATTTGTTTACTTATTTGACATATATATATTTAATATTACTCTTAATTTCCAAGAAATTGGTATGCAAATAAAATCATAGTATACTACACAAAGATATTATTAATTTAAAAAGTTAATATAATGTTAATATACTAAGAAAATTCAAGTTAACATGTACAAAAAAATTTCACTGTTCAATAGATGAATTTTCAACATATTTATAAGTTCTAATTAGAACTTAATGAAATTTATTGTGACTGATTAGTGGAGATTGATAAAGATTAAGCTACGAAAATCCATGTAATTCTCTATCTTTTCAATGCTTTGAAGTACTTTGCCTAAAGCCAAGCTGTCAAATGTCAATCCAAAAAATATTTGCAATGGATCTCCCATGTGTTGATGAAGTGCAAATACAACAATTGGCAATTTGACTCACCTTTTCAATTAAACATAATTATTCTTTTGAAAAACTTAAATTAATTTGGCCCACCTTTTTAATTAAACATAATTATTAAATGTTTTAACTATCGGCTCGTACTTCAACATAGTGGGATGTAGAACCAAGGTCCAAAGTTTTTTATAAATTTAACTCATCATAATATTGATTAAAGCTTAAAATATCTAGTTTAAAAATAAATATGAAATTTGGGTATGTGCAGGATCGTCATGGAAAAAACAAGAGCTTAAGTGCGAAAAATTTAGAAAAATCAGAGTTAGCCAACTTGACGTAAAATTTTGAATAAGTTATCTATATTATCTCAAAAATATGTAAGAATAAAATTTGTAGCAAATTGAATGTAGTTTCTAAACTACTAGGTTTTTTTAAATCTATTTGGTGAAAATTTGAAATTTCAATGTAGTAGTACTTAAATTTGGAAAAAATAAGTAGGTGTCTATCCCACCTAACCACAATAAAATGATAATACTTTTTTATAATATTTTAGATATAAGTAGAGGACTCATGTCTCAATGTGATGCATTTTTTGTAATTTAGTAAATAATTATTTTTTTTATTACAAATTTTAAAAATATAAAACTTGTATGTCCGACCACCTTAACTTGGTCAAAACTTCATGAAATTCAATTATTTTTAATCTTATACTATGCTAAGAATAGAATGTGATGCATGTTTCATATTTAAAAATGTGATACCATTTGAAATCTATAGATGTTTTTCAATTAGCCTATCAATCACGACTTTAGTCATAATTCAAATAGAAAATGAATAATAATTATTTATTAAATTCAAAGTAAAGCATAATTTATATTGGTGGAAAGCTAAGAATCTCCTTTAAAAACCCTTTTCATTTCATCAATTTTGGGTAAGAAAAAAGTCATCAGCCACATACCCATCATATCGCCACTTTTTGGCCCATCATGATCCTACACATACCCATTTGATACACCAATTTGTCTAACTAGTCCTTGATGAAAATTAGCTTTCCTAGGAGCAATTACTAGCCAAATATTTACATAGATTTTTAGGATACACAATAGATGGAATGTACTCTTTATCAAGATGGTGTTGGGCTTTGAATTTGTAGAAGTTGTAGATAGATATTGGGTGACCATCAATATTTCTTCATGGTTTGTGGCTTCTTTACTAGATGTTCTAGTTTTGCAGATTGATGTGTTACTCCTAGTGAGTCTGATGGTTTGACATGATTATCTAGGAGGTCTAGGGGATGTTTTTCTTGTTGCACACATTGGAGTGGGAATCCCTACACTGAGGTGTATTCCATGCTTCTTATATGAAGGATCCGATGTAATGTGGCATCATTTTGTGTCAAATTTCCACAATATCAATTTACTGGGACATCGCAACTGGTCATTATGGATATAATTTTCTAAGGAATGAAGTTTTTTCATAATTTTGATGAATATATGTTGAGAAATTTATCATAATTTATGATAAATGTATGTGAATATTGCATTTTGTTACTAGTAGGATTTTGTTACTCAGTAACTTTCTTATGTACATTTTGCAAGCTCCTTTATACAAGCTAATTATCAAAGATATAAATGTCGACATGTATATATTTATATTATATCTATTAAAATTAGTTTTATATAATTGTAACATCTTTATTCTATAATTTTTAATGTAACAATTCAATAATTATCTTGTCGTCTTCTTTTTATTGATTTTCATAATTCCATGGGATTATTGTTCATTGAAGAAAATGTGGTTGCAAAACCATAGATTAATGCCATATGTACCCAGGAAGTATTTCAAAGTTGAAATTAAGTTCCTCTTCTAATCCAAAGAAAGTGAAATGATTGATTTGATAACTTGGTATTAAAAATGGTAGAAATTATGGCACATGTTTTCTTTTTATGGATTTTGGAAATTTTGCAGGATTATTGTTCATTGAATAAAAGTGGTTGCGGAACCATGGATTAACACCATATGTACATCCAAAGCAAGTGATTTGATAACTTGATATTGAAAATTGCATGATGTACTATACATGATGATGTCATGAATCTAGTTATCAATTGAAATAAGATTTGTAATAGATTTCATATCATTTGAGTGGTGTGCTTGTCAGCTAGGAGATGATTAAATCCTTTGCAATGTTAAGTTATCGGCCCCTTGATCCTCTCCTAATGCTCAATTAAGAAGAATGTTTCACATGCGCTTAATTAAATGGCTTAAGTTATCCCACACTGAATGTATGGTTCCCATTTCTTATTATGCCTTTCCACTAGTCTGCATGAAGTATTTGTTAAGGAATAGAACACCCATAAAATTGCATAAATTTTGACACTTGACTTCTTTTTCGTGGTTTCCTTTTAGCATGATTCCATGATTCCACAGATAGTTTTATAAAGGTTAATTAAATTGAACATTGTGAAACCATGAAAATGGGACAGGTGTCAATGTCATGCTTTTTAAAGGGATTTGGTAAGTCCACAAAATGATTCAAGAAGATTTGTATGCAAATGGTAGAATCGTGGAATAAGGAAATGTGGACTCATCTCAATGTCTCCAATGGGTTTTCTATCAAAGGATAGGACTGTGACAAAATGACATGTGGCAATTTTTGTGGGTTCATAGGATGATTCTAGAAGATCTATATGTGACTCGTGGAACCACAGAATAAATACATGTGGACTTGTCTCAATGTCTCCAATGGGTTTTCTATCGAAGGCTGGGATTGTGAGCAATGGAATAATGACACGTGGCACAATATCATGTGGATTTTGTATCCCAGTGCACTTAAAGTTTAAGATAACTTACAAACACATTTTTATATCATAAGTTACTCGATTGTTTCATGAATGTTTGATGGATGGTTGTAGTTGAATTTTGGAGTGAAATGCACAAAGTGCTAGGCTTGCAAACTCAAACCTGTGGAATCGCCCTATAACCATTAGATTTTCAAAGATCAATTGTTGAGAATTTATTTGAAATGGAACATTAAAATGATGTCTCTCACCAAAAGTGATCAATTTTAATAGAAGGTACAAAAATACATGACAACTGTTGAATTCATTTCTAAGTGTCTATATAGAATTAAATGTACTAATTGTGTAGCTCAGAGGTAACCTGTTTCATTCACTTTAATATTCCAGAAAAAGAATAAAATAAGTGAACTTTCTATTGCTAAATTATTTTATTTTTAAGTGAGAGCATCAACACATAGGGAGATTGCTCATTCTAATGCACCAAGGAGATTTTGGGTTCCAACATTGTCATTCCATGCCTGTCAACATCTTTGTATTAATCTTTTCAGGAATCAAAATCTAGGTTACAAGTTAAAGATAGAAATCTTATGTTTCATCGTTTCTTAAATTATTAATTTTTCAAACTTTGGGTTTAGGGTTGAGAAATTGAGACTTAAGAAAAATTACAAAATTAAGAGGGAATTCACACTGTACAAGCATGTCTACCACCACTACCAGACTAGTTGTTGGGAAAGGTAAAGAAAAATCAAATAGAAAAATAGATTATGTTGGAGTGCTTAAAACCCAAAGTTTCAAGGATGAATACCATGATATTTATGATCCTAAAATATATGGTAGGCTTACCTCAAAACTTATATTTTCATATGAGAATAAGGTTGCAAAGCATTTATACAAATTCAAAATATTCAAATAATGCCAATTAATTGTGTCACTGCACCATGGGTAATTGGACTAGGGTGCATTATGGTAAATGAGGTTTTCCCTTGCCCAAAATTTATCATGTATGTGCCCACAATTATGGTGATGACAAAAGAGTAATTGTTAATAAAGATAGAGAAGAAGAAATTTTATCCATTACTATAGAATAATTTGGAAATGCGTTGGGGTTTACAATCGAAGAATTTGGAAATGTCCACATTGACCTAGAAAAGCTTGCTAGTGATTATGAAGCAGTTGATGAAGGGGAGAAAAATAAATTTCTAATTAAAATAGTTTAGAGTATTAATAGTAACTTATTCAAAACTAACCATAAGCCTCCTTATGATTGGGGAATTTTGAAACCATGGGTTTAGGATACTTTTTTTATGCTAGTATTTTTCCTCAGACTGGATAGCAATCAGGAAGTGGGTGCAAACCTCCTTAAAATGGTATATAATATCCACTATGGTAAGCGGCCTATCAAATATAATTTTCTTGAGTATATTGTAGAATCAATGCATAAATGATTGTTAATGATTAAAGGAGGTTTCACTAAGACATTTAGGTTCACAATCCACTTGTACTATTTTTTCTATTCAAAATTAGTGGAAAGTTTCTCAGCAAGCTTCAAATTTAGCCCTATACGAATGTTGAGGAAAAAAATGGCTCTAGTATATGATTGGACCACTAAGATAAGGATGCATGGTTCTCTAAGGAACTATAATCATTTTGTAGACTACTTTTTGGCCTGGTGCTAGATTGTATCAAGAAATTACAAATATATGAGACAATGCCTAGATTTCCTATGTCTTGTAGAAATTACATTTAACTAGGGAAAGAAATGCAATTGGCTGATTGATACTTAATGGAAGAATATATTGTGCCAAGATTTTATGGATTAGGAGTAGAACCATGTAAAATTCCAATACATGTGATAGAAAAGGTTTTTGCATTGGAATATGTACGAAAAATGGAGAGTACTGATGAACTATACTTTTTTAATCAACAAAAAAAGAGTATATTTCCTTCTTTATCTTTTTCATGGGGAGGGTTCACATTCAAGAGAAAACAATTTAGTTTTGTACATGATCATTTTTTTTATTTATTTTATTTGATGCTATCTCTCATTGGCTGTATGATCCATGTGGCACCATTAAATCAAGGATTGCGGCCAATAAAATGTTGCAAGTAGAATTCAACATCAAATTAAACCCTTGCTTGAAAACTTGAGAAACAAGGATTCTTGGGATAAGGTCAAAATAGAAATGGAGAAAATTGTGGCTAAGAAAGGTATTTCTTTTGAATAATTGTTAGTAAAAATTATGGTACTACACCAATAGAGAGAAGCAGGGAAGCAAATCAGGAGGTATGACAATTTTTATGAAAAAGGTGATCTACCATCTACTAAAGTAAAAATACTAGAATCTCTAAATATGGCTTGTAGATATAAAAATTGGTCACAATAAAAATTTATTGTCTTTTCATCTATGTGGAAGGATCTAGGTGAACCAAAAACTAGTATAGAGTTTGAACAGATCGAACAAGATTTTGAGTTTAACAATTTGTGGAATAATGAGCATCCATATGAACGTGAAGAAACTAATGATGAATCTGATGGTGATAGGGAAGAACAAAGTGTACAATTAATGCAAGAAAATTCAAATATAGTTTAAGTGAGACCATAAAACAAACATATACTCCAAGGATAGCCATAGCCAAAAAATGGGGTTATGAACATAGTGGTTTGGGGTCTAAAGGACAAGGTGTTTGGAATGTAATAGACGTAGGCCATAGAAAACCTAGTGATTTGCAAGGCCTTGGAGATGAAAAAATAGACCAAGGGCATACGAGGACAACTAAAAAAATTCATTTTGTTACAACTTTAAGTTTAATTCCTAATCCTCATGGTTAGATATAATCACAACCAGAACATGCCCATGGTGGAGAATCTTGTGCAACTAGCACTACCACTGGTGGCAATGGTATGGCTAGTAGTACTAGTAGTGGTCAGCATGTGCTACAATAAAAAATTACACACAAGAGGCCAATAATGCAACATACCACATATACACCCAATGATCAAGGTATTTTGAGAAAACATACGATTATGACAAGTCCAAGTCCAACTACTAGTACTAGTACCACTACCTTAATTTCCACCCCAAAGGAGTTATTTCCAAGCACTCCTCAAGTTAGTGTGACTGTAAAAAAAATGGCTAATCCTCAGCCTCGAGACTGGTCTTAGATAATTGGATACATTCCCATCATTTCAAGTACTCCTTTGCCATTCAAGCATTCTATTATTTCTACGTCCCCAGGTTTTGATTACAATAATGAGTTTAAAAAGAAATTAAAAATGTATAAAAAGAAAGGAAGCAACTAATAAAGAGTTATTCTACTGTAACTTCAGATCCTACAACTAGGGTATTACCCACATTTGACCCAAGTAAATAAATCATGGAGTACATGTTTGTTGTTTCCATAGTTTAAAATAAACCAAAGAATCAGATGGATCACTCTGAATTTCAGGTGAGCATTTTCCAATTGGATTTTCTAGATACATAAATTCTAACAAAATTGATGTATCAAATAAGAATAATGAATTGGTGTACACATCATTGCTAAAGCAAGAGAGAGAAAAAAAGGTCACAAACTCAAATCAAAAAGTTACAAGCAGACCTAGCAAATGAGAAAGTAAAGAGGAAAGCAACAGATAACAAGAGAAATGAATTAAAAAATAATATATAAAAATTTCCCTCTACATCTACAAACAAAGAGGATAAACAAACAAAGGTAGAATTGAATGAAATAAAGAAAAGGTTGGATGAGAGAAAAAAATATGATGTGGAAAAATCCACTTCCGAAAAATTAAAAAAAAACCTAGTAAAAGAAAAACAGTGGGAACAAAAATTGGAGGAAGAGTGAAAAAATAGTGAAAGATTGGCGGCAAAGTTAAGGGAAGCAAAAAATGAAATAAAATCTTGTCAAAATAAGTTAACTGCATTTTGTAGAGCAAGAATGAGGCATATGAAACAAAATATTTGGGAGGAAAGAATGCGGATTGATCATTTGTGTGAATTGTTTGATTGATGATATGATAGTACATAATAGGAAGCTCAAGAAATACGTAGGGGACAACAAAAATGTGATTTCAATAGAGAAAGTTGCAAATCAAATTTTGCAAACAATCTGCAAAGTTAGTGATAATGGATTGAATCAAAGGAATTAATGATCAAATTGATGCCTCAATGAAGGTGTCATCCGTCATTCAAAAGTGTTTGACAATACGTGAAACAAAGGATTTATTGGATCAAGTTGCAAAAAAGATGAAGAAGCTCTAGATAAAAAAAGTAAGGAATTTGATAGTGCTTGGTTTGCAAAAGGCTTTTGACACAATTGAGTGATTCATTGGAAATGATGATTTTAGAAAGAAGATGGAGGATACAAGAAAGATTGATTTGGACCAGTTACCTCAGAACCCAGATGAGGCAAACTATTTGGATTTCATCAAACCACTGATAACATTGAATGCAAATTTTATTGAAACATTCAAGTAAAATTCCAATTTAATCATGAATGTTAACAAATTTTCAAGTCAGACACTATTAGTTAGAACAAATGTCACTTCCATCAAATGAATAGTGGAGCATGCTACAAAAGATGATATAATGATTTGATAATATGAGTTTTCAACTCATCACTATGCAAAGTTGTCTTTGAGAAAGATTTTGCATTGCCTCTATGTATTCCTTCATTTGAAAATCAATAAAAAAACTCAAATTTAGTAATATGTTCAATTATTTGTATTATTTATTTTCTCAATTGAAGAAAAACTCTAGTTTCTACTACTAGATACACATTAAATGATTGCTAATGTTCATTGTTGTATATGCTACTGTTAGTATGTTATTAAGCATTGAGTTGAGTGATAAATAACTGAGTACATGTAAAACTTATCAGTATGACACAATTAAAATATGTAATTATTAATAATATGTTAATTTATTCAATCTAATTCATAATTTGAAATTGCATGGAATACCTGGTATAAAATATCATCAACTACAATTTAGAATATATGATTCATGAAACATAGTATAAATACCTAAAAACTGCTAAATCACTTCCATTTTCCAATTCACATCCCGGTCCTCACTCTAACGATGAGATTGAGAGTAGTCTTGACTTTGAGTTTGGTCTTCATTTTCTTTTCCCTACGTATGTTCGCTTAACTGCATCTTAAGTTCAACAAGTTCAAGATTCATTATGTCACTATTATTTGTGCCACTGTCACTAACATTTGAAGTGTTGCAAAACCCTCTTCTTTCACATATGGACTTCTAGATTGTGAGTGCCCTTTCAAATGGAAAACTTTAGAAATTGTAAATAGTTGCAAATTATACACCCTCAAGCAATTTTCCAAATTCTTGTCTAGTTTGTTTCTTATCTTTTATTTCAAAAGCCCCAATGCACTAAAAAATCTCTCATCCTCCACTGACCTCAATATCATTGTTTGACATAAATTAGCAATTTTGAAATATTTTGATAATGAACCACACAATATTTCACTCTAACCAAGGTTTCCCAAATGTTTGTTATTGATCCTACTTCCATGGGATTCTCCATGGATTCAAACTGGTCCATAATACTTGTTGCAAAATAGTGAGCTTGTTCTCTAAGCTTAATTTCATTTATATTGAACCTTCTATTTTTTGTCCATTATATTTTGAACTTTTCGAAAAGTGTTTGGCCAAGGTAAATACTTTTTTATTAAATTTTTTTGGCTATGATGGTTATCTAGGATCCAAAATTGAGGATACACAATAGACATGGCTTTAAGTAATTCATCTCAAGGGAGACATTCATAAATCTCTATGGAAAGAGATTTTGAAATAGATTTTAAAGTACCACTTATAGATTTAACAATGTCATTAAAAGCTTCTTTTGTAACATGTAATTCTTTGGTAGAGTGTTTGATTATCATACAATAGTGCAATGGTATTTCAAATCCATGTACAAAGACACATAACTACCAGCTTGCATTAAAATGTAAATAATTTTTAGGATTATTCAAATCTGTAATTATTTTATAGCTTAGAAATTTTGAACTTTGAAATGCATAATCTATCAGATATAGATTATCAAGGGTCATGCATGTCATTGTACATAGTTTATTATATTCATAAATATACATATTTTTGTCTTGGGATTTCTTCAAAATATTTTTCATTTCATCTAGCATGGGGAAAATACTTGCTAAAGTTAAGAATGCCTCTATAGCGCTTAACAGATGTAAGAGGTCAAGAGCTTTATCTATTGTGTGGAAATGTTCGTACATTACTCCAATCAATGATCGATATTGCAAAAAAATAATTTTGTTGGTCCATGCAAGGAGATCCATCTGGTATCAACATCCTTAAGAAGCTTGTTTCCTCCTCTTATTCCCTTAGAAAAAAATTGAAATTCCACAAAAAATTTGGGACTTTGGCATAAGTATGTGTAGTGCTAGCAGACTAAATTTTCAACTTTTGATATTATAGGAAACTTGCTTATAATTTTAAATGCTAGATTCATTTTGCAGGCCATACAATGTATGGTGAACAGGTTTGTAACTTTATGCAAAGGTCGCTCTTGTGACCTTGCATTACTAAAGCTCCATTAGCTTCTACACACACCAACTTTTTGGAAATTATGAAGTCATCCATGTGCCTCCAGTTTCATTCAAATATTTATTAACTAGTTCAAATAGATTTTTCAATGTCTATTTTTTCTTCATTTTATGAACGCAGAGTAGATGAGGTTGGCAAACATGTTAGTGTACATTACACACATAAATACATACCCAAGAATTATTATCTACCGTAGTAACTTCATCTAGAGATAATGTAATGAAGTTTGACTCTTTCCAAATTGAGCTTCAATTGAACCTCCACATGCAGAAAGCTTCACCATTATTTACATATCCTCATCATATTCCAAGGCATACTGAACATGAATACATCCTTCCTTTGATTTCTATATTACTACTAATTTTTCCTTTCCGTTTATGATTTATTTTTCATAAACTTTACTAATATGCTTTTATATAGTGTCAAGCTTTAGCTACAACTTCTTGTCTCTTTTATATTTTCAACTACAATCTTATAGTTGCATTCTATTGGAGGTTCATCTTTGTTTGCATTATCCACTGATTCAATGAATGGGTTCTTTGACACCCAATCAATCTAAAAAATCCTTGTCATATCCCACTCATGCCCCATTTTTATTTTTCTTTTATTTTCTTTTTCATTGTAGCAACATAATATATGATGCCAACATTTTCATCCAAGTCAATTAACTCATTTTGGCTAACTAGGGTATCCCTTGGAACATATTCTAAGGTATTGTCATCCTCATCTGACTCAATTAACTCATTTTGATCTTCCTATGAGGTATTGCTAATGCCTTCATTAATATTTGGTGCAAGAGTTGATGATGTAGCTCCATCTTGATCTAATGGATCATACACATTCCAAAGTAATAATTTATGGTAACTCTACATTTTAGGAATTTTGATGGCCTCCCCATCCCTTCACCACACTAAGGATTCTTACTCTTGTTGCACTTGTTTCTTGACATCTTGATCTCTCACTTCGAATAAAAGCTAGAAAAAATGTCTTCTTATTTAAGGACATAGAATATAGATCCTATTCCCTACTCAATATCATATTTAAGATTGAAGAAATAATGGAAAAGAGATAAAAAAATCTTATATCACTATGAGGAAATGATCACTTTAGGTTTTCACCTACTTTCTATTTGTTAATGTAGGAATTCCTATAGTTGTAAGTTTGTAACTTGCCTATCATCAAGGTTCCAAGTCCAAATTTCAAATCAAGAGCTCACAAGTTTAAAACTGAACAAAATATGTAAGAATAAATCAAAGTTTGGTTTGTATTTATATCAATCTATATTTGGCTAATTTCATGGGATTTTTAAATGGTATAGTAAAATTTTTGTGAATCCCACATGATTATATAATGATGCATTTAAATGTTGGGCATGAATCAAACCACGACATAACACATACATTGTAATTTTCAAGGTGATTATGGCCCTACAATTAGCATGGAGTTATCATAGTAATTAGAAAAATGTGTACTCAAATGTAATTATTTTAATGTTATTAGCAAAATGGTTCCTCATAAGCAATTATTTGTAAAATTTTATTGGCAAAATGGGTCCTCGCACATAGTGAACATTTAATGATGTTGGTGAAACATGTCATGATACACAATGTTATTTTAATAGTATTAGTAAATATGTAGGTGATTTAATACATGCTTCCAAGACTCTAGGAAAAAATATTAATTAGTTTGTTTGAAACACATAGTTTTTTATGGTGAAAATATTAATTACATTTACCTCATAAAATAAATTGATGGCGAATTGAAATGCATTGAACCAATAATTCATAGAATTTGGGTGATTTGACCACCCTGTTGGATGCAATATATTCAAAAATTTTGACTTGGCCGATATGAACTATTCACCAAATGGCAAAGATTCACCACTAAAAAATCCATAGAACATGCTCATTTTTATTTTTTCTGTTGGATATCCTAATAAACATTATAAATTAAACTCCAAGACATATTTCTTGATGATCTTGGGAGTGATGAACATATAAGTTGTAAAAAATAAAATTGTCTAATATTTACTAACCTCCAAGTTCCATTTGTAGTGATGAACTTACAATAGCCCTGATACAAATCTTTCAACGTCACCATAATATTCCCTCACCACCCATATTTCTCTCCTTAACTCCTCTAGTTCATTTTATGAATTCAGTTGAAACACTTTTAAACTGAATTGACTCCACAAGTCACATTATGTTTTTGGTGGGAAAAAACAACATCAATATCATTTATATCATCAATTTTAGATCTAATTATGCCTTATCCACTCAATTGTGTTGGAGAATGCTAGGATACGAGGGAATGAATCAATTTCCACAAGTGAAACAAAATAAGCACAATAGTATGTCTATCAATATAAAATGAAGATTGTTTGATACAATGACCAAGCCTTGCATATATAGGCAAGGATGAGGAGGTACGACTGAACTATTGACTACCCCTCTATAGGTGGGAAACTTGTGAGTTCACTTGACAAGTGGGTGAGAAATTGTCAATAGGTGTGTCAAGTCATGAGGACACATGTCTCAATGCTATGAAGTGAGAGAAAAAGAAAAAGAAGCCTAAGTAAACTTAAACTAAGTGTGAATAGGTCAATCCTAGATAGGTGATCTTAGCTAACTAGGTAGATAAAGACATTATTTACACTAATACCCCCCTTAAGTGCAACTTAAGGAGTAATGTGTACATTAATGATGAGTCCTGGATACTAGGACATATTAGGTATTCATGTACAAATATCTCATAAAGTGGAGTAAAGGAGAAAATCTAGTGGGAAATAAAAACCTCGCTCCAAAAGAGAATGATGCAAATGCAATGAAATGTACAAGTGAAGAAGATATGAAGACTCGTGATGACACCCCAAGGAATAATTCTAGCACAATGTACAATGAATTTTCTCTCCATAAGAGAGAAAAGAGAGAAGGCCATGTGACCCCCAAAAAATGTGAAATGATGTACTCCATGAGAGGAAATGCTTGCTCCCAAAACTGATATGAGGAGAGAGACCATGCAACCTCCCCTTAGAATGATGCCTATAGTGTTGGTAGATGCTCGAATCTGGATGCTAAAGATGATCCACAAATGCTAAACAATATTTCTTCCCTTTAAAAGAAACAACACCACAAATGTGTGCAATATGAACTCCCATTCTAAATAGGAATATACAATAAGTAAGATGAATATCTATGAATGTTGCACATAATCCAAAGACTAAAATGATGTCAATGGTTCCTTCAAATGATGCTTAATAATCTCCAAGCCAATGCTAATGTGTGATGGATGTTAATATTACCATAGAAGATTTTGGAATAGTGACCATGGATTTATGGTTATGTTTGGACCAATGTGAATTCAATATTGCTGCAGATGATGATAACCAAGTTGGATAGGTCAACTCATGAATGTTTGCATAATATGTCACGATAGAAGTTATTGTAGGCAAGGCAAGAGAAATATCCAAATATGGCAATGATGATTCAACTTCATTACATTTGTCATCAAATAGAAGACGAATGTCCTCAATATTGTCATCCAAATCAACAAGTTGGGATTCTACAAACAAAGATGTTATGTCTGATAGATATGCATCCCTATGTGGTGAATTTGGTATGATGATAGCAATCACCTAATGCAAAAAATCTATGAAACTCATGGATGAGTCAGCAAGTGATTCATATGTAGCAATAGGGGATAGGGGAGATGAGATATCAATGTAAGTCATTGAACTACATTGTTCATCCCCAAATGATGATGTCTCACAAGATGCCTAAGTGAGATTGGATGATATGTATGCATGTATTGGAACTAAAGGATCAAGTAAGGAAATACCACATGACTAAGAATAATTTTCTCTATTTTTTAAATTGATGTAACCAACATTCTTCTATTGTATACCTTTTCTTTCCACAGTGTCCACATTTGATTTTATATTTATTATGAGGATTACAAAGAATACTCAAATGGAAGTGATTTAATGGGAAAGACATGATCACATGAACCAACAAACTAAAAATTAGAAAACACCTAGATTGCTCCCTTGATGCAGAGATCCCCTCCCAAATGATTAGTGTTGATTGTAGCACCCCCCAAAACAATGTGCAATAAAATTTTACAAGTTTTGAAGATTGGATGCCAAAATCTTCCGTTTATAACTCACGCATATTTTTTCAATTTTGTGAAAAGTAGCAACACAGATCTTTAAATTACACACAAAATTAGATTCCTTGCAAAATTTTGATAGAAATAAAAAAAATGTTTGCAAAATTTTGATAATCAGAGTAAAAATTATGCCCTGTCAAAATTTTCTTACAAGCTAACTTCAGAGGTTAAATTTTACAATTAAACAATAACAAATCTAAAATGCCTTGATGCTACTTTGTCAGGCTCAGAAATAACTTTTTGATGACTATTCACAGTTCAAATTTTGACACTCTATTTGCAAGTTATAGCAAAATGAAAGAAAACCCTTACAAACTTTAATAAAAAAAATGACCCTGCCTCTTTACAAAATTTTACAATAAATGTCATATAAAATTGCTAGCTATTACATAAAAGAGTCAAGATTTTTGTGGGAGTCTTTTCATAAATGCAATTTGTTGCAAGGAGTAAATTTTTCATGGGATTTGACCAATTCCAATGTTGAGATGTATTGATCTCCAACAAAGAATTTGCAGGTCATTCAAAAATCCAGCAATGTCAACCAAGGCGCGAGAGCTATGCATGTGGAAGGATATGTTCACAAATAAAGCAATCCGCTCACAATGTAGAGGATGTAGCCACCTGTGAGTTAGAGGTTGCTGAGTGCAGATTGTAGACTTCTCACAATGAACACAAACATATCCCTACAAATGGGCCAACAAGGGAAAACAAATTGCTTGCAAAACATAGTTGAAACCCCTTCAAAGAGGCCAAATAGGCCAATTTTTCCTCCATGATTACAAAGAGGCCAAAAATGGCCAAAATTTTGCAGAATACAAAATATCTACCTTGAAGAGGAGATTGATGCTAAAAAAATTTGATTTTTTTAATAATTTTTTCGGTACGTGTACAATGACCAAAAAATGAAAAAAAATTGTTTTTACCAAAATTGACAAAACAAAAAGTATTTTTCATTTCCCGAACCTTTTGAATACGATCGTGCTATCCATTTGTCTCTATGACACTTTGTTTATAGTGCTATGTGTAGGAATCACCTTGATGTGAGAAGAAGCATGCTCTCATGGCTTTGATATCATGTTGGATAATGTCAAGATATGAGAGCATGAAACATCTTCCACAAGTGAAACAAAATAAGCACAATAGTATGTCTATCAATATAAAATGAAGAGTGTTTGATACAATGATAAATCCTTGCATATATTGGCAAGGATGAAGAGGTAGGAAGGTAGGACTGAACTATTGACTACCCCTCTATAGGTGGGACACTTGTGAGCTCACTTGACAAGTGGGTGAGCAAGTGTCAATAGGTGTCTGAAGTCATGAGGACATATGTCTCAATGCTATGAAGTGAGACAAAAAGAAAAATAAGCCTAAGTAAACTTAAGCTAAGTGTGAATATGTCAATCCTAGATAGGTGATTAACTAACTAGGTAGATAAAAACACTATTTACACTAACAATTTGTACCTTCATTTTAATTGTGTATCACAACTCTCATATCTAGGTTAATTATGTGTTTATTATTTGTATTTATTTAAGTAGCATAAATATCCATCTAGATGTACTTTTATCTATTACATTATTTGGTGAACTTGAACATTCCTACATCACCTAAGGTTTTACATTAGGGATTTTCCTTTTATTATGGATTTTAGGTATGATTTTCTAATTGCATTGTTTTAAATTTGTTAGGATTGGGTGTTATTTGCATTGCATATCCTAAGGTCTATATTATAAATTAATTAGTTATAGACAAATAAATTTAATTTATGTATCTCCAAGAATCATGAAGTGGGAAAATGGGACACCCATGTGAGGTTAAGACATACACATTTATTTTATTATTCTTTACAAACTTAAAAATATTGATGTAGTGAGACATTGATGGGAGGGTTACATAATAGAATTATAAGATCATCCTATATATTTGATAATATGTGATTGTAATTAGTTCTTTTTGGGAAATTTCTTGGTAGTTACATATGACAATGTACATGATGAAAGCCATATTTAAAGGAGGATATGGATATGAATTTGTAGCTTATGTTGAGCCATTCATCAAATCTGATTATGAATATGACGTAATGAGTGGGAAGATGAAAAAAGCATTTCCCTCACCCCTCTTTATTCAAAGTCACAACTTCCAAGAGACATCGTGTCTTATGACAAAAAGAATTTGGAAAATAAATTCAAGGTTATAGGAATTTCTTCAAGTGTGGGGTTTTCAACCTCTAGTTTTATCACAAAAGTGTAGCAAAAGTATGGAAGTGAGAAAATTTGACACAAAAAGTATCCCAATAAAATATTAAGAGTTGCAAGGATAGATGGAGCAACCAAGTTTATCGTAGTTGTAAAGTATCTACAAAGAACTATGGATTGATTAGAAAAATTGTTTAAAAATGAGAAAGTGGATGTCCCACAAAAAGATAAAAGGGATTTCAAAGGAACCATATGAACTACCTTCCACTTAATTCATTTAGTTGAACAAGAATTTTTAAGTTCTCAAGGATGAAATGGGTTATTAGATCTACATTGGTTGAGGGCAAGAAAATTTGAGTGGGGAAAACATGTCATGTCCCTTTTTTTTAATCATTTATATTATAGTCTTAAGTTCCCAATTCATAACTCCAACATCTCCCTTGATCCAAAGTTATGTAAAAGTTATTTTCATTTGTCTCCCAAGTGTTTACTTCCACACATTTTTACCATCCCTTACTTCCACTAGGTTCCTTATTAGAACTTTGGAGTTCCTAATTATGTCATCATGCCTCATCACCAACCCAACCTCCAAACCTTCCTATTCCTCCTACTTTTGATTTCCCTTCTCCACATACCACCCTATGTGAGGAGAGTATCGATAACACATGGAAGGTTTATTTTTCTTGCTATAGGATTCTACCTAGTGCTACAATTCATCCTATTACCATTGAAACCAAACCTCATGGAATTCTAGTGAGGTAAGTGACAAGTGAGCTACCAACTACCATTAATGTGATAAATAGGGTTTGAACCCCAATGGTACTCCATACCATAATCACTAAGGATAGTTTTAGGTCACAATGGATCCTCTGCCACACATTCCAAGATCATTTCTATACAATCAGACACCATGTATTGTTACGCCAATTTATTATACAGATACACAATTGTAGGTCATTATTTTGTGATGAATGTATTTTTCCCTGACTACTTAATGTAATACAATTATGGTTCGTTTTACTTTTTGTGTTGCTATCATTTCTATAAATGAAATGTGAAGCTTCTATTTTTTCTCAAGTTAGGTTGAGTTGATATAGGGTTGAAAACAATAAATTTGAAGCATATTTAAGGATAGATAATGTTGTGTGAATATTAATCTAATTTAAAGTTTACAATGTTGAATTTTTGTAGGTAAAAATTCAACAAATTTAGGGTCAATATGGTTTAAATATTTAAATATGTTAAAATCATTTTCCCTAAGGCTAGAACGAGACATTATAGGTGATTTCTAGTAGGAATACATTCTTGATGATATGGCCTCATTTGGACTTTGGGGTTTGACTTCTTCCACCCATCCTTTTTTTAATGTGTAATATACTCTTTTTATACAAGTAATATAAAACCCTTATCAATCAAAAATAATAATAAGTACATTACTTAAGATACTTTATTTAAGCTAGAAATTTTATATTTTAGCATTTTTAATATGTATAATTAATATGACTTAATATACATGTTGATATATTTCTTCTAAAATAAAATATTTTACTAAAGAAAATTCACTTTCATTAATCTAGAATAATATTTTGACAACCTATATTTTCCTCAAAACATCAATTGAAAGGTAGTTAGATGACCAAACCATGATGAAATTTTCATAAGACATGCAACATCATGATTTTCAAACTCTATAGTGTCCAAAATTGTCATCGGTGACATTTATACACTTGTTTGGGCCCTCCTTATAAAACTAAGCTTAATGATGCCTTGACTTAGTGTTGCATGTGTTTAACACACTCACATTAGGTCTTGGGCCCTTGTGAACTAGATCAACTTAGTTGTACGTTATATGTTGAGTGTTGTAAAGTGTTGTAACACATTTTCACACTTTTCTAGGGTTTAATTAAATAATTGGGCTTCTTTATGCTTTAATTGACCTTATTTTGCATCCACAAGCCTCATTTAATGCATATGTTCGAGGATAATCCCGACATAAAACATCCAATCATAATTCAAATTTTTTTAGGTTGTGTGTCCCAAATTTAGTGACATATGCCACCTTGGGCGTATGAGTCCCACCTAGGGTTTTGGCTCACGATCTAAATTTTACACCTTTCTAAGCATTTTTTAAATTAGTCCTATAATTAATGCCTAATGGGACTCATACACCATCTTGGGTGTATGAGTCTCGTGTGGCCCAAAATTAAATTTAATTAAAATTCTTGGTGGGATTTTATCCTCCTAGATCTGGTGTTGGCTTGTTTTGTTGTAATTTAGGGAAATTTGACATAAAAAAGTATAAATACAAAGTTGTTTCACTCATTTTCATCCCAACATCCTAAGCATTCAAGAGATCATCCTAAGCCTTCAAGTATTCATGCATGATAGCGAATTGGAATTTACAAGAGCATTCAAGAGTCTTCAAGAGCTAATTATCAATTATTTTAGAGCATTATTCAAGCATCAAGCATCATGTCAAAATCTTCATGCATCATGTTTGTCTTTGAGTTAACATTTGTGATGTAGGGTTTTATGATTCAAGCTAGCATTCAATTCAAGATCTATCACATTCAAGCAAGAGTAAAGATTCACATCCATTGGAGCCATTTCATACATGTTTGCGGCACTTTATTGCTAGGGTTTGGTGAGTTGCAATATTACATTTTGTTCATTCATCATTCTCTTTTCCCATTTCATTTCATTTCAAGGTTTGATTACCAAAACAAAGTTTGACCAAGGCAAACCCCTTTCGACTAACAAAACAACATTTTTCCCTCTCTTTAGTGTTTGATTTGCATATTTAAGTTGAAGAAATATTGAAGAGAAAGTTTGGAAAAAAAATTCATAGTGTTTAAAGTTGTCAAAGTTGTCACCTTGCATTAGAGATCATTGGAGAACATCTATAGGCTGCAAATTGAAGATTCAGATCTAGAAATCAGGTGGAAAGGATACAACAGACCTTGAAGAGAAAAATCAAACTTTGAATTTCCAAAAAACCCTAACTAGACTGATACGCCACTTCTGGAATATGAGTCTAGTATAGGTCAATTTCCATATTTTTGTAGATTCAGACTCACCACTTCCAGAAACCTGTTCCTTCCCATAAACCTTAATTTAGGAAAAAATCACCCAAACTGGTGTATGAGTCCCAACATGCTTTAAAATTAATGTTTTTAGTATTTCAGGGCTTCGGGCAATCTTCTTCAGGTTTTGCAGGTGCACACCTTTCATCTCCCAGCTTTTTTTTTTTCATTTACATGTATTTTTAGGTCATTTAGTGAATTCTTGCATCATATTAGGGTTAAGAATTACATCTTGCATTTCATTTTTCTTTCCAAGCCCTATCTTGGTGGTGAACCCCTCCTTAGTTTATAATCATACCCTAGGCCAAACCTATTGTAAGATCTCATTCTCCTTTGCATATCTCAGATTGAGATCTCTAGGGTTTTCCTTGACTCAAGAGAGTGTGAAGATTGTTATTATATCTCCCAAGCATAGAAGCAACAAAATTACACCTTTCAAACTCTAAGAATTTTTTTTGTGTGGGAAGAAGAGAATATTATTTTATTATTTTAATTGTCAAATAATATTTATTTCATTTTTCATGATCATGACAAATAAACTTTTGGGTAGATAATGTTATTGTCTTATTTGAATGATCATCTTATAATTTTTCCACTTGCAAGAATAGCTTTTGTATAATCAATGCAATTTTATCTAAACTTTCACCAACACATTCCCACAACCTAAACAAAGATGGCAACAACAATATTTGGCAAAAAAATGTTGAAAATTGAGGTTTTTATATAGCTTAATACTTTGTAAAACTATTATACTTGCTAATCTAAATATGTATTCTTTGTTACAGATTCTTTGTGGGTGATTATCTGATTAATTCATTTTATCATTTGTAGAATGAAGATAGAAGGTTGTAGAACAATTACATAGAATATTATAAGATACATAGCATATATCATGGAGAAACCCTTTCGGGAAAAAACTCCACCAAGAATCAATGTATTATTTACTCTCAGAATAATATTACAATAATTCCAATCCTTGCTTGAGATGCTTCTTTTTCCTTCAACAAATCTTCTTCACAACCTGCAATAAAACTGATACAAACTCTCTTCAACTTTCTTGAGATAAATAGACAATAATCAACTTTGTAAACTCCAAAGAGTTACAATTACAAAGCTCAATCCCTATCTCACAAAATGTACGCCTATCTCTTGCAAGTAGATTTCTACCGTGAAGAACAATGCCAAAACATGTGCTTCATCATTTGGGCATCCCAAATTGAAGTCACAACTGAACCTTGATTCTATAGATATCTTCAAGGCTTATCCTCAAAGTAGGCACCCAAGAGTGGGCCCACTTAACTCAGTCTTCTAAAGAATCTTAGCATGCAAAAGAGTTAACTCCAAGAAGCCAACTTGGGCACCCAATGTGGGTCCAAGTCATTCTTTGTTAACTGAAACATATCTCTCCACCATTCATGCAAGAATGGTCATCCCCTATTAACTGAAAAAATTCACCTGTTATTTGTCATGAAACTCAAGTCATTAGTCATGCATTCCAAGTTAACTGAAGTCAACTAGCATTCAACTAAAACTAACTGAAGATAATTGAACCATAACTAAACTGAACTGATACTGATTTGAACTAAACTAAATTGAACTTCATGCATGTAAACAACAATCCCTAACTTCTAGGATCTTTACATGCATTATAGAAGTGCTATCTTTTTCTCCAAAGAGTTAACTAAATTCAAGGTGAGTGCCACCTTCCATGTGGGTACCCCATGTGCCCCTATTATTTAGGAACTTATATTGGATTCCCTCACATGTTCCTAACATTTAGAATTAATTACAAATATCAATTAACATGATTATTTCATTTAATATTAAAATCTCTTTCTAATCCTAGTGTTTGAGAACACTTTCCAATGACTTACTACATGAAATAAATAATGTTTAGGATTGCAATTAAATGGCATCTTATTTCCAACATTCTCCCACTTGACATTATACATTGCAATTATTCTAAACAAGTAATAATTATAAATCAAGTATAGGACTTAAGGCCAATGGCCTTCCTGCACTAACTAATCAATCCATGCCAACTTCAAATGCAACCTACATAATCATGAAGCTCCAAGAAAATGATTAAAACCAAGAGAACTTATCTATAGGAACTGGTTTCATAAGATTATCTGCAACATTAATTAAAGTGCCAACTTTCTCAATTAATACCTTCCCACTCTCAACCATTTCTCACACAAAGAGATACTTAACATCAACATGCTTAGTACAAGCATGATGCATAGGATTTTTGGCTAAACACATAGCACTTTGACTATCACATTCAAGTTTAACTTACTTGTAATTAAAACCAATACCTTTCCCAATTCTTTATATGCAAACTTCCTCTTTGGAGGCATGTGAAACCGCTGAGTTTGTTGAACTCACGCTCAACCAAGGTGTAGGTTTCTCAATCTTTATTGTTGAAAATAGATTTTCTTACAAGTAACCATTCCAACATATATCTCTTACCATAAGAGAACTCAAGCCTCACCTATTTCTCCAAGTATCCATGAGGACCTCTAACCAACCAATCCATTCCAAACTCCAAATGCAACATAGCACTATCATGAAGTAATCAAGCAAATGATTAATGTACCCAATACATAAGCGAACTACACCAGATCAATGTCAAAGCTACAATCTTAAACATAAACATGACATCCATGATCTAACCATCTCCTCCTAGGAGATCACATGCACCATAACATACATCCTGGTCTCAAGAGAACATGTAATATGCCAAACTCTAATCTAGAATCAAGAGTAAACTATGACATAATAGCAACCACTCTAAACCAAGAAAAAACCATATCCCCAATCACATGAAGATAACCTTGCCAATGATGCATTCATGTCACTGCCAAAAACTCCCACTGAACCATGGTACTGAGTTACACATGGCATCATGACTACCATCCTCTCCATGAAGATCACTCTGAAACATGAAGCAAAGAGTTATCACAAACATTATTAGCTGAAATAACTAATGCATCATTACTGACATCTGAGGATTCCTTTGTAGAAGAATCAAAACTCTATTTCTTGTTCTTACAATCCTTCTTCACATGTCCTGGTTTCCCACAGTTCCAACAAATTACCTTACTCTTACTAGGGTTTTAGACTGTCCTTTGGACTTACCCTTTCCTTCCTTCTCTCCCTTAGGTTCCTTTTTCTTAGGCCTACCTTTTACAAACAATGCATCTTGGATTTTTGTTTTTTACTTCCTCCTCATCTCCTTTGATAGGAGAGTAGGAATTATATTTTCCATCTTCGTATCTACACCACTACCACTGATAGCAACAATTAGATTTTCCCAAGGGGTATGTGCAGGATCATCATGGAAAAAACAGGCCCTTAAGTGGCAATGAAAATTCAAAAAAATTAGAGTTATGCAACTTGACTTAAAAATTTGAATAATTTATCTATATTATTTCAAAAATATGTAAGAATAGAATCTATGGAAAATTGAATGTAGTTTCTAAACTACTAGGTTTATTTTTCTTTAAAAAAATCTATTTGGTGAAAAATTGAAATTTCAATATAGTGTGTACTAAATTTCGTGAAAATAAGAAGTAGGTGTCTGTCAACCACCCTAACCATAATAAAATCATAATATTTTTTATAAAATTTTAGATATAAGTAGAGGACTCATGTCCTGATGTGATGCATATTTTTGTATTTTTTTCCAACAATTAATTATAAATTTTTAATTACAACTTTTAAAAAATATAAAACTCTCGTATGTCTAACTACCTTAACTTGGTCAAAACTTCATGAAATTCAATTTATTTTAATCCATAGTATGTGAAGCATAGAATGTGATTTATGTTTTGATTCAAAAATGTGATAATCGCTTGAAAGTTATAAATTTTTTCAATCAAAGATCAATATGACTTTAGTCGTAATTCTAATAGAAATGAATAATAATTATTTATTAGATTCAAACTAAAGTATAATTTATATTGGTGGAAAGATGAGAAGCTCCTTTACAAAACCCTTTTTGTTTCATCAATTTTGGGTAAAAAAAAGTCGTCAGCCATATGCACGAAGTCTGGAAAAGCAAGGTAAGTTGTTAAACACGTTTTTTGTGTTAACTTCTTAGGATTGGCAGGTCCGAACCAAAATCCAAAGCAAGCCTGAGCCTAATCCCTAGGCATTAATTTTGTGTCATAAATATCAGATATCCAATTTGGATCGGATATCCGATTTGAATTCAATATCCGATATGTTCTATAAATACAATTTATAATATATGATTTAAAAAATGCAATAAAGTTTATAATTTAATATATAATATACAATATAGTTTATAATGTAATATATAATATACAATTTATGATAATCTCTTACCAAATTATGTATTTAATATATAATATATTATATTATTATGTATAATATTTCAATATTTTTGTTAATGTATAAATATTTAAATATATATTACTAATATATAAAATATTTAAATATTATCTGTTTCCCTCTCTCTCTCTCCATCTCTCTCTCTCCCAAGTCTCTCACTCAATCACTCCTATCTCTC
>VDFB02000008.1:160769622-160810848 GCA_007258455.2 Sequoia sempervirens
CACAACCAATGGAAGATGATGATGGTTTTGTGTATCCTACAGGTTCATTTGTGGTTGTAGGAACTTGGTTGCAAACATACATGATTAGAAAGAATGGCATACCTACATTTGAAGACTATGAGAAACACAAAACCATTCTCATGTATTTGCACCTTGTTATAGCAACAAATGTTAAGTTGTTGAAGTATCATGCCAGACCAAAGAAAAAACAACTATGGACACTTAGTAATGTTGATCATGAAGGAATATTGGATACTCTTAAGCAAAGAGATGACCCTTCACGCACACTTGAATAGCATTTTCAAGAATGGAAGGTACAATGCTTATGTTCATGTTATGATTAAGTTCATTAGTGTTCTTTATTTAATACTGATATTTTATATACTATTGCAATGCAGGTGTCTTTAATAGTGATATTTTGTATGCACTTTTGCGATATTTTTGCAAGATTGATCATGGACCTGCTGCAACAATAGCCAGCTCTGATCCTTTCGAAGAGGTATGCAACAGATTAGAACAATATAGATTGGTTATTCTAAGCGTCTTTTATAGTTTTCATCACCAACTCATCATCATTCAGGTTGTTTAGATTAATATAGATTTGTTAGTCTAAGCATCTTTTCTATTGTGACAATATGGATTTCTCATTTTCCCACTTTTGTGATATTCTTGGCATGATTGATCATGGACTTGCTGCAACAATAGCCAGCTCTGATCCTTTCGGAGAGGTATGTGACTTATTACAACAATATAGATTGGTGATTTTAAGCGTCTTTTATAGTTTGCATTACCATCTCATCATTAGAATAATATAGATTGGTTATTCTAATCATCTTTTATAGTTTGCATCACCAATTCATCATCATTCAATTTGTTTAGATTAATATAGATTTTTTAGTCTAAGCATCTTTTCTATTGTGACAATATAGATTTCTCATTTTCCCACTTTTGTGATATTCTTGGCATGATTGATCATGGACCTGCTACAACAATAGCCAGCTTTGATCCTTTCGGAGAGGTATGCGACAAATTACAACAATATAGATTTGTTATTCTAAGCGTCTTTTATAGTTTGCATTACCATCTCATCATATTTTGTGTCATTTAGAATAATATAGATTGGTTATTCTAAGCTACCTTGATGGTTTGTATAGGCTCTTGTCAGTCTAGAATGTGAACATACTACTATTGTCGAAGACTGTGCCTTGAATGCCTCCAATAGGAAAAATTTGTATAACTTTAATTCTCAAATTGGAAACAATGTAAAACGGTCATAATTGTGTATGGGCATAGTCTATACCCAATGATGTTTTTTGAAATCTGGGTCAAATGTTTGGCATTTTATAAAGGGTATGTTTAAAATGTAAAGGGGTCTGTATTTTGGAAACTCATAGGTTGAATTAGTCATATAGGTGTATGCTTTGTTACTGTTATTGGGACAATTCTGTAATAAATTTTTGTACTTAATCGAGCTAGAACCGAAGGTTTTCTTCCCGGTTCTTTCCTGTCGGTATGCTCGTTTGAACCAAGTTTTGTAATATCTCCCATTTATATATAATAAATTATAGTGGCTTGCAACTTCATTTTTAGCAACTTTCATGAGGTTTTTAAGGAAATCAATGTTTCCAACCTTTCCACACCCTATAAATTCACCAAACACATCTATTAGGACCTACACAAGCTTGATCCAACTTTAAATCTTGTTGCCCCCATGTTTCATTGACATTAGCAAGTTGTAACCACCATTTTTGGTGCAGGAGCACCTACACCACAATATCATTATGGATCATTTCAATGATTAAAGTGTTAATATTTTGAGTTTTTGTCTTTAATGAGATCTAATAGGATCAATGGTCATGTATTAGGAGGAGTTTATAGGTTTTAGGGTCAAAAAAACATGGAGATCCCAACTTGTCCTAGTTGTTGCTTTGTAGGCTTTGAAGGAAAAATTAGTAAATTTGTTCAGGGACAAGCAAGAAGAGTGTTTTGAACATGGAATGATGCTATTTCAAGCCATTAAGTGAGGTATTAGTAAAGTTAGAAGTGGAAAAGTGCAACATTTCATTATGAGTCATATTAATGTGAAAAATGTTTGTATTTTGGCCTTCAATGGTCATTAAGGGTTCAAAAGTTAGTTAATATTGGTGGTTAAAGGAATTGGGAGTTGGATTCCAAGGCATAACAATGTACTTACATGTTTGGTTGAAGGATTTTTTTTCTTTGAATCAATAAAGTTTCAATTGCTCAGTTCATATTTTACTATTTTTCTTGTGTTTTTTGCCTGTGCACAAGCCATTCAAGCATTTTTGTATCAAAAATTTATGTAGAAATGTTATTACATGTCTTGAATTTATTCTGACTTCTTAATAGAGGGTTTCTTTATTCATTTTGTAACTCAAAACTCAGACTTTCTTTAGACGGGTTCCTGAATAGGGGAATAAGAGTTTTGCAATTTTAATGGCTTGAATCTCATCCCACCTACTGTGTGCCAATGTGAATCAGTGGGATGAGTTGGTAAGGCTTAGGAAATGATATTTTAAGAGTGGAAGGCATGGAGAACAAGGTTTTGAAATAAAATGAAGGGTTAAATGTCTAAAAATGGTGGTTTTTTTTCACTTGAAAATAGAGTTTTTACCCTAGGGTTTGCAAAAATCTCTGAGATACCAAAATTTTCTTTGTTTTCTAATCATATTGGGGCCTAAATAAAGGTGTCTAAGGTGGTGGTAGAGTTTGAAAGGTTGTGGAAGTGCTACATCCAATAAACCCTCAAGAATTACACTAAAAAAAAGGGTTTTTTGATTTGATGGTTACAGGTTCGTACAAATGGAATCCAATTGTAGAATCTTTCTTTTCTTGGCAATTTATTTACTACCGCAAAGTTTAAGGGGTCTTTGTGGTGTTTGAAGGTATGTTGCTTTGCATTTTTAGGCTAATTAAGTAGCCTTTTCAAGGGTGAATGTATAGGAAGTCAACGCTGGTCCAAAGGAGTCTATGTAGTTTCTCCTATATATTGTGTAACCTTGATATGGGTGTTTGAATTAGTCATGTGTTGGTCTGGTGTTTTGGAAAATTGTGGAGTAATTGGACAAAAACTAGTTTCGCACTATTACAAGGGTTTAAGGGGGTTAAAGAGGGAAATGTGTATTTAGTTGCTTGTCAAGTTTTAAGGGAATTTTTGACTGTCCAAAGAGGTCAGAATAATCTTGTTAGATGCCTCAAATGGGCAGGTTGCAAAGAGTTTGTGATTGTGCCCTTGTGTCTGCATCAATTTTTCACCTAGTTTCACTCGGTCCAATGTAGCTCGGAGTGATTTGGTGTATTTGGTTGCAAAAAGGACCATCCCTAGCATAAATGTACCCATCTAGACATGTTGGAACAATCTGTTTGGTCGTACGAGTTGATGAATGAAACTTGCACCACTTTACAACTTTACATTGCTTGAATCTAACAACTTTTCCCTTAGCTGAAAACTTGCCACCATGGGAAAACGCCTATGAGATAGCAAAAACTGAGAGAGGTTATTGTAGATGGGCCAAACACGATTCCATAGCCTCAAACAAAGAGTCTATAAATCTCATGGTTTCCAAAAAATATCCCTTCAAAGATTGTTTCCTTTTAGCACTTTGGACTCTTAAGGGAAATTGTCGATCCAATGTAGCTCAGAGTGATTTGGAATATTTGGGTGTAAAAGAGGACCATCCCTAGTGTAAACATACCCATCCGGATGTGTTGGAACAGTCTGTTTGGTCGTACGAGTTGCTGAATAAAAGTTGCACCACTTTGCAACTTTACACTACTTGCATTTGACAACTTTTCCCTCAGCTAAAAAATTTCCACCATAGGAAAATGCCTCCGAGATAGAAAAAACTAAGAGAGGTTATTGTAGATGGCCCCAACATGATCCCATAGCCTTGGACGAATATTTTGTAAGCCTCATGGTCTCTGAGAAATAGCCCTTCAAAGATTTCTGCCTTTTAGCACTTTGGACTCTTAAGGGAAATCGTCGGTCCAATGTAGCTCAGAGTGATTCGGCGTATTTGGGTGAAAAATAGGACCATACCTAGTGTAAACATACCCATCTAGATGTGTTGGAACAGTTTTTTTGGTCGTATGAGTTGCGGAATGAAAGTTGCATCACTTTGAAACTTTACACTACTTGCATCTGGCAACTTTTCCCTCCATTGAAAAGCCATCACCATAGGAAAACGCCTCCGAGATAGCAAAAAATGAGAGAGGTTTTCGTAGATGGTCCCAACATGATCCCATAGCCTTGGATGGAGAGTCTGTAAGCCTCATGGTCTTTGAGAAATAGCCCTTCAAAGATTGTTTCCTTTTAGCACTTTAGACTCTTAAGGGAAATTGCAAGTCCAATGTAGCTCAGAGTGATTCGGTGTATTTGGGTGCAAAAGAGGACCATCCCTAGCATAAACATACCCATCCGGATGTGTTGGAATAGTTCCTTTGGTCATACGAGTTGTGGAATGAAAGTTGCACCACTTTGCAACTTTACACTGCTTGCATCTGACAACTTTTCCCTCCATTGAAAAGTCATCACCACAGGAAAACGCCTCTAAGATAGCAAAAACTAAGAGAGGTTTTTGTAGATGGTCCCAACATGATCCCATAGCATTGGACAGAGAATCTATAAACCTCACAGTCTTCGATAAGTAGCCCTTCAAAGATTGCTTCCTTTTAGCACTTTGGACTCTTAAGGGAAATTGTCGGTCCAATGTAGCTTAGAGTGATTTAGTGTATTTGGGTGCAAAAGATGACCATCCCTAGCGTAAACGTACCCATCTGGACGTGTTGGAACAGTCTGTTTGGTCGTACGAGTTGCAGAATGAAAGTTGCACCACTTTGCAACTTTACACTGCTTGCATCTAGCAACTTTTCCCTCCACTGAAAAGTGATCACCAGAGGAAAATGCCTCTGAGATAGCAAAAACCGAGATTGGTTTTTGTAGATGGTCCCAACACAATCCCATAGCCTTGGACAGAGAGTCTATAAGCATCACAATCTCTGAGAAATAGCCCTTCAAAGATTTCTTCCTTTTAGCACTTTGGACTCTTAAGGGAAACTAGTGGGCAGCAAAGTTAACTTCTTCACAAACTTGGTTTGAAGTAATTTCATTCTTTTTTGTACATTTAAAATGGAGTTTTAAGCCTTCCACCCTAAAAGTGACCTCTAAATAACTTCAAACACCTTAACTACCTCATTCTTATTCATTTGTTTTGCAAACAAGCATTTTCATTCCAAGAGGCTGAGCTTTCATTTTTGCTTGTTGGATTGAAAGCGGACCGTGACACAACTTTCTTTTTTCAAAAATTGTTCAGCATCATTGAACTAAGAATTTATCACACATCTGTAGAGAAATAGAGGAGTACTACAAACTAAAACACATTACACTTCGGTTCTCACTGACTTGATGTACTCTCCAACATCTCTCTTCTCTCATGTGGAGAGTCAGAACTGCTTGGCCATGCCTTTGCATCATTAGGGAAGTTTTGCTCTTTTTGACAATGTCAAAAGCATGGCTACATACAAATTAGGAAAAAGACCTTTCCTTTTAGATTAGAAATGCATGGAATATTCAAAAAGTATCATTGATATTACAAAAAGGTGTGTGTTTATACACTTCAAACATGCAATCACCCTTTGGTTCTTTCAAAGAAAAATCTTCCTATGCCACTGTTACACTGCACAAATAAACTAGATTTTGTATTGTGGACCTATATTAAGCTACCACTCTTAAGACCAATGTAACAATGATACAAAATAACGTTTGAGATTGAAAGAAGACATAAATATGGCTAGTGTACTAAAAAAATTCTTATGATTTCTAAAGAATGCTGATAACTCTACTCAATTGGCTTCTTTTTTCAATACCATACAAATTGAACCCTGGCATCAATAGACTCTGTATATCAAGCTACCACAATTCAAGTTTCAACGATGAATATTTATCATGCATGTTTTAAATGACATTCAAGTTTATGGTGGTTTTTTTTGTTTATATGATGTTATGTGATATTCTAATCCTAATTCATGCTTTTAGGCTGCATATATATATATATATTATTTTTACATGTTTTCTCCATTGTTTGGCCCCTAAACCGCAAGTAAATGGCTGCATAGCGTGTGGAATGAGGGGGCAGTAGGCCTAAGACCCCTTTAAATTTTGTTTGAGTACTTTCTTTTCATTTTTTGTGAGTTTTGTGCCAAGTTTCCTCAAAGAAATGTGGTCTCATAGAATTCCATGACAAGCTAATGCAATTGATAGCTACTCCTAGTTATTAGTTATGTAATGTGAAGTAATTGCATAACTACTTAGGTTGACTTTGTAAAAACTATATTGTTATTGAATTTTTCATCTATCAACATCTAGTTGTTACTTATGCAATGTGAAGTAATGCTTTGAGTTTGAAAGATGTGCAATGCAATGTAATCAAAATATGAATATAAACTACATAATATAACCATTCTTTTATGCTATTGTACATTGATATTTAACCATTGCTCACTTGATTAAATTTTCAAAGAGTTTAATCATGCACATGAGGAAGAAATTAAATTCCGATTGTCAACTTCTATATATCAAATTATCCAATAATCTTGAGTGTATCTCCATATACAAAAATGGCATCAAAGCCAACTCAAACAAAATTTTACAAAATGTGGCATATGCCATCTCAATGTCTATTCAAAATTTACATGCCAAAATGTCTATCTCATCCTAAACTACTGGTGGATCATCAAAATGGAGCCTCTTTGCAACACTCGTTGGCTCTGAAGGTAGCTGCATAAGAAAAATTCAAACCACAATTGAGATTAGTTAAACTATATGATTTAAAATCTAATAATTAACATCGAAATCAATATACATTGAATTATAATTGAACTCTAAAATTGTAATCTTGATTACCTGAAATATATGTCTCTTCAAAGGGTTAGGAGTCCTAGAATATGCCCCTCTCAAAGAACCGACCAAACCAACTTTCGTAATGTCAATCTATATATGTGAACAAAAACATAAAATTGACCCAAGTTAGCATACAATTGTTAGTAATAGGAACATATAAATACCAAACACAAAATAAAATAAACACATACCTCTTTAGGCTGATCCTTTTCTTTATCTCCTTTAGGTGTTTTGACACCTCCTCCTTGAGGTGTTTCAACACCTACTCCTTCAAGTGTTCCAATACGTACTCTTCAGGCATTGTGGCACTTGTCAACAACTATATATAGCTCATAACTGCCTGTACATAAAAATGACAAGTACATATGAAACTACCAATCTATATTGATGTATGTATAATCGATCTTAAAAATCTTAATTCAATTGAATTTGAGTTCAATTACCTTCCCCTTGTCTAACATTGCACTTCCATAATCTGGACAAGGTTGCACCTTGCTCGCACTTGTCAACAATGATGTATAGCTCATAACTGCCTGTACATAAAAATGACAAGTACATATGAAACTACCAATCTGTGTCGATGTATGTATAATCAATATAAGATCTTAAAATTATTAATTCAATCGAATTTGAGTTCAATTACCTTCCCCTTATCTAACATTGCACTTTCATAATCTGGAAAAGGCTGCACCTCTCGCACTAGGTATTTCCTACAAGAGGAAAATAAGATAAACATATAAGTTATTATATAATTTCATTTATGAAAATTCAAATGACAAGCAAGTATATAATAAAAAAATGTAAACGAGTGAGTGCAAAAATATATATTGTGTGTGTGTCGAGGCCAAATGAAATGGCCCTAAGGGTGCTATCAGTCACCTATGCGAGCTCCTCCTCAGACATCAACTGTTAAATAGACCATGTAAATAAATATTAGTACATTATACTATCTCTTATTAATATTCATTTAAAAATAAATGCAATATGAATTTACAACTTAAATCTTACCTGTGTCACTATTCCAATGTCCCCCTCTCTAGTAGGAGAGGACTCTGTAGGGTGCACTCCACTCTCCTGAGTCTGATCTATAATGTCCACATTATAGAGGTCATAATCAGAAGTGTCCAAGGGATGCTCGGTGGGTTGTACAAGAGGACCCAAGCATATCTGGCAGCACATGGAGCAAGTATGTGGCACACAAATATGTGGACCTGACGAGGATGACGCAACAACACTCGAACCATTTCCAACATCACCAGAATGTGGCTGAGCTACTACAAAATCATTCAAAACCAAAAGGCCACTCAAAGAGTGAATAGCCTGGATAGTTTGTGTGGCCGCATCCTGCATAATATCTGGTTGATATACTGGAGGTGGTGGAGGAAGTGGAGGAGGGGGAACATATGGGTAGGACTACTCTAACTACCCTTGGTCTATCCTGGGGCATACCTCCACCAATGCCCTGGAAGGGTTTAATGTCAAAGTAATTGACATGATGCCTTAACACAAACTCAGCATATAATTTTTAATAAAGTAAAATGGTATATCACAATTGTTGTTCGGTGGTTTATCAAAAACCATACACCAACAATCCCAAAAGTTATCTACAATTTCCCTATGCGTGCACCATTTTATATAAAGTTTTGGTTTATTAACATTAATTGGCAAACCAATGCAGGGGTTAACAAATAAAGAGGCTATTTGGGCTTTGGTTATTCTAAGATCTTTCACATCATCATAAGATAATCCACATGCATAATATTCTTTTATGTCTTCTCGCCACGAATGAAAGGCATTATGTTGGGTGGAGAGGGTTTCTATATTTTTAATTATATCCTTCAATGTGTTTGACATCTCGAATAATCGAGGGATTCTCTTATAACCTTCAGAAATGCCCTTTAATTGTTGTAATTTTTCACCAATTAATTCTTCAATTGATGGTTGCAGAGGTGGTGGAGCGTTTGGTATTTGTGCATTATCATTCTCAGCTGGTGGATCATTTGGAATTTGTGCATTTTCATTTTCAATAGCCATAATGCCTAATTAAAGTTAAAAACTAATTAATCTAATTGAAATTAGATAGTATAAATGAAAATATTGTAAAAATACCCTAGTTTTAAAACAAAACCAAAAAAAACCCTACTTTTTAACAAAAATCTATAAAATTCTCTAATTTTTAATACAAATACATAAACACTATTTTTAAATCAAAATCCATAAAAAAATATTCATTTTTAATCAAAATCCATAAAAAAACATTGATTTTTAATCAAAATCCATTCTAAACTCAAAATTTTCATAAAAATTCAATCAAAAACCCTATTTTGAAAAAAAATCCATAAAAAGCTAATTGAAATTATACAAATCTAATTCAAAATTCAATCAAAGCAAAGAAAAATCTAAAATCTAACCTTTTCAAAACGGATATTGGATAAATCGGATATTTGATATGCGGAGGACCTCCTCACTATGTGTCGCCGCCTGTTTGTGAATGCCAAATGATTTTAATAGGCCTAATTTTTATATATATATGTTTCCTTCAAATCGGATATCCAATATGGAGATCTTGGTTTGGTTTTTGCTTTGGAGGTGTGTACTGACACCCAAGCCACAAAAAAGTCAACTCGGCATTTCCACATTTTTGGATTGATGAAAAACGTAATTTTTTCTCCATTGCCACTTTTTGACCCATCATGATCCTGCACATACCCCAAGACTCTGGTAAAGAACAAAGTAACAAAATGCATTTATCTTCATCTTCTAGCTTTACATCTATAGATGCTAATTGACTTAGAATCAAATTAAAAGCATTCAAATGATTTGCAACAAAATCACCATCTTTCATCTTTAAAGAATACAACTGTCTTTTCAGATACAACTTATTAGTAAGACTTTTAGTTTGATAAATATCACCTATTCTCTTCCACAACTTATATGCAATAGTTTCTTCTGAAACATTTAAGAGAACAACATCAAGAAGACATAATCTTATGGTTCCTCTTACCTTCTTATCAAGCTTAGCCCAATCCTCATCTGACATCATTGTAGGTGACTTTGTCTCATTACCAATAGCTAACCACTGATCTCTCTCTTCAAGGAGATCCTCCATTTTTAATTTCCACATCTCATAATTAGATCCATTTAACCTTTCAATAGCTAAATGAGAATTCATGGTAACAAACTTATTTTCCAAAATCAGTAATAACAAAAAATAGTAAAAGCTCCCAATATAGCCAAAAAACATTCAATCTTTTAAGAGAAAGGTGTCCCAATACTCTACCCAACCTTAGCTCTGATACCAAATGTTGAAAATTGAGGTGTTTATGTAGCTTAATACTTTGTAAAACTATTAAATACTTGTTGATCTAAATATGTATTCTTTGTTACAGATTCTTTGTGGGTGATTATTTGATTAATTCATTTTATCATTTGTAGAATGAAGACAGAAGGTTGTAGAAGAATTAGACAAAATATTATAAGATACACAACATATATCATGTAGAAACCCTTTTGGGAAAAAACTCCACCAAGAATCAATGTATTACAATAATTCCAATCCTTGCTTGAGATGCTTCTTTTTCCTTCAAAAAATATTCTTCACAACCTACAATAAAACTGATACAAACTCTTTTCAACTTGCTTGAGATAAATAGGCAATAATCAACTTTGTAAACTCTAAAGAGTTATGATTACAAAGCTCAATCCCTATCTCACAAAAGATACACCTATCTCTTACAAGTAGAGTTCTACCGTGAAGAACAATGCCAAAACATGTGCTCCATCCATTTGGGCATCCCAAACTGAAGTCACAACTGAACCTTGATTCTGTAGATATCTTCAAGGCTTATCCTCAAAGCAGGCACCCAAGAGTGGGCCCACTTAACTTAGCCTTCTGAAATATCTTAGCATGCAAAAGAGTTAACTCCAAGAAGCCAACTTGGGCACCCAAGGTGGGTCCAAGTCATTCTTTGTTAACTGAAACATATCTCTCCACCATTCATGCAAGAATGGTCATCCCCTATTGACTGAAAGAATTCACCTATTATTTTTCATGCAACTCAATTCATTAGTCATGCATTCCAAGTTAATTGAAGTCAACTAGCATTCAACTAAAACTAACTGAAGACAACTGAACCATAGCTGAACTAAACTAAACTTAATTGAACTTAATTGAATTGAACTGATACTGAACTGAATTGATCTGAATTGAACTGAACTGAACTTCATACATGTAAACTTTAATCCCTAACTTCTAGGATCTTTACATGCATTACAAAAGTGTTATTTTTTTCTCCAAACAGTTAACTAATCTCAAGGTGAGTGCCACCTTCCATGTGGGTGCCCCATGTGCCCCTATTATTTAGGAACTTAAATATTAGACGCCCTCACATGTTCCTAACATTTAGAATTAATTACAAATGTCAATTAACATGATTATTTCATTCAGTATTAATCTCTTTCTAATCTTAGTGTTTGAGAACACTTTCCAAGGACTTAGGAGATACATGAAATAAATAATGTTTAGGATTGCAATTAAATAGCATCCTATTTCCAACAAAAAAATTATTAATCATTATGGATAGTAACTATTTTTCATCTAAGAAATAGTAAATATATATTGTTATTTTACAATCTAAGCCAAGGGGGTATATATATATATATATAACCACATGAATATTCTATCAAATGTAATAACTTAAACTAACACAAATAAACAAATTAAAAATTAACAAATCTATTTTTTTAAACATTTTAGATGAAGCTCTTCAAATGAAACTAGAAAATAGCCTATCAAGATCTATTGTATAACAATATGGCCTACATACACCTATAATGGAATTCCATAATGGAGGGGGATGTGACTTATGAATGAGGAACTAGATAAGATGTGCTAATTATAAGAAATGTAAATTATTGAAGCATTAATGTACCTCGAATTATTATGAAATGAAGTGCATAATTTCAATGTAATCCTCACTACAATCATAAGAAGTATATTGAGAATATGAAGTATAATATATGAATAGCATGAATGACGAATGAAAAAGTGATTGAATTTATTTTGACACCAATAAGATGTCACAACCTAAATAAGGAATCCTTAAATTTCTTATCTACCAATTACATGTTATGTGCCAACAATTCCCTTTTAGTTTTCTACTCTTAGCTTCACCACCATAATGCTAACAACAGCAATTTTTTGAAATTGTGGCCCTTTCTATGTTGGATTCTATAGAGAGAAAAAACACAACTTTGAAATAAAAATTATTCACAAAATTAGTTTTAACTTTTTGAAGATTTTTTTAAAATTTAAAATTAAAAAATAAACAATAGTAAGACATAAAAATAAACACCAAAAAAATTAATGTCTTTGTTACATGCATTATATTTGAAAATAAAATATTTAAGGGTGGGATTTTTTAAAAGTAGACTTGAAAATCACATTAACTTAAAAAACCAAATTTAGAAATGGAGGTTTAATATTCATCATGTAATAACGAAAGGATTTGCATTAAAAAAATGTAGCGAACAACTTGAAATATGGAATAGAAACCTCCTTTGACACTTGTGTGTTATTTCTCTCCTTGTCATTAGTAATCTCATCTAGAAGGAAGGTGGCTTGGAAAAGAAATGTCAATAGGTAAATTAGGGATACACAAACTATGGTGTTCATTTTTATTGCATCCAATTAGAAACCATTTGTACAAAAATGATTAAATGAGTTATTCCTAAATGCATATTCTTTAAGCATTTTTTATGTAAAGTTCATGTATTTGATTGAAATTATAATCTTAAACCCTTCTTCGTAGATAGTTTGTGTTGTTTTTTTCGAGTGATTCAAGTTAATTTGTATCAAAATCAAATTTTTCGTGTTTAGTTCAAAAGGAGTTCGTTGGTCCAGTTAAAGCCTAGGGGCAATTTTGAAAATTGATGGGATTTACAAAAAAAAGAAAAAAATTAAAATATATACAAGCTAGTAAAAATTTATTTAATGGAAATGTTCCTAGTGTTATTTCACCCAATGTTTCTATTTTTTGAATCATAACACTTCACAAATTGTGATATTAAAAAAGTCAATTTTTTCGCATGTGAAGTTACAAAAACAATTAAAATGGAAAATTAAGGAAATGTGGAAATATATCATTCATTGAGTTTCATTGAATCAAGGTTCTTAATAATCTTACAATTTTTAACCAAATATGGAGCCAATCCAAAGTTATCACAATTTTTTTGTTGGTGATCTCACAAATCATTTAGATATTTGAGATATTTTATCAATGATTTTCCTTAATTTTATAAGAAAAACCCGATGTCTTTCGATCTATGAAATGTTTCTCGACTAGTGATTGATCACAAAATAATTTTTATTTTATATTATTTTTAGACTACAGGAATCGGGTAGCACGACCCCATATAAACTGCAGTGCGCTTGGTAAACTTTTTAACGTGACCGACAGCGCTGGCGCGACATGCCCTCCAGTACCACAGGGGTGGGGGAGACTAGACCTTGTGACCAACCTCCTACAACAGGAAAGATTTAGCCAACCGAGCTAGGGCCCCAACCCGACAAAATAATTTTTAATTATGGCGACAAGTTTTGATTTTTTTCAAATATTATATTTAAATAATTACTTAGATCTTAAACAAGATAAGTGGTTATTATAGGGAATAATAAGAAAGTGGGAGAAATTAAAAGAATTAAATTAAATAAATATGTGAAATTTCACAACTTAAAGAAAAATGGAAAAAGTGGAGTTATGAAAATTCACAACCCATATCAAACCAAAAATATGGAGTTGTGTAAATTTACAACCCATATTATTAACTTAGAAAAGTGGGTTACGAAAATTCACAACCTCAAATTCTAGTTAAAACCCCACTTGAATGAGACGTTGTATTTTTTAATGCAACATTAAATAGATAGTTATAGTTACATATTATTCAAACTCTCACACCACCATTGAAAAGGATACATTCAAGTTATTTGTGTGAACTGTGGAAGGTTTGCATTAGATGACCTTTCTACCTATCCCATAATCTACATCAATATTAAATTCATGCATGCATGAACTATCTGGCAAAGCACCTCAAAGGAGAAGGAAACAGTAATAGCATGATTAGTGTTCATGGTACACAAACATAATAGGTGCCTTAAATCATGGTATGAACATCCATCTTGTTAATTTCTATAACCCAACAACAGATTAATTGCTCAATAAATTCACAGAAATAAATTTGATTTATAACAATTAACACACTGGGTTAATTAATAGCTAATAACAATGGAAGAAAAAAATAACAAGAAGCCAATCACAAATAGATAATAACACGGATATACCCAGGAAACCCCAATGTGGGGAAACACCTACAAATGTTGGATCTTCTATTCAACCTAACAACAAACTTTTCTTTCTAAAATACAATACAAGTTTGCTAAATGACTGTAGGATCCAGCTCCCTATCAAAGAGCCTAGCTAAAAGTTTCTGAAGCCAGATAGCTTCACATGTAGCCATATTGGCTGCCATATACTTGTCCTCTGCAGAACTCAATGCAACTGCCTTTTGTTTCCTGTTGTACCAAGAGACTGCTCTTGATCCCAAATTGAAACTGCGCCCTGAAGTGTTCTTCTGGTCAAGTATACTACCTACCCAATCTGCATCGATAAACCCCTCAAGCTTCACTCCATCTTCTTGAACATACTTCAACCCATAATCAAATATGCCTCGGAGATATCTCAAAACATGCTTCGTAGCTATCCAGTACACACTTTTAGGTTCCACAATAAAATGACTAAGTGAGTTCACTGCAAAACAAATGTTTGGCCTGGTCTTGACCAGATACATAAGAGAGCCTATCAATTGTCTGTATAAAGTTGGGTCCACTGCCTCTGATCTGGAAGCATCAATCTTCTTCCAATTGGTCACAAGTGGCGTTGACACATGGGATTATAGTTCTCCATCCTGAATCACTTCAAGATATCAATTAAGTACTTCCCTTGTCCAAGGAAGATCTCTCCCTCTTTCTGCCACAACTCCAATCCTAGAAAGTAGTACATCAAACCCAAGTCCTTCATCTCAAACTCTTAGGTGCAAGATCCCACTTGCAGTGTGTTATGAGCTCCTCAGACCCTGTGAGAAATAGGTCATCAACATATAACACCAATATGAGAAGTTCACCCTTCACTTGATTATAGTATAGGTTTGGATCTGCCTCACTCTTGATTAATCCCACGCTCTATAAGTAACTATCAATATGTGAATACCGTGCCCTGGGAGCCTGCTTGAGTCCATACAGTGCTCTTTTCAACCTGCAGACATGAGAATCCTTCCCATGTGCTTCAAATTATTTTGGCTGCTCTATGTAAATCTCTTCCTCAATCACTTCATTGAGGAAGGTCGTATTTACATCCATCTAGTGAATCCTCCAACCCATCTATGTTGCTATAGAAATGATAGCTCTTATGGATGAGTACTTGGCTACTAGAGCGAAAGTCTCATCATAGTTGACTCCTTCCTTCTAAGAAAACCCCTTAGCCACAAACCGGGCTTTGAAATTTTCCATACTTCCATCTACAACATGCTTAATCTTATATAGTAATCTTGAGCCCACCATAGACTTATCTTTTGGTCGGAGTACTACCTCCCACACACTATTATTTATGATGGAAGAATACTATTCCACCATGGAATCCTCTTGAAAGCTGGAAGGATCTACTTCAATTAATTCACTCATAAGTACCACATACTTAGAATAACATTTGGGATCCTTTCTTTCTCTAATTGTATCTTGAGGATCACCTACACATTCTTGAGCCTCTCTCAGTGTTTGCTCAACTACCCTGTTTCTCCTCTTCTCGATAATAGGAATCTAAGGATGAGGAATTATTTGTTCCTCCTTCTGATCAACCTACTCAGCCTGCTTGCTCTGCTTTGTAGCTTGCATGACTGAAGTTTGAGGAATTTTTGTTTCCTCAACCATGGGTTATTGCTCCTCCTCATTCATTAATTTGCTAGACTTTTGAAGAGCCCTCTCTTCCTCAAACTTCACATCTCTACGAACAACTATTTTCCTTCAAGAGAAGGAATGTAAACCTGATAAGCCTTAGAAGTTCCACTATACCCAACAAGGATACCCTTCTCTACAGTTGGTTCCAATTTGGTTCTTCTCAATAGGAATGCGACAATACACAAGGCATCCAAAGATGCGAATATGCCCCAAATCTGGTTTCTTACCAGTGAATGCCTCTTCTAGAGTCAACTTTCCCAACACTTTGTGAGGGCTCCTATTTTTCAAATACACAGATGTATTGCAAGCTTCTGCCCATAAGAACCAAGGAAGATCTTGATCATGAAGCATGGCCTTAGCTGCTCCAACTATAGCCCTGTTTTTCCTTTCAACAGCCCCATTCTGCTGAGGGTTGTACTGAACTATCAACTCTTTCTTGATACCTTCTTGAGCACAAAAATATTTGAAGACATTCGAGGTATACTTGCCTCCATTATCAGACCTTAGTATCTTGATCTTTCTCCCTGTTTGGTTCTCCATGAGAGCCTTAAACTCTTTGAACCTACTAAAGACCTCATCTTTATCCTTCATGAAATAAATCCATGTCTTCTTGGAGAAATCATCAATGAAGGTAACATAATACTCATATCCATTCAAGGATGTTGTTGACATGGGCCCACACACATCTGAGTGTATGAGATCCAAAATCTCTTTAGATCTAGTGTCGCTGCTTGGAAAATTGGTCTTGGCATATTTCCCAAGAGCGCAACCCTTGCACACCTCATGCTTTTATGTCTTCATCTTAGGCAGCCCCGTCACTATTTCCTTAAGAATATTAAGTGCTCCATGGTGAAGGTGAGCCATCCTCCTGTGCCACAATTCTCCTAGCTTGTTACAACTACTTACCAATGCATGTGCTAGCTCAAACTATAACCGAAACAAGTTGCCATGCCTGACTCCAATCACTTTTGCAACCTTGGCATCTTTGGGACAAATATAGACTTTTCCCCTCTCAAAGGTCACGATGTAACCCTTGTCTTCCAAAGCAGAAACTGAGATTAAATGCTTTGTCATGCCAGGGACATACAACACATGCTCCACCAAATTTTTTTGCCATACTCCCTCTAAAACTTGATGGTGCCAATACCAGTTGCATGGTACTTGGCATTGTCTCTGTGCTCAATATAGAAATCTAGCTTCTTCTAGTCCAACTTGGTGAAACATTCTCTAACTCCTGTCATGTGGCAAGAAGCCCCACTATCAATAAACCATACCCTATTGGAAATTGAACTTGAGAGATAGGAAATGAGTGAAAACTCATTCTCAAATTGTGATGCAAACTCATCCACCTCTACTATAGAAGCAACTTGCTTCTTCTGTTTGTCCTTATTTTTCTTATTCAGAAATTGACTGAAATAGTGACCCATCTAATGGTAGAAAAAACATTTTATCTTACTCAGATCTTTCTTCTTTCCACTCTTGGAAGAACCTTCTGTTTGCTCTTTATTGGACTTCTTCTTACCCTTGCTTGCAAGAGAAATATTTTCTTCATCTCGACCCTTCTTCGTTTGATCTCCTCAATGAGCACCTTCACGGATCTCCTCCTGAACAAAATCATCCCAAAGCCTTGCCCAATGAGTTAGCCAATCTCTGCCGACAACACACTTGACAAACACTTCCTAGTGCTTTGAAAAACCATTAAAGGTTATACGCACCAACTCATCTTCATCAATCATCTCTCCAATAGCAGCAAGCTCATCCCTAACCTGTGTCAACTTGGACAAGTAAGAGGTCACACTCTCGCCTTTGGACATCTTGGTATTATGTAATTTTTCCTTGAGCATCATATTACGACTCTAATAGTTCTCTGATAAAGTTTTTTGAGTGTATCCCACATCTCCGTGGTGGTGTCTTTCCCCAATAAATGAGGAATTAAATGATCTCTTACTCCATCCAAAATAATCCTTTGAGCCTTGGCCTCTTTGACTTCATGCGAATCTAAGTCAACAAGATCATTTGTTGGTGGTGTCACTTTTGTACTAGCATAGATCCACAACCTGTTCTCCTTGAGAACAAATGTAATCCGAACCTTCCACTGCAAGAAGTTAGATGCAACCTTGAGCTTGTCCTCGTACCGAACATTGGTTGCCATAGCTACACAAAAAAAAATTGGAGATGAAATTCTTTTTTTTTCTTGAAATCTGCATCACAAATGTTGGCTTTGTATTCAAATTTTAGTGCTCTAATACCATGTTAATTTCTATAACCTAGCAATAGATTAATTTCCCAATAAATTCACAAAAAGAAATATGATTTATAACAATTAACACATTGGGTTAATTAACAGCTAATAATAGCATAAGCAAAAAATAACAAGAAGCCAATCACAAATAGATAATAACATAGATATACCCAAGAAACCCCAATGTGGGGAAAAACCTACAAATGTTGGATCTTCTATTCAGCCTAACAGCAAAATTTTCTTTCAAAAATACAATAAAGTTTTCTACAACAATCTTACATATATAAAGCCCAACTACTTTACTTAGTGTGCAAGAAAATAAACTTTCCTTGCATTCTTTGGCTTTAAATTGCACATAAAATCACTCTTGGATTTATCCTATCCTCACAAACTTGAAAACATTCTATTAAAAAATAAAAGATATCTTGTTTCTGAAAATCCAACTCAAGTTGCTTTAAAGCAACTCCACATCCCACCATTCGAGCTATAAAATCAACACATCTTGGCTAAGAACATTGATTTATGTTGCAGATGCAAGTTCCTACAATATATGCATACAAAATTTGGAAAGCATAGGTAGGTTTGAGATTATTTTTGTGTTCTTTGTACTGGAACTACATGTAAGTGTGGAAGCATGCAGAGGGCACAAAAATTATTTGAATAGAATACTTTAAAGAGATGTCACCTCATAGAATGAAATGGTCACTGGGTAGAGTGTCATGATATAAGAGTCACATGAGAGCCTTGGAAAAGATATCAACTCCATAAAAAGCATAATGAAAGTTAATTTATGATAGAAAGTGTAATTGAAGTGCCTTGGAAATGCATGGATGAGAAATTTAGGTCTATAGATGACATATAAATAACCAAGGACAAGTCATTTCAGATTTAAGTTTTGGTAAAATTTCATATTTATGGTTCTTTGGCCATGACTAACCTGTAAGATGTTCATGCAAATTTTGGAATATTAGAAGGAAAACGCAATATATGGCTTGCTATATATTTTGGAAAGTTTGTCTATATGTTAGTCTTTCAACCTTCATCTCTTTCAAGTGACAACATTGTTGACTCTAGTAGAGTTATGGTTAAATTTTGGAGTTGGACATGTAAATCATAAATTAACTTTGTACTAGATTTTTTCAATCATTCTTGGTCATGGTGGCTTGGATATTTTCACATAGGGTAATCTTTTCATTTCCAAATGTCATTTGGAAGTCCTAGATATTTTTCTGAATCGTTTACAAGCAGTTGCCAAGGAATTCAAAGTCTTGGACTTCCATGAAGTTGTTGAATGTTCTTTCATTTCTTTCTATGAGCATTGAAATAGTAGTAGAGAGATTGATTCTAGTTCATGATTTCCTTGTTTGTATACATGCAAAACATTTAGTAGCATAAACAAGATATGTTGAATATTGACATGCATGTAAAATTATAGAAGAAAATACATGAAACATATAAATGGTTCATTAAAGACCCAAAAATAATGAAATCTCATTCAAAGTGACGATTTCATGATTGTGCATGTAAAGTATTTTATTAAAATTATGAGAGCATGAAATTCTATTTTCTTTCTCCTAAGATAGTTGCTTGTGAAATTTATGAGTGCTTAGGCATGATGATATTCACAAAAGTATGGTCTTAGGATGTATATATGGCAAAGTGTGTATATAAATTCTTTGTTAAGAATATTGCGAAAAAATTTCAAAGTATTTTAAAATAGATCAAGACATTTTATAAGGAGAATTTTAAAAATACTTGAAAATAAAGTTCATCAAACAACACCATTTTATTTGCAATTATGAAGTACAAATATCGGGGATATAAATCTATTTTAGTACTTGAGAGTAATATTGGAAAAAGGTGTTTTCATTGATGTCAACCTATTATGGGTTTTCATTGATGATAGATACATATGATGAAGTTTGTATATATTGACGAGATAGTTCAAGTGCAAAGATATAGTCAAAAATATAGTTAGAAGTATGAATGTTGATAAGACTGATGTCTATGAGTGATGCGGTGGTTAATTGGTACACTTGTTCCAATATGTTCCTTGCATTTCAATGATAATATCATTCTTGATTGGTGTACCAAACATTGAGATAAGTTGCAAAAGATTGGAAAAGGTATTAATAGTGTATTCATTATAGAAAAGTCATGACTTTTTGGTCCACATCCTTCTGTAGAGTAAGTTCTTATCTTGTAGTTTATAAGATAAGTTGGGTGTGTTGTGAAGTTATTGTTAGAAAAATGTTGAATATCATCGAATACCTTGATTTGATATTGCATTTGCATATATAGAGAGGTGAAAGAAGCGCCTACAAGTGGTCGAATAGAGGTAGGCGAACAAATGTATTTAGGCAATTGAGTAACCAGGACTTAGGCAGTTGAGTAACTAGGATGGTTACAATATAACGTATTCACCAACATTCCCCCCCTTATTACATTATTCTTGAAACCACAAAAAAAACTTTCCTAGGGACCCCTCCTTAAGGCTTACATAACAAAACTTGCTAATTACAAAAAATATTTATACATTCTTGAGAATATTTTCCTTTTGAAGAAATAAATCTTGAATCAAGTGGAACTCCTCCAAGTTGCCTTGTAACCCTTGGAAAGGTGTAGCTTCAAGCTGAATTCTTGAGTTCATCCTCCCATGAACTCCTAAATCATAAGCCATAATTATTGGACAATAATCCTCCAAGTTGTCTTGTTAACCCTCGTAAAGGTAAAATCCTTGGTCTAGACCATAATTATTGGACAACCATCCTCAAAGTTATCTCCTTGAGCCTCGTAAAGGTGTAATCCTTGGTCATAGTCTCATGAAATCTTTGGGAAACAATCCCTATTGATCTCTTCACCAAACCCCTTACGTGTCTCCAAAAATTAAACTTCACAATATATACATATTCTTCAAATCTATCAACAATAACAAGAAAATGCAAGAAATTAAAGCCAAAAATACTTCTCATGCAAAGCATCATCTCAAAGTGAGAAGCTAACTTGAGATGATGAAAATTCCTTCATCCTTTGGTGCCACCAACCTCCAATATGATCTTGTTACACTTTATCCATTTAATATCTTAGACGAGTTTTTGGAGGCCTCATCAGTAATAGCAAAGATGGCTCTGAAAGTGCAAGCATAACTATTTGAAGATCCATTGGTAACATTGATCAACTCATCTACAAGATATTGGTCAATTGTTTCAATGTTTTGAAATGCACTTTCCCAAGCATTGGTAGTACAAGAAGATAAATTACTTGATTGGAATAACTCAAGGAATATATATATCAATTACTTGACGCTTTACAATGCTCATAAAACTAACTTGAGTTGCATCTTCTATTGCAAAGAAACTTATCTCCATGTTACAACTAATAAGTAATGCATGCAAATGAACATGAATCCTCATATGTTTCAAACAAATGATTTCCCCACTCTTGATTGCATCATCGAACACACACAATACCTACTCTACTTCAATGAAGTTATCACGATTAGGTGTATCAATAATATTAACCTGATACCATCCCAAGCATAGTAAGTGGGAACATATTGAAAAGTAATTCCTTTTATGTGCTCCTAATTCACTAATTCCATCTTAGATCCCACACCATCTTTTCCATAGATTTCAAGACTAGACTATTAAATTTTAAGCATGATACCATCAACAATGAAAAATTATTTTCTTGATGGCCATGATTTACATCAACAAAAGATTACAAATCAATTAGAGATGAAAAAACCAACCCGACAGATGTACTACACCATTATTTCCTTTATGATGACAAGTATAAAGAAAGGTGTGAAACACACAAAATTCAATTAGATTAAAGGGAAGTGAAACTTATGCCTTTGATTCTCTTATTCTTTAGAATGATCAGCTATTAACAATTCTCATACAAACTTCTCTTATCAATGCCACATGATCTCCTCTACACCCAATGATTTCATGGGGTCTCCATTTTTATTCATACATCTAGGAAGAGGGAAAAATTGAACTCGAATAGTGATGTCTCCAAAAATAAGTAGCTATTCACATGTATAGATCACTAAAATATGCAGATTGATCTTCAATACATTATCTATACTCTGCAATATCTTCAACACATTATCTACACTCTGCAATCAATACTCATTTGTTATCAAAGGTGTATGAGTTATCCACCCAATAATATTAATCTTCAAATAGTTATGCTCTGCATTCCTCTAGTGAGATAGATGTGACCATGCAGACTTGGTAATATGTTCACAAAGGTGTATGAGTTATCCATGCGATTCTCATTTGTTTTGGTGGTCCGCAAGATCAATTTTCAAATAGAAATTTGCTACAACTTGTCTAGAATTCTCTATTCCTATGCTTTCGGTGGGTTTCTCCTCTTGTGCTAGTGTTTTATGATAAGATACTTAAGGAAAAGGTTGAGTAAATATTGTGCATGATCTAAAACACCTACACCTTCATCCACATGGTGATTTTGGTGCCTCCCCAGCTGTGTGAAGTCAAATAGTGAGAGTGTTTGATGTGTTTTGGAGCCGACCCATACAATATCAATCATTTCATCCAATGATCATCTTGGAGCTGACTTAATTGGTGTTTTGTATTATTAAAAAGGATATATATAAGATCAAATTATTTTGTGAAGGTGGTGATTGATAGAAAATAAAGATGGAGAATATTAAAAAATATGAAGTTTCCAAAATTAGTGTGAAGGGAAAATTGTGTGAAATAGTGACTATAACTTCAACAAGTGTTATATGCTTCTTCAAAGCAATTCATAACCAATTTTCTTATTCTAATTTTTCATCTATCCTAGTTTGAGATAGTAAGTCTTATCACATCCATTGTATCTTTCTTTAAAGTTATATACCTTAGTTTTCAATTCCAAAGGTAGTGATCCTTAAAACATTGTAATTCTTGTCAGTAGTGAGATATATATATTATCAGTAAATCCTCGCCGTGGTTTTTCCCTCATTGGGTTTTCCATGTAAAAATCATGGTATCTCTATGTGATGCATGTTTTATCTTCTATTTTTTTCAGTTATTACGATGTGTTGTTGATCTACAAATGAAATAATTAAGTTTTAAGATATGTTGATTCACCCCCCTCTCAACACAGCATTGTGTTCAACAATTGACCTACAGATCCAAGTGCCTTGAGAAGCTTAATAGCTAAGGTTGATATTGATCTTGAACACATGGGGTCTGTCGTAGAAATCAATGATATGTTTATTCCAAAACCAGATCTAGAATCAATGGAACTTGAAGGTTGGGATATTAATTCAAAAGATTATGAAGTAGATTTTGAAGAACTCTGTTCTACTCTAGAAGATTTGGATGAAGCAAGATTGAAAATTTTCAAATATGATTGCATGCTAGAAAAATCAAAAGATACAATAGATAAATTGAAGGAAAAAGCTAAAGAATCAAAAGAAGAAATTAGCAAATTGAAAGCTCAAATAGAAGGAGGCAATGGATATGAAACAAAAGCCAAAGAAGTTACAGAAATGATCTCAAATTAAAAATTCAAAATTGAAGAAGGAAAGAGGATTGAGGATTGCCTAGATATCAATCTCAATGACAAGACTATTGAATGCTTAAAGCTTGAGGAAGAAATTTTATCCCTAAGAAAAGAACTTGAAAAATATAAAGAACAAATTAACAAAGGTCTAAAACTAAAAGGAGGCTTTGAAATTCTTGATGAGTTAATTAAATCTCAAAAACCCTCAAAAGAAAAATTTAGACTAGGTTTTGAAAAAGGGGAAAAGTCCCTTGATTGATGCACCTAGAAATCTGTATGATAAATTCAAAGAAGAAAGGACTGTATGAAACAAGGAGTAAGAGGGCACATAAAGTCCTACGAAAACATCCTCTAGAGATGCAATGATAAATCATGACAACAAGAAATAAGGTGGATTCATTCATGTTCATAGCAAAAAGAAGAACTACAAAAATCCTCCTCCCAAACAAACTGCTCCTACTAGGTTCAATGGTAACTGTTATGTTGGTAAAAAATTTGGTCATAAGGCAGTAATAAGGAGATAATGAGAGGTAGGTGGGGGAGATAGAGTGAAGTAGAGAGGGAAGGGGAGAGAGGTAGAGGGAGGGGGGAAGGTAGAAGGGAGGGAGGAGTAGGTAGAAAGAGAGGTATGGTGGGAGGGATTGAGGGAAAGGTTGGTAGAGAGGGAGAGGGTGAATGGAGATAGAGATAAGTAGAGAGTTAAGGTGAGTTAGAGGTAGAGAGAGAGAGAGAATTAATTTGGGAGATAGATAGAAGTATATGGGGAAGGGGAGAGAGAGGGAGGAAGGAGGGAAAAGGTAGGGAGAGGAATCTTAGGAGGGATGATGGGAGAGGATAGATAGAGAGAATTATAGAGGGATGGGGGGGATAGGTAGGCTGGGAGGGGGGATAAAGGGAGGGGTAGGTGGAAGAATGGAGGGAGGGAATATAGATAGAAGTATAGAGGGATGGAGATAGAGAGAGAGAGAGAGGTTAGGAGTGATGGTGGGAGAGGAGAGATAGAGAGTAGAGAGGGATGGTATGAGAGATAGAGAGGTTAGGAGTGATGGTGAGAGAGGAGAGATAGAGAGAAGTAGAGAGGGATGGGATGGGGTGAGAGAGAGAGAAATAGAGGGGGAGAGAGATAGAGATAGGGGGAAAGAGGGACAAAGGGAGGGAGAGGTAGGTTATGAGGGATGGTGGGAGAGGAGAGATAGAGAGAAGTAGAGGGATGGGGGAAGGTAGGGAGAGGTAGGGTGGGAGGGATAGAGAGGGAAGGAGGTAAGGTGGAATAAATAAAGGGAGAGGTACGTAGAGAGAGTCAGGGGAGATAAAGAGAAGTAGAGAGGGAAGGGGAGAGAGAAGGGGGAAGGTGGGAGGGAGAGGGAGGTAGGTATATATGTAAGGTGGGAGGGATTGAGGGAAATATAGGTAGAGAGAAGGTGAGTGGAGATAAAGAGAAGAGAGGAAAGGTGAAGGAGAGAGGGAAGGAGAGAGAGAGAGAGAGAGAGAGAGAGAGAGAGAGAGAGAGAGAGATGTATATATTTTCTTAGATCCTTGTAGTTTTATTATAATAAATATGATATTTATAGCTCCCTTGCACACAATACATCAAATAATTTTTTATAATATATTATTTTATTATACATAATTTATTATATTTATATAATAGTATATAATATATGATATTTATATTATATAATGTATATTATATTAATATTAATATATCCTAGTATAATTAATTTATCATATTAAATATTATATATTAATATTTTAAATATATATATATATATTTATATTTATATTAATATTATTATAATAACATGTTAAGTTTTAATATATAGCCAACCAAAAAAAAATCTTTCTTAAGTTAAAGAAACAAATATCCATTTCTTAAATTTAAGAAATGGATATCCATTTTTTAGAAGGGTGGTCTCACAATACTGGTTTACAATTTTTGGCTAAATTGAACATTGAACTTATTATTTTTAACTAAATCTTCACTTTCGGGCACCTATAGTTGCTAAACCATGAGGAATTTGAAGATGATGCAAACTAGTTATTTGTGAAATTTTGTCTGTAGATTCTAAATATATTTAAAAAAAAAAAAATTGAATCAAATTGCATTTCTTTTTCCATCTCCTTTGAAAACTCATTTTTATCAGTAAACACCATTTTTTAAGAGTGATGCTCACCGTAAACAACATAATTTTTTTTCTAAGGATAAATTTTATTTTCTTTTAATTTAGCTTTGTATCTATGATATCTAACAAGTTCATCTGGTTTCATAACACTTATTGAATTTTTTTCTTAATCAAGCTTTGAAGTCAAACTAATTACAATTTAGACATAAGCAAATCGTAAACAACATAACTTTTTTGTATGTATCAAAATTCTTTTTTTTTTTTAACTAGATCAAGGACATCAATATCTAGCCTGAACATATTTTTTATAATATTTTTTTGATAATCTACTATTTTTCCACATGTGTAGAATAGAGAGCTTGATTTCTGGTGAAAAACCTATGTTTAATTAAACTAAAAAAATACATAATAACACCAAAATATATTAAAATTATATTCGATGGATAGCTCGTTCTGAGTACTACCATCATCCAATTGGGTCTGAAGTTTCCTCCATTTCATCCTCAACAGGCTTGAAAGACATTTCTTGCAAGGGTGGAGCAGAAGGAAGAAGGGAAAAAGGGGTTGATTCAGGCCCAGCCGGAAAACCCCCGCCAGACCTTTAGAGGAGGGGTTCTCGAAGGGTGGTTGAGTGAACCCCACTGGTCTCCCTTTGTTTCCTTTTTTTAGGCATTTAAGGTGAATTCCCATCATTAAAGAGGGTTTGATCAAGGGGGGTTCAAGCGAACCCTTTTTGGGTTAGAGTGAACCCCCCTTTGTGTGAACCCCCCAAAACCCAAAATTGTCTTCATGAGGGCATTTTTACAATTTTCCTTCCTCAACGGAATTGTAAACCAATTTGTGGGATCACCCCTAACAATTTTTTTGACCTCTGTTATTGCCTTGAGATTGCTTTGGAATTTTGTTTGGGGTGTCAAACCTAAAAAGTCAACTTCTCCAACACGTTTAGAAGGGTTTGTTAGAAATATGAAATAGATGAATAACCAAGATATTTCTATGAGGGAGATAAGCTATAAAACTATAAATAAAATAATACAATTATAGATTCAAAATTCCAAGAGATGTGTAAATGTCAAGATGAAAAGATTTTTTTAGGAGCTCAAAACAAAGTTGCAAAATAATTATTGCTTGCATCAAGGTACATGCATGCCAAAGTATGCAAGAGTATGAAAGAATATGCAAATACAAGCTAGGTAGTGAGTTTATATAGAACTAATGGGATGATGGAGGTGGAAAATCCACCAATAGGAATTGACCACAAATAACCACAAATATTAATTAAATAAAGTGATGAAAAAGTAAATGTTTCACTCTTTAAGGTTTGATACAATTCATCACCTTATCTTCTTGTTATTAAATGATAAAATTACTTTATTATCATAAGTAAGCTTAATAAAAGTGTAGGAAAAACCTATAACTAAGGGAAAATAAATTAACCCACTAAGAAAATAAAAACCTACACCAACAAGGTTCCAACAATTTTTTCAAACTTCACCTTTCATGTTGACAATTTTTTTTAATCTGAATTTGATGAAATGAAAAGGATTTATTCAGTAAACTTATAGAATTCTACCAATATAAGATGTAATTTGTTTTGAATTTAATAGATAATTATTATTGATTTTCTACATGCACTATATGTAAAGTTTTGATTGATAGGCTAATTGAAAAACATAGATAACTTTTAAATGGTTGCATATTTTTTGAATCTGAAATCTATGTGTCACACTCTATGCTTCACAAACTATAGTTAAAAAATCATAATTTTTTTGACCAAGTTAGGGTGGATGGATAAATGGTTTTTAATATTTTTAGACATTCCTACTAAAAATTTCATAACTAATTATTTACTTGCAAAAAAATTATAAAAAATATGCGTCACATTCAAGCATGTGTCCTCTACTTATATTGAAAGATTCAAACTTTTTCTCATACTAGGTTGGCTGGACAAACACATGTTTTTTATTTTTTTCCAAATTTAAAGTACTAGTATATTGAAATTTCAATTTTTCACCAAATAAAAAATATTTTTTCCTAAAAAAGCCTAGTAGCCTACACACTATATTCAGTTTGTTACAAATTTTATTCTTACATGTTTTACAAATTATGTTAATAACCTATTCAAATTCTTAATATGTGAAGTTGCTTAAGTAAGTTTTTCTATATTTTCAGTATCACTTAGAGGGCATGTTTGGCCCAGGATGATCCTACACATGGGTTGATGCAAGAAGTTAGGTACACAAAAAGCTCAAAAAGTGGAAGTGTTTTTGTTGTTTTTCAGAATTTGTCACACTTGGAATGAAAATTTGAGGCACTTACACAATGAATCTTAAAAAATGTCAGTAATATAAAATTTATCATTTTGAATCTAGTTTCCAAATATTTAAATTATTCAAATACCCAAATTATAGAAATTAAATTTTAATAGGGATCTAGATAAAAAAAACTTTTTAAAAGTCCCTTTTTTTTACCATACCAAGCACATGTACGAACACCACTTTTTGACCCCAAATAAAAGTATTTTGCTAATTCCTTTTGGAAAAAGAGAGCTAACAACATGAAGATTGATGTGGAATTTTTTTTATGTTTTGTTGAATTTTTTGTGAATTTCATTCCACATGGTGTTTTAAAATCTAGCGATGTCTGAACAACATAATTGGACCTAAACTAAACATTTTTTTAGATTTTTTTTTCATTGTGTGAAGGTGTACGAAGTTTGATGGCACATATAGGTTTTTTACAAAACTTAGCAAAATAAAAGTGCAAACAAAAAAAGCTTGATATTTCAAGTTTAAGGACTAGTTTGCTTAGAAATTAATTAAAAAATAGAAAACATAATCCAATCTTAATAAAAATTATATATTTGGAAAGTAGACATCATGTTCTCTAATGGGTTTTAATTTTATAGATTGATTCAGAAAAAAAGTCTATCAACCATATTGCCAAAGTTGGGCATTCTTCTTCAATCTACCTTAGTTTTTTAGTTGCAAATCAAAGGCTAAGGCTCAGATTGCCAAGTCTTTCCCAAGCCTAAAACCAAGGCTACATGTAGGTTGGGAATTCAATTTCTAAGTAACACGTACGTGTTATTTAAATGAAACGTGTATGTGTTTCATAATGCATACGCATTTCATAACACATACACTTTATCTAATTACCCATTGGTTAAAGGTAACATATATGTGTTATGTAACGGGGTGATCCCACAATAATGGTTTATAATTTTTGGCCAAACTAGACACTGAGATAAAAAAAAATTAACTAAATATTCACTTTTGGGCACCTATAGCGGCTAAACTGTGAGGAATTTGAAGATGATGCAAACTAGAGTTTCGTGAAATGTTATCTATAGATTCTAAATATATTTAAAAAAAAAATTGGAATCATATTACACTTCTTTTTCCATCTCCCTCGAAAACTAGTTTTTTTCATAAAACAACATTTTAAAAAAGTGGCGCTCACCGTATAACGCATAACTTTTATTCCATGATGGATAAAATTCTAATTATTTCAAATTTAGATTTGTAACTCCGATATCTAGTGCTTCCACTTGGTTAGATAGTTTTTTATTCAATAGTTTTTATTTAATCAAATTTTGAAGTCAAACCAATTACAATTCAGACATAGCACAACCGTATAACGCATAACTTTTTTTGTATGTATTGAAATTCAATTTTATTTTTTTTGTTGGATCAAGGACTTCAATATTTAGTGCACTCATATTTTTCAAAAAAAAAAATGATATTATGCTATTTTTCCACATGTGTAGAACAAAGAGATTGATTTTCAGTGAAAAACCTACATTCACAAGAAATAAAAAATAAATATAATAATAAAATTAATTTTATTTAAAATTATACTTTTGGGAAGCTTATAATAAGGACTATATACTTACAAAAAATAAATATTAAATGAATTCATTTGATTCCCCGAAAGGTAAATCAAAAGTGGGTTTTTATTAGGATTTTGATAGGTGTAAAGGAGACTCTGTTATAGGTATGGTTTAAAACTAGAGGAGTTCTATCCAAGGGAGTTTGATCTAAGGTAGTTTGATAAAACCCCCTTCAATTGGAATGCTTTAAATGGAATTTTTTAAGGATTAAATCACTATATTTTCTAAAAGTATGTGATTTCAGCAAAAATCAGAATCTCCTAGAAATTAAACTAATAATGTACAAGCCTTAGATCAAAAATGCGATAGGCCGCTAACGTACAGACGCGATTTATATAGTCATTTTTTCCTAATTTGGTAAATACTGATAAAACACATTTTTTTTGCAACATTATTTTTCTACAGTACGAACTGAAAGTGTCATTTTCTATGTTTTTTATTGCAAATTTGTCTTGTGCAGGGCATATTCTATTCAAATTTTGGGAAGAGATAAAGTGCATGTTGAATTTTCTAAAGTGGAATCAAGTAAAAGAGATTTTTACAAGAAGATTTAGAAAAAGAGAATTTTTGGATGCATTCATGATGTTTTTGTACTTCAGAGTTTAAAGAAAAAAGGATCTTCATACTACATAGTTTTATTTGAATGTTTGAAGGAGATAGCAATTTGAAAATAGGTTGTATTTGAATCATTTTTTTGTCATCAAAGAGGGTTTGGTAACCATGTGTGATAAAAAAAGACAAAGAAAAATATATAGAAAGTTAATGACACCCGAAGAAATTTAAGCAAATAGAGATATGGAGGCAAAAATACAAAGGGATAGAAGAGAAAGGATTCTTCAAATGAAAAATTTGCAAGCATCTAGTTCCAAGAATGTTGAAGAGGAAGCCATGAATGATGAAATGAATGTAGATGATGCAAATGTGGAGATGGTGAATATGGAAGAAAATGTAATTATGTCTAGAGAAAAACCCAACTATGCCTTCAACTTCAACTTTGAATGATGTGGAATTAGAACCTATACAAACAACTTCGGGTATGTCTTCAAATCCACCTCCCAATGATATGGAAAATGCACCTATTCATACAATTCGTCCAGGTATGTGTTCAAACCCAAGTTTTGATAATATTGATATTGCAAGTGTTCAGATGAAGCTAGATACACCATTAATGATATCAATAGTTCTAGGGTTGAAACAATGCAAAAGCAAAAAAATGATGAAATTATATCTTATTGAGAATGCAAATGAGAATGAAATCCCTCATACTAATGAAAATGTGAATGAAATCCCTTTTACATTTGAAAATGAAAGGGTGAATCCACAATAGTGGTTTAAGCAATTTTATGGAGGAAGGAAAATTGAGAAAAATGGCCCCTGCTGGCAAAAAATTAGTTTTAGGGGTTCAAATGAACCTACAAGTTTGACCGAACCATAAAGGGGTTTGACCGAACTAGGGTTCAACCGAACCTATCAATCACGGGGCCCACATTTCTCACCCAAAAAACAAAAGGGAAAATGCATATTGAGGGGGTTCGAATGAACCCTGGGGGTTCACTAGAACCCCCCTGGTTCTAGCGAACCCCCCTTTTCCCTAATTTTTGACTTTGTTCACACAAAAAACCTAATTTTTTACGCTTTGACGCTTAGGTTGAGGATGAAAATGGGGGAATCTTCACAAACCCAATTGGAGTCAGGTAGTCCTCAAAACGAGCTATCCAATGAATATAATTTTAATATGTTTTTAGTTTTATTATGTATTTGTTTTTTAGTTTTACAAACATAGGTTTTAATGCCGAAAATGCTGTCTCTATTCCTCGCACATGTGGAAAATAGCAGATTATCAAAAAAAAAATTGAAAAAATATGGAGTGCACCAGATATTGAAGTCCTTGATCCCAACAAAAAAATTGAATTTTGATATATACAAAAAAAAGTTATGCTATAATGGTCACAAGCTATGTCTGAATTGTCATTGAAGTCGATCAAACTTGATAAAAGAAAAAATATTCAATAAAAACTATCTAACCAAGTGCAAGTAACTAGATATCGGTTACAAATCTAAATTTGATAGAATTCATAATTTTATCCTTTGGGTGGAAAAAAAATTTATGCATTATAATGAAAAGGCCAATTTTTAAAAATGTTGTTTTTTGAAAAACTAGTTTTGTGGGAGAGATGAAAAAGAGTGCACTTGGATTCCAAAAATTTTGAAAAATATTTTTAGAATCTATGACAAATTTGATGAGATCTCTAGTTTGAATCATCTCTCAAATCTCTCACGGTTTAGCTGCTATAGTATCCGAATGCGGGAAGATTTAGTTGCACAAAATTCCAAAGGTCCGGGGCTTAAGCCAAAATTGTAAACCACTATTATGATCAATCTTAAAATGAAAGGTCCCTTTATGGATGAACTCTAAAAAATATTTTTTTTACAATTGAAAGAGATATGCTAGATAAACTTCAAGGTAAAGTTTTTTGGAGACAAATTAGAACTTATGGAAATAGAATATACAAAAAAAAAATTATAGAAAGAAATTAGGATTCCAATGTCAACTCATGATGCAATTGATGATAATGTCGAAAATGAGAATAGTGATGAAAAAATTAGGTGTTTTTGTAAAACCAAAAAAAAAGATGATTCAGTAGAACAAGTCATATCTAGTGTTGCTAATGCTATTGATTTTATAGGTAAGAAAATTTGATCAAAATATAAGAATGCGGCTCTTCGTGCAATAACAATTGTTCTAGTTGATAAAGTAGCTTCAAATAAAAGAATGTTAAGTGAGATTAGTAAATGTATAAAAATAAATCCTAGAACTTTGATAAGAGCTGCTAAAAGAAGAGAAAGTATTGAAAAAGATCCAATTAATCAATGTTGGAGTTTTAGTGGTAGACTTCCAAGATCAGACATGAAATTAACTAATGAAATTAAATATTTAATCAGAAAATTTTGGCATGATAATACAAGAGTATCACCTAACATTAGAGATGTCTTAACATTAAGGGTGGGTTCCAAAATTCGTGAACTTCATCCAAAGCATCTCTTAGATATGACTCAAACTGAATTATATAAAAAAAATTAGATGCTTCAATCTTACCATTGAATCTTAATATAAGTCAAAGATCATTCAAAAAGTGTAAACCTTGGTATGTTAGAATTAATAAGCAACTAATCTCTTGTTGTTGTAAGACCCATGTCAAATTTTGTTATTATTATGATAGTTTTTTATATATATGATGCACTTTGCATGCTAACCAAATTATGCAAGACATTTGTGGTATTCATATGCCACCTAAAAGAATCAAAGATTTTATTGCAGGTTTGTTTTGTGAACCCTCTAATGGAAACTTATTTTATTTAAAAGCATGTATTTCTGGAGAATGTGATAGATGTGGTAACTTTTCATTATTAGGAGAATGTATGTATGAAAGTAGTTTAGATGAATTTGGACAACAATTAGTGGATGTAAAAAAAATTAAAAATGTTGAGTATTCTTTAAAAGATGGAAAACTAGAAAACATGTTGAGCTAATTGTGGAAAAAGTTAGTGTGCATGCTTTTATTAATGAATTTAAAGATAAGTTTGTACCTAAATATGTTCAACACTCTCAATATACTCATTGGCTTGGTAATCAATTTCGTTTATGTAAAAACACATTCCCAATTGGAAGTATACGTCATTGTTGATTTTCCGTTCATAATTTCAATTACACAAGAAGAAATTTGATCACAGATTATAATTCAGTGCAAGTAGCTATATTTGTTCACATTGTTTATAGACATGCAGATGATAGTGTGATCAAAATGTTTAACCCATTCTAAGCAATTAAAATGGAATGAAAACATAATGAAACACCTCAAGATTAGCCTAAGGAATTTGTGTAAATACAAAGAGGAAAGTGTTAAACGAAGACAAATGATATACCTTCCTTCTTGTAGCTGAAACTCCTTGGTTGGCCCTTGATTTGGATTGATATGTATGCTCCTTGATGGCTCTTGATGTGGCTAAATGGAGGATTTTACTATGTGCTTGGATGTAAATGCAAGTGAATGTAATTGAAGGTTAGATGAGTGCACAAAATGGCAGCATTTAGTTGCAAAATGGCTAAGTGTTAGGAAATTCATTAGAAGTAGCGGGGTATTTATAGAGAAACTTGAATTCTCTAGAGAATTCAATGGTTGGGATTTATCCAACAAGGCCAAGATGAAGGGCTAAGGTGAGTTGAGAACTCACAAGCCCTCACATCTTGACATGTGGATTGTGAAGTGGATAAAGGTAGGATGATGTGTAGGTGATGTAGAAGAGAGGTACATGATGTGGAGGAAGGACAAGTACCTTCCAAGTACCTTGGGGAGTGAGAAGATTTCTTTAAAAAGGAACTTCTTATCCCCAAGTGGGAGTGAAAATGACACTTGAAGAATTTTGGAATTCTCAAAAATCTCCATGGGAAAAGAGAAAGAGGTTGGAGAAATAAATGTGTATTAAAAATTCACATTCATAGGAGAATTTAATGGATAAGAGAGGGTCTCCAAAAAGGTGGGAATCGGTCACATGTGCATGAGGTGACATGTCAAACATTCTAGAAGCCTTGGAAAGATAAAATGTGAATTAAAAATTCACATGGGGATGAGAGAGACATAGGGTGAATAAATGAGAATTAAAAATTCTCATGGGAAAGAGGGTCAATACCCAAAAAGGAAAAATGGAAAGATTGACTAAAAAGTGGTTCTAAAAGTGGTTAATGACTTTGATTAAAGTTGTGCAAATACTTGATTATGATAATTAATGGAAGATTAGAGACAAGTGGCAAATGTAGGAGGATGTGACATTAATCCTTGATTAAGAGGATGCACATCCTAAATATGAATTAATTAAATTAATTCAAATTAGAGATGGATTATGGAGGATGTGACAAGGAGGGAGAAAAGAAGAATTTTAAATTAATTTTTAATTCAAAAGATTAGAATGACTAAATTATATAAATTGGTGTATTTATTTAATTTAAAGAGGAGAAAGGCACCAAATAAAGTGTTTAATTATTAAAATTAAATGCTTTAAGAATCTTATGTAGGAGTGTATTATTAATTAAATAGAATTAATATTGTCGGCATAATTGATGAATAAAGGAGTAAAATTTGATCCTTGTGGAGTGATCAAATTTGGTCTACTACCTACCATCACCCACACATTTTACCCATTTAATATCACATGGCCCCAAATTTTCACACCTTCTTTTATATTATACCACCTTCCTCCATATTTGATTATCTACATATCCTTACAAAGAATATTTTCTTTCACTCATTGTTAGGAAAAATCTCTCCTCCTTTACTACTACACCACATGTACCCATGCCATATCCTATATTCAAACCCTAGACCTCTAATTCACCCCCATATTCCATTTGAGCCCATATAATCCCATCTCATTAACCACTAGCAGTTCATCCCATATTTTATCATCTTGTCTTGGCCATCCATTAATCTCTACTAGTCCATCCCTATGATCCATTATCCCTCTTGGTCTTGTCATATTAACTTATTAGATAATTCACCTTATGTTTATTTTTTCCATTCTAATCCCATCCCATTAACATCTAATAGTTCACCCTATGTTGCATGATCCCCTCCCGACCCATCCCACTAATCTATACTAGTCTATCCTATGTTCAATTATGTCCTATTCCTATCCCATTATACCCTCTCTTATTTCACCCTATGTTCCATTATCCCCTCTTAGTCTTTCCCATTTATCCCTTCTATGTTATACCACCTCCCTTCACATTTCATGCTATATACATACCCTTATAAGAAACCATCTCTTCCACTCATAATTATTGACCAACTCTCTTCTACATTACTTCTACGCACCTCAAGTACCCACTTCACATTCTATAGTCAAACTCTAGATACCTCCTAATTCACTGTATGTTCCATTATTCCTTCTTAATCCTATCCAATCAATCTCTAATAGTTCACCCTATATTTCATTATCCCATCCTAGCCTATCCTATTAATATATACTAGTCCATCATATGTTTCAGTATCCCCTATTTGTCTTGTCCCATTATCTTCTCCTAATTCACCCCATGTTCCTTTATTCCCTCCTAATCTCATCCCATTAATGTCTAATAGTTCACCCTATGTTCCCTGATCGCCTCTTGGCCCATACCACTACTCTCTACTAGTTCATTCTATGCTCCATTACCCCTTCTATTCCCATCCCATTATACCCTTTGTTATTTTGTACACTATATTCCATTATCCCCTCTTCGTCTCATCCCTTTATCTCTTCTATTTTATACCACCTCCCTCCATATTTCATCCTATATACATATCCTTATAATAAACCTTTCTTTCCACTCATCACTGACCAACTCTCTTCTCCATTACTATTACAAACCTCAATTGCCCACTTTATGTCCTATAGTCAAAAACTAGACACCTAGTTCACCCTATATTCATTTCCCCCCCCCTAATCCCATCCCATTATCCCATCTTGGTATTGCCCCATTATCCCCTCCTAGTGTCATTCCATTATACACTCCTCATTCACCCTATTCCCATATACGGGCTCCTAATCTTGTCCTTATTCACCCTTTGAGCCATTATATCATCCTAGCTAACCTTATCATCTATTTCCCCATCCTTAATCCAATTTTATCATGAAATCATAATTATCTATTTTTTCCATTATCTCTTTGCACCCTTATATCACCCCCTTAGTATAATTTATCCTATTACCCTATTCCAATCTCTTCCTTATCTATCATTCCCTTATGTGTAGTATATCATATTCACCAATAGAATATATTAAATTTATATTGATAGAGCATCAAGTGATCCTAATATCTATTATCATGTTGAGAATTTTTGTAGAGCATTATGGACCTAGTTATTGATCAAAAGGTTGATGATTACACAACATCAATCTCATCTTCCATTATAAGGAGAATAACCATTTTCATTTGTAGTATCTAAAATACTTATTATCCAAATGATTTATGACATTAATTGTTATGGCCCTACTTATTTTTAGGTTGAGAATGTCTACTTATGGACACTATAATTAGGGCATGGCTAGTTGTTTTGTATTTGTTATTTCATCATGTATCTCTAATTTTCCTATCAATGATATCTTAAGGATCATAGTCAAGATGATATTGTAAAGATTAAAGGATAATATTTTTTTTCCTATACTATCACTTGGACCAAGGTTATCCTCTTCTTGTTTATGAACCCCTATCTTTTTTTACAATAAATTGTATTTGTTTCCCTAGCTTTGAGTAATGGTTTTAGAGTCAAGGATTAGAATTTTTGGCAACTAACAAAGTTCTCTTTCGTCTTTATGATGCACTTTATCTTTTTGGAATTTATCTTTCTATTGGTGGTACACTTGTAGGTGTGTTTTTATTGAGAATATTTCCTAGTTCTCATGTTGTGAATGTAGTAGATTCAGTATTCATATACAATTTTGTGGTTGTTAGTTGTGAGATTGTGGTGGTATGTTAGTGGTTTTTTATTTTGGATTATATTTTTGTTTTATTGTGATTTCATTCTTTATCATAATATTATTGGACTGATCTCCATGTATTATTCATCATCCTAGTTATACATGACTTTGTGATCAATATGTAGAATTCAATACCATACCAAGGAAATGCCCAAAGAATCAAACATCAAAGGAGTGTGAAACTAAGAATGTGAAGAAGAGAGAATGAATGAGATAAATTTGTGAAAGTAAGAAAGTGAACTCCATAGATGAATATATATCATGTTTTCCAATTCAAATGCATCATGAAGTATCTATTCAAGGCATGAAAGATAAGAATTTAGATAGACAAAGACAACAAATACAAAAAAAATCTAATAAAGAAATTGAATCCTAGAATTGAAGGTATGTCCTCTTTGCCATCTCAATATGATATTGAAAAAATTCCTCAAACACCAATTGAATTAATAAATAATGAAATAATCAATGATGATTTTGTTGGAGAATGCCAAGATACGAAAGCATGAAATAACCTTCCACTAATAAACAACATATGATAACAATAAGATATCTCTCATATATAAATGAAGAGTGTGTAAAATATACATAGAATTATTGCATATATAGGAATGGTAGAGGAGGTAGGAAGGTAGGACTAAATGACCAACTACTCCTTCAAAAGTGCAACAATTGTGAGCTCACTTGGCAAGTGTGTGAGCAAGTGGAAAGTATGTATGAAATACACATATCAAATGATGAGGATACATGTCTTAGTTATATGAAGTGAGAAAAAAGTATGAAATAGCCTAATTAAACTTAAGATAAGTGTGAATAGGTCAATACTAGAAAGGTGATATCTTAACTAGTTCCATAATGACTCTATTTACACTAGCATCCCCCTTTACGTGTAACTTAGGGAGTAATATATGCAATGATCATGAGTTTTGAATGATAGGCCATGTTAAGTACTCATGTATAAATCTATCATAAAGGAAAGAAAAGGAGAAACCCCAATGGGATCAAAAATCCTCTCCAAAAGAGAAATGATGCAAATACTATGAAAGGTACAAGTGAAAAAGATATGTAACAGATGGATTACTCATCATGACCCTCAAAATACTAAATCTCACACAAAGTATAATGAATGGTCCTTCCATAAGAGAGAAATAAATATAAGGTCTATGTGATCCCACAAAAATTGAGAAGTAATAAATTCCAAGAAAGGAAATGCTTCCTTCCAAAAATGATAGAAGAAGAGAAACCATATGGCCTCCCCTCAGAATGATGGTTTTAGTGTTGGTAGATGCTTGAAATTATATATTAAAGATGATCCATGATTTTTGAACAACATTTGTCCCCCCTAGGAAGAAAAACCACCAAAAATATGTGTAAGATGACTTCCCATTCTTGATAGGAATATGCAGTCCAAGTAAGATCAATGTATCTGAATTATGCACATGAATCAAAGATTGAGATAATGCCCATGATGTTGTCTTCAAATGATGCTCAAAGATCTCCAACCCAATGCTAACATGTGACATTTTTTGATAATATGGATTAGGTACCATATAAGATTCATGAATAGGAACTATGGATGTATGGTGACAATTGGGCCAATGAGAATTTGATACTACTATAGATATTAAAATAGATGATGATTGAGTCAAATTAGACTTATGAATATCTACACAATCTATTATGATAAAATATAATATAGGCAAGGAAATATCAAGATCCAAATGTAGAAATGGTGATGCAACTTCATCGAAGTTGACATCAAAGAGGAGATGAATGTCTTCAATAGTGTCATCCAAATCTACAATGTGGGACACTACAAACAAGGATAATATGTCTATTATAAATTATTATCCCTTTATTTTTGACTTGTTTATTTTTAAAAATTGTCACATTAAATTATCACCCAATTCATTCATAATTGATGTTCCTATGGTGTCTTTCAAATATTTCATTTTGAGCATACTTTAAGGTTGTTGTTTTGAAAACCCTATCATTAGTTAGTTAAACCATCCCCCATTTTCCTAAATCATCAAAATTAAATTAAAATCCTTGAGTCTAATTGGTTAGTATAGGTTGATGATGTCAATTCAAATGTCAAATGTCAAATTGAATATTGTTTTATGTATTGTAAGAGAGGGGGACCAACCACACCAAGGCTCCAGGTCATAGAGAGTCGAGAGAGAAGGGTTTCCCTAACTTACCTCAAGCTAATGGATATTTTGGGACAAGAATTGAGAATGAAGAGCAATCTCAAGTGCTTTTGTCACTCTATAGATCCAAAAATCTATTTGGGGCTGCTCGAGCCAGTTTTTGGAGTTCAAACTACACCTCAGATAGCTCTATGTCCAAGGATGGCAGCGTGGGTCTAGGATGACAATGCTACGCGCTGGCGTCCATATGACCAAAAAAGTAAAATGCAGTGTAAAATACCATAAACCTACTTAACAACCTAGCTAACTAGTTTTAACGAAATAAACAAAATTATGAAGTATGAAAAGTAAGTATGTAAATGATAAGATAAGTAGATTAAGACAAGGGTGACAAATATCAACTCACTAAAGCACCAATTTTCCAGTGAGCTCCACACACACGTTCACCTACACACAAGCAAGTGGGGAAAAATGTTGGGTTGTATAGGGGTTTTCCTTAGTCAAACCCCTGCTTTGGTGTTTCCACCTCCACGGATAGCCAAAAATACGATAAAGGAAATAGAAAGGAAAGCACTGAACACTACAAAAGATGCTTCGCTACTCTATCAAACCACAAAAGGAAAATGAAGTGTTACCACCTCCACCCAAAGGCTCTCAAGACCAATGAAGGGAGAATGCAAACAATAAGCTTGGAAATTTTGACAAGGCCGCAATGGTGATGAATGGAGATCTCGCAAGACTCCAAGCTCACAACTTTTATTTTAGCACCACAAGAACAAAAGTGGAATTGATGAAGTAACAAGATTGCTTGTTGCAATGCTCAATGGAGTTGTGAAAATAGATTGCTAGAATGCTGAAGAGATTGTGCAAGATGGAATGAAATTGCTAAAGGGGTGAAGTGATTGTGAAAATGAATGCCTTTCAAGACCAAATTGGAAGAGAACAAGTCATTTTCGGGTCGGTTGGTCACATAGAGGCATTAAAATTCTTCCCTAGTGAGGAGTGTAATGTACCTACGGACTCTAGAGGTGGGAATCTATCAGGGACAATAGTGCACCGCCTAGATGTTTGTGTGCCGCACTCACATCCCTGACAAAAATTCTCTCACAGACACACAAAACATGCACCAAGTGAATGGAAGGTAGGTGGGTGATGTGGAATTTCTCCTTCGGGTTTGATTTTCTAAGGTGAGGGTATGCAAAAGGGGAATTTACGTAATGGGTACAAATCTTCTCCTATATATTTTCCCCCCACTTTAGCGAGCATGAGTATCGATGAGTGTTCGGTAAAGTAGATCAAAGAGTTAGAAATGTATACCTGAACAATTGATGAAGTGGACTATGATCTAGCATACTTGAAAGCATAGGGCAGGCAAAGGACTCCACAAGTACTGTCTCCTAAGGAGGTTCAAACAAAAGGACTCTGTAGCTCTGTGGAACTATGAAGTTGATCGAACAAAGTACACTGAAGGCCCGCAGACCAATGATGAACAAATCCCACAGGATGAAAATGCTTCGTAGGTCCTCAAACCTACAAAGAAGGTGTTCCCCCAAGTAATCTCTCATGAAGGAATCCCAGTGTAAGAGGACTCTGCAGAGTCAGACTGGAAAGTGGATTCATAGGCACACCTGCAAAGCAACATGTTAATCCGCAAATAAAACATGTTAGGAAATGAAAAACAACTAGGCAAGCAATCAAGCACACTGTCACATAGACAGTCAAAGGAAAAATGAAAAGATTTCAAAGGGCTCCCTTAGGAATCTTTCAAAAAAAAAGGGGTCCACTCAAGGGACACACTATTTGAAAATGCAAGAATGTTCTTTGCAAATTGATTCAATCATCAAGGAATCATTTCGAAAGATGT
>VDFB02000008.1:160810948-161034852 GCA_007258455.2 Sequoia sempervirens
GAGCCACTGAGGGAGACCAGCTCTACAGAGTCTCTTAGAGAGCAAGATGTTGCTGTGGAAAACAACCTTGAAGGGAAAGCAGCGGAATCTCAACAGGGAGCCAAAATGCCAGAATGTAGGGAGAAATCAGGGTTGGCGAAGCTGAAGGACAATGGGGTAAGATGTGGGGGGGTGGGAAGGCAGAATGAGCAATTAATGGAGGACGAAGCATGAATGCTTTCTGAAGCAGTTGAGGATGGGAAGAGGGAGGAGATAGAAATGGTGCAGGTCGGTTGTGGAGCAAAGGGTTTGGAATGGTAGAAGGAAGCTGCGAAGGTCGAGGATGGCTGGCAAGTCGTCAAAGGGAGGAAAGAAAGGAATCTGAAAAGGAAAAGCTTTGCTATGGTCCTGCGATCTCAGACCAAGGGAAGACCTGGTCGTGGTGCAAAATTGTAGTTGTGCTTTTAGTCTCGGGGTAGAGTTTTTGGTTGTTTTTTATTATCTGTGGTGTCTGTTGTTCTGGTATGGAGGCTTTCAGGGTTCTTTCTCTCTGATGTAATCCAAGGTTATTTGTTGTACTCTCCTTTTAAATTCAATATAATAAACTCTTTTTACCGATCAAAAAAAAATTATCTTGTTGAGGATAATTGTTAGAATAAATTATTTAAGTTAATTAGATAATGTGCTTTGCAAGTAAAGTTGTAAAAGCGGAAATTAAAACAAAAAGTATTAAAAATAGAAAAATAAATAAATAAAAGAATGAAAAAAGTTGTGAGAACGAATAAGAATGCAGATCTGACTAAAAAGCTTGCTTTTAAAGAATTATTTTCTGTTATTGTGGATTTTTGTGAGCTTTTAGAAGAAATTGAGAATATCTTTTATTTAATTAAGAATTTTGTAAGTTTACACACACAGAGGATTATTGAGACAGAAGTTGTGCAAGTTAATGGTTCTGTACTGTTGAGTCTTCTGGAGTTTTCGGGAAATATATTTCAATCTTTTGCTTGTTATATTTTGAGGAGAGTTTTAGAAAGGGTTTTGCAATCTTTTGTTGGTATTATTCTGGAGTCTTCTGAACAAAGAATCAGATTCGAGTTCGAGCACGAAATCTTGGAGAGGAGATTTTGAAGCAGAAATGAGAAGCACTTCGTAGAGGCCATCAGGATCAAGCTAGCTTCATCAGATTCTCGAGAGAATAGGACTACAAGTTCCACCCTCTTTCCTCTTAATTGTTTTTGAATCTACAAAAAGAATAGAAATGTGTTTTGAATCAATCTTTACTTTTAAAAGAAAATCTTTTTGAGAATTAGATAAAAATGATTTCTCTGAGAAAAGAAAATAAATAAATAAATAGGCCCTCATTGAAAGAAAATTATTTTCGAAATTTGAAATCATTTCTATTGCAAACAAACAGAAAGAAATTATGTCAAATTCCGTTTGAATATACCCAATTTCTCTCTATTACTTACTGTGAAAAAAGGCCAATCCTTTTATTTTAATGGGTTTGAAATATTCTATAATCATATATATTCTGTTATCTTAAATGTATGATTTTCTGTGTTTACACAGAAGAAATGTTTCTCTCTATATATATATATATTTTACATATATATATAATTGATCTTAAATTAAAAATCTATGTTTAAAATAGTTGAAAATTTGTTGTTCTTGAAAAGAAAATTATGCCCGATTTTCATCAGCGTCTGTACCTAGAAAAGGATGGAATTTTATTTTATTAAAATAAACTAAAAATAAAATAAAATTTATAAATGAAATTTTATAAAAAATATATATATGTTTATTTGTATGGGAGAGGAGAGGGACGGCGCGAGCCATACCTCCTCCCCTACCCCCTGCGCCAGGCCACGGACGGCCGTAGTAGTCCGTGGATTGCCGGCACAGCAGTCATACGGACTGCCGCGCGCAGTCCATAGGACTGGCGCCAGTGGTCCTTGGTTTGGGACTTGTTTTTTAAATTTCTTTTTTTTATTTATTAAAATTTGGCTTTTATTTTAAACATGTATATATTTATTAATATATTTTTAAATATTTGTTTTTTATATAAATTTAATAATATATTCTTATATATTTGTTAAATGTTATATATATATATATATATTGTGTGTATACTCACAATTTGAGTATAATTACATTCATTTTTGTTTATTTGTAAAATTTGAGAATTATAAGAAAGAAAAATGTTAATAGATATATATTTTATGTGTATATATATATCTAAATATATATATTATATATATGTAATAAATTGTATTTAAAATTTAGATAGTTTTCAAGTTTAGAATTTATTGATTGGGATTTATTTGTGAAAATTGTAAAGTTGGATTTTATGGGTTATTAAATGAAACAAATGATATATGATGGTGAAATTGTTATTGTATGTTTTAATTTCAATGGTTTCTCGAGTTTCCTTGGTCGGAGGTTTTAATGTATTTTTAGATATTTATCGGATATTCTTTGTTAAGAATTAAATATTTTGACATAGAATTATTAACTTCTTGTGTTCTTTATATCGATTCAAAATTGAAGTGTTTATGCAATTGAGTGAATTGTTTTCCTTAAACTATGAAATCGTATGGTCTCGTTATTGTTTTCCTTTTAAATGATTGTAAACTTTACTCATCGATGTGGGAACCGTTGTTGTTTGTGAAACTTTTTTCCATAGGCTTGTTGTTTTAGAATGTTGTTCTCGTCTTGGATTATGCTTTTGGAGTTATTGGTTTTATGATTGGAAGGGTTGAACGGTTTTGTAAGACTTTTGGTTATGAGTTATTGCGAGAGGGTTAATGCCTCGCATGTTCTTGTTTTGAGTTTTATGCTTTATATGTTATAGTTCAACCCTTGCCTAGTTTTTGATTTATGTTAAGGGTCATAGGGAGAGTGGCTTTTCATGGGGGCTGGTGCCTCGGAAGGAGGAAGAGCTCAGGTGAACCCACATAAGAGTAGTTAAACAAGTGATAACCTAAAAATAGAATTTTAGGGGGATGGGTAGTAAAACACACAAGATAATAAACATTGGATTCCTCATCTATGCATTAGGGCTACCATAGACTAATGATAGGCTGGTAGGCCATGGTCGACAAAGTGGCGTCCTAAGTCTTCATGAGAGGGTTTGTTACGACTCCGCGCCCAGGCTACCCTATGGTGTCGGTTACTCAAATAGGAGGAGGAAGGAGCTAGGGGATCCATAGATGGGTGCCAGCCTCCCGAATTCGGAATGGGGATCCCTTTGGGAAGCTATCACGATGACACTCTCCACTAGACACCCTTGTTCTTGTTCTTGTCACCCTCTGGATATTGTAATCTTTATGTTTACGATTCATGTAATTTGGTTTATGATTGCTTACGTTACTTGTTTAATTGTGATGAGTTTCATAGTTTTATCTTGTTATGTGATTTGTGAACGTTGATGGTTGTTTCATTGTATGCCTTGAGTTGTACTTTTTTTTGTACTATGTTGTTGTTGAGTCAGTTTGGCATTCATGGTCGAGTTAACTTCCTTGTTACCTCTGAGCACGGGGGGTGAGTTATTCATAATTCACATGGTTGGGTGGAACGTGCTCCACACCCGTTGGGTTCCCCATCAGTATCCTATCTTCTCAGCATATCTGCAATTGGAGTTGTACCAGTGTTTCATTGTTATTGAGATGGTGTAATTTGTATCATCCCACATGTTTGGGAAATTTCATTGTAATTCTTATATCAAAAGCTTGTAATGTAATATTAAAACGATGATGTAATAGTTAGGATCATTTGTATCTTTCTTAATAGATTTATTATGGTTGTATTATGTGATGTTTATTATTCTCGCATCATGGTTATTGGATGTATCCTTATTCATAGTTATTATAATATAAAGGGATACGTGGTTTATCATTATCTTTTATTTCCGTTTAGTTGTTGCGATGTAACCTACGTTACTTGAAGGAATAAGTGTGTAATGTAATGTGTTATGTGATTATGGTTTAATGTAATTTGCATGTTTTAATTTAATTGTTTTAAAAATAAAAATTATTTTCGATGTGTGTTCTACGGGGTATGCGACGGGCGTTACACTATTTTGAGTTTTAAATTAAATTTTATTTTTGTTTGTTTGGGGTAGAAAACTACCTACCTGTAAGCTCATTTAATGAGTAATAACAATGAAAAATGACAAAGAGCAAATTTGAGCAAGATTTTTTGAGTTCAAAAAGAGGTAGTTGAGCATTTATAATGGATTTTGAGTGCTAGCCAGAACCTTAGGTAAGATTTAGAGAAGTTTCCAAAATTTTGGGCAATTTTGAGGAGAACAAAACCAAAAAAAGAGGACAATAGAGGGTTAGAATAGAAAAAACAAAGGGAATAGAAGAAAGTATCATAGAGAAAAAGATGATAGTAGAAGGAATGTTTTTATAGTAGCCAAAGAGCCACGTAGTAGACAACAAGAGGAGAAAGGGGAGGATAATAGACTCCATATTTTATTGCATCTTTTGTAAATGTGTGAAATGATTGTAACTATTTATATTTTTTGAGTTAATGAAATTAGTTATTACTTCTTTCTAAGTCATTGTTCTATGATATTGTGTGTGTGGATACAAGAAATAACATATAAGTTTTTTATTCTGAAAGTGTGGATTGTTGTGTGCAAGTTTAGAATATTTTATAATTCTAAAATTGTTGATAGTCATCTACAACCAAATGTTTTTGCAGATACCCACAACAAAAATATGTGTTTTACAACCACATAATTATTGTCTCTAAAGTTGATTTTATGCCTCTAAAACTTGTCATTGGACTTGCAACATGTGTGTAGACCTATGTAGAGGTTTTTTGAAGTTTCTTGCAACAACACAACCTTTCCTTTTCCACTTGTTGGCTTGTTTTAAGTGGGGTTTTGGGTGACTATAGGGAGGTGGGTGCCATCACCAATCCTTAATTTCTCTTCTTCCCAATTTCCAAGATCTTGAAAAATAAAAAAGATGTAAACCCATCCATTAGTATATTTATTTATAAGAATAATTCTTTTTTTTTTTGCTGACAAGAAGGCCACTTGATAAGATATTGTCCTATCAAAAGAAATAGATTTGTTTAGCCTCTAGTTTTATCCCCTCAGTCAATAGAAATGTAAACCCCTCCTCAATATTCTGCTATGACTAAAAAATTTATTCATTCTAAAAAATAGCTCAAATATTTCTCAATGTCTAGGGAAAAATGTTAATAACAATTCTTCTATAATTTTTGCCCCATTCCTACAAAGATGCGACAGTGATGAATGGTTGGAGATTGATAAGGATGAGGAAAGAATGTTTAGGGCATACTAATCTTTAGAGTAGTCATATGTCTTCTCAAATTTACCATCCTCTTGCATCTTGGTCTAATTTGAGATCTCATGACCACACTTCTACATTTCCCCCTCCATTTGTGAGAAAGAGGTCAAGATCCCCCTACCTACTATAAAAGGCCAAAGACCTAATAAGTTTATTACTCTTTCTAACTATTTTGATATATTACCACAAAAGTAATATCTTCCTAACTCCTCTACATTATGAACTAAAAAAAACATTCTTCAAATGTAAGAAATATATCTCTCCCTAATTGCAAATATTGGGTCGATGAGGCTATTGATAAGTGAAAACTTGATATTGTTTCCATCTTGTTACTTCTCTATCTAACTTATAGAGAAACACTATGTTTCTTCATGCATATCATAAAGAAGGTAGAGGCAGGATGTTATTGATAATTTTTCATGGCTTTATAAGTATGTCATTGATAAAGGAGATGAATCTTTGCATAGTTGTGTGTGGGCCTTAGGGTTTATCAATAGAAAACCTATTGGATTTTTCTTAGTATATTCTCTAAATAATGTAAAAGATAGATGTGAGCTATAGAACTAGATCTCTAAAAGCATTTTTATTGTTTATTGGGTTATAGAAGGTGGTTTGAATATGGTAGAACATTCCAAAGATTGCAATTGGTCTAGTCATGTTAAGTTGAGCACTGAAGAATTTTGACCAATGATTGAATTGTCACAATAATGTGGGGGTAAAAGGTATAATTCATAAAAAAGTCCCAATCATGACTATAATTTGTTCACTTGGTCTAATTTCATATTCAAGAATGATATAAAGCTTAGTAGGTTAGATAGGTTCTATATATCTCCTACCCTACATTTAGTTTAATAGGACCATTCTAGTAGTTGTATAAACGTGGACTATTTTACCACCCTCTTGGATCATTTTCCCATTCTTTTTTGTACCTTGAGGGCTTAAAAATAGGGTGGTTTTTTAATCACCTTACAAGCTTAATACATTACACCTAAAAAATTCTTATTGCATTGCTACTTTGGTAGGTATTTGAAACTATATTCCCAAGACTAAAGAAGGTGATTTATATAGAGAATGGTAACACTATGCTATTTCATAATGCACTAATTTCTAACACTTCTTTGGTAAAATATTGGCTTTATAGTGAAAAGGAAAAGAAAAAACCCTTCAAGGGAAGCTAGAACATGCTAGAAATTTGCTTAATTCAAACTCAAATAATATCAATATTCAAACTTTTATAGCTACTATAGAAACCTAGATTTGTAAACTTGACATATATAGTAGTAGAGGAACCAAAATAGAAGCCATATTATGTTGGATTAAGTAGGGTAATAGAGGGTCCAAATTATTCTTCAACTATTATGAAAAGGAGTATATTAAGGATCAACTCAAGATGCAAATGGACATGTTCATATGAATTCAAAAGAGATTTTTCTTATGAGAATATTTTTAAAGAGGATTCTCATTAGTAGGACACTTAGTTAATATTGGAAAATATTATTAAAGAACCCATACCAAAGAAGGTGGATATTGAATATAACAATATTTTATACCATGATCTATCTATCAAAGACTTAGAAGATGTTTTTCAGTGTCCCTTAATAAAGTCCTAGGATTGATGGGATATTAGTAGAATTCTACAAAGAACATAGCAACATATTAAGGAAGATACTCATATTTTATACTTGGAGGCTCTAAAGAAAGGTTTGTTAAGGCCTAATCAAACTTCTCACAAAAGGGAAAATAAATATATTATATTTGGATGGTATCCTATTACTTTTCTTAACATTAAACCAATGGCGAAAGGGATAGTTATACCCAAACAAACAAGGTTACTTGGCAAAAGATTTATCCTTGATAATTTAATCTTAGCTTGATAAACTAGTTAATAGGCTCAATAATTGGATGAAGATACACCATTGGTTAAGCTATAATTTGATAAAGCTTATGATAGAATGTGATGGAGCTTTATCGTCAAGATATTACATTGGTTGGGTTTTGGTCCAAAAAAGTGTAAGCATGTTCAATTTGTTTCAATAATGTTAATTCTTAGTTGATAATTAATCATTATTTGTTTGATATACTCCCTCTATAACACTCTTTAGGTAGGGTTGTCCTTTAGCACCACTCCTTATGCTCTCATTGTTGATGCACTCAATTATCTATAATAAAAATACAACCAAATAAAATTGATAAAAGGGTATTTCCATCCCCAACAATGTAGTTATGCTTAATTTCACATTTTTTTGATGTTAGTATGCTATTTTTTCAAAATTTTGAAAAAAATAATAATAATGTGTTGGATGTCCTAAACTTATATTACTCTATTTTTGACTCAAATTTAGCACTTCATAAACTAATTTTTTTCTTGGTTTAATCTAATCTAATTCCATAGTTGATTCCTAAAGAATGAGAACAAATCAATCAAGAATAGATGATCCATTACCTATTTATTCCCTTTGGGCTAGGTTTTCCTCTTTGTGAGACATGGAATTGGTTCATCACTAACTAAGCTGAAAAAAAGTTTTGTGCATAGTTATGAAACCATGCATACCTATACAATGTAATTTTTACAAATACTAGTCATGGCTTTCTAGAAGTACCAATTCTTTTGTTTCTCTCTAGAAAAGATTTATTTAAGTCTCCTTTTGATTATGTCATTAAATCCAAGTCTCATCCATAAATGGATATGTAATTTTTGAGAAAAGATGTGGAAAAATTTAAGTGTTTAAAATTGGAGGTCTAAGTTGATCCTAATGCTTAGATGTTGGCTTGGAAAATTATACATTGCAAGCTCTTAGTGGAGGATAGATTGAAACGTATTCAATGACTCAATCAATTAAATGTCCTATTTATCTACATAATGAAAACTTGAAACACATTTTTATGGATTATTCATGGACCAAAAAATGGAATGTTATTTTTTCAGTCATTTATTTGCTATTTTTTAATCATGTTTTATGTTGGAAATAAGTTATTTTGAGTGTTGGCCTTCATAATATTGTTGTGGTTGATAATATGAAAAAAAATATTTTGCTTAATAAATGGAAACGTAGATGCTTGACAGTGTTTTCAATTCATATTAATCAACAAGAAGAATAAATGCTAAAGTTTTATTTGACATCCTACAATTTATATCTCTTTATTCTCAGTTGTAAAAATTCTTCAAATACTCTTTTGAAGAATATCAAATTTCAAATTTTCTAGCTTCATAAAGATGATATTCTGTACTCTAGGTAATTACAAATCACATGTTTAAGTTCAAAATATAATTATACTCTTCAATTACTTTAGGTGTTGTAAACATATGTTGTACACCTCGAACAATTTTATGATGCAGGATGAAGTGTGCAAACTACCTAGAGCTAGCCAAAACTCCAACAAAAGCCTCTCTTTGAAGACCAATAAGTATATGTTGCTCAACTATAACCAGCCTTAAAAAAAGAAGGAAGATTAATCAGAAGCTTCATGTCATGGGAAATTGTTCCCAAAAATGCTATAAAGTTGTAATGATTTGAACGAAGCTAGTATAAAAGAAGAATGTTGATTTTTGAATGGTTTCATTGCATGTTAAAAGTTTTGGGCCTTTGGTTTCAAACTATTTTCTTATTGTACCCCTGGTGTTTTTATGCCCTTGATTTTCTTACTGGTTTGGTTGTATTGTTATACAGTTGATTATTTTTCCTTGTAATCCCTTTTTTGACTGCATATTTCTTTGGTAACTAAGCATTGTTCAATTGAAAAAAAAATGTCAACTCACCCATAGATACAAATATGTATGCAAATATTATTGTCAAATGTCTACGATTAAAATAATTGGATTGCAATACAAAGTCCACACGCATTCAGTAGTTATTAAAAAATGGCATAAATAATATATCGAATTCTGTATATCTTTTGGCATTGACTATCAGAGACTTAAACAATGATTCATTCCTTGTTCACTATCATGTAATCATACGAGCACTGGAATGGACTTGTCCATCTTTAAACTTGTTTAAAATATTAATAACTCTGTACATTCTGTTCTCTACCCAATTTAAATGTTCAAAAAATGTGTTCACTACAGACCAATCAGAACAAATAACAAGATAGCTAGGTACTTATAGGGATATTTATGGAGCCAAAGTGATCAATAAAAGAATTGCCTAAAGTGGTCAAACAAATGTTAGAATAATTAAAAACTAAATCATTCACAGAAGGAGAGTTTGAATAGGAGTCTACAACGAAATATTTGATCTGTCCATTCATTCCAGTTCACTAGCTTTAATCTCATAGTTTGTTGTCAATAAACTTTAGTTAATTGGTCATGCACTACAACTAGATATCATCGTATGTACCAGGTTTGTAGGATATGGTTGAGGATTTTGCAACTATAAATTGTAGTTTCTTGATGAATAAGATATATGAGTTCTTCTATCTTTTGTTTTCTACTCTGTCTTCTGTAGTGCCCCTCCAGTTTCGATACTCTGTTTAGTTTGATTATGCTTGATAGATGCTTTAGTTCATTATGATACTATGTTGTTTTGTATTTGGTGGATGATACATTGACATCCTGATTATCTGGTTATGTTAGTTTGATGATACTGAGATAGACACATTCATGATATGGTTTATTGCTTATGACTTTTTATGTGGTTATCATGTTGAGATGATTGCTTATGATTTATCTTGCTCGTCTGTGTTGGTGAAGAAGATAGTGTAACATTACTCATTCGTGAGTACCCTGCTACGTTGCAATTCTTATTCACGGTGTGTTTTCTAACATAAGTATATATATGTCCTAGTGTTGATCTTTCGTGCAGACACAAGTACCGGGTAACGGCTCCACCTGCTTGACAGGTCTGAGCGTACCCTAATTCAATATAATCATGTTGATTGGAGGTATTGACAGATCCGGTTTGAACCATCGTTCTTTTTCGAATGAGTATCTATGTGTTACTCCATGTTGTTGTCTAGTTTATTCTGTTGTGTTCATTTGTATTGTTTTATGTTTAGGAATTAATATTTAGTTTAACAAGTGTCTGTTAATGTATTTATAAATGTTTATAATTATGTTTGTGATTTAATTTATTAAATTAAATTAAATAAGTCATCTGATTTTATATGTGAAAGCTATTCTCTGTGCATATGTATTTAATTAAATATTTATTGCTAATTTATTTGTGCAAACTTGAATTATGAGAAATAGATATTTTAAAGAAAAGATATTTTCGACAAGATATGAATCTGTGATTTGCAGTTGTAAATCTGACTTCATATTTTAAAAGAATAAGTTGAACTGATTGATCTATTTACAATGCATAATGATCTATCAGTTAAGTTATTATGATTGTGAGTAAAAGGCATGAATATCTTTTGGGATTGCAATTTTTCTTTCACGGGAAGAACTTTCACGGTAGCATATTTTAGCAGATTGTGCATGGCTATTGTTTGAGAAAAACATTTAATTCATATTTGGTTTGTAAGCATAGTTGGGGTTTGAATTGTTGGGATTCTGTCATCAAATTGTTGGTGTACTGAGTAAATTGGACGAAAGCTTCAGTTTTTGTTCCAGATCAGTTTTTAGCTGTTATCACAGGTTCTTTTCTTGTTTTTTATTATATTTTTTGAAATTTTTTGAAACTTTATTTCAAAAAGGACGAATTTTATTAGGCCTGCAAAAGAGAAGAAGCAATTAGAAAGAGATTAAGATTTAAAGAATAGTAAAATTAAAACAGTGAGAATACATTTTAGAGAAGCAATAAAATTTAAGGAAGTCGTTTAGAAAAACTCTGATGTTTAATTCATTAGCTTGTAAAAGCGTTAAAAGACTGTTAGATCAGTGAGTTTGAGTTCCTTTTCTTTCACCGTAGCTCCTTAATATTCTTTTTAATTCTTTGTATTATTAAGAAGTTTCCCCAATTTTTCCAATGGCCCAGCCTAAAGGGTTGAAAGAATTATTCCACTATATATTTGAAACCCTATGGAGAATTATAAGAAGTGAGCCATTTTCATTATTTGTAGTTCAATGTCTTCCTGAATACCTATACTGGTCATACTTCTCCTGCATCCTTGATAAACAAAGATTCACCTGAATTTCAAAACGATTGACAAAATATCTCTCCTAAATATCTTGATTTAGCGCCGCCCCAGCCATGAATTGGGTTGCTCTCTAATTTAAATGATGCTGATATAGATTATTAAAAGGCGTTTTTATTTAAATTTGATACTAAAGATTCTTTTATAATCCAGAAATGCCCTGTAGAACTCTTATTATGTTAAAGTTTTAGCTATTTTTGAATTGAAATTCTGTCTGACATCTGGTAGAATTCAACGCCAACCTTCTCCCTCATTTTCTGAATTGATGCATGACCTTGAATTAAAGATCTGATTCAAAATATTTCTTGTAGCTTATAATTTTCATTATGTACCACGTTTTTCTCTCTTTACCAGCGCAATTAGCTGAGGTATTGATTTGTCTATAGGAATTTGGTAATCTCCTTGGTATTCTTAATTCATTGTAGTGTTTCTCATCTGATAAAATCTGCGCCGGCTGTAGGTTATGTTTGAAGACTCTCTGTACAAGGAAATATATACTGTATAAGTTAATCCGCCCCTCATCAAATAATTTTTTTATTCTTTAGACAGTAAATACTCTTCCAAGAATCCGTACTTCTCTCATCCATGTCTTCATGTGCACAGTCGAGTGGGTCCGCGTCTATATTCATTTTGTATTATGCATGCAATTTAAAGTTTAGACCTTAAATGTGTTACTTAAAACTACACTGAAATATTCTAAGTTGAGTTATTAATGCATGGCGATTTCTTACTTCTTGTTAGCGCAATATATCACTTGTATATCTGATTGCAAATTACTTGTAATGCATAATACTATGCATGCAAGTATTGTTAAATTATGATCTTTGTTGTTTAGATTTAAATCACAGCTAATGGTGAAAAATGGTTGGTTATGTCAGATAGATAAGGAGGACTATATTAAATTAGTGAATGAATTCATAATAGGAGTTATTAAATGTCTTTGCATGGCATGATAATTACAAGATTTATGAATTAATTTTCTTTAATATTGAATAAAAGAAATCGTTCTTAGATCGCTATTGTTACATTTCTTTATATAATAAATCGTATGGTTTTTATTTTATTTTATTTTAATGAATGAATATTAGTTGTTAAGGATTTTCTTCTATATTGAGTCCGTACTGATTTATAATAATAAATCTATTTCTTTTAAATTTTTTGTGCATTTAATTATGACAAAAGAATATGAACTTTTAGTTCAAGATGAAATAATGCATGTATGTGTGGGGGTTGGAAACATGATATTATTTAGGTGTTTATACACCGTTTTATTGAGATATGCTTTTATTTTTCCATAAAACTAAAGAAGAGAAAGTCGTATATTGTTAAGTTTAATTCATTTTTATTGTGTTGCTCTTATTCAAATTATTTTACTTGGGGGTATAGCTTTACACCCTTGTTGTTGTCAAAAGTGACGTCTTAGAGATTAAGATCGGCCTCTAGTGAAAGACGTAAAAATTGCGGTTTTGATCTTTGTGCTTGGTAGCTATCCCTAGACTGTTATGTTGAGTCATGTTATAGAAAGAGTGGCTTGCGGTAGGGGCCGAAATCCTAAGTGATTGTCTGGGTAACCTATCGTAGGTGTGTTAATTTAGTGAAAACCTAACTAATGAATTAGGGGTTGGATAGTACTAAACATTAATTCAGATAATAGTTTACCTCGCCTATTTTTCTTAATGCTTGTTTAGATTTAGAAAAGGCTGAGAAGGCCTAGAATGGCTAGTCATCATCTTGTCTTCTCGAAAGATGAAGTGACTCCACATTAGTCTGCATAGGGGCTGGGAATCGGTAGAGGCTACCAGGGTAACTCTTGGAGAGGGTCGGTAGTCTAGGAAGATTCACTAGGGTAACCTATCTCGACAGTGTGATGACACTCTTAGTCTATACCATAATGGTGATCCTTGTGTTCATATTTCTATTGATTGTGATTTGCTATATTGAGATTTTATCTGTTATGATTTGTTATCGTTATGTCATGACATGAATTTGTAAACCACGTAAACGTAATGTTTTGTCTTCATTGTTTGTGGACCTGTCATTATCTCCTAGCACGAAGGGAGTGGACCTTCGGATTCCACGTGGTTGGGAGGAAACCGTGCTTTATCTTCCTTGGATTTTCTTGCAGTTGATCCTATGCTTGCAGCTGTTTCCAGTTACTTCATTGTTCATGACTGTGGATGCGAAGCATGTTCATGGATATGGTTGTCAGCTATGATATGATCACTATTTGCTTTGTAAATTTACCTCTTGTATAAGAGCGTTCATATTGTACCATCATTTTGATGTATAGAGATTCATTGAAATATCACATGTTGTAATCTAAACATTTGGATAATTGATTGTATTAAGTTTTGTAAATTGAACTATTCATGACATTAAATTTGTAGTTATGTTTATGATAATGTGTTGAGATTATTTATTAAGTTTAAGTAACATCATCTTGGAAACTTTATGACAATTGTGTAATTAAAATTATTTAAAAAAAAATTGTTTGGTTAATTTTATTCTTTACACTTTGTTTTAACGGTAACCAAGGCAGGGCATTACAGATTGGTATCAGAGCCAAGTTCTAACACTGGGTGCTGTGCTTTGGTTTTAATGAGCCCATTAGGTTGTCGTAGATGTTAGATTTGGCTGTTGTGTTTTCCTGTTTGTTTTGGTTGTCTTATAATAAGACTTGTCTTGGTTTTTGTGTAGGATCATGCCTAGGCATCGTGGTAGAGGTCGTGGTCGAGGCCAAGGTGGTGGCCGTGGGTCGAACCACCAGGTTACTCCCCCTCCGAGCCCTCATCAAAGTGTTCAGGCATAACAATTGGGTCCGCAGTTGGAACAAGGAAATGAGGCACATATTCTGGTACAGTCAGGGGTAGAGGGATCGTGCAGTTATGCCCTTTACTGGAAGAGGTCCTAGCTCGACTTGGACCTAGACAGGAAGTGGAACATGAGGTTATTAGGGAACGAGATAGATCTCCAAGGAGAGTTGATGATACGGTGCAACAGGATGCCATCATTGCTGGTCATATGCGAGACTTGTTGAGGGCACACTCTCCTACATTTGATGGATTTGGTGGTGGTTTAGAAGTAGAAACCTGGTTGATTGATTTGGGATGATGCTTTGCGATGCATCCTTATGGCAGCAATACCCGAGCTCGTTGCGCCATAATGCATCTTAGAGGCTTTTCCTCTACTTGGGGGTGTTTGGAGGAGTAGAAGCTCCATTTGGAGATTGGTGCAGTCTCATGGGATATGTTTATGGAGAGATTTAGAGCATGTTTCTTGTCTGAGCATTGGAGGCAGTGATGTGCGGATGAGTTTCATGACCTACATCAGATGGCGATGTCCGTGGAACAGTTTGAGCGCAGGTTTTATGAGCTCAAACAACATGTAGGGATTGTGGATGATGAGGCAATGTTGGTGCAACACTTCATCAGGGGCTTAAATGCCCGTATTAGCAGTGGAGTCAGAGTCTTTGAGCTGAAGACTATGGAGGTTGCTGTGGAGAAGGCACGAATCATGGAAGAGAACCTCGCTATGGCATTAGGTGGACACACATGAGTACAGATAGGTAGTGCTCCTATTTTAGATTTTGATCAGCGAGGTGGTTAGTTACAGACAGGTGGTTCCTTTAGGAATCAATAGGCACCCGCTAAGGGTGGACAACAACAACAACAAAATCAGCAGAAGAATAAGAATTCACAGTCTCAATAGGGTAGCAGTTCTCGATCTCAACATAGTGGTGGTTGGATTCAGAAAGAGAGAGATCAGAGTTGGCAACAAGTTCAACGTGATCATTTCGATCAGCCAGCACTGAGTTCTTAGTCTGTGGTTAGTAGAGGTAGTTTTCCATGGTCTAGTGTACCTCTAGGTGATAGAGGATTTAGAAGGAGTATAGAATGTTTCACTTGTGGTCAACAGGGTCACATTTCTCGTCAGTGTCCTCAGAAGGGCACTTCTAGGTTCAGTCAGAGACCGGTGGCTTTAGAGTTGACAGTAGGAGATGTAGGCAGATCGCATAGTGTTTACTGCGGTGGATAACCGCCAGATCGAGCACCAAGGTGCAGTCAAAGAGGTTACTGGTGGAGGACATGCATCATTCTTTGAGAACCGTGCACGTCCTTCAGTGTCAGGAGTTGATTCTCAGGGGTCGAGGCGTTGACTGGGTATGGGACTAGTGAGATCTAGTGACGAGTCTTCTGTCTTTTCAGAGGACATATTCTAGATGTGTGTGTTATCTATTTTCGGTTTGAAGGCTTCTAGGAGTAAGCCTTATCCTAGGGGGAAGGATGTAGTGCCCCTCCAAATTCGACACTCTGTTTAGTTTGATTCTGCTTGATAGATGCTTTAGTTCATTATGATACTATGTTGTTTTGTATTTTTTGGATGATACATTGACATCCTAATTATCTGGTTATGTTAGTTTGATGATACTGAGATAGACACATTCATGATATGGTTTATTTGCTTGTGAATTTTTATGTGGTTATCATGTTGAGATGATTGCTTATGATTTATCTTGCTCGTCTGTGTTGGTGAAGAAGATAGTGTAGCATTACTCATTCGTGAGTACCCTGCTATGCTGCAATTCTTACTCATGGTGTGTTTTCTAACATAAGTATATATATGTCCTAATGTTGATCTTTCCTGCAGACACATGTACCGGGTAACGGCTCCACCTGCTTGACAGGTTTGAGCGTACCCTAATTCAATATAATCATGTTGATTGGAGGTATTGACAGGTCCAGTTTGGACCATCGTTCTTTTTCGAACGAGTATCTATGTGTTACCCCGTGTTGTCTAGTTTATTTTGTTGTGTTCGTTTGTATTGTTTTATGTTTAGGAATTAATATTTAGTTTAACAATTGTCCGTTAATGTATTTATAAATGTTTATAATTATTTTTGTGATTTAATTTATTAAATTAAATTAAATAAGTCAACTGATTTTATATGTGAAAGCTATTCTCTGTGCATATGTATTTAATTAAATATTTATTGCTGATTTATTTGTGCAAACTTGAATCATGAGAAATAGATATTTTAAAGAAAAGATATTTTCGACAAGATATGAATCTATGATTTGCAGTTGTAAATCTGACTTGATATTTTAAAAGAATAAGTTGAACTGATTGATCTATTTACAATGCATAATGATCTATTAGTTAAGTTATTATGATTGCGAGTAAAAGGCATGAATATCTTTTGGGATTGTAATTTTTCTTTCACGAGAAGAACTTTCACGGTAGCAGATTTTAGCAGATTTTGCATGGCTATTGTTTGAGAAAAACATTTAATTCAAATTCGGTTTGTAAGCATAGTTGGGGTTTGAATTGTTGGGATTTCGTCATCAAATTGTTGGTGTACTGAGTAAATTGGATGAAAGCTTCAGTTTTTGTTCCAGATTGGTTTTTAGCTGTTATCACATGTTCTTTTCTTGTTTTGTATTATTTGATTCTGAAATTTTCTGAAACTTTATTTCAAAAAGGATGATTTTATTAGACCTGCAAAAGAGAAGAAGCATTTAGAAAGAGATTAAGATTTAAAGAATAGTAAAATTAAAACAGTGAGAATACATTTTAGAGAAGCAATAAAATTTAAGGAAGTCGTTTAGAAAAACTCTGATGTTTAATTTATTAGCTTGTAAAAGCGTTAAAAGACTGTTAGATCGGTGAGTTTGAGTTCCTTTTCTTTCACCGTAGCTCCTTAATATTCTTTTTAATTCTTTGTATTATTCAGAAGTTTCCCCAATTTTTCCAATGGCGCAGCCTAAAGGGTTGAAAGAATTATTCCATTGTATATTTGAAACCCTATGGAGAATTATAAGAAGTGAGCCATTTTCATTATTTGTAGTTCAATGTCTTCCTGAATACCTATGTTGGTCATACTTCTCCTGCGTCCTTGATAAACAAAGATTCACCTGAATTTCAAAATGATTGACAAAATATCTCTCCTAAATATCTTGATTTAGTGCCGCCCCAACCATGAATTGGGTTGCTCTCTAATTTAAATGATGCTGATACAGATTATTAAAAGGTGTTTTTATTTAAATTTGATACTAAAGATTCTTTTATAATACAGAAACGCCCTGTAGAACTCTTATTACGTTAAAGTTTTAGCTATTTTTGAATTGAAATTCTGTCTGACATCTGGTAGAATTCAACGCCAACCTTCTCCCTCATTTTCTGAATAGATGCATGACCTTGAATTAAAGATCTAATTCAAAACATTTCCTGTAGTTTATAATTTTCATTATGTACCATGTTTACCAGTGCAGTTAGCTGAGGTATTGATTTGTCTATAGGAATTTGGTAATCTCCTTGGTATTCTTAATTCATTGTAGTGTTTCTCATCTGATAAAATCTACGCCGGCTGTAGGTTATGTTTGAAGACTCTCTGTACAAGGAAATATATACCGTATAAGTTAATCCGCCCCTCATCAAATATTTTTTTTATTCTTTAGACAGTAAATACTCTTCCAAGAATCCGTACTTCTCTCATCCATGTCTTCATGTGCACAGTCGGGTGGGTCCGCGTCTATATTCATTTTGTATTATGCATGCAATTTAAAGTTTAGACCTTAAATGTGTCACTTAAAACTACATTGAAATATTCTAAGTTGAGTTATTAATGCATGGCAATTTCTTACTTCTTGTTAGCGCAATATATCACTTGTATATTTGATTGAAAATTACTTGTAACGCAGAATACTATGCATGCAAGTATTGTTAAATTATGATCTTTGTTGTTTAGATTTAAATCGTAGCTAATGGTGACAAATGGTTGGTTATGTCAGATAGATAAGGAGGACTATATTAAATTAGTGAATGAATTCATAATAGGAGTTATTAAATGTCTTTGCATGGCATGATAATTACAAGCTTTATGAATTAATTTTCTTTAATATTGAATAAAAAAATCGTTCTTAGATCGCTATCGTTACATTTCTTTATATAATAACTCTAGTGAAAGACATAAAAATTGCGGTTTTGATCTTTGTGCTTGGTAGCTATCCCTAGACTGTTATGTTGAGTCATGTTATAGAAAGAGTGGCTTGCGGTAGGGGCCGAAATCCTAAGTGATTGTCTGGGTAACCTATCGTAGGTGTGTCAATTCAGTGAAAACCTAAATAATGAATTAGGGGTTGGGTAGTACTAAACATTAATTCAGATAATAGTTTACCTCGCCTATTTTTCTTAATGCTTGTTTAGATTGAGAAAAGGCTGAGAAGGCCTGGAATGGCTAGTCATCATATTGTCTTCTCGAAAGATGAAGTGACTCCACATTAGTCTGTATAGGGGTCGGGAATCGGTAGAGGCTGCCAGGGTAACTCTTGGAGAGGGTCGGTAGTCTAGGAAGATTCACTAGGGTAACCTATCTCGACAGTGTGATGACACTCTTAGTCTATACCATGATGGTGATCCTTGTGTTCATATTTCTATTGGTTGTGATTTGCTATTGAGATTTTATTTGTTATGATTTGTTATCGTTATGTCGTGACGTGAATTTGTAAACCACGTAAACGTAATGTTCTATCTTCATTGTTTGTGGACCTGTCATTATCTCCTAGCACGAAGGGAGTGGACCTTCGGGTTCCACGTGGTTGGGAGGAAACCGTGCTTTATCTTCCTTGGATTTTCTTGCAGTTGATCCTATGCTTGTAGCTATTTCCAGTTACTTCATTGTTCGTGATTGTGGATGCGAAGCATGTTCGTGGATATGGATGTCAGCTATGATATGATCACTATCTGCTTTGTAAATTTACCTCTTGTATAAGAGCGTTCATATTGTACCATCATTTTGATGTATAGAGATTCATTAAAATCTCACATGTTTTAATCTAAACATTTGGATAATTGATTGTATTAAGTTTTGTAAACTGAACTATTCATGACATTAAATTTGTACTTATGTTTATGATAATGTGTTGAGATTATTTATTAAGTTTAAGTAACATCGTCTTGGAAAATTTATGACAATTGTGTAATTAAAATTATTTAAAAAAAATTTGTTCAGTTAATTTTATTCTTTACACTTTGTTTTAACAGTAACCAAGGCGGGGCGTTACATCTTCTACTATGTTTCTTTTTTGTTGTTCCTCTTTCTTATTTTGGTATCAGAGCATTGTGTGTTCTATTGGTTTTATTCAACATGTTGTGTAGCATCATGATATTTATTTTTCCATTGAGAAATTGTTAGTCTATAGATGAGAGAGTTTGGAATTGTAAGAGAGGAAGAGCATATTATAGCCATTCGTTAGTTTGTTAATTAGACATTGAAGATATATTTCATTTTTGCTCCTCTAGTATGAATTTGTGAAAGAAGTCGATGCTACTTTAGAGAGGAAGCAAAGTGATTCAGAGAACCCTGCTAGTGAGAAGCCCATTGAAGTTGTGAAGAAGCCTGTTGCTGTTGTAAGTAGCTACTATTGGAAAAGTTACCAATTGAAAGCATACTGCAAAGAAGTCTAGCTAGTTGCAAAGTAAGGAAATTGTAGTTATCCTCAATTAGGTGATTGTTAAATTTCATTAATTTTGGTTTCTTCAAAATAATAAGTTTATCTTAATCATATCTAATAGAATCAAATAAGTTAGATGGCTCCAATTATGTTAATTGGAAGTTCAAGATGTAGACCCTGACATAGGGATATAATGTTTGGACCATTGTTAATGGTTGTGAGGTCAAACCTAATGCACCTCAAGTTGTTGTTCGAGATTGGGAGAATAGAGAATCCATAGCAAAGATTCTCTTGTGCATGTTTGTAAAAGATTCAATCATCCATCATATAAGAGATATCACTACTTCTACTAGTAAGTGGATAACATTGAAAGGTTTTTATGAGATAACAAACACAAATATAAATTTTCTTTTAAAGAGCAAATTACTTTCAATCAAAATGACAGATAATGAAAATATTAGTGATTATTTATCTAGAGTTAAGGAATTAAGGGATAAATTAGTTGACATTGGTGAATCAGTTTTAAGTAGTGATTTAGTTACTATTACTTTGAATGGAATGGTAAATGATTATCAAGTGTTCATTAATGGTTTGGATGCAAGAGAAAATGCATCTTCTTTTGAGAATTTGGTAGGAATCCTTCTACAAGAAGAAGAAAGGAAGAAGCATATGGACAACAAACTTTAGAGTGTAGATTAGCTTTGATGACCAAAGAAAAGAAGCCATCCAAAGGAAAGCAATGGGAAAAGAACAAAGGATGAGGTAAATTTGACAACCAAAGGTATAAAGATGAAAAGAGATATCAAGATAAGGTATTATCCAAATCAAATAAAATAAAAAATGGAAATTGTAAGTAAGTTGTGGAAAATTTAGACATTATGCTTATGAATGTAGGAAAAAGAAGTTTAATGAGTTCAAAAACAATAAATATGAAGGTAATTTTGTGAATGGTGAGGATGAGAAAAGTGATAACCTTCATAATTTAAAGTTGTTTATTTATGATGTTATTCTATCAATTGATGTAGATGATTGTAATAATTGGTTCATAGATTCAAGGGCATCAATCCATATGTCATGACATAGAAGTTGGTTTAAAAATATTCATGAGAAAAATGATGGTAGTAAGATCTATTTAGGAGATGATAGGTCTCATGACATGAAAGGATATGGTGCTATAAGTGTGCAATTGCCTAATGGAAATGTATAACAACATACAAATATAATGTATGTCCTAGGAATTAAGAAGAATTTAATTTCACTTTCAGCCATTACTGATCAAGGTTTAAAGGTTGAATTCTTGAAGATAGGTTGTTAAGTAAAGGATATGAAAGATCACTATATTATGATTGTTGAAGGAATCAAAATAGGAGGTTTATATAAACTTGACGTTAAAGTAGAAAGTCATCAAGCAATTGCTTCTACTTGTGTATCAACTGAAGAAATATGTCATAAAAGGTATGGTCACTTAAATCTTTAGGATCTTATTTCTCTATAAAGAAAAGATATAGTGCAAGGTCTTCTAATATTAAAGAGTGAATACATTAGTTGTGATGGTTGTGCTTTAGGTAAACACCATAGAAGTGAATTTGCAATAAATTTAAATCAAAGGAAAATAAGTATTCTTGAATTAGTACATACATATGTGTTTGGTCCTATGAAAACAAAGTCACTTGGAGGAGATTCTTATTTTCTTATATTTATTGATGATAGCACTAGATATAATTGGGTCTATCTCTTAAGAAATAAGAGTGAAGCGTTTTATTGTTCCAAAGAATTTAAAGTTATGGTGGAGAAACAAATAAATCACAATATTAAAATTCTTAGATCAGATCAAGGGGGGAATACACTTTAGATAATTTTATGGAATATTGAAAAGATAATGGTATTATCAAGGAATATACAGTTCCTCATAGTCCATAACAAAATGGTGTGGTTGGAAGGAAAAATAGAACAATAGTTGAGTGTGCTAGGAGTATACTAAAAAAAAGAATCTCCCTAATAATTTGTGGGTTAAAGTAGTTAGTACAATTGTTTATTTGTTGAACTGAAGACCAATCAAGTATCTAGCAAATAAAACTCCTTATGAGGCTTTCATAGGTAGTAAGCCTATTGTTAGTCATTTGAGAATTTTTGGAAGGCATTTTGTCATATTCCTAAAGAAAATAGGAGAAAACTTGATGCTAAGTCCATCAAATGTATATTCCTTGGTTATTATGCAAATCATAAGGCTTACAAAATGTATAATCCTACTACTCACAGAGTGTTTGCTAGTAGAGATGTAATATTTCATGAATTTGTAGATGATGTTCAAGGAAGAAAAGGAAGAAATTACTACATGGAAACTACTTGAAAAGGATAGTGAGGAAAATACAGATATTGTAGATCAACAAACTCATTATCAAAGTGGGAATGAAACAAGGCAAGGTGAAGCTACTCCATCCAACAATGAAGCATTAAGAAGGCCAACGAGGAAAATCAAGGCACCAATAAAGTATAATGACAATGCTCTTATGGCTCAAGTAATAAGTATAGATGAACCTCATAATTATGAAGAAGCTAAGGATCATAAAGAATGGATGAATGCAATGCAAGAAGAATATGATTCAATTATGGATAATGGCACTTGAGAATTAACTGAATTACCTGCAAATAAAATTCATATAGGCTCTAGATGGTTGATCAAAACTAAGTTTAAAGTTGATGGTACTATTGATAAATTCAAAGCTAGATTGGTTGCAAAAGGATATTCACAAAAAAGAAGGAATAGATTATGAGGATACATTTGCACTTGTTGCTAAAATGAATACTATTAGGATCATTATTGCACTTGCTACTAAGTTTAATTGGGAGTTACATCAAATGGATGTTAAGTCAACATTTTTGAATGGTGATTTAAAAGAAGAAATGTATCTTGTTCAACCTAAAGGATTTGTACATAAATGAAAAGAACAATTGGTATGCAGGTTAAAGAAAGCATTGTATGGTCTCAAATAGGCACCAAGGTCATAGTATGAGAAAATTGATAAATTCTTCTTTCAACAAGGGTGTAAAAATGATCCAAATTTTTACATAAAGAAAGATGGATATGGAAATGTTGTTTTGATTTCATTGTATGTGGATGACTTAAACATAACATGAAATGTTACAGAGTTGATTGATGAAATCAAAATAAAATTATCACATGCATTTGAAATAAAGGACCTTGGTAAAATGCATTATTGTTTAGGAATTGAAGTATGGAGACAAGATGGTAAGACTTTGATTACTCAAAGAAAGTATGCAAAGAAATTGATTCAAAGTTTTAATATGCAAGATTGTAAAGTAGTGTCTACTCCATTAGAACAAAATGTTAAGTTTTCTAGTGATAATGATGCTCCAAAAGTCAATGGGACTTTGTATAGACAGATGGTGAGGCCTGATATTGCATATTCAATCAGCATACTTAGCCAATTCATGGCTAAGCCTCTTGAGCCTTATTGGATTTTTGCTATTGAAGCTGAGTACAAAGCATTGTGCAGTGCTACCTGTGAAGCTATTTGGCTAAAGTGGATTCTTGAAGATATGGGATAAAAGCAAGAAGGACCAACTCCAATCAAGTGTGACAATCAAAGTACAATCAAGTTGGAAAACAGTCCAATTTATCATGCAAGATCAAAGCATATTGAAACACAACACCATTTAGTAAGAGAGAAGATTCAGTCTCAAGAGCTAGAGCTGCAATATTGTAATACAAATGATAACATGGCTGACGTATTCACTAAGCCATTGGGAAAAAATAAAGTTTATAATATGTACAGATATGTTAAGAGTCCATCAAACTTCACTTATTCCTTAAGGGAGAGTGTAAGAATAATAAATGAATAGGAGTCTGCAACGAATCAGCGCTGGTTCATTCTATCTCGGAAAATGTTCCCGGCAATAACCTTAACGGTCTGGCGTAACAGCACCAGCGCCTGCCGTTCACGTCGGTCGACCAACATGGTTATAACGGATTTTCAGTCGGTACTGCGGGTTCCAGCCATGGAGGAATCTTGTTCTTGCGCCCGTTTGTTCTGCGTTCATGCCTTTCAGCTGGCACTGAGAGTTCACCACGCCCGGTTCGAGACGAGACATCCAAAACAACGGTCCCAATCCGATGCAATGACAGCGTCCAGCGCCCAGGTCGGTAACGAATGGCACCGGCGTCCCAACCCGGACCGGCCCTACTTATTATGGAGAAGCACGGGAGAACTATAAAGCTTTCACTATCTCAATCTGTGTCGAATCATTTCCATTGTGAGAAGTGAGAAGACAATGGCAATGTGTGTTGGGTCGCTTGTTGGATTGCTCGTCATATTATCATGTTGCTTTTGCGAGGTGAAAGCAGCGCCTGCCTACTTCGTGTTTGGAGATTCACTGGTGGACAGTGGTAACAACAATTACATCGCCACCACTGCTAGAGCGAACAGCTATCCTTACGGTATAGATTATCCTACTGGAAGACCCACCGGCCGATTCTCAAATGGACTCAATATAGCAGATTTTATAAGTACGTATTAACTTATTAATAAGTTGAATGATATGGTAGAGTTGTTAAGTAACATTTGATCTATTCATAAAGAATTTAATTTTGTAATTTTTTCCATTACTTCATTTTGTTAGTCACAATTTCGAATTATGAATGAGTTTCTTCAGATAAAACGATGACGAAACAGTTACATAGAATTACTGTGTGAATTGCAGGCATGAAGCTGGGGGCAGAATCTGTGCTACCATATTTGAGTCCTTCACTTAATGGGGATGCATTGCTTAGGGGTGCTAATTTCGCTTCTGCAGGCGTTGGGATTCTAAACGACACTGGAGTGCAATTCGTATGAATAATTTTTATTATAATCTAGTGACTCATATTGATTTTACTTATAGAAGAGTGAATGAATCAAGATTACTTATATTTGCAGGCAAATATCATCAGGATGCCACAACAGCTCCAGTACTTTGTTCAATACAAAAACAGGGCGGCGCAGATCCTTGGAGTTGCTGAAACTGAGAGACTTGTTGCAGAGGGTCTTATGTCGATTACTCTTGGAGGAAATGATTACGTCAATAACTACTTTTTCACTCCTGTCTCACTGAGATCCATTCAGTATAGATTACCCGAATACACACAGTTAATAATTTCGGAATATGAGAAAATTCTCAGGGTAAATTTATTTTTCTTGTATAAGGCTGTGACTGTTATTTTCTCGAGAAACTTATAACTGTGTTAATTGTAGTAATAAGAGTTATACCCAGCTTTGACATCCATTTTGCAAGTCGACGGGCTTACGAACTGTCCCAGTAGCTTTTTGTTTGGCTTACAGTTTTGCAATTTATTTGCTTGTTATTATGTTTGAAAGCATTGATAACATGTCTTGCACTTTTTTTATGCAGCAATTGTACAACTTGGGAGGTAGAAGGGTGCTGGTAACATCAACAGGGCCACTGGGGTGTGCTCCTGCAGTAAAGGCCACCAGGTCTAGCAATGGCGAATGTGCTGCAGAACTTCAGCAAGCTGCTTCTCTTTTTAACTCACAGCTGAGATCTGTTGTAAATAGACTCAACAATTAGGCTTCTGCTCAGGTTTTCACATTCTCCGACAACTACTCAATGAACATGGGCTTGTTCAGTAACCCTGCAGCATACGGTAAATTCAACCTTATTGCTCTTTTCCTTACACCTCCTCAGCTTATTTTTTAATACTTATTGTTCAAAATGTTTTATGAGATTTTTTAGTAAGGAGTGGTCTCAAGAATTTTTTGGGTTTATTTCATGGAAATATATGTATCACAAATTTGTGGTTAAACAAAAGCGGGGTAACTCCAACTCCTCTACCTATAATTTAACTTAAGCCGTAAACACCTGCACAAATCCATACTGTTAATATATTGAGAGCATTATCATCTAAAATGCCTGCTATTCTAAATCTCATGGTGCTTATAATTGTAGGATTTGTGGATACGACGAATGCATGTTGCGGGCAAGGAATATACAATGGAGTAGGCCTCTGCACTGCGGCTTCAAGTCTTTGTACAAACAGAGATGAGTATTTGTTCTCGGACAATTACCACCCCTCTGAGAAGGCCAACAGAATCATCGTTGACGAGTTTTTTGAGGGCTCATCTTCTGTTATGAGCCCTCTTAACCTCAGACAGATGATGAAACTTGACGACTGATCAATAATGCATGGACTACTTCTCATTCATTTTCGACTCTTCCGAATTGTGCTCAAAGGCTTTTGTCCCCATTATTTATTAGTGACTTTAATGAATAAAATTTCTGTAGCAAAATATCTAGTGCAACTATCGCAAAATGTGACAATGCTTATCCTATAGAGGTCTAAAAGAAAATGGTATTCATTATTCTGTACAAACCATGTAGTCCATGCAGCGTGTGCCAAACTATTCATCCAAACTTAAAAAGTGAAGAAAAGCTTTCAAATATTGCATTAATAGACAATCAACAGTTCCATTAAATTATATATGTAGCTAATTTATTCCGGATTTAGCTAATACGAAGGAACATGCAAATATGATGTATGTATGTAAACAACCACCATGTTGTCTGTTATTTAAGATGTTGGAGGTTCTAAATAATAAATAATGTGTCGATTATTTAAACTCTTTTAATAGGGGAGATGGTGGTGCAGGTTCTTATACTTGTTATAAGAAGTATTATTTAAAAAGTGATAATGTGAGTTATAAGAATTTTATTTTATTTCTTATAATTTGTAATTTAATATTTGGGAATAAAATATTTATTAAAAGGAGTATACATTAATGAAATTAAATAAAAAGACGTAATTGTATATTCACTTTTGTTAAATTAGTGATATGACATAAAATTGCATCATATGTATATGTTTGAAATGGAATTTGTTTATTTATAATATAGATAAGAAAAAAATCATATTAATTGTGACTAATTCATATCTTTCTATTAATAGTTACATTCATTTTACATAACACGATATAACTCCTCCAAGACAATATTATCCATGTCAACCATCCCATCAAAAAGACAAATATTGTTCCAATTAACAACCTTGCTACAACAATGTTGTGATGGGAAGCTCTTTGGGTGGTGGCGATGGTGGTGATGATTTTTCAAATTCTAAAAAGGCGGGAGATTAGGATGTTGCTTCAGGCGATAATGGCAGACGTTGTGCTGATGACAGGGTGATGTCGGGCAGGGCCCTTGCTACAGGTAAGTTGAGTGGGTCCCCTTTTGTGGCTAATGTTTTGTCTGATGGAAAAGGGGCTTCGAAGAGTGTGTGCTCGACGCATTTCCGGGTGCATGCCTCTGAAAATGTTGTACATGGCTCAGAAAAGTCAGGGAATGCCCTGTCCTCAGATGGGTGTGATGGGACTCCTAATGTGGAGGGTCTTGGGCTTGATAAAACTAAGAATGCTCTCTTGTCGAGCTCTTCTCTCGATTGGTCAAATCTGTTTGGGGCTAAGCCTAGAGGGAAAAGTACTTCACCTCTAGTGCCTTTTGTTGCTAATAAAAAGATTGGGGAGCACTTTGTTTCTGTCCTGGGCTGCATTGTTGACAAAAAAATGTCTAATATGGACATGGCTCTATTGGGTAAATTTGTTGGTCCTTGGCCTCATATTGAGCTAGTGCGTAAGTTTACTTTGACTCGCTGGAAACCTAAAGGACAAATAGAAGTGGCTGCTATGGCCAAAGGTTTCTTCTCTTTTTCCTTTAACTATGAAGATGATATGGTGATGACATTGACAGGGGGCTCGTGGTTCCTTGGAAAGTTATCCTTGATGCTGAAGAAATGGGAAACGAGTTTTAATCTGAACTTGTGTTCGTTCTTGGTTGCTCTGGTTTGGGTTAGATTGCCTAGCCTCCCACTGGAATTCTAGGATGAGGAGGTGTTTAAGGGGATTGCCAACACGTTTGGTTGTTTGTTGTCAATTGATCAAATGATGGTGTCAAGGAAGCAACTGGTTTATGCTAAATTTTGTGTGAATGTGGAGCAATTTGCTGATTTTCCTTCTATGGTGAAGATTAACTCTAAACTTGGAGTGTGGGAGCAGATGGTTGAATTTGAATCAAACCCCTTTGCCTACTTCCATTGTAAAAAAGTTGGCCATTGGTCCAAGAAATGTCCTCTCAAAGTTCCTAAGCAAATGGCTAAACAATGGAGAGAAAAAGAGAAACCTTTAGCTCAAGAGGTGGATTCTATCATACCTCCTGCTCTGGAGATGGAGTCGGTAGGTGTGCCTCCTTTGGAGGTAAGTTGAGATAAAAATTTGGATGAGTTTGATAAGGTGGTTGAATGTCAACCAGCTCGGGGGAAATGAATCAGGAGCTTCAGTTGAAAAGGTATGCTTGTCCCCTACACCCAATATGGATAGTTTGTGCTACTTGGAGGAAAATAATTCATCTATGGTTATTGAATCTGGTTCTCCTCTCGGGGGTGGGGGGATTCCTCATAGTCATTCTTCTGTGATGGTTGAATCTGGTTCTCCTCTTGGGGGGGGGGATTCCTTAAAGTGTGGTGTCAAAAAGTGAGGGGTTAGAGATGAAACCTGATGTTAAGGAGTCTGAGGAGTTAGAGGATGTGGAAAACCTGCCTTATGTTATGGTCCATGGCTGCAATAGGAAGAAACATTCTCCTTCGCCAGGAGTTGTGACAAGGAACCGATAGCGAATAGATTGTGGTTCTGAGCCGCGTGGTAGAGGTCAGCCCCCAACTAATGTTGCTAGGGATAAAGAGAGTCAAATGGATATTGCTAATGGTACACAAAGAACTCTGCTGGACATGTGCTCAAAGAGCACTTCCCATTAACTTACATGAAGATTATTTCCTAGAACATGAGGGGTCTGAATCACCCTCATAAGCATGATCTCCTAGCTAATCTGGTAAGAGATCATCGCCCTGATATTGTTTTAATTCAAGAAACGAAAATGGGTGTGGATAAAATTTCTAGATTGAAATTGAAGCTTTTCAAAGATTGTGGTATGCATTGCTCTAAGGCGGCGGGTGCCTCTGGTGGGATTGTAACTTTTTGAAATCTTCGGGTGATTAGAGGTGTGGAGGTGTTCAATGATAATAATCATGTGTCTACTTCTTTCTTCCACCTTCATGATAAGTTTTCTTGGACTCTGTCCAATATTTATGCTCCTAATTGTAAGAGTGCTAGAAAAAGGTTTTGGGAGAACCTTGCCTCTTTTTAAAGTTTGTCATAATACTGATAACTAGCTGGTTATTGGTGATTTCAATACTCCTCTGCATGATGTTGATAAGATGGGTGGTTCACAAAATGTGGATGATAGCATATTTGACCTTATGCAGTTCATAAATAATTCAGCTCTTCTTGATCTTGATTTGAAAGGGGCTTCCTTTACCTGGTCGAATAGGCATGTGGGTGATGCCCTTATCCAGGTCAAGATGGACTGTGCTCTTTTAAACCATGAGTGGTTAGTCCACTATTCTTGCTCTCTTTCTACCCTGACTAGATTGGGTTTGGATCACTTCCCCTTGGCTCTGTCTGTGGATTTGCTGGGTGGTAAGAAGAATTTTTCTTTTAGGTTTGAGAAAATGTTGACTTGTCATCCTGATTTGGGTAATTTGGTTAAGGATTGGTGGAATATCAATGTGGATGGGTCAGCTATGTATAGAGTTGTGAAAAAGCTAGCTAATGTTAAGCTTAATGTTTGAAAATGGAATCATACTTCCTTTGGTCATATTTTTTAGGAGAAAGATGGGGTGTCTAAGGAGCTTCACTCAGTTTAGCAAGTTATTCAATCATCTGGGTATGATCAAGATTTGATTATGAAGGAAAATGTTTTTCTTTCCAAATTGCATAATATTATTGTGAAGGAGGAGAAATTTTGGAAGCAACGTTTGAGGATTATGTGGTTGAAGAGTGGTGATAGAAATACTAAGTTTTTTCACATTTCTACACTAAAACATAGGGCTTTGAACCGAATCAATTTGATTAACTACAATAATCAAGCTCTAGAAAAGGATGTTGATCTCCAGAATGCTGCGGCTTCCTACTTTTCTCAGCTGCTTTCAGTGGAGGGTGTGCTTGATGTGGCTTGTCAAGAGGATATTCTAAGGGATATCCCCCTACTGGTGGATGGTGAAACCAACAGGCAGTTAGTTTGTATTCCTTTAGCGGAGGAAATTTGAGGTGTTGTGTTCTCCTTTGAAGGTAATAAGGCCCTAGGACCTGATGGCTTTCCTATGTTCTTTTTTCAGTCCTTTTGGGAAATCATTGCAAAAGATGTTGTTGTGGCTACTAAGGAGTTTTTCAGATCGGGTCCCTTTTAAAGGAATTGAACTCCTCTTTTATTGTTTTGATTCTCAAAAAGCCTGGTGCTGCTTCTTTTGAGGAATTTCATCCTATTAGTTTGTGCAACTCTATCTATAAGATTTTCTCAAAGGTTTTGGCTTTGTGGTTGTAAAATATTTTTCCTCTCATCATATCCCCTCAACAAAATGGTTTTGTGGCTAGTAGGTAAATTTTGGATTCCATTCTGTCTGTGCATGAGAATATTCACTCTCTTTCTGTTAATAAGGTGGATGGTTTTATCCTTAAGCTTTACTTACTCAAAGCTTATGATAGGGTGGATTGGGGTTGTTTTGTCTAAGATCCTTCTCTCCTTTGGTTTTGGGGAGAAATTGGTGGCTTTGGTGTTTCAACTTATTTCAACCCCTAGGTTCTCCATGCTCATCAATGGGTCTCCTTCTCCTCTCTTTGATTGCTTTAGGGGTCTGCGGCAAGGGGACCCTATTTCTCCTTTCCTGTTTATCATAATGGTGGAGTCTTTGGGTTGTGTTATCCAAAGATTTGTTAATTCTGGTCTTATGTTTGGGTTAGCCCCTTCTTCTGCTAATCTTGTGTGCTCTCATCAACAATTTGTGAATGATTCTCTTTTGCTTGGGCAGGTGTCTATTAAGTAAGGTAAGGCTATCAAAATGATTTTACATATGTATGAGGCTGCATCTGGGTAGAAGGTTAGCTTACAAAAAGTGTTATTTTATTTTTCAACACTCCGATTCAAACATAGATTAGGATTGCGAGAATTCTGCAGTGTCAAATTAGTGAATTACCTGCTTCTTACTTGGGGCTCCCCTTATGTTCTAAGGCCCCTGATTCTTTGTGGAGGGGGCTGATTGACAAATTTAATTCCAAGTTGGCTGGGTGGAAGGGGGCCTTATTGAGCCAAGCGGGTAAAGTTTAGTTGATTAAATCTACCTTTCAAAATATTCTGGTCTATGCTCTTAGTCTTTTTCATATGCCAAGGAAATTTGTGGATATCTTGGAAGGAATTCAAAAAAAATTCTTATGGATGGGGATTGAAGATAAAGAAGAACTCATTTGGTTGCTTGGGATGATGTTTTTCGGCCGAAAAAGGCTGGTGGGCTGGGAATTCATAAAATTAGACTATTTAACTTGCCCTTTTGGGGAAACAGTTGTGGAATCTCATGTTAGCAAAAAGTGAGTAGGCAAAAATTGCTTGGAGTAAATACTTACATGGTGCTGATGGGATCAAAGATGTTGTTTCTCATGAGTTTAATCCTTCAAATGGATATGTGTTGTGGAACTGTATGCTGAAGGCTCAAAATCTTGTTGCTAAGGGTCTCTCCTGGCAATTGGGGAATGGGAGGAGTATTTTATTTTGGGATGATAATTGTATTGGTAACAAACCTCTAAAGGATCAACCTTGGGCTCATCCCTTTATGGACCTTTGTGTGCAACTTTTTGGCAGATTTGCTGCTGATTATATTGATGGAGGTTGTTGGAGGAAATTGTATGAGTTGGACCCTGGTCTTGAAATTATTTATAAGGCTATATCGATGGTTCACATTCCTACTAGGGTAACTTTGAAAGTTGTCTTCTGAGGGTAAATTTTTTGTTGGTTTGGATTTAATTCTTAATGATTCCTTTATGGGTCCGCCTCCTTTTTGGGCTTTTGTTTGGTCCTCTAGACTGATTCCTAAGATCAATATTTTCTTTTGGCTCTTTTGTCAAAATAAAATTCTTACTACTGATAATATGATAAAAAGAGGTTTTGTTATGCCAAATAGATGCTTTCTTTGTGAAGAGGAAGCAAAAAATACTTGTCATTTGCTGTTTGGGTGTAGATATGTTGGTGTGATATGGAATCATGTGCTTTCACTCTGGAATCTTAGTTGGGTGTTCACTGGCTCTGTTAAAGACTTATGGTTTCAATGGGTTTTTCCTTCATCCAATCCGACATTGCAGAGTTTTTGGTCTCTCTCTTTGCCTCATTTGATTTGGGGGGTGTGGTTGGAGCGTAACAACAAAATTTTTAGAAACTCTGCTCTTCCAGCTTTATCTGTGGCCTATAAGATTTGTACGGGAATTAAGGAAAAATTTCTTTCTGGGATCTCCTTCCATGATGGTCAAAAGATTAATCTCTTCTCCTATGATATTTCAATTGCTCAAAAGTGGAAGTTGCCTTGTGATATATCTCTCCCGGTCTCTAAAGGGAAATCTTCAAGAGATGGTGTTGCTTGGAAGGTGCCACCAGATGGTTGGGTTAAGATCAATTTTGATGGTGTTGCTAAAGGTAATCCGAGACCTGCTGGATGTGGGGGAGTGATTAGAAATTATAATGGTAGGCTCATCTCAGCTGTGGTACTCCTTTTGGGAACCCAGACAAACCACTATGTGGAGGCAATGACTGCCTATCATAGTCTTGAATTGGCTCAGAGAAGAGGGTACAGGAAGATCTGGTTGGAGGGTGATTCTCTGAACATTATCAATAATTTGAAGAATATATCTCCTTCATTTTGGACAATTGAGGCCTTGATCAAGGATTCCATTGAAATTATTAAATCCTTTGATAATGTTTATATTTCCCATATTTTGAGAGAGGGAAATATGTTAGCTTATTTCTTTGGTAACTTTGGAGTTAGAGATGGTAAGGTCTGGGATTTAAATGACCCTATACCTTTTAAGGCCACGACTATTATTATTAATGAAAATTAATCTTATGGTGATCCTTTTATTCATTAAGGTGTGCACGTCCTTGCTCATGTGGTTGAATGACATTCGTAAGGATCTAAAGGTTATGATTTTGAGGGAAGGCTGTCATAAGGCGCGAAGTTCAAATTCATTATGGTATGTATGTCCTATGGCTGGCTTTGTACAAATTGTGGGTGTTAGTCACCTAAGTTTCCAGAGTCTTCTGGTGGATACTTCAGTTTTTGGTGGTGTCTGTTGCCTTCTTCTGAGTTTCTTGTTGAGTGCTTAGTCTTTGTATTCTATCATGGGTGGGGATAGAAATCATGTTGAGCCTAAATCTTGTGATACTGCTAAGCTGAGAAAGGAGGTGTGGGAGATTTTAGAAAAGGGAGGTCTTACTCCATTCATGGAGAAATTCCATGGCAATAATCCCCAGGTCACTGAATTGGTTGTGAAAGGGTGGAAAGAGAGAACCCCAGATTTGGGTGGTAGGGAAATTGAGGTGGATGAGGAATTCATAGCCTAGATTATAGGCTTGGCTATTAAAGGTATGAAAGTGTTCAGGGATAAGAAAGAATCATAGGCCATGATGTCCCTTTTCTTCAAAAAGAATGAGGTTGATGACTTGAAGCCTGCGAAGAGTGGTGGGTATCTGAGGAGTTCCTTGAAAGATCTCTGGCGGGATGTTGTCAATGAAATAATGAGGTATGCTACCCTGGAAGGAAGGTACACGACCATTAACAATTACCATTTTCTATTGCTTAACCATTTTCGACACAAGAAATGGGTGTCATTTCCCTATTATTTGCTGATGTCGATGGACTGTGGGATTAAAGAGCATAGGAAAAACCCCAAAAATCCTGTCCTGTATTCAGGGTTGATTCTCTTGATTTATGAACATGTGAAAGCTCATTATGTACATAAAACTCTTGTTTCTTCAAAGGATATTTCTGCTAAAGCTAGGGAGGGCTATGAAACTGAGTCAGGTAGGGATGATGATGCTGACTATGTCCTAGATGCGTACACCTCTTTGGAGAAGGGCCCCATATCCCCTGTTCAGGGTAAATATGGGAAAAGGAAAATGGACAAGAAGGTGGGATATATGACTTGCAGTGATGATATGGAGGCAATTGTTCCTTCTAAGGGGGGCAAGGATAAAAGTGATCTTTATGGGGAAGCTTATTCTCCTCCCCTAGCATCTAGAGTTGTGCTAGAACCTGAGGAGGGGAGCCAAAAGAGAAGGGTTTTGAAAGTTGGTAAACTCCTGGAGAAGGATTTCCCTCTCTCCCTGGCTGGTGGTTTCCATGATGAGGATGTTCTGAGCGTAGTCTTAGGGTTTCCGAAGTAGGAGAAGGTTAGAGCTGTGGGTGGTGAACATGCTGTGGGAACCAGTAAAGTGGATGTGGATAGGATTCAGAAGAGGAAGGTTATTGTGGAGAAAATTGCCAATTACATTTGTAGGATGAAGTCTCCTATCCCTTTTGGTAAAGGTAACGAAGCTTTTGCTGAAAAGGTTCATGAGAGTTCTTCTAAAGAGGATGTTGCTGTGGGAAAATGTATTGAAAACTTTGATAGGGAGGATCTTTCTGACGTGTTGGGTTCGGCCCGTGATAGTTTAAATGTGCCTTTTAAACTTTTTAAATGGTTCTTTCATGAGATCAATAAAACCAATGTTTGTATTAGAGGTATTTCTAGCAAGGATGAGGACCCTTTGGTCCAAAGCCAAATTGATAATTTAATGGATGGTCTCAATACTATTGCTAATATTGTGGTGGAGGAAATCGTCAATCTGAAATAGAGTATGGAGGGAAGAATGTTATCCCTTGAGGAGAAAATTGATAAGATATGGAACGTTGTTATCAAGAGTGGAGAAGCCCCTAAATTCTTGACTATGTCAGACTCTGGGAAGGCTATCTCCCCTGGGACTATTGTTAAAAAGAGAAAGGAAAATGTGTCTGTTGATATTATGGCTATTGAGGGTAAGCTGATGGCTGAGGATTATGCTGCTGATAAGGGTGTTGCTAAAGGTTCTATTTTGAGTTGTGAGGTAAAAACTAGTGGGCCTAGGGTTAGGACTAGAAATAGAATGAAAAATAAGGCCAGGGCCTTGGGTATTGAGGTTTCTGATATTAGGGTTATTAAGGGGCAGAAGCTTGCTGGTAGTGAGATGAAAGTTGTTGAAATTCTAAACAATAAGTAGTGGTGTTGGCGGGTTTCCTTCTTTTTGGCTGGGGTTTGCTGATGTTGGGCTGATGGTTGTTCAATGTTGTTTCCTTTTTATATCAGCTATTCTTTTTTGTAAAGGGTTCCGGGCCCCTTCAAAACCTGTCTTTTACCTCTAATCAAAACAACCTTGCTACAACAACTTGTAGCATCCCCATGCCCAACTACTAATCCGTTTAATACTTACAATTCCAACAATAATGCAATATAGATTATAAGGAAAATGACTAAGAAAAAAACCAAACAATGCAATTAGTAACATTCAAATCCATCCATTATGTAAGATATAAGTAAATTCAAATCCACAGTCAAACTCATCTACTAATTCTACAATCTTGAATGCAAAGTAATCTTAAATTCATCTACTAATTCTACAATTTTAAATGCATCAAGAATCTAACTTCCTCATGTATTACCCAATAAAATGTAACTACATTTAATATCATCCAATCAAATGCAACCAAACATATTAGGATGACATTGCTCCACTTTTAAGCTTAAGTGGGATGCTTAAAATCATTTTTTTTAGAATTTTTTAATTTTTGTCAATTATATAGAAAAAATGATCAAGAATTTAAGGATGATGTAAACTAATGAGTTGTGGTATTTTCTATGTAGATTCAAGTTATAATTTTTTATAAAAAATTAAAGAATTATTTCTATCATTTTACTTTTATTTTCTAATAGATTTTTTTTTATATATAATTGAGTGATATATTCTATAACACATAACATTCATTACAAATGGGTTGGTTGTAACTATTTTAACACTTTTTGACATAGCCACAAGTTTGAATGAGCTATTCAATAAATAGCTTTTCCATATATAGGTTAAAACTACATTGTGGGAGAATGCTTATTAATGACTATAAAGTATGTTATATTTCTATACCTAAATGTATGTAGGTACACATTAAAGGAATAATAGGTGGGTGAAGATTGTTATGCATCAACTCGTATGCATGGCATTAGTAAATGAACATTCTATGAAATTAGAAATTAGTTTGCATTGTAACTGACAACATATTAATCCATGTAAATAATAACTTACAATGAACACAAAGACTTGAATTTATATTCTTTGATGATTAAATAAAAAATATTAAATGAAAATATATCTAATGTTAGTTTAATGAGACAATAGTGATATTTATTGTAAACCCGCATAATGACTAACTTAATTGTTGTAATGGAATTTAAGTGGTAGTTGATGAAATTAATTTGCATAAACAAGGCGTACTTAACTACAAAGGTTGGTATCTAAATCATGGTACTTTAGTACATCTTAAGGATGAACTAGTAAATGTATACCTAATGGCATAAATATGGATGTATCTCATGAAAAACTGAATACATATGTTAGAAAATAGAGGATTGCATTGAGTAAGAATGCATATTAAAGGGTATATTTTAATATGTATCCTATCTATCTTATAAAATTACCCAAATTTGGATAAATTAGAAAGAAAAGACACTAATTGAGAGGTAGTGACGACATGTTCAAAAATAACTAAATTGGGTAGAACCCCAAAATTTTCAAAGAAAATGGCATATAGAGCCATAAATTTAGGCTCCAAGAGGTTAGAATGTGATAATAGTAGGAAATTAAACACTTTGAGTATAGTTAATAGCAATAAAAATAAAAAATGCAAGTTCCTAATAAGTTAATTTGGCTTATTCTAAGGGGGGAGAATGTTGCTTCCATATGGAACGAAAAGAAAGGCATTGAGGATGGATGCCTAAAATAAAATTAATGAGGAAAATCACCTTCTCCTATAATAGGAGACCACCATTTTAAATTAGGGAATTGTGACGAGTAGTGAGGAGGTGCATTAAAATGGCATGGAATTTTCCCCTTTTCCTTCTAGTTTCATGTGGGAAGACAAAGAAGGAGGTTTCCAAGAAAAACTAACTTATGAAAACACCATACAAAATGGTATTTAGATTCCTATCACCATGATTGCAATAGATATGACAGACAAATTGTGTGCAAGGATTTAGAGGAATCAAAATTGCTATCAAGGAGGCAGGCTTTACCACATTAATGTTACCATCAATTAAAAAGAGTTGGAATACCTCAATGAGCTTCTAATCAGTCTTCAATGTATAAGAATTATCATAGAGAACCATCTATGGGCTTTGATCTCTAGTCATTTTAACTTTCATGAGAAACTAATTTCTTTGGTTGTCAATACTTTGGTAAAAAGTTAGACATGATTCTACAAAAAACAAGTAAAATAGTTGAAAAGTGCACAAAAGTAATACTAACATGTGATTTTTTCTCTTCTTATAAAAATAATAAAATAATTAGTCACATTATTTCAATAATCAAGGAATAATAAGAAAATGCATCACTAATTGCCATTACCAGTCAACTTGTTTAGTCACTTAGGCATATTCAATGTTCCAAAAGGGAAATCATAACATCATTACACTTAGTTATGTCTGCAATGGAAGGGAACCCATGAAATTTATAAGGAAGTTGCTTATTTTGGGACAAGATATGGTTTACAAGACTTAAGGAGTGAGTGAAAAATGAGTCTTAAATAGACATGGTGGTTATGGGAGAGTTAGGGAAGAATCTTCTCCTAGAAATATTCTTCAACATCTATTATGTCAAAAATTTCTTTAGTATTGGTTTATTTTTTTTGGTTACTATTTCACATGTTTCAATTTTAATAAGACTTAGAAATTTTCTTGGTAACCAAATAGCCTCCAAAATAAATGAGGATTTTAACCAATCATAGAATGAAGAATTTTTTTAAAATATGGTTAATTGATTCTAGTTCTTAGCAATATAAATTATTTCAACTTCTATTAGGAATTTTTGTAAATGGTTCAATATAGTTAGAGTGCTTGAGATTCTTGGTGAAACATTCTCATCCTTCTATAGCTACATGAAAATAAAATCTAAGTCTAGCTTATAACTACTAGTAACATGCATTGTACATTCTCTAATTCCCTTAAGATATTTGGTCAATTGGTTTAATAGCCTTATTTATGCTTTCATTGTTTGCATACTTGTCTACTAGAGGCATCATATTTGTGTAGCATTGTAAATTGTCACCCTTGATAATTTCACACTAGGTTTAGCCCCCCCTCATGTGCATGGACCCAATTGAATGTTTAATTTTCTCGTTTCATAATAATCTTCAAAAAATTAGAGTTAAATTGGGAATAATGAGTTAATCTTTATTTATCAATGCTAAAGGCCCTAAAATAGGTCTGCACTAGGGTGCCCAATACCCCTGTCCTGCCTATTTTGGCTCCAATTCAAATATGTCAATGTTGACATTTTAACATTTAGAAATCCAAAGTCTTATATCAGTTATCAGTAATTAATTTGTAAGAAATTAAATAATTTCATTTAAATACAAGTCTTTTTCATCATTTGAGATCCTAACAAGAAATAACAACTTTGGGAAGCAATCTTAGGATTTGAATTGAGTAATTGAGCAGTTAAGAGTAGAATTATAGCAACATTATTTTAGTCAAGCATCATATTAGCACTGCATCATTTTTCATGTGATTTTTTTTATGTTTTATGTCTATTTGGTTTGTGAGTACTAACACTAAGAGGACTTCAAATCAAGCATCAATTTCTCCTTGAAGGTAATGAGTACAATGACTTCAGTCCATCAAGGAATGCAAATCTAAGTGGTGTTGTAGTAATTGTTAATTTATCACTTGTTTATCATTTAGCCTCTTCTCGACCAAAGGTAAGCTCTCTTTTACATCATAATAACTATTGTGGAGGTAAAAATACCATAATAGGGTTTGACTTAGGCAAGCCCCTATATGGCACAACCTTTTCCCCTCTTTCTTGTGTGTAGGTTGCAGATAGGAAGTGAATTTGGAGAGGATTGAAGACCTAATTATTCATTCAATAATTCAAGACCCATAAGTCAAAAAATTAGGAAGATTAGATTTTATCAATGATAAATGAAGTTCTGACATTGAGTATAGAGAATAAGATCTTACAAACAAAGACCAACTAAGATCTGAATTTTGATTTTGAGTATCTACTTTTTAGGTCCAGAGTACCTAGTGCCTCTATCCAACCATCTCAAGCTCATATTTATATTCTAGGTTCCTCTATGTATGCCCTTTACTCTTATAAACTATGTTTTGTCTTGCAGTTATGTATTTTCCAAGAATCATCTCAGTTTGATGTATTTTCATAATTAACCTAGGTACATCTTTGCATTATCAAATTAAATCAATGAAAAACAAATTAATCAACACACCCAACACACCAAAGGACTAAAACCTTGATACACCATTTTGGCTCTTCCATTAAGGTTAGTAGCCAAGTGGGTGTTTGAGATCAACTTTAGTCCTTTCCCTTGTTATATTGGAAGTGTGATTTAGACCCTAGATCCCTTTTTCTAACATCACATTTTGGTGAACCCCAACTGTAGACACATAAAAATGGCCTAGACCCGCAAACCATATTTTTATGTCTTATCATAGTTCATCTATAGTCCAGATTCAACTATTAATTAAATAATTCATGTCTTTTATTCCTCTTGATTATTTAAATAAATAAATTTTATTTATTTATTTAAAGGCATCACTAATTATCTAATGTCTCTTCATAATTAAATAAATTTCTTAATTTATTTAATTATCCTTGTCCATTATTTCCTCCTAATTATTTAAATAAATAAGTTTTATTTATTTAAATGCGTCATTAATATCTCACGACCTCTTATAATTAAATAAATTCTTTAATTTATTTAATTATCATCCACTATGGCTTTTCCAATTTTAAATAAAGATATTTATTTAAAATTGTCCACTTTCCATTTCTTGGCTTTTTCTAATTTAAATAAAATCAGTTATTTAAATTATCCCACTTTCTAATTTTCCCGCTTTTTAGTAAATAATTAAAGAATTCAATTATTTATCTGTACATGATTTTTCCTCCTTTTGAGTTAAATTAATTTTAATTCAAAATAATCTTTTTCCTCCAAAAATCAAATAACTTTTATTTGATTATTGATTTTTCAAATCTTGTCTTTCTGTCCAATCTTTATCTTCTTGATTTTTGAAATCTTTCTCTTTCTGTCAATCTTTATCCTCTTGTCACATTCATTTTCAATTGTCGATTTGATTTTCTCAAATTGTATCTTGGCTGCTCATTTCATATTTTTTCCCTAACCCTAATTAGGGGTTTTCACATGCAATCTTGACCTCTGATTTTAGGCTTTCATCAACCTTTAATCTCGGCATCCCTCCAAAATTGCATTTTCTATAAAATGCAATTTTTCTCACATTTTGAACTTACAACTTTTTATGCACAATTCTTGATATTTTCATTTGGCATATTTTCATTATTGAGTCTTAGATATAGTCACATTAGCATCTCATAGGCATAGACATATTAATCATTTAGTCATTTTCAAATCCTTCAAAGCTTGTTTAGGATATTGTCATAGTCAAATTGCTCAAACACTCGATCTGAGGGAAATAATTACATTTGCAGCAAGTTAGAAGGTGCTATGGAGATGAATCATGGAAGCTTCGAGGAGTAATTGGTATAATCTTTCTTGTTTTTATTTCATTGTACTCGAGCTTTTCTTTGTAATTTTCATAGTTTGAATCATGGAAGCTTTGATAATTGGTATAATCTTCTCATAGCTTCATTGTAATTCATAGATTCTTTGATCTTTTAGTTAACATCTAAAAAAAATACCCATTGATACATTGGTGAACCTGAATCCTTTGATCTAGCTTGCTTTTTGTAGGTTTTATTGACTTTGTGTTGCAGATCTGCCATTTTTTTGGACAAAACCCTAGGTTTTACAAATTTCTTCATATCTTCTACACAACTGCGAATTTTTCTACAATATTTTTACTGAATCTTGTGCATCATCTCAAGAGGCTACAATAAAAATTTGAGGGTTTATCATCATTTTGTAGGAGTTATTGTGATTTTATGTTTTTTTTATAAAATTAATTTCTAGATGCAAATGGAAATGTTTTAGAAATTTTACTTTTTGGAAACCTCTTGAAATTATAATGGGGGTCTATGTTTTACAGATTTAATTTGGTGGTAAATACAATGTGAAAATCAATCTTTGTTTTCTATATGTTTTCACAAATCTCATTTAGGCAAAACATGGAAATTTTCTGACTTTTTTATATTTTGGAAATCTCTCAAAATTAGTAGGGTCTCCTTTCATTTTTTATTTTAAGATCAATAACACCTTCAAATAATCAAATATAATTTGGCTATGTTAAAAACATGTATCTGAAATTGCAATTTTCTGATGAGCTTTTTAGCTTAAGTTAGATTTTTAACTTTTTAATTTAGTTCGATTTATAATCTTTAATTTAATTTAGATTTTTAACTTTTTAATTTAGTTTAGATTTCTAATTTGTAATTTAGTTTAGGATTTTAACAGATTGCATGTTTTAGATTAGAGATTTTTGGTTACTAATCAATGTTGGCAGCGTGTGGCACCAAGACTTCGTGGGTCCAAGAATATTTGATCAAACTCCTAACGTGTGATTTTGTAGGTTCGAGTGTCCAAGATTCACTTCCAAACATTGTGCTTGTGATTTTTTAGAATAGAAAACACTTAATTTGGTGCATTAAAAATGAACATGTCTTTTATTCTGTCTGATTGTGTTTGAAGGTGGTAGGTGACTATGCTCTCACCTTGTGCAAACTAGGTGATCAAAAAGCCAAACCCACCTTATCTTTTGTGTAACCTTGATGTAGTAATCGAAGTATCCTCTCCCCTTGCGCATTCATGCAATCTTGGGTGTAAGAGAAATAGTTACTGCCTCTAGAAATTGGGCCTGCCTTGGTGGGAAAAAGTACTCACCCCAAGGCGACTCAAATCGACAATGGAGCTAAAGACAAGCTACCCCCAACCGGTATATAAATGTGAATCCTAAGGGAAAGCCTAGGATTATGAGTGCGGATGTGTCATACGTACCAAGTAGTACTCCCCAAAACCTTGTTGAGATTAACTTCTTCAGGACGGAGTGCCTCCTAAATGGAGATTAATCTTGCACCCCATGTATGGCCACTCGAACGGGGGTCCCGAACTAAAAACCTCTGAGTAGTAGCCAAAATCCTTCTATTTGATAGCACAACACCAGTCGGTGTGAAGGCATCCACATTTTCGTAGTCTTTAGTAGAGGTGATCAATCTGCCATGGGAGTTTCATGGGGGTTGGAAGCTTGGTTGGCCTAAGAAGAGAGTGCACTGTAAGGGGGAGTCCGTGCAACCAAGCTTCTAGATTCACACGCTAAGGATATGCCGCTGGGGAAACCCACGTAGAATCTAACAAATATTGTCCTGGCCTAACCATAGGATTGTGCTTGTCTACATTCAACATCTCGTGCTTGCCAAGTGTTTTCTAGATACTGAAACAAAGCAAACAAGATTCACACATCTAGAAACAAAAAATCAACTTCAAACAAATCGAATTTTTTACCAAAACTTCAAGTCCAAACATTTTTAGCCTGCTGTCAAACATCTTCCTCCAGAAGTCTTCTGTCAAAACTAGATCAGAAAATTCCTCAAATCTCTCATTCCCCGTACACTTTAGCTTGCATCTTACCATAGGGTCATCTTTGCAAATTTTAGCTTCATCCTTAGGCTTCACCATTTGCATTTTCAGTCATAAACCAAAAACTTAGGTCCTCATCTCATTTTGCATATTTTGGATTAGGACAACCTTACCTCACTTTGCAAAATCTTGACTTTCAAAATTAGGTTATCATTGGACTTAATCATCATTATCTTCTTTAGTCATCGTCCTTTTGTGAGATCCTTCCAAATCAAAAGTCTAGTTAGGAAGACTCACTTATCATTTTTTCCTTGTCATTTAGTCTTTCAAACAAGTCCTTTGATATTCCAAAATTGAGACATAGATCAAGCATAGGTGGTTAGGGAACCTTCTTCCAAATCATTTTATACCTTTGCATTTTCATACCTTAGACATTCAAATCATTTTAGTCCTCACCTTGCATATCTTTAAAATCCAAAATATTGTCATCATAGTCCTCATTTGGCAATCTAGACTTTGCATTGGTCATTTCCTTAACCAACATTTTCACATTAGTCCTCATTGTCACCTTGGCATTTGGCATCCTTTCTTGACAATTTTATCACCTTGCATTAGTCATTTTCCTTAGGCAAATGTCATTATCACCTTGCATTGACATCCTCCAAAAATACAAAAAAAAAATAGTGTCATAACTTGTCATCTTAGTCTTCATTGTCCTTTGGAATTAGTCATTTTCTTTAGACAACATTGTCATATTGCATCCCTTATTGTCAAAAATCCAAAAACATAGTCTTGCATTGTCATCCTTTATCCAAAAATCCAAAAACATAGGCTAGTGTCATCCTTGCATTGGTTGTCATTCTCATCGTCCTCATTTGAGAAATTCCCTTTTATGGTTGAGACTAGGCTTCAAAGAAAGAGAGAAAATGGAAAACTTTGGACAAGATTCCAATCCCAACATCGATAATAATTATGACACAAACCAACACTGGACTTTTTCTGACCCATTTCACAACATGATGAGTTTCATTTTATGGTTGAGACTAGGCTTCAAAGAAAGAGAGGACAAATGTAAAACTTTGGAAAAGATTCCAATCCCAACATCGATAATAATTATGACACAAACCAACACTGGAATTTTTATGACCTATTTCACAACATGAACACACAATCTTCCATGAGCATGCCATCTTCATCACAAAACCTTTTTGAACCATTCATACAAAGAGACCGACATGGACACATATACACAAAAGACTTAGAAGCTGCAGTGCAAAATCCTGACGTAGCCTCCTTTGTGGAAGACTTAGTCCTACATGACCCTCAAAGGTATCTAGCCATGCTCTTGGACCAAGGGGTTAAACTACCACATGGATTTGAATTTAATACTTTGAGACCAACATCACCTACATACCCTTCCTACCAACAACCCATCAACCCAAGTCCTCCATCCATCAACCCTCACTATCAAGAATCACTTAATGAAAATCTTACCATTAATCTCCAACACACGTCCAGTTATTACCCTTATCCTAACCTTGACAAGGGAAACCAATTGTCCACTAGTCCATTACGAGCCTCCACATCATATTCTAGTCCTTCACCTATCAATCCCATCCAAGTCTACATGCCTTATCAACTATCTACCAACTCATGTCAAATCTCCACATCATACCATATCGATCTTGTCAAAGTCTCCACGTCCTATTTTAGTCAATCTTACACCAATCCAGTCCAAGTCTCCATGTCCTATCCTAGTACTTCACATACTAGTCCAGTCCAAGTCTCCATGTCATATCCTAGTCCTTCACATACTAGTCTAGTCCAAGTCTCCATGTCCTATCCTAGTCTTTCATCCATTAATCCTTTCCAAGTCAATCCCTCACAAGCCACATTTAGTCATGAAAATTATATCATTGTCCAAAGTCAAATCCCATTTAATAAACTTGAGGATACATGCCAAAACAAAAGACCAAAGCATGACATCACAACGTCACCTTCATGTCAAGATCAAGGTAGTCCATCCCATGACCCTATCTTAAAGTCCATTCAAGAAGTCCTTCAAGACAATCATGACATCCAAAACACACCTATCCTTGACAAGGATTCTATTCCCAATTATATCATCCATGAAAACCCCCTCTTTGACCAAGACCCTACCATTGACCAAGAAGTCCAAAACGACCCACTCCTTGACTTTTACGCCATTCATGATCAAACACTTGCCGACCCTATACAGGCCTTGACTATTGACACTTTCCAAAATGAGACACTTGCCTGCATGACACACATAAATGATATTCCTCAAGAACAAGAGTCTTCCATTATGGACATATTTGCAAATGATCGAGCTATAGCTGAATTTATTGGACTCTATGACACTGACCATAACGATGGATTCAACATCGACTTGGAAGCACCAATAGAATCATCTAAACTTGACACGTCACAAGATCAAACCAAATATATTAGTTAGAAATATGCTTTTATCTGCTAATCATCTAACCTAAAAAATATGCCTAGATCCCTTTTTCTAACATCACATTTTGGTGAGCCCCAACATTTTTGCACTAGAAAACCTTTTGTAATCTTGACTAGGTCATGTTAAAATATGAATATAACTGCAAAACTTTGAATTTGCAATTCATGCATAAAAATTGTGATAGGAAAAGTAGAATATTTGCACATGCTATTTCCAATCCAAAACATAAAAAAAATGTTGATTTCAATTGAAAATTGAAAGATAAATCTAGTCACTTATTGCATTATAAATCTTAATAAGGTCATGTTAAGGTCTAAAAACAATTTGAAAGAGTTTAATTTTATGATTTATGCATGTGTATGTTGTTAAAAAGGTGAAGATTTACATTGTTATTAACATTTTAAAGTTAGAAAATTTTAGATTTCTAGATTTTTCAAACTAGGTTCAATTGATTAGTACATTTTACAATCTAAAAATTGCCTTTGTACACAATTGCATTATTCCAAAAATAAAAAATTGCTTGCATACTTGTGTTTACATATAGCAAAATTGTAATTTTGTGTATTTTATAAATTTTCCTATTGCCAAACCTAAACATCTACAAATTAGCAACCTCATACACTATAACACATCTTGAGATTTTGAAATGACAAAAATCAACCTCACTAGTCTAAGGCACCTATCTCCCTTATCCGATCAATTTTGGCCAAAATTTGGATCACATTTTTGTCTCTATGATTCCTATGCAAATTCTACAGTCTTTGTTCACAAATAATTTTAGTTTCTATGATTGTGATGTGTTTTCCCTTAATTTTATGAGAACTAAAGTTTTTTTGAATCTCATAGAAAATTTATGAGCTTCACGACCTAGTGTCCAATAACTAATACCCTTGTAAGACATAGTTTTAGATTTATGGCTTCCCGTGTTGCAATCAAAACTAGTGTTGAGCTTGAGTTGTATAACTCTTTCACTCAAGGTATTGCATATAGCCAACCTATATTGGATCCTCTTCATAATCCTACATTTCCCATGTCTTTATCACAACCTAACATTTATATGGACTTGGCAGAAGTTGTTGCCCATGTCCCTGACGATAAACTAAAATAATTGGATAAGGATCTAGGACTTCAACAATTCTTAAGCATTGAATATTTGGCTAGAGAAATAGTTCCTTTTTGGATAACCTTAGGAAGTTGGTAAATTATTCACAAGGGATAGAAGTATTGTGTATCCTAGCTCATATAGTAGATATTAATATTCTTACAATAGCTAGTTATTCTCAAGCTATGACTAACACTACAAACTAATTAGGAAAACAAGTTTCCTCTCCTACAAAAATGCCTTCTATTCCTATTTTTCCTCTCCTACTGCAAACATATTTAACCTAATTTGAGATATTAATAGCAACAATAGAGTGCACACTAATGCTTTAAACTTGAATTACAATTTAAATCTATAAAAATAACTTGAATTTTCACTTAGATCAGACATATATTCTTATGAATAACATGTTTGTCAAAGAAAAATAGGCAAGCCATAATTTTGGAATGATCTAATCTCACCACCATGACCTCTGTTGACAATAAAAATTCCCAATGCAACAAATCCAACTACTCTAGACTAGTTTAGTATGGTATTAGAAAACAATATTAAGAATGTCATAGTTAGAAGCAACTATATTTGAAAGGGAATTTTTTGTCAATGGAGGAAGTTTTTCCTCAGGCCATGTTGTAGAGCCTTTAGACAAGCTATTGATGAAAAACCCATGACTTGAATTAAGATTATTTTTGTTCCTATTAGAGGTAGAAAATCCCATAAATCTTGGATCATATGAATATGAAAAATGAGCCGAAACTCTAGAAAGGCCACCTAGATCGTTGTTGTGAACAATTTTCTTGAGCAATTATCTTTGTAGGAATCCTTACAACCATTTGAATACCTTCATTTAGACAACTACCTTGGTGTACTGCAAACATGTTTAACCTAATTTGAGATATTAATAGCAATAACAAAGCACACATTAATGAGATTTAAACTTGAATTACAATTTAAATCTGTAAAAATTCCTTGAATTTTCACTTAGATTAGACAAATATTCTTATGAATAACATGCATGTCAAAGAAAAATAGGCAAGCCATAATTCTAGAATGACCTAATCTCGCCACCACGACCTACAGTGAAAATAACAAGGCCCCATACAACATCTCCAACAAATCTAGACTAGTTTTGTATGGTATGAGAAACACCAGTATGAGAAACACCAGTATTCAGAATGTCATAGTTAGAAGCAACTATATTTAATAGGGATTTTTTGTCAATGGAGGAAGTTTTTCCTTGGACCATGTTGTAGAGCCTTTAGACAAGCTATTAGAAAAAAACCCATGACTTGAATTAAGATCATCTGTGTTCCTATCAGAGGGAGAAAATCCCATAAATCTTGGCTCATATGAATCTCACTAATGAGCTAAAACTCTAGAAAGGCCATCTAGATCGTTGTTGTGAACAATTTTGTTGAGCCATTATCTTTGTAGGAATCCTTATAACCATTTGAATACCTTCATTTAGACAACTGCCTCGGTGTACTACAAAAAGGTTTAACCTAATTTGACATATTAATAGTGAACCATAGATTTTTGGCACTTAAGGACTCTCTAGCTCTTCCAGTGTTTTTCACCTAAAAGGAGAAAGTAGGGCCAAAAATGCTAAGGGGTTCATTCAAATTATGTTATATGTGTGATGTTATGTGAATTAAATGAAATGAACTAAATACAATGAAGTGATCTATATGACTAAATTTAAATGCAAAATCTAGGATTTATACTATGTTTGAAAACACAATGTTGTTTGCAAAAAGCTAAAAAGGATGAACAAAAATGCAAACAAAACCAAACATGCTCGACTGTTTTTAGAATGTGTGCACCTGGGAAACTAAAGAAGACTAGAAAACAATCTAGAAAATTGATGATGTCTGATTTTGAGTTGATTGGGACTGATTCTCCACCCTAGGCGAATTAGTCCTAAGTTAGGGCTTTTTTTGCACAAAAGTTGTTTCCTGTCATCTGGGAACCAAGATCTGAATACAATTCCCATGGCTTAATGTCAACAGTTAATAAAATTATCATGAGGAAAGGAGTCATGATTAGGTAAAGAAAAAGGGAAGGAGCATCAACTAAGTGATCGGTTAAGGTTGTCCTTTGATTTATTTTTGTGGAACAAACGTAAGGTCAAACTTAGTTAACAACAATTACCCACTTAGCTAAATTTCAGAAAATCTGCTTTATTGAAAAGATGTTTTAGAGATCAAATTTTGTGATGACTGTATTTCAACATTAAGTAATGTCTTAACTTACTAGTAGCGAATACAAGAGCCAAACATTGTTTTTCGATTGGTGAATATCGAGTTTCATAATCAATTAATGTTCTACTGATGTAATAAATAGGGTGTTCTTTTCCATTGTCATCTTGTTGTGCCAACAATGCTACAAGAGCATGGCAGATGCAGTGATGTACAAGATAAATGGTTTGTTTGGTATGGTGGGTTGTAAAATAGGTGGAGTTGCTAGGTATTCTTTTAGACTCTCAAAAGCCTATTTAAAATCCTCATCCCAATCAAAAGGTACACCTTTTTTAAGGAGATGCATGAAAGGTATCGATTAAAGATGCAACAAAATGATGATAGTCGAATTCGACCTTGTAAAGTGTGCAACTAAGAAATATTCCTAGGAGGTGGAATGTTAATGATTGCATCAATTTTATTTGTGTCCACCTCAATGCCTCTATGAGATATGACAAACCCCAAAAGTTTGCCACTATCTACGCCAAAGAACACACTTTTTTGATTCAATCACATATTATATTGACATATATATTCAAGATTTTGTGAAGGACATTTACATTGTCTTGTCATGTTAAATATTTAAAGGATATCGTACATAATCTTCCAAAATTTTGTGAATGTAATCATGAAAGATTAATGTCATTGCACGTTGATAAGTGTTGGCATTCTTTAGATCGAAGGGCATCACAACCCAACAAAATGTTCCCCAAAAAATTTGTAAGGTGGTTTTATATTGATCTGAGGGTTAATAAGGATTTGATTATAACCAGAAAATCCATCCGCGGAATGATAACAAAGCATGTCTGGCAGTTGAATCCACGATCATGTCTATATTAGGAAGTGGAAAGTCATCTTTTAAGGAAGCTTTATTCAAGTCGCGAAAATCCTTACATATCCTACTATGATTATCAGGTTTTGCAACTGCGACAATGTTTGAGATCCAAGGAGAATAATCAATAGGTCTAATAAAGCCTGCATCAAGGAGATTTTCAAGTTCTGTTTTAACATGCAAGGCTATCTTAGGGTGCATTTTTCATATCTTTTGACGAACGAGTTTAGCATTTTCAGCAAGGACAATGTTATGTGTCACAATTTTTAGGTAAATTCCTGGCATATTAGAATATTTCCAAGCAATTTTTTTAGGAAAATCATGAAGTAAAGCGATAGTGTCTTCTTGTTCTTCATTGTCAAGGAACTTCCCAATCTTGATAACTTTGTCTTGATCATTAATGTCCATTGGTACATCAATTGTATCTCCTAAGGGGAGTGCATTGGATTTAGGAACTTCAAATTCATAGAGTTCTTTAGAAATATCACTTTCTTCTTGCTTGGTAACAGTCATGGCATGAGGAATGTTTTTCATGGAAGTAAGTGAGGATGTGTTGCCATAAACTCCTAACATTTGTTTCAAAGTTTCATCACTATCAACATACTTCCATGATGGTGGTAAGCTCATATCAAGTAATTCAGGATGTTTAATTGTGAGTTGGTTTTTTGATTGACATGTAATAGTGTTAATGTACAAAGAGGGTTGTTGAGTAGCTTTTGTCATTTTAGAAAAGGAATATCCCAATCCAGTTTTTGTTTCTTGCGTATTAGGTTCAATAGGGACATGAATTTACCTTGCTCATATTTTCCACATCCTTTTCTAGTGTATCCTAATTGTTTCACAATTTCGTAGCCTTTTCCATAAAGTTGTTCCATTTCTATCAGAGTCGGCGGGGATTGATAATCTATCTCATCAAAATTTGTTGTGTATGTTGCATTTTCATCCAGATTATAGGAGATAAATGTTTGAGAGGATTGTTTAGAAATTTTAGTTGACATGATTATTGGTTGTTATTGTTTCTTGTCTTTCTTTTGTGTGATTATGTATTCACCCATACACGATGGTGTGAATTCTAAGGATCCCCAATCTTCGCTAAATAGTTTAGATACCGGTTCCTTGTCATTTTTCTCAATTTGAAGAGGGTCAATGTTGGATGTTGGAATTAATGTTTTCAGAGGACTTGTAACCCCTTTTTCAAGGTGTAAGCAACTTCAAGCTCGGGGTCTATTTCAACTTGATAAATGTGATTGTTATAGACATATTTCATGATACGATGAAGGGTGGAAGGTACTGCATTCATCTCATGAATCCATGGTCTTCCTAAAAGAAGATTATACAAGAGATCATAAGGCATGACATGGATAGGAGTTTGTAAAGTAGCCACCCCAATTGTAATAGGTAAAGTAATTATCCCAAGTGGTTGCTTTGTTGTATTGTCAAATCCTCAAATGGATACAAAATTAGGTATTATTTGTGACTTGTCAATGTGTAATCAATCAAGGAGATTCACACTACATACATTAAGGGAAGAACCGTTATCAATGAGGGTTCGTTTGATACCTATGCGATTGAATTGAGCAATTATCATAAAGGCTTCATTTTGTTTGTGCAACTCTAAAGGAGGGAGCTCATGTTGATGGAAAGTAATGTCAAGATTTATTTTTTGGATTAGAGCTTCCACATCATTTGGAGTGGTACCAGGAGGAACTGTGATTTGTTTTAAGGTTGTTCGAAGAATTTTATGATAATTAGGTGAGTTTTGAAGTAAATCCCAAAGGGAAATCTTGGCAGGAGTATTCTTTAATTGTTCAACAAGATCATACTCATTTGTGTGTGGGTTGTAATGAGGAGCACTAGGTGGATTGGGTAAAGGTAAAGAGGATGGTGGTGGTTGCGGGTTGTTTCAGGTATTATATGTATGAACAACAATAACATTACTTGATTGCTGCAACATATTGGTTTTAGGCAGGTAAAGGGTGTATTGGGGTTGGTTAGAGGGATGAATTTTATGCGAGGGTGGATAAAGAATAAGTTGAGGTTGAATAATGTTAACATCCTTGGTTTTAAATTTCTCACAAAAAACCATAGCGGATGATTTGGGTGAGATGAAGTCCTGAAGGGACTCATCTAACAATTGCAAATCATCACGACTAAAAGGTTTGAGGGGTAAATTATCATCTATTGGTTTAAGGTGTTCAAGAGAAGCATTAGGGGTGTTAATGGTTGTTATCGTAAGGTTGTCACAACAAACCTTAGTGGAGGACGTATGCGAGATGAAGTCTTGAAGGGCTTCATCTAACAAATAATTTTTTTCACAAGTAAAAGGTTTGAGGGGGGTTTTATTGTTAAGAAATTTAGGTTTCTCATTGCAAGCATTAGAGGATGAAGTGAGTGAGAGGAAGTCTTGAAGAAATTCATCTAACTTTTCAACATCATCACTACTAAGAGGCTTGGATGAGATGTTTCTAATTTTAATCATTTGTTTGAAAGGTTGGTTTGATGTTTCATTTTTTGTGTGTTTATGTATCAATGAATTTGATCTAAAAGAACTAGGAATGAAAGTGAAAAAGGAAATTTTCAAAGATCTAAAACTATCTATGAATGCCATGAAATGAAGTAAAATTTATGCTAAGAAAATAGAAACAATTGAACTATAACATAAAAGTAATTGCAGAAAATAGAAAGGTGAAATGGAATAAATTGAAATCTGGAAATTCTGATCACAAACTACAGTGGGACTAATTCGCCCTAGGTGACGAATGAGTCCCAGGGGATGAAGTTTTTTGAGTTTTTTCTGATTTTTTTGTCTTTTCTAAATGTTTTAAATTTGTACAATGTAGAAACATAATGCAAAGGAAAAATTTTGGTATGATCTAATGAAATGTGATGGAATAACAAAGTCTAAATGATGCTTTCACTAATGCAATATTTTAGGAGACCTAAAATGTAAAACAATGTAAAATGATGAAGTAATGAAGTCCTAAGATGCAAATAGAAATGTAAATCAGAATGATATTATGTTCAAAATGTAGGTTCACCAAAATGAACCGTAGATTTTTGGAACCACAAGACTTTCTAACTCTTCTAGAGTTTTTCACCTAAAAGGAGAGAGTAGGGCCAAAAATGCTAAAGGTTTCATTCAAATCATGTTTATGATGTTGTTTAGGCTAAATGTAATGAACTAAGTTCAATTGAGTAATCTAAATGACTGATTATGAATGCAAAACTTAAGATTTATGCTATGTTGGAAAACACAATGTTGTTTGCAAAAAGCTTAAAAGAACGAAAAATAATGCAAACTAAATTGTTTTTCAGAATGAGTGCACCTGGGAAACTGAAGAAGACTATAGATCAATCTAGAAAATTGTTGAAATCTGAATTTGAGCTGACTAGGACTCATTTGGCACCCTAGGCGAATCAGTCCCAAGACATGGCTTTTTCTACACAGAAGCTGCTTTCTATCAATCGGGAACCAGGATTTGTATCTGAATCAAAACTGCAACTTAGGAGGGATTCATTCGCCATGCATGGCGAATCAGTCCACTTTCAAATTTTTGCAACTTCAAATCTCTGTTCTGCACCTTGACACTTGCACAAATTTTTTTGATGGAAATCCGACTCGGGATCTCAAAAAATTCCTGAAAAATAGCTTAATTTTTTTTTCTAATGCGGGGTTTTCCTTGGTCAAACCCCTAGTTGGGTAAAAATCTATATAAAAACCTAGCCTTAGATGTGTTAAAGACTAGGAAAGTCTGAAGTATGACAAAACCCTATTCTATTGTTCTAGAATAAGAAATGAAAATATGATTTATGTAATGCAAGATCTCAACCCTATAAACCTTATAACACATTAAAAATTGAGATAAAATGATGTGCAAATGGAAAGTAAACAAAATGTAGACCTTAATATGAAGATAGAGTGAAAATGGAAGATGGAATCACTTTAAAACCAAGTCTTTAGGTGTGATTTGATGGCTAGTTGCATCTCCTCACCCTAGATTTCTCCATGATTCACCATAGGCATCCATCATCAACCCTTTGAAATGTTGAATCTTGAAAAAAAGAGTAAGCTTCAAGACCTACAAAAACCCTAGTTTGCTGCCCTAAAACTTCAACTTTTGCTAATGAGACTTGTTATAGAAGACTTTACTTTAGAAATCACTTTTGAAAAATGACTAAAAGATGTGTAAAATGACTTAAAATGAGTATTTATAAGAAAAAACACCTAATTTTCCCATTATTTAGACCTAAGAGGTCGACATTCACCAAAAATTCAAGTTAAATTAATCAAATTCTTGCTCAAAATTGAAATTTCCCTCAAAAGGGAATCATTCGCCACCCTTGATGAATGGGTCCCATCAGAGGGGACTCATTCACCCAAGGTGGCGAATGGGTCCCACTACTAACTTTTGAAGGTGGGTTTTCAGGATATGAAAGAATTAAGTGTTGTTTGTTGGGTTTTAGGTGATTTCTCAGGTAAAATGGGCCTCTAGATAAAAAATAATGGGTCTTAGGGGCCTATAAATGCTGTTTTGAAGGATGAATGATGTGAGGGGACTCAAAAGTGGGTCTAATTATGCATGAAATTGTCTCTTTTCTCAAGAGGGTCCAATTTTCTATGGCACAAAAGAATACCTTGGAAAATTTGAATAAAGGTGTGATGAAGGGATCTTTCTTGGCTACTCAACTAGAAGAAGGGCTTATAGATTGTATAACAAGAGATTGGGAAAGATAATTGAAAGCACAAAAGTTAAGGTAGATAATTTTTTTTGGTAGAGTTCACAAGAACTAGAGGTTTGTGGATCTGATATACCCCCCCTGAATTTGAAGAAGAAGAAGAAGAGAAAGAAGAGAAGGAACAAGAATTAAAAAAGGCCCAAGTAAGACACCAAAAAAGTATGTTTAGAAGAACCATTCAATAGATTAAATCATTGGAGATAAGAACGAAGGTGTGCATACCAGGAGAAGGCTTGAAAAAGTAAGTGAATTTGTGATTATTATCAAAGGTAGAGCCCAAGACATTTACTAATGCTAACAAAGATGAAGGATGGATGAAGGCAATGGAAGAAGAATTGATTAGATAAAAAAGAATAAAACATGTTTTATAAATGTTTAGATTTTAAATTCATACAAATTTTTGCAGAAGAGAAATAACAGGGAGACATTAATAGACTATGAGTAGGGCTTGCGACTCAAAACCACATGTATCACTTTATGAAGGTTTAATAGGAACATGTAATCCTCTATTAAATAAGGTTGATATATACTTAGGGATCAGGAGTTTGGGATGTTATAATCATTTTAACCCCAATTTGAGACATAATTACACTATGAAAATTGATTAGAAGATGAAATGTTTAGGTTCAATACCCCTTTTTCACCCCTAAGGGATTAAATATTTTAAAAAAATTAACTTATGTTCTAAATATGGATATGACCTATCAAGCCCAAATTTAAACCCCTAACTATAATGGTTGAAACAATCTTGCACATAAGTTAATAAATAATAATGAATTTTTAGAATGCATTTTCTTTCTCTTTCCCTTTCTCTGTCAATGAAACTATATACATCAAATAAACATTTACATATGGATATTTACTTTCTTATACTTTAAGTTATATTTCATGTATATATTTTCAAAATGTTTGAGAGTGGCTTCAGATCTCTTGGAGTTATAATACAAATTCTAGTTTTTGGAAGATCTTATAATTTTTCAGACTTAGTTAAATTTAAGTAATCAATATGTTAAATTTTAGTAATCAATAGGTCAAATTTTAATAATCAACAAGTTGTATCATATCTTTCTCTCTCTATCTCACTCATTGTTTATCTCTTATGCTATAGAACTCTCTCTATCTCACTATCTTCATCCCTTTATCTAACTCTCTCTCCCTTGAGCTCAAGAATCACCTATGTACCTATCCATCCTTCTCTCTCTCCTTCCCTTTATACTCTCTATCTCCCTCCCTCCCTCCCCTTTGTACATATATTTATCTATCCTCTCCCTCTACTTATATCTCTCTACTCTCTATCTCACTTGTCTCTCTTCCTACCTCTCCCTCCCACCCTCCCTTCATGTCTCTCTCCCCCCTTTCTCTCACTCTCTCCTTCCCTCTCTACTTCTATCTTTCTCTCTCTATCTCTCCCCCCTCTTTCTCTCTCACTCTCTCATTCCCTCTCTACTTCTCTCTCTCTCTATCTATTTATTTATCTATCTTCCCACATTATTTCTCACTCTCTCCTTCCTCTCTCTCCTTCCCTCTCTACTTCTCTCTATATCACCTCTCTCTCCTTCTCTCCCTCCCTCATTGCCTCTATTATTTTATTTATCTCCCCCTCTCTCTTCATTTGTCCCACCCACCTTCCCTCTATACTTCTCTCTATATAACCCATACCTCTATACCTATTTCTCTCTAACCTCCCTCCCTCCTTCCCTCTCTACTCCTCTCTCTATCACATCTCTCTATCACCTCTCTCTCTCCCTTTCCCTCTATATTCTCTCTATCTCCCCACTCTCTCTCCCCACCTCTCCCTCCCTCCCTCCCTCCTCTCTCTCTTCCTTCCTCCCACGTACCTTGCCTCTCAACTTATCTCTATCTAACCTATCCATGTATATACCTATTTCTCTCTCCCTCCCTCCTTTCCTCTTTACTTCTCTCTATCACATCCCTCTATCATCTCTCTCTCACTTCTCTCTCTCTTCCTTTCTCCCACCCACCTTCACTCTCTAATAATCTCTATATAAACTATCCATCTATACCTCTTTCTCTCTCCCTCATTCCCTCCTCCCCTCTCTTATTCTCTCCTTGTCACATCTCTCTATCACCTCTCTCTCTCTATCTCTCTCCTTCCCTCTCTCTATCTCCCCTCTTCTCTCTATGCTTCTATCTATCTCATCTCACTCTCCCTCCCTACTTCTCCCCCTCCCTCTCTCTACTTCTATCTATCTCACTTTTCTCTCCCTCCCTCTTCCACCCTCTCTCTTCTTCCCTACCTACTTATCCCTCCTTGCTTCCCTCTCTCTCTCTCTCTCTCAATATCCCCACCTTCCTCCCCTTTTTTAATCACATCTTGGTGCACATAAAAGAGAAATAGAGATAGATAGAGAGAGAGGAGGGAGGGTGAGAGAGGGGAGGGAGGGAGAAGTAAAGATGAATAAGTGATATAGATGGAAGTAGAGAGAGAGAGTGTGGTAAAGTAGAGAGAAGTAGAGAGGGAATAAGAGAGAGAGTGGTAGGGAGAGGTAGGTAGAGAGAGGGACATGGGATATAGAGAGTAGAGAGGGAAGGAGAGAGGTGATATGATATAGATATAGAGAGAGATAGAGATAAAGAGAGAGAAGAGAGAGTGGTAGGGAGTGATGGAGGGAGAGGTAGGTAGAGAGAGGGAGAAGTGAGGAAGAAGTAGATAGGTAGAGAGGTGGGTGAGAGAGTGGTAGGGAGTTATAGAGGGAGAGGTAGGTAGAGAGATGCAGAGGGAAGATAGAGAGAAGGAGAGAGGGAAGGAGAGATGGAGGGATAGGGATGGAGAGAGAGAAGTGAGAGAGAGAAAAAAGAGAGGTAGGTAGAGAGAGGGAGGGGAGATAGAGAGAAGTAGAGAGGGAAGGAGAGAGGAAGGGAGAGGTAGGGAGGGAGATAGAGAGAGGTGAGAGAGATGAGAAAGAGATAAGATATATAGAAACACACATAAAGAGATAGAGAGAGAGGGGAGAGGGAAAGAGGGATACATGAGATAGATAAAAGTAGAGAGAGGTAGGTAGAGAGACGGTGAAGAGATATATAAAGAGGGGGATGGATAAAGGGAGAGATAGAGAGAGATAGAGAGAGATAGAGAGAGGGGTATGTAGAGAGGGAGAGGAGTGAGAGGTAGAGGTTGAGAGGTAGGTAGAGAGAGTGGTAGGGAGTTATAGAGGGATAGGTATGTAGAGAGATGGATAGAGGAGATAGAGAGAAGTAGAGAGGGAAGGAGAGGGGGAGGGAGAGGTAGGGAGGGAGGGAGAGAGAGTGAGAGAGATAGAAAGAGATGATGGATGGTAACCTAGAGAGAGGGGAGGGAGGGAGAGAGAGAGTGAGAGAGATGAGATGAGAGCTAAGATATAGAGAAACATAGAGAGATAGAGATAGAGAGGGAGGGAGAGGTAAAGAGGGATAAGTGAGATAGATAGAAGTAGAGAGAGCTCGGTATGTAGATAAAGGGTGAGGAGAGATATACAGAGGGGGAGGGAGGGAGGTAGAGATAGAGAGATAAAGAGAGGGGTATGTAGAGAGGGAGAGGAGTGATAAAAAGAGGGGTGAGGAAGGGAGAGAAAGTTCAATGGAGGATGAGGTAGGTAGAGAGAGGGAGAGGGGAGATAGAGGTAGCTCGAGGTAGGTAGATAGAGTGGTAGGGATATATAGATGGAGAGGTAGGTAGAGTTATGGAGATATGAGATAGAGAGAAGTGAGAGAGGGAAGGAGAGATGGAGGAGAGAGAGAGGTGAGATATAGAGAGATAAAGAGAAGACAAATGGTGGTAGAGAGAAGGGAGTGAGGAGATGTAAAAGAGAGATAGTGAGAGAGATAAATAGAGAGAGAGAGGGAGTGAGGGAGAGGTAAGGAGAGAGATAGTGGTGAGATAGATAGTGTAGAGAGGGATGGAGAGAGAGGAAGGGAGGGAGGGAGAAGTGAGAGAGAGAGAGGTGATAGAGAGATGTGATGAAGAGAGAATTAGAGAGGGAAGGAGGGAGGGAGGGAGAGAGAAAGATGTATAGAGAGATATATACATAGAGAGAAGTAGATAGGGAAGGAAAGATGGAGGGAGGGGTAGGGATGGAAAGAGAGAGAAATAGAGAGAAAGAGGTAGGTAGAGAGGGAGTGAGGACATATAGATAAATATAGAGGGAAGGAGAGAGGGAGGGAGAGAGGTGGGAGAGAGATGATATAGAGAGATAGAGAAGGGAGGGTGGTAGACAGAGGGAAGTGAGGGAGAGGTAAAGAGAGATAGGTGAGATAGAGAGAAGTAGATAGAGAGAGAGAGAATGGTAGAGGGGTAGTTCTTAATCTCAAGGGAGAGATAATTAGACAAAGGGATGGAGATAGTGAGAGAGAGAGAGGTCTAGATCATAAAAGATAAACATGTGTGATATAGAGAGTGAAAGAAAGATGATACAACTTCCTAATTTCTAAAATTTTACCTCTTGATTACTATAATTTGACATGCTAATGATTGAAATTTGACTATGTCTAAAAAATTATAAGATCTTCTAAAAATTGAAATTATTATTATAATAAAACTCCAAGAGATCTGAAACCACTCTCAAACATCCTAAAACTATATACATGAAATATAACTTAAAGTATAAGGAAGTAAATGTCCATATGTAAATGCAACTTACATATACATGAAATATACCTCTTGATTACTATAATTTGACATGCTAATGATTGAAATTTGACTATGTCTAAAAAATTATAAGATCTTCTAAAAATTGAAATTATTATTATAATAAAACTCTAAGAGATCTGAAACCACTCTCAAACATCCTAAAACTATATACATGAAATATAACTTAAAGTATAAGGAAGTAAATGTCCATATGTAAATGCAACTTACATATGGACATTTAGTTTCCCATATGTAAATGTCAACTTACATATGTAAGTTGACATTTACATATGGACATTTAATTTCTTATACTTCAATTTTTAATTCATGTATATAGTTTCACTGACAAAGAAAGAGAAAGACAAAGAAAAATAAAAAATAAAAATAAAATACATTCTAAAACTTCATTATTCACATTTGGTGAGCACCAAATTTGGCACTTGCCAAATTGCTTGTATTAGGAAATACCAACCCTTTGGGTTGGATTTTCCTTTGCCATTCAACCCAAAGGGTTGGATGGCCATTTCATGCCAAAGATGTGTTTTTTGAAAAGCTAAAAAAATCACATATTTTTGGTCGTGCTCTCCATTAGGTTTGCACGTGTTCCAATGCAAATTTATAAAAATACCACGACGGCGTTAAGATCTCTCTTAGCTATCTAACCATATAATTTTGTTCACATTTTGATTATGTTAAGGTTTTCATATTTAACTTCTTTTGTTAGTGTGTCCATTTTTTGTGAAAAACCAACATGTGCTAGTTTGGGTATAGTTTTTTATTCATTCATAGAATTTTGAAACAAATTACATTTTTAGAAACAAGATTCCATTCTACACATATTGAAAAAATAAAAACTAATTTTCAGTTGTTTTTCAAAAATTTTAGGCAGAGCACACTCAAATTTCTACTTTTCAAGATGTGTCCACTTTGAAAATTAGTAAAAAAAATATATTCATTAAAAAATCTAGCTGAAAATACCAACACAAACTACATGGTGTTAGCTAATTTCTCACAAAAGAAATTTTTGAAAATCTAAAAAAAAAGTTAACATTTTAGGAGAGCACAAAAAATGTTATGTTATGCTTTTTGATAAAAATAGGACCAATTTGTGTGCTCCCCCATTTTCAAACTCTTAATCTTCACTATTTAAAAAAATAATAGTATTTTAGAAAGTAGATTTGGAGCACTAAAACTCTTGTTCTTGTTGCATCTTCAAATTTTGAGCGTAACTATATTCATTTTTTCGTCGAATATCAGAATTTACTGATTTTAGAAAAAAAGTGGCATCTTAAGACCTCCTTTTTGTGTCACATCTATGTACACTTACCTCTTTATCACTTTAAAACAATATATTCCCTCTCCTTTTTTATGGAAAGTAACGTTTGACTAAAGAATTTCCATGAATCCCTTGGATAAGAGAGTTTATTAGGGAAATAAAGTACTTAATAAGAAACCTTACTATTTTATCTCTCTTTTTCTTTCACTTGGGTGCCTAAGTGAATTACTATATTGGCTTTGGTCACTTGTTTAATTGAAAGAAATGGCTCCTTGAAACATTCGCGTTCAGAAAAAAATTGTGAGCTATGTAACAAAACAAAAAGAAACCCTAATAAAAAATATATGGAGTTGATCCCTAATACTTGCTTTCCTTATTTCAACTTTTTATTTATCCCTTGCAAGCTATAAAGAAGAGAAAGAAAAATAAGTGGTGAATTAGGGAAAAAGGTATGGTCTTCCAAGGGACTAAACAAAGAGGAGACTTGTAGGAATTTGAGAAAGGAAACATGGTGAAGGTGAATTATTCATAGGGTTACCATGATTGTTGTTTATACTACCTTTTTATTTTCCCCATATTTCTTTATTTATCTACAGGTTATGTGAGAGAGAGGAGAGTCCCACTAATTTTCCTCTTGCAAATGTTCACTAGATTTTTCCCAAATTTTTTTTGGACTTAATAAATTTTGAGGTCAATGTATTTTTTCTTTTCTCTTTTTTTTTTTTAAAGGAATAGAAAATTTTGTGAATAATTTTTAAACTTATATATTTATGTTAATATATTATTTTGTAGGACTACAACTTGCAGAACCATTTCCGCTCACAAACAAACTATGCATATCGAACTTTATTTAATCTTTGATTTTATTTATTTTAAAAAGAATTCCAAAGAGATTTTTTTTGTTAAATAAAAAATAATAGCAATTAGAAGGGAGTGGAGGATTAAACCCCCACCATGAACTCCATATGGGAGGCCACAACCTCCCATGGGGAGCTTTCTCCCATGGAGGGGCTAGTAGTAGGGAGATGTGCTTGCTGGCCCTCTTCCACATCTTTTTTTAAATTTAATAATTTAAATAAATAAAATTAATAATTTTTTCTCTAGTATTTGTATTTTTTTGTGTAAAAAAAAGATAGTTTAGTGCAGTAAAAAATGCTTTTATATATATAATTTCTCTTTTTTAAATTTATTCATCTACTTATTTATTTTAAAAATAATATCACTTTACATCTTTATTATTTGCAAGATTAAATATTTCTTAAAATGTTTAAACAACTTTATTTTATTTTAATTCATAAGCAAATATATTTAATTTTGTTATGTGTAAAATATTATAAAATAATTAGTTTCATAAATAGCCTTTTATTGTGCTACGCAAATTGCAAGTTATCACTATTATATAAAATACTAAGGAACTTTAATTAAACTTTGAGGAACTTAGATTGTTTATAATTTTTTTTATTTAAATACACTATTTACATCTTTTTGTCCAAGAATTTAACTTACATTATTTTTATTCTACATATACTTTTATCCCTCAATACTAAAATTATTCTTCATGGTAACTTAAATAACTTTTTTTTCATGAGAGGAAATATAAATAACACATTACTTTCTTCAAATAACAAATGGAAATTTCTCTTTATCTTGAACATTTCTTTTTGTACAAGCTCATAAGGTACCTCTTTTTTTCCTTTTCCATGAAATACTCCATTCTTAAATCCAACACCCTTTCTCTCCTTCAAGCTCTCAAGATTTTCTCTAAAAAAAAATGTATGAAAAGAACAAAAGAACAACTCCAAAAGAATCAACTCCTCCCCAAGCTCTTTACCAAAATAATCAAGTCCAAAAAATAAAAGAATAACCCTTTACCATTATTCTAGTGGAATATTAATAGAGGTATCCAAGTTGAATCCCTTGAATGAGAGGGTGATCAGTGTCACCATCTCATTCATTCTCCAAGCTCAAATCCCCACAAATGCTCACACTTGAGTGTGAGATTTTTGGAGAGATGAGAGGGTTTGGAGTGTGCTCCACTCCATAAGGAAGTCCTCTCACCATTAATAGTAGGTGGGTGAAATTTGAACACACCACCCCTTTGAGTCCTATCTCATAAATTAGTTTATGAGACTCAACACTCCACCCTCTCCCCAAGACCAAATATCTGCCACCCCTCTTCAAGGAAAATTATGAGGGGTCATATCTGGCCTTTTAAATGAGCCCCCAACCCTTAGGTACTTAACCTAGGGCCCTTAAAAAATGATTATACCCTAAAATAGGTCTTTTAAGCCCTCTTAAAATCCTTATAAAGAGTGAGTCCAAATTTTAGACTTAATTGAGCCTCTTAATCCCTTAATACCACTTGCACCTTACAATAACATGACTTCATAAATAATTAAAACAAAAATCACAAAACACACATAATTCAAAAGTATTATCCCCATAACCACAATTACACATGACTTGTTGCATAGAAGATCATTTCCTTTACACCAAAAGATCGACTTGTCAATGCCCGATACAACCACTAGAGTTAATGAATCCATGAGAGGTAGTTAATCCATGTCACAAACCCAAACATCATGCTACACAACACAAGGAGACCAATAGTGCACACCTTGAAAAAATCCCCCCAACACAAGCGAGGGGTTTGAAACTGTGACCTAGGTTCTGATACCAATTGTTGCATAGATGATTGTTATTGCACAAAAAAAGATCATTTTTTTAATGCCTGATATAACCGCCAAATTTAATGAATCCATGGGAGGTGGTTAACCCATGTGACGAACCCAACCATTGCACTGCATAGCACAAGGAGACCAAGGGTGCACACCTTGCAACATGACTCATTGTCATTACCCCCTCAATTTTTTTTTCTAGGATCTAAGGTCTAATTTCAAAATAAATAAATCACAAACACAAAATTCACTTGACCCTTAATTCTAACCCACACTTGGACTCACTTTTCGTTACCCAAGGGCACATTTGATAACTTCAACCAATTGGATTATTTACAAGGGTTTGAATGGTTCTCCCTTCTTCCTATTGACACTTACTCATATGTAATTTCATCAATACATGATCGGTCAAGAAATCGTGGTGATTACCTACTTAAAATTTTGATAATATTCAATTTTGTAGTTAGTGAATAAAAATGCATCTATATTTGTACATTTTATCTTCATTGATGTAGGATAGGAATTGGAATATACCTTTAGCAATAATGAAATCCTAACATTAATTTGATTATTTAGCCAAACTATTTAATGGATCCTTGAATGATCACTTATTACTAAATATCATTATGTGACTTGATAACCAACATATATAACTTACCTTATTAACTCACCTTAGGTATACTTTTCATAGGTTAGAATTATCCTAATTTACTATCAATGATGTTCAACCAATAATCATTTTGAACTTTCTACGATCATCAAAGGTCCTAGTACATTCCCAATTATTATCCTTTTCCAAGAAACATAAAGCACATTAGAAAATCACTTATACTAAAGTTAGGTACATTTCATTCCTTTTCTCATATCAATTTAAATTTTATCCTCTCACATGATGCTAACTATATAAATTCATAACAGGGCATATTTATTACAACAATCATTTAAACTCTAGGATATTAAATAATTAGACATTAAGCATGTAGTTGGGTACAATAGTTGACAATCTCTTATAACTTCACAACCTCAATATATATTTCTTTCTCACCTACATGATAATAATTTAATCATAATGTTCTATGAGAATGAAAGTAGAGATTTACCCAATTTATCTGTTAATGATTCTAATGGTATCTTATATTAAATCAATATTGATCAAAGCATCAAATGACTCACTATTCTAGTATAATTGAACTTATTAAAGAGTCACAACAGTTATAGATGGGGTTGGGGCTCAAAGGGATCATTGAAAAGAATACACACCTCCCAAAATGAGTTACCCTTGCCCCCCAAGTGTGAAGGAAAGAATAACCACACTAGAGACTATCATGTCACTACCATGGAAAATATGGTTTCACCTAAGATTGTACCTCCATTAGTGACAATAAGAAAACATATGAAGCTGCAAATGCCACATAGTGAGGAGAAAAACCATAGAATAAATATTGTTATTGTTTATAGTGATTAGGTGCATCAACACATGGAATCGAGCACCATAATCATTAAGTTGTATTTTATTACTCAAGGCCTCACATTCATTGGGGGAATGACCATACACTCGATGATATGCACAAAATAAGTTATTGTTATAAAATTTCTTACATTTTGGAGGAGGAAGATTAATAAAGTGGGGTTTGCTTGAATCCTCAATAAAATATGCTCTTGCTTTGATAAAGGTGTAGGAGACAAGTTTTCCTCTTATGGGGAAATGCTTTCTCTCTTACCACTTGATGTTTCAAATATAGTAGATGATGGTTGATGGGATGAAGATGGAGAATAAGGTTGGAAACCTAAACCCCTTTTTGAAAGATACGACTTAGGCTTCACATCATCCTTAAATCCTTGTTCTATAGTTACATTATATCTATTTTTAGAAAGTATTTTATATCCAAGTCCATAAGATTCTTCCAACTCAGATGTAGAGGTATTTTCTAAATTCTTATGAGAATAATTGATTCTTTCACAAGAATGCAAATCCTTTCTATGTTTTTAAAGTTAGGCATCTCTAACACATGAGGGGAAAAAGCTAAAGAGCCCCCATCACCATTGAGGGGTGATGTTTTTGGATTTTTCTGATGTAGAACAAGATTGAGAAAATAAATCACAAGACTCCTTAGGTTTATATTATGATATTTTTTACTCTCTAGTGAATGAGGGTGTGAAATATAATGAACCCAAATCATCACCAAAATATGTGTTTGAAGATGAAGCAATATCATGATCATCATTTGTATTCAACTCTTTGGAATTTTGTGGTGATATTTTAGACTCTCCAATGAAACAAGGTGTAAAATATATAATGACCCTCAATCACCACCCAAGAGTACATTCATAGTGTAATTATCATTTGAAGGTAATGGATCAACTTTTGAAGAAGGAATTAAGGTATTAAGAGATTTAGACTTGGGTTATGTTTTGATTTGATTTATGAAAATTATCACTTGGTTCATCTTCTTTTACCATATATATCATGTTATTATATTCATATTTCATCTCATGGTGGAGAGTAGATGAGACTCCATTCATGGAATGAATCCATGGTCTACCTAGGAGAAGATTATATGAAGGTAGTCCAAACATGATATGGATAGGGGTGGAAAAAACTACGGGCCCTACCTTAATGGGTAGTGTGGTTGTCCCTAATGGTTTCCTACTAATATTAGGGTGAATCCACAATAGTGGTTTACAATTGAAGTGAGGAAGGAAAACTCACAAAAAATGAATGCATTGCAAAAAACTTGATTTTAGGGGTTCGTACGAACCTATTGGTTTGATCAAACCAATTAGGGGTTCGGTAGAACCTAGGTTCGACCGAACCCTATAAATAATTTCCCACCAAAAAATCCATCAAAACCCCTTATAGAAGGGGGGTTCGAACGAACCCCCTTTATTCCTCATCCTCCCCTGAGACACAAAAAAACTTGAATTTTGGCACTTCAGAGCTAGGTTTGAGGATGAAAATGGAGAAATATTCACAAAACCAACTGGAATCAAGTAGTCCTTAGAATGAGCTATCCAACGAATATAATTTTAATATGTTTTGGTTTTATTATGTATTTGTTTTTTTAGTTTTATTAAACATAGGTTTTTCATCGAAAATGAAGGTCTTTGTTCTGCACATGTGGAAAAATAGCAGATTATCAAAAAAAAAATTTAAAATATAAGTGCACCAGATATTGAAGTCCTTGATCCAATAAAAATAAAAAAATGAATTTCGATATATACAAAAAAATTTATGCATTATACTTGACTATGTCCTAATTGTAATTGGTTTGACTTTGAAACTTGATTAAAGAAAAAAATATTCAATAAAAACTATCTAACCAAGTGGAAGCACTAGATATTAGAGTTACAAATCTAGATTTGAAAGAATTAGAATTTTATTCTTCATGGAAAAAAAATTATGCGTTATACGGTGTGCATCACTTTTTAAAAATGCTATTTTTTGAAAAAAACTAGTTTTCGTGGGAGATGGAAAAAGAAGTGGAATATAATTCAAATTTTTTTTAAAAAAATATTTTTAGAATCTATAGAAAAAATGTGACGAGACTCTAGTTTGTATCATCTTCAAATTCTTCATGGTTTAGCCGCTATAGGTGCCCGAATGTGAAGATTTTGTTTAAAAAAATAATTTCAGTGTTCAGTTTGGCCAAAAATTGTAAACCACTATTGTGGGATCACCCATTACCAAAGCCACAAATAGAAAGATAGTTAGTTTCCATAAGATTCTTATCCACACCAAGTACAACTTATCTATAAGATCCATGCTCCAAAAATTAAGACCAGATCCATTATCAATAAGAGTATGTATAACCCCAATTTTATTAATTCTAACCATTATCATTAGAGCCTTATGTTTGTTTTGGATCTCAAGCGAGGGTAATTCATATTGAGGGAAGGTAATATCCAATTTTGTTGCTTCCATACAATCAAAAAAGGTTTCTACATCATTTGGTTTGATAGAAGGTGAGATATCAATCTTACACAAAGCATCTTAGAGCATCCTATGGTATGTAGGTGATTTTTGAATCAAGTCCCAAATAGATATTTTGCATAGAGTATTATAAAGTTGATCAAAAAGATCATAAATCACTACATTAAGGAAGGCTAGGTGGTGATGGAAAATATGGTTGAGGTAATGGAATGGATGTTGGAATTTATTTTGGTTACTTATTATTTCTAATGTTAAATGTGTGAGCAACTGCATGACAACTTGGTTGCTTCAATATATCTTACTACACATTGTTACTAGTGAGCTATTTTACAAAGTTTAAGATACGACCATGAGGTTTAGGAGTTCCTATAATGAGAGGTTGTTTAGGAGGTCCAATAATTAGAGGAGTTTTATGAGGTATAATAATAAAATGTGGGTTCATAATTTCAGCTTGTTGAAAATCTTCTATCAATGGAGGACCTAATGTCAATTTTGAACCTTCATTCATGCAAGCCACGTTACTATCATTTAAAAATGTATCAATGATTTCATAATCTCGTGCCACAATATATTCCCAAGTACGAGAGGTATTGGGAGGGAAACAAACATTATTCTCATAATTGTCAATTATTGGATCCTCTTTCACCAAGATACTCTCACAAGCAGGATAGATATTAAGAGAAGAACAAACATGGTTGTCATGATTGTTAATGATTGTATCCTCTTGCACCAAATTGGTCTCGTACATAGGAGAGATGTTGAGAGAAGAATGCAGATTAGGTAAAGTGATGTTAATAAATGTATGAATTATTTTATTCTATTTCATTATAATGTTCTCATAGGTAGAAAAAATATTGGTCAACTGAAGGCCAACATATATCCCTTCTGACAACATGGAATGGGGTTCAAGGTAGTGCCCCAAATATTTTTTTAAAAACCATGTTTTGCTTTATCAAAACCATACTTTTGAAAAATGAAACATCTTGTTATTGTCCTTTTTAGGGGGGTATTGCACTGAATTAGGTAATTAGGGAAAATTGCAATGCACAACAAAATTTTAAATTTTTTAGGATAAACTACTAGAAATAGGAACCAAATATAAATAAAGACCATAAATAGGGTTTCACATATAGAATTTTAGCCCAAACTAACTAGACAAGGTCACAATACAACATAGAACAAATAGGTATTTTAGAAAACCTAAAATCTAGAAACCACATATAGTGTTTGAGGGTCTTGTGTTTTAGAGGTTCAGGTTTGGAAGTGAACAGAGCTCTAGAAATGCACTGAAGCCTAATTATTCTATATGAAGTACATGTATGCATATACTTTTTTGATATTTTTAGGACAATTTTGAGTATGTTCAAATGATAATTTTTAGAAATTAAATACTATCATTGACTGATGTTTCCAAAAACTATAGAAAGGTAATGCTTTTGATCTTTTGAAATGTAAATGCTATGTAATTTTCTCACTAAAATATGCATGCATGAATGATAAGATAATATTGCAATTAACTTTCCCAATGAAAATAACTCAAATCTAAGCCCCATAAAGGAAAAATTAGATATGAAATTATGCAATTTAAATGAAATTATTTGCAATTTTTCCTTTTGATGTACAATCAATAAAAAAATGCAAATGCATAGTTTTGAAAATGAAATGAATGCAAAATATCAACAAGAGTTTCAAAGAACTTAGGTTTTGTAAATAATATTTAGAATTCCGTGCTATGAAAATTAGAAAATTACAAGTGTAGGATATGTCGAGTTCACCAAAATGTTGAGTAGGAAAAGTGATCCTAGATCTAATTAGATTAACTAAGATTGTCTCCTTTTCACTTGACTCAAAATTAAACACAAATTGACTAGGGTTTTGATGATTAGCTTGCTACCACAATGGAGAGCCAATCCCCTAGTGTTTATGTTATGATTTCATGTTGTGAGGGTGATAAATTTGATGTGTGATTTGACAAGCTTATTTAACATACAAACCTAGATTAGAAAATGTAATTTAACAGATAGACAGAAAAAAGAAATTTATGAAACAATTTTAGATTTGAGACTAAGGCACAGAGAGGAACCCATGATTGAAATTTGAGCTTGAATTTCCTGGTTTAGGGTGCTCTATGCCCTAGAATAAACTCCTCATTTTTTAGATCTAAAAATTCTAAACCAAAGCTTGTAGTCTGCATTATGTTTTCCCAAGCTATCTTCTATTGAAACCTTTGAATCTAATAGATATGTGCACATGAAAATAGGGGAAAAGGTTATGCTATTTGGGGGATTTCCTAAGTCAAACCCTGTGTTGTTATTTCTACTTCCACATACAACGATTGAGATAATCAAGAGGGCATACCCTAGGCTGAGAAAAAACCAAAACAATAATAATTAACTAAAATGAAGAATGATAAATGACAATAATACTTCGATGTGAAAACCTTGACGAAGTGATGTTACACAAGTTTCCATAAAAGTTGATTGATGGATACCTTGATTTCTTGATAGACCTACAAAAGGTTAGCTCATAAAACATAATGGAGTGTTGCAACTAGCATGTATAGGATAACTCAATACATCTTCATGATTTGGCATGATTGATCATAATAGCTCCTTGAACATAATTGCTTCCTTCATCTTGATGTCTTGTAAACTTGAACTTGCTTGATGAAAGTATTGTAATAATGTTGCTAATTTATCCTTGAATAGTCTTGATTGATTTTAGGATCTTCAATTTGCTTAATATATTTTTAGGTGTGCTTCTAGGATTTCAAATGATAAAATGACTAGTATTTATATGAAATTATTCTAATTTTTTGAAAATAAAATACTGATGGATAACAGATAATATTAGAAATTCAAATAATAAACTATTGACATCAACATATTCAAATTTGGAGCCAAAAATGCTAGTCTAGTGTGCCATTTTCCCTAGACTAGATTCCTTCTTTTTCAAAATTAAAAGTGTCAAGGGAAAGATATTAAATGCATAATTTGATTTCCCATGTTTGATTTTTGAAGAATATTTATAAAATTGGAAATTAATACATAATTAGGTCCAAGCACATAGAGGGGAGAAAAACCTAGTGTGAAATTGTCAAGAATGATAATTTTTGACATTATAGTAACACTAAAATATAACTACTAAAGGTCATGAGGCTCATAGAATTACTACACCACCTAAAAGTATCCATGTTTAGTAGACTTATAAAATGATTTACAACATTGTATAAAGTGGCAAGTTTCTCTAGCATCACCCTCCCATTATAGAATGGGACTTGAAACCTATGTGCTTTTTTCCTCACATGAAATATCAATCTCTTTGTTAGACATGTCACTTTGACTATCATAAGGAACTATAATAGCCCCTTGACCTAGCATTGGTTCTAAACACAATCTATTAATCTAAAGGGAATCCTTCTAGGCATGAATATCTATCATGTACTTAGCCCCTGTAGGAGCCAAAGAAACCACAACTTGTCACTTACTCATTCAATTGATAGGACAACAACACAAAAGAAATATATACCCATTGGACGATATTCTACTATCAACATCTCCTATCCAATATGAATACATGAAACTATTGGGTTTTGGTTCTATATATAATTACCATGATAGAAAATATAGTACATAAAATTACCCACAAATATGTGAATAACCTCTTCAATACATGTTAATGATTTTATCCATGATTAACCATAAAATGACTTAAGACTTCTATTACTTGAGTAATTTGTGATCTAGTATATAGACCAAAATATATATCAAACTCCCAACTACATTGACATAAGGAACACAAGAATTCTATCTATCATGTTAAAACATTATAGTATAGATTTCACAAAGTTAATTTAGTAGTTTTCACTTCACTCTATCTCTTTTGACATCAATTTCTAAGATATGCTTAGTAGCTCCCAAGTCCTTCATATCAAATTGTGTTACATGTTGAGATGCTAAATCATAAATCACAACCTTAGTATGATTAAAAATAATATATCATCTACATATACAATGTGATAACAAAGAATTGACTAGTCTCTAGTTTATAGTAAAAACTTAGAAAACTAATAAATTTAAAGAATGCAAACAAATGTCTACCTAACTTAATTATGGAATAATAATACATACGAATTAGCTATAACTCTATTGTTTTTGCACATAATGTGTTGTTTTAAATAGAAATGTGTTCAAGGTGGTCTAATCATAAGAAATGACATTTTTATTAATAATTAAATCTTAATATAATAACTAACAATTACAATTCAAAATAGATAATACAATATTATAACAATGATTTGTTAAAGTTTACTTATTCCTAACTAAATTATTAAAATATCTAAAATATATAATTACCTTTAAAACATATTATTAAACTATTACAAGTTACATGACATGCATCTTTTCTATATTTTTTTATTTGAAACAAATTTTATTTATTTTATTATTAAATTATTATTATAAATATTTTATAATTAATATATTATAATAATATTAGAAATATAATGGACACTATTTTCTATATCAATTAAACATGCTGTACAAAATATCAATTAATTATTTTTTGGTTTCTATTTAAAAGCAAATAATTAGATAAATTAAAAACTTAATATTTAAGATGGCATATTTGATTGGTAACACTTTTAAGATTTAAAAACTTTTTTAAACTTTTGTTTTAGATTTTATTTTAATTTTTAATTTTTAATTTTTAATTTATTTGGTTTACTCATAATTTCATCTAAACAACTTTTCTAATTTTCAAATATACTATTATAAAATTACTTAATTTAATAAAAAACTTGATAATGATAAGAAGATATTGAAATATTTTTTTTTGATGGTACAAGTGACATCCTAGTTCACTCAATAATAACCTTCCATACTGGTTCTTAAAAAAATGATATCAGAAGACTATAATTATAGCTTAGTCTTGTCAATAATAATTAATATTCGATGCTCCTGACTAAGCCCATACAGTAGGATACATGGAATCCATAATTGTATGTAAAACCAAGACCGTTTTAGCTTTTCTATTGTGGAATAGCTTCAACCAGTCAATAATGACACTCTGTCATGGTATCCAATCTTCTCCCATCGTACGAAGAGAAATTATCACGAAGAAAAACGATATTTTTTTATTGGTTGAGTGAAGGAGATATGATTTGGAATGAATGGTAGCTGCAGCAACAAATTATTATCTTCAGAAATCAGAGAAGATATACTTAAAAACTGAAGGATAATTTATAGTTTTTCCCATGACTACAAAACCTAGTCCACTAACATTATTGAACGACGACGAAAAAGATAAGAGGACATGGGGCAGACAAATAATTAAAACTTTATCAGACTGGTAGTTGAGCAGACCTTCAACAATAAGCTAACAGTCATGGATGTCTTTATTTCTGAACCAGGACAGAAAACTGCATTTCACAAACTATTATTGACACATGAAAACATTTCTGGAGCTCTAGATACTCGGTTAGATAATACAAGTTTAAAATGACTGAAGAGTCAACAGAGATCTCGACAAGATTTGTAGTTCATAGAAGCACGGTATCGTCATCATAAAACATCATTTGGTTTACCTTCAATAGGCCATCGTACTTGTAATTTCATTTTTGCTATGCCCACAAACGCTATTCTCGGTCTTTTCCTCGACCAGGACTCCCTTACCTTATATTTGCATTTGGCCCCACATCCATGTTGATGGATTGAATGATGCCAAAAACACAGAGAAATCTACTTTGGCCATAATTCCTGTGATGAAAAATATCTTACATTACTTGAATGCATATCCAACTACAGTGAAAAATGGTGGCTTTACCGAGGAAATCAAGAGGTTTAAGCTTCCTGAATAGCTATAAAAAAAGCCTAGAAATATTGAAATCACATCAAAGTTTGGGTCTAATTATATCTAACACGTGGGTTCAAAGATGAAGTTATAAATTCAAGAAACAAACAATGCGAAAAACAGCATTATGTTTGCATATCTTTCCTAAGGAGTTGCAAGCAAAGCATGAAATGATTTTGTCACACTGCACCATTTAGTTTAGTTTGCTGGATCTTTGGTATCTTGTTGTGGGCTAAGCTTCATAACTTCTTATATTTTCACTTGCTCAAACTTGTAGAAGGACTATGAGGCGAACAAACTCGGGTATTGGTGTGACTGTGAATAGAGGCCCCTGGACATCCGCTGAAGATCTTCTTTTGAAAAACTATATACAACTTCACGGAGAAGGACACTGGAATTCTATTGCTGATAAAGCAGGTAGGACATGCTTTTTAAGATAGAGGTTATACAGCTCGTAGTTTGTTCTTTTCACTTTGGTCGAAATAAAACGGTCGGCTATTGAATTTCTTAAGTGGGTGAATTAGAAACCACAGTGCTAAGATGAATTGCTCATATTTTAAAGAGTTCAATTCAAGCACACAGGTAATTTTTAAGTGGTCTAATTTCATTAAGTAATTTGTGATTTAAGATAATTGGGGGTTTCAAATAGCTAGCGTTTTTTCAAGAACTGTTAACTTAGTTTTGTGCCCAGGTTTGCAAAGAACTGGAAAGAGTTGCAGGCTCAGGTGGATGAACTACCTTCGCCCCAGTGTCAAACGAGGTCATATCTCCGCTGATGAAGAAGAACTCATTATAAGACTTCATAAATTGTTGGGGAATCGGTATAGATTTCGAATCATTTACCTGGTTTCTATTGTCCTCTCTGGTTCTACTATGATAGTTCCATTGATTTAGATTTTGCAGTCGAGCTGAGAGATTATTTGTATGATTTCTAGACCTAATCAGGGTTTAATCACCCGTATTTATGCGCAGGTGGTCGTTGATTGCGGGCAGAATGCCTGGGCGAACAGATAATGAAATCAAGAACTATTGGAATACACATTTGAGCAAGAAAGTCGTCAGAAAAGATCCCAAGTGCACCAAACAAGGCTATAAACTTCATGTTGGTGCAGCTACACATCTACAGCACTCGTCTGATCAGAATGAGCAAGTGCTCAAAGAACCAGAAGGGAAAAGGACTGTCATGGATAATATAAAAGCTACAAGTGAACTCATGGGTTCAGCAGAGTCCGATGAATATTCTGTATGCATTGTCAAAGATCAGGCCAGTTTTTCAAATCAAGAAATTGAGAGCTTTCTGGTGGAAACAGATTGGGACATACAATGGAATATTTCTCCCAACTTGGGAAGTGCAAATTACAAACAGCTCAATGGATATGAAGGTGGACTGCTACAAGATGTTTCAATCGGTACGGAGCAAATCACAGATATATTCACTGATGCTAATAACATCTATCATGTTGAATCTCTTCCAAATTCATCTTCGTTATTATCAGGATTAATCTACCCACCTAATTTTTCTTGCTCATCCCCATTTAATATGATTTCAAATGAACCAAGGTTCCCATATACTGCAGAAGAGATTTTAAACAACCCCTACCCTCAAACAGAAATATCTGCTCTGTTCTTTTGAACAGACAAGTGTTCATCCAATGTACATAATGCTTTAGTAAGTATGGAGCGGGGAAGCTATGAGTTGGTGCTACTAAATAAATTTGAAGATTATGTATTATTTGTAAGGTTTTTTTGCCTGTTGTTTCGCAGTGTTTTAATAATAGATTGTATCTTCGCAGTGTTTTAATAATAGATTGTATCTTTAAAAAACTTGTTATTCTCTCTCTCTCTGCCCATCTTATTTATTCACTTGGGTTGATGGCACTTGGAATGTTAAATTATTTGAAAACTATTCCCCTCTCTCTCTCTGCCCAGCTTATTTATTCACTGTGTATGAAAATATATTGGGTTGCTGGCACTTGGAATGTTAAATTATTTGAAAACTATTCCACCCCCCCCTCTCTCTCTCTCCCAGCTATCCAGCTTATTTATTCACTATGTATAAAAATATTATTGTGATTGATAAATCTTCTTAGTTATCATTGTGACATTCATTATAAATAGCCTGCATTATAGCAATCCTTCTAAATACGTTGATGGCACTTGGAATGTTAAATTATTTAAAAAACTAAAGGAACTGTTCCATGTATTTAAAATATTGATATACGGTTTGTATAATTACAGAGAGAGAGATAACAGACACAAAGATAGATGGATAACCGACCCATCATAAGGAGACTTTCTTTTTAAGATTTAATATCCTGTTACAAGCATCAATATTGATAGACGATATATATAGTTGTAGATAGATCGATCGATCAATTGATCATAAGAAGACTTTGTTTTTAAGGTTTAATACAATATTACAAGCAACAACATATCAATACAAGAGCTGTGACGCAGCTACAGTCACTGTCAAATGTAAAAGGTATGGTATGCAGCAACGGAAATTTTGAATCAGAATCTGTAAGCATGAAATTACAATATCTTTGTTACAAATGAACACAATTGTGTGAAGTCCAAATACATAAATCTATTATTTAATCAGATTGCAATTTCCTCTACAAAACTCGATTATATTTTATGAATTCTATGATACTAGATTGAACGTTAATCAACAGTCAATTCTATGAAGGCCATGCATAATGCCATAAAACTCTCTCTGATGCAATTTCCTCTACAAAACTGAATTATATTTCATGAATTCTATGACACTGGATTGAACATGAATCAGCAGTCAATTCTATGAAGGCCATGCATAATGCCATAAAACCCTATGCAAGAGCAGAAAGGATATTGGACTTTACTTAGTATTATAACTTGAAAACGGTTTATTCAATCTACAACTTAAAGCCTTATTTCTTGTGAAGTTTTAAGGTGGCTGAGAATGTGATAAAAAATATGATTGTAATGTTTGACATTTAAAGATGTTTGTTACCTCTAGACCCTGAAGTGATCTCGCAGGTTAAGAAATAGAATAACTGGAAACAAGGATATAGTAACCTAAGGAGGATCTTTGCTAGAATGATAAGTGAATAGCACCCAATGTTTACATGTATAAAGTAAGCTAAGGAGGATCTCTGCCAATGTCCATAATAGCCAAAAGAATATAGGATAGCATAGAAGAATGGTGTCTGGAATTTCATTGATCAATAGCAATTGAATAAATGACAGTATTAGATGGTGCTTGAATCATTGTGAACCATAAAGCATGAAATTAGTTAAAAATAATGCGAATATGCACATGAATAGAAGATCCAGTCTAAATACAACTAAAATCATGAACAGTGAATGTTAGCCAAAACATGAAATTCATTAAAAATAATTCAAACGTATCGCCAAGTTGTGGCAGCCATACAAAAAGAGAATTCACATTACAAAATAAGCATGGTTTTACTCCACGGTGAGTACTGCAGCTGCTGAAATAATGTTTAGCATCAAGTTTTTGACAACAGTCAGGAATGGTTCTACCTTTGTACAGTATGTTTAATTTTATAAATGGGACATCGTACAATATGTTTAATGAACTGGGATTGTAACAGTGCTGCCTTCTTTCACAATTTCGATGATGGAAGTGTGAGGGTGCCTTGTATTTGGAATTCGCCAAAAAAAAAGACAACTGTAGACATGTCTTTTGTATAATTTTCAAAGGGAATTGTTTCAAGCTGAGGGAAGTTTTGTTCTAAGAGATGTTTGTGCAAGTAGCAGTCAACAACTCCATCTGTTTTTTTAATTATGCATTGCAAGAAAGGTTTGTATTCAAACTTTGTTGTCGCTGTGCATGTTGCGCATTGAGTGGTATCCTTGTTGAAGGACTAGGTGAAGAAAATTGTTTGATGACATGAACTACAAAGTGGCTGGTATGGGGATAGGTGAATATTTTTTTAGTTTCAGTGTTCCAATCATCTACGATGGAAGTGATCATTTAATTAGTGGCATTTAGAACTTTTAGAATTCGATGTATAGGAATAGTAGTAATGTTTTTTTTTAGCATTAAATGTTTTTGGGGCTTACTTGGGTATTGGAAGATGCAAGTGTTTGGAGGAAAGCTTTAGTGCATTCATCATTGAGTTCATCAATGTGTTGGCAGGGATGCAAAAAAGCAAGTCACTGCTGTGACAGAATGGACAAAACAGAAAATAACACACAAAAATGCACAGAGACAGCACAACGTTTGACATAAAAATTAACTTTTCATATATTTCTTATTTGCTTCAAAATACAACAAAAATTTTAGAGGACATGCTCTGTTTTACACAACAAAATAAAACTAAACTATTTGGATAGATGTCCAATACAAATGGCGCTACACTCACACCTAAATCTAAAACTAGCTACAATCCTATAGTTGCAATTGTCATTGCGCCACATCTGCTAAACTTTTGTGCACTGTTGTTGTCTCAACAAACATTCCCTTCTTCTAAATATTCTTCTATTGTTGTAGGTTCAACTAATCTCAAAAACTTACTTCTTACTACTAACGGTTGCAAAAAATTCCTTTTGTTTATATTAGCAAGCTCATGAGAGTGCTTCATTCAAATTTCAAATCCACTTACCTTAATTAATGCTGGTAAGTTGTAGGTCACACGGTGCAAGCTCAAAAATGAGCACTTAGTTCAAATTCAAAAATACCTACCAAAATAAATGTTGCAGGTTTACTTTAGGGGCAACTTGAGAATCTTTAATCTGACGTGGGGTGCTGACTTGGATATTATTAAATATTCCAACACTCCCCCTTAATCTGCAAGTTAGCTTCCACTCTACAGTTTCCTTTTGGAGCTGATATCCAAAGCTATCCATAATGCCAATCCTATCTCTTAGGCATTCAAAACTGTCTTTTGGAAATGCCTTGGTGAAGATGTAGGCGAGCTACTGCTCGGATATGCAATATTGCAATTCAATCTCACCTTGCTCTACCAATTCCCTTATGAAATGATATTGGATGTCAATGTGTTTGCTTCGTCCATGAAAGGCTGGATTCTTTGTCAAGGCTATTGAGGACACATTGTTACAATGCATGATTGTGATGTCTTCTTGTTGTTGCTATAAATCTACAAGGATCCTCCTCAACCAAATAGCCTGACATGTTGCATTTGCTGCTATGTACTCTGCTTCTACTTTGCTGAGAAAGACAATCAACTACTTCTTTGATGCCCATGAGATTGCACCTGATCCCATGTTGAAGACATACCCTGATGTGCTTTTTCTATCATCCACATTTCCTGCCCAATCACTATCCGTGAAACCATCCAACTTAAATTCATTAGATGCACCATACATGATGCCATAACCTATTGTTCCATTGACATACCTAAAGATCCTCTTTCCTGCTTGCCAATGCATGTCCTTAGGCTTCTCCATGAACCTAGATATCAAACTTACTGCATACATCAAATCAGGCCTAGTTGATGTCAAATACATCAAACTTCCAACCATGTTTTTGTAGAGGGTTGGGTTCACTTCCTTACTATTGTCATCCTTGTGCAGTTTCAGATCTATTGTTGTTGGTGTGGGGGAAAGTTTTCTTGAATTTATTTGATGTAGAGTGTGGACTCATTGTTGTTTTGCTAAAGCCATTGCTCAACAAATAAGAGTATATTATGTTGTACTCTTTTTTTTTTCTTGGCATCAATGATGCGAGTGTAGGGTGTGAATTTGCTTCTGAGATGCTGCTACTCTGACCTTTGGAGCTACTATACTATTGACTGTCAGAGCTACTGCTTTGCTGAATTTTGGAGCTATTACTTTGTTATCTCTATTCAAAGTTGTTGTTCCGTTGAACATTGTCATAGTTACTATTCTATTGTACATCACTGAAGTTGTTGTTTTCCAATGCTCTATGGTAGTTTCTCCTTGAGCTACTACTCTCTTGAGCTCCTCCTATGTTGTTATCTTCCATAATTTCTTCCTCATCAAAGGGTATTGTGACTAAAATACCCATGGTCTTATCCATCATTTCATCCCATGCTTCATTTTCAATAAATACAACATCTCTACAAATAACTACCCTCTTAGTGATGAAATTGTACAATTTGTAGGCTTTTGGTTCTTCACTATAGCCTATGAAGATGCATTTTTCTCCTTTATTATCAAATTTTTGCCTCTTCTCTTTTGGCATGAGTGCATATGCAACACACCCAAATATCGTTAAGTGCTCAACACTCCATTTGTTGTTTGTCCACACCTCTTGTGGAATCCTATCACAGACAACCTTTGTGGGGCACCTATCCAATATATAGATTGTTGTTACTACAACTTCATCGCAAAATATGTGTGACAACCCTTTTGCTTTCAACATACTTGTTGCCATGTTTTGAATGGTCCTATTTTTTCTCTTTGCCACTCTATTTTGTTGTGGGGTATACCTTGTGGTAAATTGTTTTTGAATGCCCTCATTCCTACAGAAATTTAGGAATTCTTTAGAGATGTACTCTCCCCCTCTATCTATTCTAAGGGATTTGATATAGTGACCACTCTCCCTTTCAACAACTGCCTTAAACCATTTAAATTTCTCAAAGACTTCTGATTTGTTTTTCAAAAAATAGACACAAATTTTTCTTCTATAATCATTTATGAATGTCATGAAGTATGTATTTCCAGCTAAAGTGGGGGTTTTCATGGGTCCACACAAATCTAAGTGCACTAATTCAAGAGGTGCTCTTTCTCTCCTAGAATATCTAGACTGAAAAGATTACCTATGTTGTTTTCCTAAAATGCAAGCCCCACACTTGCCATTGGGTTCTACAATGGATGGTAAACCACTAACCATTATTTTCCTAGACAATAAACTTAAACTAGAAAAGCTTAAGTGCCCATACCTTAAATGTCAAAGTTTGGATGGGTCTTTGATGACTGTCTTGAATGCAAACTATTGTTCCACTTCCAACTACTGTGCAATTATTGTGAGGGTCGGAGAACAATGATGTTGTGCGTCTGATGTGTCTATCATAGACACTATGTACACCCTGAGAGGAAACATTCTATTTTTTGTCATCTACACAACTACCATCACTTTCTAATTGCCTCCTTTGTCAAATATCTTGCACTCTCCATTCTCCATCAATATTTCGTATTCGTTTAGGGCCATTTTTCCAATGCTCAACAAGTTATACTTAATGCTAGGGGCATAATAAACATCTTGGATTTGCTGCCCCTCACCATTCTTGGTTTGGATGCTAACTATACCTCTTCTAATGATGGGAACCTTCTCATCATTTCCCATTTTGATTTCAATTTTTATACTGCTATCTATGGAGGAAAAGAAATTTTTGTTACCATTCATGTGGTTGTTGCATCCGTTGTCCAAGTAGTTCATCACTAATGTGCTCGGCAAGGTTGCAAACAATGAATACATTAGACTATTTGTCATTTTTAGCCTTGTTCTCATTAGCAACATTAGCATTTTGGCCTCCATGGTCACACTACTTCTTTCTACACTCATTAGCATAATCTCCATACTTGTGACAGTAATAACATTAGACATTGCTCTTAGCATATCTTTGATTGTAACTGTTTCTCTTCTTATTATTCTGGTTTGCTGACTGAGAGTTGCTTAGCTCACTCTGTGCTATCAGAACCACCTCTTTCAAAATTGCTTCTTCCTCTTCCTCCTTGACCTCTACCTCTATTAGTTCTTCCTCTTCCCCGACCTCTTGCATTAGTCCGAGTCTTAAAGGGTTGCTCTAGGGAAGGAGTAGATATGTTCAACTGTTGCTCATGGGTTTGTAGTGAACCCATCAACTCATCTATAGTCATTTTGGACAAGTCTTTTGCCTCTTCAATGGAAATGACTATAGGATCAAACCTAGTAGGTAGACTTCTTAGGATTTTCTCAATAATCCTTTGTCCTTCCATTGTTTCTCCAATGATTCTTAGTTGATTTATCTTGAAGTAGACACTTTGGTGTGAAAATCAGAAATTGAATCACCATCTTTCATTTGCAAAGTCTCAAAATTTCTTATTAAGAGTTGCAACTTAGTTCCAATATGACTTTATCAGTCTTTTTGTAACTATTTTTCAATATTTCCCAAGCTTGCTTTGTATAATTTGTTGCTTCAATATGTGGAAAAATAGCCTCATTGAAGGTTGCCTCAATCAAACTGAGGGCTTTTGCATCCTTCATACATGTCTCCTTCAAATGATTCTTTTGTGCATTAGAAAGGGATGTATAGGCTACTTGGTATGTAATGTCATTAAAACCATTTATGGCCAACTCCCATAGGTCATTAGCAACCAAAATGGTTCTTATCTTCTTAGCCTGGATATATCATAATTCTGACCATCAAATTTCGGTGGCTACTGCCAACCTTTTCTCTCACCTCCTTCCATTTTTCTCAAGATTTGAGAAAATAGATTAATACCAAGATAACCTAGGGCTTTTCACACTCAATAAACTAATTGACTGTTTGCCTAGAAAAGCGGGGCTCTGATACTACTTGTTAGCAGGTAGGGGTGCAAATAAAAAGTCACTATTGTGACAGGATGGATAAAACAAAAAATAACATGTATAAAAAATGCATATAGACAACATAATGTTTGACACAAAAATTAACTTTTGATATATTCCTTGTTTGCTTCAAAATACAACAAAAATTTCAGAGGACATGCTTTGTTTTACACAACAAAATAAAACTAAACTATTTGGATAGATGTCCACTACAAATGGTGCTACACTCACACCTGAATCTAAAACTAGCTACAATCCTTAGCTACAATTGTCACTACACTGCGTTTGCTAAACTTTTGTGCACTGCTGCCATCTTAGCAAACATTCCCTTCTTTTGAATATTCTTTTGCTGTTATAGGTTCAACCAATCTGAAAAACTTACTTCTTACTACTAACGGCTACAAAAAATTCCTTTTGTTTGTATTAGCAAGCTCATGAGAATGAGTGCTTCATTCAAATTTCAAATCCACCTACCTTAATTAATGCTGGTAGGCTACAAGTCAATTAGTGCAAGCTCAAAAATGAGCGCTTAGTTCAAATTAAAAAATACCTACCAAAATAAATGTTGCAGGTTTACGTTGGGGGCAACTTAAGAATCTTCAACTTGACGTGGGGTGCTGACTTGGAGATTATTAAATATTCCAACACAATGAAGGATTGAGTTGATCGTATGAAATTTGTACCTCTTGTGTTACTCCGTACAACATTCTTGAATAGTATAAGTGGTATTCTTGCTGATGCAAGCATTAGTTGTACTGTGGCATAGAGCTCGATATGGTTTCGAGGAACTATAACTTGTAAAAGAGTAAAATTTATCAGAACATAATTAATAAAATGTATGATGCAAGAGGTATAAAATACATAGTTTGAGATTTATAGTATAAAATATCTGACAGTGGCCAAATCATTTTGTGACTCTCCATCTTTTACATGTAGTTCATATTGGCTTGGTTTTTGATGGTGAGCAGCCACAACATTACCAAATGTTCCAATTGAGTAGATATTAGACTAGATCAATTGGGAAATAGTTATGTCTTTAAGTATGAGCCTGTATTTCTTGTAGACTTTTTCAATGTGTTCAATGGTGGTTTTAGGAGTCAATTAGAGACAATAATCAACATCTCATCTTTCATATTGTGTTTTCTTTTTTATTATAAAGTTTGTAAGATGCACACTTAAGTACCAAGAAATAACTATGGTAGGAATGTCTCAATCAACTTAATGTTAATGTTTATAGTTATTGTCATTTGGCCATGGTTGTCATGCATAATTATTGCTCTTGGTTGGGTTGCAGGGTTTCTAGTAGAAGTAAGTCCATAGATTACTAGTATATCACCTTCAAAAGCTATGGTTGATTGTTTTGTATAAATTTGAAGCATGCTTGATGCTTGAGGAGCTTCAACCTTCAATTTGTTATCAATGTGGACTATTTCAATTTATAAATGAATTTGAATGCATGCTTAAGTAAAATTACAATGTGCAGATAAGGGGAATTGTAATAGTAGTTGTAATAAACCTAAGAAAACACTTTCCTATTTTGTTGTTGTTGGTCATCGAAGCAATTTTCCTCATCTGCAAGAATGTGTAAATAGTTGTGCAAGAGATGTTGGAAAAGATTGCAATTTCAGTAATGGAGAAAGTTGAATGAGAAAATGAGCATGGAAAGAAGCAAGTCACATATAAATGTCACAAAACACTTACCTCTTTTGTTGTTGTTGGTCATTAGAGTAGGTTTCCTCATCTACACGGATGTCTACATGACTGAGTAATAAATGTTAGAAAAGATTCTAATTTTAGTAATGGACAGAGAAGGAATGGGTTGTTATGAAATGTCTTGTGAACAAAGATAGTAGTTTTTATAAATGTAGGAGTGTATTTAAAATAATTACTAGGTTACATCTACTTTTTTTGATGGTCTCTAAAAAATAGAGACAATGTGAAAAACTGTAAAATAATGCATGTGAGGGTTAGTATTGGAATTATCACTAGACATAATTGACAAAAGAATGTTTTTGATAAAGGAAAAAATGGGTTTTACAGGGACCCGAAACCACAAATTTTACAACAAAATAAAGGAAAGGACAAAAAAGTCCTGTGAATTAAACAAGATGCAAAGAAAGAAAAACTCAGAAAAAAAATAGCCAGCCAAAAAAAATAGAAGGGACCACCAAAAAGCTAGCCGAGGCGCAAACCAAAAAACCAGCAGCAACTAATCCAGAGTCTTTAAAACTTTCTCAGTCTCAGCCTCTAGATCTTGCATATCCTGGACTCCCTTCTTGAAAGTTTGAATCATCTGTGGCATAGGGGGAGCCTTCCTTTTCAGATTAGCCCTGGTTCTCTTCGAAATCCCTATGTCCTCTTCCTGGTTTTTATCTTTAACTTCTTCCAAATCAACAACCAAGGACCCCTGTTGAGCTTTATCCAGTTTTTCAGTCATAGCATTGATAATGAAAGAATTATGTCTTTCCATTCTATTATTATTTTCAAAAGAATTGACAAAAGAATGTTTCTAATGTAGAGAAAAATCAATAAAATGTTAACAAAAGGGTTTAATGGTAGTATGTATTTTCATGGTCTTTGTGTTTTTTGGATGATAGGTTTTCTAGAGGCATTGAATGATTTATGGTGGGTTGTGCAATGACTATGATAGTTGTGTTGCAAGTATTGTTACAAAATATAGAGCAACATAGTTGTCGAGTCTATCTTAGAGAACACTTTCATCAACTACTAGTATTCTTAGCACCCGGTTAACAAGAAAGTTTCAAACAATGGACAAAATGATTTTTCATAAATGATGAAAATATGACAATTTAAATACCATCATTAATTCTAAAAAGGAAAAAAAAAATTCTTTTATAATTGAATAGAAAAATACAATGGAAACTTCTAAAGAATTCTTCTTCTCTCTAAAGTCTTTGCTATGATGGGTGATGATCTCATCCAAGAGGAGCCCAACCTCCTGTGAGATTTGGAAGAAGGATAAGGACGTTTGGAAAATACTTCAATAGGGAAAGCTAGCTAATTATATTAAGGGTATGGTGGGGCGTGATCCTAACATCTCCAAGTAATTTATCAATTCTTGGAAGGACAACAATGTGGTTGTTAGGGACTACTTTTTCTTTGTTAACATGGAGCTTATCATCGAGGTCACTAGGCTTTCCTTAGAAGGGACTTGTCTCCCTAGGAAGCATAAAGGCCATTATCAAAAATATATGTACAAATTTCTAAAAAAGGAGAAGATTTATCGTCTATAGAGCGAATTCAACATAGATGATCTCCCAAGAGTCTAGACTAGAATGGTGGAAGTGCTGATTAGATATGTCAAGTTAGCATGTAGGTTTAAGTTCTTCCATTGCCACCTTTTTCCCATGATTGAACACTTTTGAACTATAGTGTGAAAATGAATTTTGTGTTTTGGATAATGTCCTCTCTCAAACAATCTATTAATGTTGTTAATGTTAGAAATATGAATGAACAATAACCCAAATAAATTTGTGCACACTTCAAAGGATCAAACTAGGAAAGACACCATCCTCATGAACAAGAGAGTGTTGAAACATGAGCATGAATGGAGATATGCTATTCATGAGATATGATACAATGTACAAACACCTTGTATAAACAGGAAAGGTGAGAAGTGAGATAAAATAGGATTGTGGCATGTGTCTTAATCCTATCACATGATATGAATAACTAACTAATCACCTAGGAAATGATGCAAAAGCTAGATAAGATAAGTTCTAGAAAAGACAACTAAGACTTCTAGAAAGAATCTTATATCCTAAGTAAACTTATTCATGTGAATAATTCCCCTAATTACCTAGTGAGATAAATTACTAGGTACAAGACTTTAATTCACACCAACACCCCCCTTTAAGTGAAAACTAGGGAGAAGATTATTATGAAAATGATGCAAAAAATATGCAAAGATGGGTCCTTGCTACTAGGCCATGTTAGGTACCCATGTACAAATGCAAAAGAAATCTCTCACAAATGAAGAAAAGGAGAAAACCATGTGGGAAAAAACTCCTGTCCCAAAGATACAAAAGAAACAATCATGTGAGGAAGGATGGAGGACTCCATGATACCCCCCAAGTACACCATCCATCATATAGATACATTACAATCAATAGCTCCCCATAAGAGGGAAAGAGAGAGACTATGTATCCCCCCCACAATGTGTAATCACTTGAAAAATTGGTAATTTCCTGAAGACAATGTATGATCCAATGTGGACAAACAACTTGTCTTCCTTTTGGAAGAAACAATACCAAGTATAAATGTAGGAATTCTGCCATGTAATAGGATACCCAGATCTATGTTAATTCTTTTTGTATTTCCTTCAACTGAATTGCCTAGGCATTCCATCAAACAGATTGTTTGCTACTTTTCTAATGTGTATTTTCCAGTCGGTTTCAATACTTGATTGATTGTTTTCATTGCATCACAACATAGGATACTCTTTATTGCATTAGCACATATTATAAATGTTTATATACTAACAATACAAGATTGAAAATTCAAGAATACATAGAACTAATAATTACATTCCAGATTTCATATCAACACCATCATCAATGAATAATAGAGATTATCAATACTTTTTTGACCTGTTATTAGAACCCATGAAATATGACAAATAGAAGTACACAACAATAAGGAAAGTTCAATGAAAATATGTATCAAGCCTGAATCTACTTTGAAGTGGTAGAGTGAGTAGAGCGCCTTCAAGCCCCTTCAATTGGTTTCCAAATGTTCCCTTTAATTCCCAAGCACTCAATTTATTTCCCAATGTGTTCCCTTCACCTGATGTAATCTTTGTATCAAATCCCGATATCTTTATAAAGCTTGAGATCATAAGAATAGGACATCTTCTTGAACTATCCATGGCAAGAGAGATGTATCTAATGAAGACTCACCTTTTGAGGAAAGTGAGCTATGAGGCCATGTCTTCTTTTGGAATGAATTGGCACACATATGCCACATTGTCTTTACTTAGGCAACTCTTTGGAATAAATTTCCACGACTTCAGTTTCTCTTACACCCATCACTACAACATCCAAAATTAAGATTATAATTCTCCTACCATGTTCTTGGCCATCTATATTCTTAAAGTCTTATGAATTCTAATTTATCATCTCCATACTTAAGATATAGCTATCCCTTAGGGGCAATAATATAGACATTTGGTGCAACAATTCTTCAAGAATCTAATGGCACAATTGGTATATAATCCTGATGTCCCAAAAAGACTCTTCAAAATTCATTAAGAAGACTCCTTAATGGTTCCACAATCTTAATTTTTGGCATTCAATTTCTTCAGGAAATAATCAACACAAAATCTGGGGCTATCAGGTGGTCAAAGATATAATTAAGTTGTCATCTCATTTTATATTTATTCTAGAGTCCTTCGACTCCTTACTAGGTGACTCGTTGTTAACCAAACTTGCTACGCCAACTCAAAAAATGGGAAATAGCTATATATTTGGAGTATCAGCCTAGTAGAGTTTTTCTTTTCTTCATAAGCACCCAGTTGTTATAGTTCCAAATTGTGTAATGTAAAGAAGTCTAACAAGATGTGCCCAAACTAAAACTGCAAGAAACATATTATTTGATATTACTTTTCATAAACTTATTAATCTTCAAATCTTCAATCCACGGGATCAAAGATGAATTGACGGTCCTTTGAGTTCTTTGAATACCCATGTTTTTCCCAGAATCACATGGCCTTAATAGTTTTTTTAAAATTTAGAACTGTCTTAAAATTACCAGAGCAGTCCTTCAACAATGAAGCTTTAAATTCTATAACACTAGACATTAGAAAAAACTAGACATCTCATTAAAATTTCAATCTCAATTATATTCAAATCCCAATAAAATTCTTCAGCAAAACTTCCAACACTAACTGGAACAATTAAGTCAATACTAAAATCCTAAAATTTCTTTAAATTAGGCTTCACAAAACTTCATTAAATCTACCAAAATAAGCACCAGCACAACCCTTAAAGTGAGACTGTTAGCCACCATCCCAAGTGTATCTTGCAACACCGAAGATGATATTCTCTATGAGAAGAGAATCCTTTATTCACAAAGTTTGTTGTGAACACTGTCCACCAGCTACGAACTTGTTCCAATCTAAGTTTCAAATCCCCTTGCAAGAATGCTCCAACAATCTTTTATTCTTTTCAATTCGTAACTATCCATGTCTCCTTGAATTCTCTTCTTTTTTGCTTTTCACCTTTATTTGAATTCTTTTTTGAAAATCCAAAAGTAACTTTATTTTATTTATTTAACTTTTCTAATCTTAAGTTACTTTTTCTCCAATTAATTAATTTAATTTGTCTTAATATTTCAACCTTTTTAACAACATTAAATTAATTAATTAATTAAGCTAACTCAAAATTTTGGGACATTACAATTCCTCCTATCCCAAAGATTGCTTGCCCTCAAGAAATCCGCATCTGCAAGCCAAACTGAATACCTAGATCCCAAACCAATATTGAAGGTTGCTAAGAATCTCTATTGAAAACAGTGCCTGATATTATTAGCACCATATTTGATGCAGGAGCATCCAACGATGTAGGGAATCTTGCATCACCCAAAAAAAAATTCTTTATTTTCTTTAGTTGTTTTAAGTCCCATGATGGAACTTAAGGGGTATAAGATTGTTAGACATCAAAAAATAGTGAAAATCGAGCACTTACTATTTTTAGTAAGTCTACCAAATCTGGCTTGTATGGACATGAAAATTTACCCCAAGGAGTAGAGCTGAAAAATATTTTTGGTTGTGAAAGAATCATCTCAATACCCTACACGGTTTGGGAGAAATTAAAGTTTCCATTCTGAGAAATTTCTCCAATGGGGCTTCAAATTCAGATATAAAACTTTAGAGGCCCCGAAACAACTCAAAAAGTGGTTGAATTGACCTATGATTATCTATATGTTGTAGAGCTCATTGAGAGCTTTCCAACGATATGCAATAATAGAAAATCAAACACTTGGGTCAAAAGTTATGGCTCCGTGAAGTTGGTCCTCTAAAAAGTGAATTTCATAAAAAATTCTTCTTAGGCCAGAAATCAAATAGCGAGACTTTTGACACCAAAACAAAAAGGGGAAATTTGAACTTTCTAGAACATTCTAGGGCGGCTATTGGGGAAAATAAAAAGGGTTAAGTGGGGGTTGTAGAAAGTGGCCCTGATAGTGCAGATTGTGGCTTTTTCAAAGTTGATTTTGTAATGAATCAAGCCCATGAGGCTATAGCATGTAAGCTTTGAATCTATAATTTAATTTTCTAAAAATAATTGAAAGTGAGTCATTTTTTTGTCTTGCATCTTCTGTGTTGGTATCTATTGTTGTTATTTATATGGGTTTTGGGCGGTGTGGCCCTCATCAATATTGTTCCTATCAGACAATCTAAAAATCAATTGAATGAAATCAATAAACTCTTCTTCAACATTCACTGAATCCCACATCAGGATTCCAAGAAAGTTGCAGGAAAAAACCACCATGCAAACATTGTGCTACTCTGATTAAAATCATCTAATTTTCATGCCTAAACTATATCAATTCTTCCTGAAACTCTAAGAAGTGCTCATCAAATCTAAAATCCATGAAAATACTGAAACCAATACTATGGAACAAGAATTTCCAAAACAACTCAAGGAAATTCACTTCATCAACGAACCCAAATATGAAATCAATTGAGCTTGGAAACACTTATGCATGAATAGAATCTGAGAGAATCCTCACAAACAACCGTATATGCTCTATCCCAGATATTAGCATTTGTGAAATGCTTTTGATAGAAATATATATATATATATATCCCCTTATTTACAAAACCTAGTATTCTATATTGCATAAATATACTTGTAAATACAAATCCATAATATTACATACTTATACACATATACGTATTTAATATATTCACCTATATATCAGGTTACTCTTATCATATCATATCCTCGTTGATACATGCATTCATTTAAGTGTGTGTGTATGTGTGTGTATATAATTGATCCCTTGTGTGAGTAGGTTTGTAAGTATTCCTACTTACACATACATGCATATGATTATGCTCTCAACACGGATCAATGTATGTATATACTCATATACATGTATACTTTTTATGTAAATATGTATCGACAGAAAGCTCAAGATACATAAAACTCAAACACATAACAACATCATATAGTTATAAATATATATATATATATATATATATATTTATGTATGCATCTATACATATATATATGCATGCTTGATAAATAACATTAATTCTATACCTCATATATATATGTATATGTATACATACTAATATATATATATATATATATATATATATTCATTTCCTATTCCGAACAAGTATGTGTACATTCAATATACAAATGAATACAAACAAGTAACCATTCATACATAAAATAATATTATATATATATATGTATATACACACTCCTCTATTAAGATTTTATGCTTATGTGTGTATTTGTACATATATACAAACATATATATATTATATAGTAATCATGTTAGTCAAATGGTCCACACAATCAAGCACGGTAACATAAAGGACTCACAAGCTCAGATAGATAACATCACCCTAGATATTGTACTCAATAGTAGACAAGACCCTTACTAATGTAGACACATCAAACTAAGGATGACTTACCTACTTCTCTCAAACTGACTCAACTCAATTATTCTACTATGGTATGTGTAAGCTCAGATAGTTCAAGTTACCGGTTACACGACCAAGATCTTCTCTTGATTGATACTTCCCCTCTGCCTAGAGGAGTGAACATTTATCTACATCCACTAACAGATGCACACAATAGTCAATTTTTCACAACATATGCAGTATATGTTAAACATCTCCAATGTTATCTATAATAATTCAATAACCATCTTTTCACATATATGCAATATTTTTCCATGAAATAACATCAACTGCAATAACATCAAATGTGATAACATTCATATTGATAGAAAGGTACAAGCATAGTTTATTCATCTCTAGAATTCACATTACATTCACATTTTACCCCTCATAGTAATAGTAAACAGTAATTTTACACAATTGGGGTGTAACACAAGAATTTTTTTGGATACCTTTATCAAGAGGGGGAACTAAACCATATAAATGTGGCAACAACTGAAGTAATTGGAGTTGGTTTAGGGTGTAGTCTCTCCATTTTTTATAGTTTCCCATTTCCAATATAATCACAAAATGATGAAATGAAAACCATATAATGAACTATGATTGATCTTGAAAATTACAAAGAAATTGACCTTCAATAGCAATTAGAAACTCCCAACTATTATGTGCAACTGTAAATGAAGCCTCCCAATGCAAATAAACCTTCTCCAAATTGTAGTATGTCCAAGATATCAAGCAAATGCCTCAAATTGCAAAAAATCAATATAATGTACTTGGAGCTAAATCTAAAAAAATGAATGGAAAAAATGAAAGAGCTTTGAATCACCTTCTCAATGCCGCTTGAATCTCCAAAATCCTTGACAAACTAGTGAAAAGATACTAGCTCAGGAGTATAAAAGGAAGCACTGACTTTAGTTAACTATAATTCGTATTTGTAGCAAAACCTAACAAAATAGTCTACACCACTGTGAAGTACAACAAACCAACTTTCTCTCGATATTTTTTTTGTGAAAATTTGATATTTTGGCAAAAAAATTTGCTCCGTTGAAGTAATCTACCCAATTTGGGCTTGTAGGCTAATTAGGTGCAAAATCGAGCACCTGGGGTAAAAAAAATCCTCTGGTCATATTAGTGACCAGGTGGTGCATAATGTGGAAAAAAAAAGTGTCACTAGGTGGAGCGACAATGGGGCGGAGGGATGGCAACAACTGGGACAATGCTGCTCATGGTGGACGGAGCTCCTGGTCATTTATAGAACGTTGGGGCTTAGGAATTCGATGGTTGATGGGGTCTGAAGGAAGCTTCAACGACTGGTTATAGAAAAATGGTTGTTACAAAAAGAGAATCAGGGGGAGGAGTCAACAGCTGACAAGGGGCCAAGTATGGGCCAACAGGGAATTAAAACCCTCTACAAATTTAACTAAACAATTTGAATAGGTCGACAAAAAAATGTATCTTCAAACTTTGAATATTGCATTTTACAATTAAAAATCAAAACCCCTTTAATATTATTCTGACAAGAAAATATATTTCGACCACCATATAAATATGAGTCCGCAAAATTATTCAAACCCAAATACAATATTATGTCTTCCAATGCAGTGTTGAAAAAATGATCCTTTGACATTTTTCGCACTCATTTGGGTCCTCCTTGTGGATTTTGGCTTAATGGTGCCTTGATTTAGTGTTTTAATGTGGATAACACATTCACATTAGGTCTTGGGCCCTTGTGAACTAATGGAATTTAATGGTGCCTTGATAAATTGTTGTGAAAAGTTGAACACACTTTCACACTTTTCTAGGGTTTTATCAATTAACTAAGCATAATAAACATATTTTTTTATTTATCATAAGTAATCTTAATCTTACCTTATTTCAAGTATTGTAACACACTTTAACATTCCTCTAGGCTTGTCATAAACAATTTGGCTTTCTTATGCTTTAATTGGCCCCATTTTGCATCCACAAGCCTCATTTATTGCATCTTTTCGAGGATAATCTCAATGTCACCAATTCGTAACCAATAATAACTCAGGTGTTTATGGCTTGTGTGGCCCAAATTTAGTGATTTGGGACACTTCACGACAAAATGGGACTGGTCCCCCAATTGTGGCGAATGAGTCCCACCTAGATTTTTGGGTCCCAAACTTGTTTTCACACCTTTCTAAGCACTTTTGATTTTTGGTCCCATACATTATGCCAAATGGGACTCATTTTCCATCTTGGGTGAATGAGTCCTGTGTGACCAAAATTCAAATTTAAATCAATTTTTTGGTGGGATTTTATTCTCCTAGATTTGATGTCGGCTTGTAGTGTTGTAATTTTGGGAATTCTTGCATAATTAAGTATAAATACAAGGTTCTTTTACTCATTTTCACCTAAGAATTTTGTGAGAACATTCTTAATAGGAAGTTGAGTTCACAAGAGAATTCAAGTGTCTTCAAGAGCATTCAAGAGAATTCAAGGGTAGAATTATTCAAGATCCATCATCATGACAAGGTTCTAATTGCATTATTTCATGTTCATGCTTCATTATCTTATTTCAACATTTTGGTTTAATTAACTAAAAGGGGTTTGAACAAGGAAAACCCCCATTCCCTGACAATCAACATTTTTCCCCCTCTTTAATGTGTGATTGCAAGTTTCTAGATTGAAGAAAATGACTTGAAGCCTTCAAAAGCACCAAAATGACAAAGTTGCAAATGTTGACAAAGTTATCATGAAAAGTTGTCAAAACTCACGAAAACTTAGATCTAGGGAAAAATATCCATCCAATTTGCATGAAACCAGTGGGAAAATGCTTATTCTATCCATCATCAGAGGTTTGCAAATTTTCACTTCAAGATTCTGCTCCTAAGAAACTTCGCGACAAAATGGGACTGATCCCCCAGTTGTGGCAAATGAGTCCCACTGTATGAGTTTTTCAGAGATCTTTACAGATTTGGATACCCATTTGGCCGAAACTTTATCCTATGCAGAGACCCCAATTTGGGACTGATTCACCCAAAATGGCGAATGAGTCCCACCAGGCTTAAAACTCAACATTTTCAGGATTTTAGAGCTCCATTCCATCTCCAACGAGTTTCTAGGTGCACACTTACAATTTTACAATTTTTTCTTTTATTCTTCTTGCATTTCGAAGCCTTTTAGTTCAAGTTTGCATATCACACTGTGTTTTCCAATTCATTGTCTTTTCCAAGTTTACACTTGGTGGTGAACCCCTCATTAGTTGTCATTCAATCCCTAGAACCTTCCCTTTGCTAGATTTCAATCTCCTTTGTATTGAAATCTCAAGGGTTTGTTCTTGGGTGAAAGGTTGGAAAATTGGTCTTTCTCCTTTTAGGTCCAAAACCCTAGAAGTGAAAGAAAACACCATCATTTTTCACCTTTTCATTTTGGTGAACCTGTATTTAGAATAACTTCTTTTTTTATTTTGATTCCATCATCATTCTAGATCTAGCTTGCATTAACATTGCATTAGGATTTGCATTGGTTAATTGGCATTCTAGGGTTTCTAATTTTGCATTAGTGAAAGCACATATAGGTTGCATTTTGGCATCTCAAATCATTGAAAGTAATCTAAAAACTACATTTTCACTTAGGTTACACATCATACAACATAAAAAAGCATCAAAATCCATTGAAAATTCCTAAAACTTTTGAAAAAAATCCCTACTAGGACTCATTCGCCACCTTGGGCGAATTAGTCACAGAGCACCCCTGAAACTGCCTTTTATAGCACTGAAAACCTTTTTTTTAATCTTTTGTTTTTTTCCATTGGTTAGTTGTTTCAATGGGGTTGACTTTCTGTTACATGCATTTTACTAAATCTAGCTTAAATTAGTCCATTTCATGCATTGCTTCATTTCAAATTTGCATTCACAACATTCCATTTTCAGATCATTGCATAGTGTAATCAATAAATTACCTTGTTTCAAATCTGAAAATTGCATTTAAAAATTTCACTTTAGATCATTGCATTGCACTTTATTACTTCTCCTTGATAGCATGTTTTCTTTCAAAAGATGTGGCTTTGATATGGTTAAAAATGGATTGCATAAGTACAACATCCCCTCTTATGAGTTCAATTTAGATTACAACAATGAGGTCATTAAGAAACATGTTAGTTATCCTTCTATTGTCTTTCATAATTATGAGAACATCCTAGAGCAAGTGGATCAAACCATTGACATAGTCTTAATATTACATTGCCCATTGGTGAGGATGGTAGTGTTGACAATCATAAACATCATACTTGTTCTTCTCTCGATACCTCTCCTATTAGTGATGAAGGTATCTTGGTGAAAGAGATATAGGCATGGAGGGTCTTGATTGTCCCTCTCCTCATCCCCCTTTGAAGACATTAGAAAAAAAGAAGATGAAATCATTTCCCTGAACACCTCCCCTAATTGTAAGAAGGCTTTAGTAAAAGAGGATACCATCGTGAACGATCATGAAAATCACATTTTTCAGGAGGACATGTGGATTGGAAGTGATAACCTTATCTCTCTCTTTCCTAATGTCCTTAACATTTGGAAAGACATATTTGAACAAAAGCATTTAAATCATAATAGTACTTCTCTTGATGCCTCCCCTATTATTGATGAAGTTACTTTACACAACATAACAATGGAGAGTGATGACCCTTTTGTTGGCCTCTCTCCTGAAAGATCTCCTACTAGGGTGGAAGTTATGGCACAAGAGAATGAGACTTTAGAGAAAACAAACAATCAAATAGAGCCTTCTCCTAATATCCCCACTATTTATAATCAAGAAAATCCAACCATTGATCATTCCCCTACTTGTGATGAAGTCATTTTGGAAGAACCAATCCTTGAATGTCAAGAACATTTGGTTTGTAGTTCTCCTAACAACTCTCCTCCTAGGGAAGATATCATGGTGCAAGAAAATGATAACATTAAAAATAATGATATTAGGCTCTTAGATGAAGATGATGAAGTAGTATTAGACTCTCCTTCACCAAGGGACACTAATATTATTCAACCTCAACTCATCCTCTACCCACCTTCACACAAACCGCAAACCCAAACTTATCCTTTACCCACCTAAGAACAATGTTTTGCAGCAACTGAGTCATAATACCATTGCTCATACATATAACACTAGGAACAATTTGCAACAAAGACAACCACCTTCAACATCCCTCCCATTACCTAATCCTATCCTACATAACCCTATCTTACTAGGTCCTCCTCGTTTATCTCCACAAAGTGGAAAGGAGTACAATCTTGTTGAACAACTTAAAGAAACTCCTACAAAGATATCCCTATGGGACCTAATTCAGAATTCAGCTAATTATCATAGTATGCTTCAAACAGCCTTGCAACAAGTTCCTATGCCTTGTAATGCACAATCAAATGACATAGAAACCATGATTCAAGGAATAAATGTAGACATTATTTTCCACCAAAGTGAACTCCTCCCTTTGGAAATGCAAAAACAAAATGAAGCTTTCATAATAATATCTCAATACTAAACAAAAAGGATAAAGAGAACCCTTGTTAACAATGGCTCTGACCTTAATGTGTGTAGTGTTACACTTTTGGATTGGCTTGACACCGATAAATCAAAAATTCAACCTACCTCTTTATCTATTAGTGGATTTGATAGTGTAGGAAAGAAACCGCTCAGTGTGATCACTTTGCCTATTATAGCTGGAAAGGCCACATTAGAAACATTGATCCATGTTATGCCACATGATATTTCATATAATCTTATTCTAGGTAGGACATGGCTTCACACAATGAATGGGGTGCCTTCTACTCTTCATCATCAAATGAAATATATCTACAACAACAAAGTGTACACACTCGAAGCTAACCCTGACCCAAATAGTTGTTTGAACATTGAGAAAAGTAAAGAAAATCATTTGGAAACATTAACACCAACCACACAAGTGGAACCCGTGCAACAGAAAGACAAAGAAAAAAACATTGAGCAAATCATGAAGATATTGGAAGATGATTGGGGTTCCTTTGACTTTGACCCAACATTCATGGGAGAATACAAGATCATAAGTAGAGATTCAGACAAAGGAAAAGAAAAAGTGGTACTGTCAACACAAAATTTAGACAACCCTTCGAAAGCATCCACCTCAACCACTTTAGAAGAAAAAGCAAATTACACAAAAAACTTTGACGAAATTAATCATGAATTGTGAGAGCCAAAAAAATTCATGATTTTATGAACAAGAATCACCACTTCATGCCCACATCAATAGAGCCATTATAATTAAAAGAAAAACTAGAAATGTCAAACTTTTAAACTACAAAAAAGACAAAATTCTTTTAAAAGAAATTAGTCTCCTTTGTCTCCCTATCACCAAGATCTTTGTTTATGCATTTTCTCTTAGATTTTAGGAGCACAAAATGCAATAAAGAGGCTATGGTGAATGAGAATTTCAATCAAAATGCAAAGAAGATATGAATATGAAAATTCATGGGGGGTGAAAATGAGAGAGGGATCCCATTTAAATAGGAGTCTTTGAGGATGGAGAGGTGTTTGAGAGGGAAATGTTGGATTGAATATTTTAGCTAAAAATGCAAATTTATCCCACATTATGTGATTAAATGAAAATGCACATGTGAGTGAAAATGTTTAAAGAGGAGAGATACATGCATGGTGAAGGGTTTATGAATAATGAAAAATGATTAAATGGATTTAAATGTGCATGAATATGATTTAATAAAGATTTAATATGGATTTAACAGAATATGGATTATTATGATTTGATTTTAATGATTTAATTATTTAGCAAAATATGAACAAGTTGATGCAAATGGTTCGTGATCAAATATGAATGCTTAATATTTTAATGGTTTAATGATTTGATGAAATGCATGAATAGAAGAAAATATTGAATGAATTGATTAAGTAAATAATAATATATATTTAATCAATAGACGAATATCGTGACGATTATGAGGACAAATTTGAGTGTCTACATTTTTCCCCTCTTTGAGACAATGCAGCTTGTTGCATTGTTTCAAAGAAAAAGATTGATGAACTAATACATGCCCTAGAGATATCCTGGTAAGGATTATGATAAGAATGATATGCCCCCTTGAGAGATTGATCGAACAGAATGTAAGAAGATTAATCTCTCGATAGATGTCTAGAAAATGATTAGATACCTAATATTGTGCAAGTGATAAAGCGGTGATGTACATTTTGATGAAAATGCATAGTTGATGGACGTAACTAAACAATTGAAGGAAATGATCAGTATAGTCGGGTTGATGAGCTGATGAAGTTGATTGAGAATGATGCTTACGCAAGAAAAGCTAATGCAATGATTGATTGACTAATGAAGGGGACATGAGATTTCTAGAAGCAAGTTGATTGATTTGAGATTTGATTCAAGAGACATATATCAGTTAGATAAAGCAATTAATTGATTTCTCTATGACAAGAAAGATGAAGAAAATGAAATGAAACAAATGGTAGATGGAAGGAATGCAAGATGGAAGAAAATGAAGATGATGAAGCCGATTGTGCCTTTTAAGTGCTTTTATCATCATTGAGCTTATTATGTCACAAATTAGTATAAGCATCTAGATAACATGAACATCTAGACAACCTGAATACTATTTGTGTTTTTATTTAATAGTGAAGTATAAGCATCTAGGTATAAAGACCTTAGATGACCTGAATACTTATTGCATGGAAGACACTATCAGACAAGGAATGCTCTCATCCACATTAGACTTATAGGTCCTTGATGGTTTTTGACAACCATGTCCTAAGATGAGTCATCTTCTGAATAAGAAACAATCCACAGGTCCAACAAACAAGTGAACATGCCCCATCCTCACCTCTCCAGTCCAATACATCCTAGAGAAGCTAAAAGACATGCCACCAAAGAGAAAACCATAAAATAGAAAAAGATCAACAAACAAACATGCATCATGCTTTGGTATATAATTGATCCTTGGTATGGTTTTATGCATTTGATTGGATTTGAAAGAGGGATGGATAGGTATGTTATAATTTTTGCTTGATTGTCAATCATGGCATGTTTTGATTTTGTTGAAGTTCAAAGTTGTGTGGCGATTTGAAAGTGTCACTATTTAGGGATTTTTGAAGTTATGTGATTTTTTTGGCTTTTTAGAATATTTGATTTTTCTGGATTTTTGGAATATGTGAGTTTTTTGGATTTTTTCAGGACATTTTACGATTTTTATTTTTATTTTTTCAGGACATTTTATGATTTTTTTTTGGATTTTTTAGACACTTTATGATTCGCTTTGTATTTTTTAGGACATTTTACAAATTTTTTTTTTGGACTTTTTTTAGGACATTTTATGATTCTTTTTTTGATTTTTGTAGGACATTTTATGATTTTATTTGGATTTTTTCAAGACATTTTATGATGTAAAGAGACGATTCACAAGCATACAGATAGATAAAGGATGTAGTTTCTTTGACCGTGAGATGATCAGTATCCTAACCCATAGCTAAGGTTAAGGAGATTCCCTAGTGAGGGATAGGACCAACCTAGTATGCATGGAAAAGAAAGCAAGCAAGGGGACTATTGAATAATTCACAAGCCATGGTGAGTGTGAAAAGGTCCTTATGAAGTGGAGTGTGAATGAAAATGGGATGAAAAGATCAAATAGAGCTCCAAAGGAAAGAGGAGCGAAGCCTCTACACATGGCGCCGATTTCTCAATTTTCACCATGGTACTTGCTCAAGGCTCCACCAAAGTGGTTTTCACCATTGAACGAATGGATTTCTCTTTACTTTTTTCATCATTCTTTTTTTTTTTGTATTTTTTCAAGACTTTAAAAGAGATTGTATCCTCTAAAGTACTTAGGTATAAAACTTGTGAATGTGCATACTGTTGATGGGATCATTAAGCAATTCACCTTTCAGAGTAGATAACTGGTATGCCCCAGATCCATACACAGCAGTGATAACACATGGACCCAACCGGTTAGGCTCAAATTTACCCTTCTTTTCTTTGTCTTGTTGATTGTGAGGATTTTCATGAAGAACAAGATCCCAAACCACAAATTACGTGGTTTCACTTTCTAATTATAACTTTGGTAGATCCGCTATTGGTATGCTCTAAGATGATTGAAAGCAGTCTGTCTTCATTCATCCAAGAGTTCCAACTCTTGCAGATGGGAAACTCAGTATTCTTTATCATTGATTTGATTGCACGAGACATGAAAAGAGGGCAACTCGACCTCGATGGGAAATATGGCATTGGATCCATAAAAAAGGGCATAGGGGGTAGTACCTATGGGAGTGCGAACAGTCATGCAATAAGCCCACAATGCAGGATTCAATTGAATATGCCAATCTCAACTAGCTTCATTGACTGTCTTTTTAAGAATTTTGAGAATGGTTTTGTTAGAGGCCTCAGCCTAGCCATTACCTTGAGGATAGTAACGTGTGGAAAAATGATGTTGTATATGGAATTTATCATAGAGTTTGTAGACATCCTAATTTTTGAACAAACAACCATTATCTATGATGATCGATAGAGGAACACCATAATGATAGATGATGTAGTTCAGTATGAAGGTGGCTATTTGTTTTCTAGAAATATGAGTGAGAGGAACAACTTCAATCCATTTCGTGAAATATTCGATGGCAACGAGAATGAACTTATGACCATTGGATGATGGTGGATGGATCTTTCCCACAAGATCAAGTCCCCACTAATAAAAGGGCCATGGTGTAGTAAGAGACTACAATTCTTGTGCAAGAGCATGTATCAAGTCTACATGTTTTTGACATTGCTTTCATTTTTAACAAACTAATAAGCATCCTTTTCCATTGTAGACCAATAATAACCCATACGCAAGAGTTTCTTGGCTAAGGTAGGACTGCTAGAATGTTCCCCACATATACCTTCATGTAATTCTCGTAAAGAATTTTTGACCTTGTCATGCTCAAGACATCACAATAAAGTACCATTGAGACTTGGTGGTAAAGGGTATCAGCTAAGATTATGTATTGGGAAGCTTGACGGATAAAGGTTTTACAAGATTTATTGGATAGGTCTGGTGGTAGGGTGTTATCCCAAAGATAGGTATAAATATCCCCATACCATTGAGAATTAGGACCAACAATAAGATAGATCATTTCAAATTGTGGTATATTGTAAGAAGGTTCCAAAAGAGGTTCCACTAAGAACTCACAGTAGGCGACATTACTTGACATTTCCACAAGTGAACTAATTATTGCCATTGCATCAACAACTCTATTGTTATCTCAGGGAATCTTCTCAAAAGAGATTGATGTGAAATAGGCCTTGAAGTCATCCACCATTCTTTTCTAGGGCATAAATTTTTTGTTTTTTGTTTTATAGTCATCATTAACTTGTCTGATCACTAACTGAGAATCACCAAGAACACACAACTCAAGGATTTTCTATTGCACAACTATACGAAGCCCATAAAGTAATGCCTCATATTTTGCAATATTGTTGGTACATGGAAACTGTATCTTATAAGCTTTAGGTATACAATCCCCTTGCAGTGTGACAAAGAGAATGCCAACACCAAAACCACCTTGTGTGAAGGAGCCATCAAAATATAAAGTCCAAAGATGTGTAGATTCCATGTTGAAGATTGATTCATCCTAAAAGTCTGTAATAAGAGGATAATTATCTGTCATAGGAGCATCGACGAGTTGATCTGCTATAGCTTGTCCTTTGATTGATTTTATTTCTATGTACTCAATATCAAACTCGTTAAGAATCATCACTCATTTAGCTAATCGTTTTGTGAGTGCTGCTTTGTTCAAGAGGTACTTAAGAGGATCAATTTTTACAATGAGCTTTCTCTGGTGTGTAAGCATGTAATGTCACAGCTTCTGTGATGCAAAAACTACAGCAAGGAATGCTCTTTTAATAGCACTATAATTGAGCTCATATCCCACTAGAGTGCAACTAATGTAATAGATTGCATGTTCCTTTCCTTTAGAATCATGTTGTGCCAAAAGTGCCCCAGTGTTGTGTTGGTTGTGGATATATATAGAAGTAAAGGCTTGTCATCTGTAGGAGGTACTAATACTGGTGGTGTCATCAGATATTCTTTGATTTTCTAAAAAGCTTGTTCACACTTGTCATCCCATCTAAATGAAACATTCTTGTGTAATAGATGTTGAAAGGGTTGACATTTATCTGCGAGTTGCGCTATAAAACAATAGATAGACTTAAGTTTTCCTTGTAATGATTGCAGCTGACTAATATTCTTAGGTGGAGGCATTTCAAGTATATCCTTTATTTTTGTAGGATTAGCTTCAATTCCTTTAGATGAGACAATGTATCTAAGGAGTTTCCCAGAGGTTACTCCAAAGGCACATTTCTTTGGATTCAGCCGAACCTTGTATTGTTCTAATCTTGTGAAACTTTTATCCATGATCTCTAGATGTCTCACTCTAGTGTAGGATTTTCCCAACAAATCATCTACATAGTCTTACAAATAGCTATGCATCATGCCATGAAAGATAGTGGTCATTCCACGTTGGTATGTAGGTATGGAATTATTCAACCCAAAGGGCATGACATTCCAATAGAAGGTCCCCCAAGGACAAGTGAATGATGTCTTAATTTGATCTTCAAGAGAAATTTTAATCTGATTGTAGCCAGAGAAACTGTCCATGAGGGATAACATTTTGTGCCCTGCTGTCAAATCTACTATCATGTCAATGTTGGGAAGTGGGAAGTCATCCTTAGGACAAGCTTTGTTTAAATCTCTGAAGTCTGTGCAAACTCGGATGACCCCATTAGGTTTTGAAATTGGTACTAAATTTGAAATCCAATCAGCATAGTCAACAGGTCTTATAAATCCCACATCTAGCAACTTTTGTAATTCAACTTTTACCAATAGAGTAATGCGCGGGTGCATTTTTCTCAACTTTTGTTTAACAAGTTTTGCCCCTGGTGGCAAAGACAAGTGATGCATTACTATATCTAGATCAAGTCCTGGAATATCTACATAGGATCATGCAAAGTTAACTTGTCTTTCCTTGTAAAATTGTATATGCTCTATTCTCTCTTCAGGTGTTAATGACTCTGCTAGATGAATTGTCTTTGGTTTTTCTTCTCTACCTAGATTAGCTGGTATTGTCTTCTCCACCAGCATAGATGATTTTTCATGATAGACTGCTAAGGGAAGTGTGTCAAGCCTTCCATCCTTGAGCGCCTCAGAGAGGTTTTCACCCTTGGATACATCCTTTATTTTTACTTTTTTCAAGTCTAATAGTGTCACAGAGAGGTTTTCACTGGAAGACCTATTTATACTTTCAATAATTTTTTGATTGAAAGTCTTGTCACTCCCCCCAAAGTAAGCTGCACTATTGAGTTATATGATGAATCCTACTTTATGATCCTCAACAGGGATATCTTCTCATGCTCCTAGAAAGTTTATGATTGCGTCATCATTTTCAAATACATCCAATTGTGGTGGTCCCTTCTGATCAAAATCAATGAGTTCAGGGTGAACTGGGGTTAAAGGATCATGATTTGAGTCAATATTTTGAATGGATTCGAGGGTACAAACATTATGATAAGGTTCAGGGGTAGGGACACAATCATAGTCACAAATTTCAATGAAGTCATCGATGGAACTTTCCTCATTTGTCTATGTAGCATTAGAGGACTCTACTTCCTTGAAGCACATGCGGTTCTCAAGGTCTTATCTTTTTGTGCATCATATCCTAAACCAGGGACTTTTTGTGTACAAGTAGGTTGTATTGGTTCCAAGATACCTTGTTTCTATAAGCCAAGAGGAATTTTACTGTCATATCCCATTTGTTTCATAAGATCAAATCCTTTGCCATATTGTTCAATAGATATCTTTATTTCAGTTTGTTCTTTTCCTGTGTCTTCATCTTTGTATAGCCACTTTAGGAGATCAACCTCTTTTGTTTCATTATAAAGGGCTCTTCTTTTTTGTAAAGTATTTTATTTACAAACCATTGTAGTATCTACATCTGATGTGGTCTTAGTCATCTATGGTTTTACATAGGTGTGGGGAGATAAAGGTAGCTTTCCAATGCAAAGGGCACGATTCAAGGTATATTCTCCTACTCCTTATTCTTTTACTTGTATTTTGATCTCAACTTCATTAGATTTTGAGGAGGATGCTAAATTAAGGACTTGGGATCAACATATTCTTGGTAAGTAAATGCTTCATGATTGCTTGGGATTGTGATTTCAGTTTTAGGGCTTAGATTATGGCAATACATGAAAGGATTTGGATCTCCTCGTATTTTGATTTCAACACCATTGTGTGGGAATTTGATGCACTAGTGGTATGTAGAAGGTACTACTTGCATTGCATGAATCCAAGGTCTTCCAAGGAGGATACTATAGGTCAATGGGAGATCAAGGACTTGGCAGACCACATCCTTTACCATAGGGCCAACTCTGATTGGTAGAGTAATTGATCCTTTAGATGAGCATTCCTCTTCATCATATGCCTTTATTGTAATATTTTTACTTGGATCAATTGCATTTTCAGAGAACCCTAATTTTGTGATCAATACTTGAGTACAAATATTAAGGCCCACTCCTGTGTCTATCAAAACTCACTTGGTCTTAACATTATGGATGAGGACGTCAATGTGTAAAGTTGCGTTATGTGGTTGTCAAAGGGATGAATCATCATTTTCAGTAAAATTGAGCATATGAGGAGAGGTGATGTGTCCCACCATAGCTTGGAATTGATCTACATGTAGGTCTATAGGCACTATAGCAGTACAACAAACTATGCTTTATCTAGGATAGCTTTATGCTTAGGAGATAGGCGTAGCAGCTCAAGTATAGAAATTTTCACGGGTGTTTTTATAAGTGCTCTATGAGGTTGTATTGCAAAGATGGTGTAGCAGGTTTTGCATTAGGACCTCTAAGGGTGACTGTGCCTTTGTGGGTAGTAACCTTGCAATCAGGTTCTTTTCCTTTTATAATGAAAGTGTTTACATGATTATCAACCTCACTGATGTTATGTATGGTATAGTCATACTTAGCAGTAGTGTAATTCACACCATCATGAGATTCAAGAGCCTTTCCTTTATCCTTGTCATGCTTAGGGAGAGGGTTTTTAAACACCTCATGATCAAAGTTACTAGAAGGAGTGCGTCCGTCAACTACTATCTTACCATCATCAATAAGGTCTTGTATTAAATGTCAAAGTTTATTGTAGCTATTAGTCTTATGTACTTTATGTCTATGATAGTCACAAAAGTTATCTTCATTCCACCATGGGGGTTTGACTTGTGGATTGTGTTCCTTTATTTTGGGTAGTGTTATAATATTGCTTTCAAGAAGTTCTTTAAATGCAGATTCAAGTGATTGTCCCAATGGTGTAAAATTTCATTTAGGGAAACTTCACTGTGTTTCTTTTCCTTTATTGGAAGATGGAACTTTGTGATTATAAATAGGTGATGATGTTTTAGTTGTTTTTGCATTGACAACTCCGTTATTGAATACATTATTGTTCTTAACCCAAAAAGGTGTCTTGTTGTTTGAACTCAATTTCTGATCTTTGTCATTATTAAGTTTAATAGTTCCATCATTGATAAGAGTTTGTTCAATTCAAAATCCCATTTCTATGGCTTCATCAAAGGAATCCAAGCATTTGAGGCAAAGTTCCCTTCCAATTTCTTTGTTCAAATTTTGACAAAAGAGGTCAACCAATTCTTGATCAGGAATGGCATAATGCAACTGTTTTGTTAAATGTTTCCATCTTTGTCAAAATGACACAAATTATTTACCTTGTTTCTGTTTGGTGTTGAAAAGGTTTTTCATGGTCACTTTAAGGTCGCAATTGAAAATATAAATGAAGAAAAATTTATCAGCCAATTATTGGAAAGATTTGATGGTTGGGGGTAATCATGAAAACCATTCCATAGCCTCTCCTCCTAGACTACGAGGGAATAATCTCATAAGGCACGTTTCATCAACTGCAAATTCCATGGTAGTGGCAAAAAACTGTCTTAAGTGGTTCTTAGGATCTCCTTTTCCATTGTATTTTTCAAGTTTTGGTGTGTCCCAGTGGTTAGGAAAAGGTGGCATTGGTATTCTTGGATCGAAGGGATAAGGGTATATATCTTCAATGGAGAATTTGTGAGTTGATGTTTTACTGTTCTTGAGAGTATCCAATTCTTGTCTCAATGTTCTAAGCTCATCCAAAATAGGATCATTTGTAGGTGTAGGTTTTGATGTCTTTGAAGATCTATTGTAACAAGGTTGTAGATAAAAGGGCCTATGATCCTTGATCCTACCATCATTGTTTGTTTTGGGATGCTTCGATTCACTAGATTTAGGTTGGTCATTCATTGTTAGTAATGATATTTCAAAATCGGGAGGCATTTTGATTCCTTCATCAGCAAGGGCCTTGAAGTATTGTTGTGGGTTACATTTGACTACCTCTGTAAGAAGTTTAGTGAATCTATTATTGTTAAGAGCTTCATTTATGGTGGATTGTGTTATTTATTCACTATCAGTTTCACTTTTTTCACTAGTTGCAACACTAATGTGATCTTCCTCATCAAAGTATTTTGCCCAAGGGTTCCCTTCCTCTTGAAACATTTTTTCTCTTGTTCTAGGGGTCATAGGTGATTGTTCTAATTTTCAACCCAAGGTAATGTATGAGACCTAAGAATAACATGCAATGAAAAGGATATTATTCTAAGATGGGATATGAAAATGGTATGGTATGATATGACAAGCTAAGAATGCAAAAGTTCAAAGGAAACTCTAGGTCTGAAGTTGGTTATGATGTAAAGGCTTTACTTGTGCTATGATGGATAGACACAAGGACCAATGATCAAGAGAGAGTATGTAGGAGATGATGGACTCCAAAAGGATTTCCCTACTCAAGGATAACAATATGTTCCCTAAGTCAAGGATGATGAACCTCAAGTGATGTGGGTGATAGATAGCCAATGGTTTGATTTCAAGACCTAGGAAGAGTAGCCTAAGTGCAAGCTAAGGATTTTATATGATTGATGATGAATATGAAAAGGAATAAATTCTTGGAACATGAAAAGGTTAGGTGAGATGGTTTTGATATGCAAAGGGGTTGAACATGCAAGAACTAGGTGGAATGATATATGTATGCAAGGACTAGGATGAAAGGGATATGAATATGTAAGGACCATGAATATGCAAGGGATAGGTGAAATGCAAAGTCTAGGTGGAATGCAAGGACTAGGATGAAATGCAAGGACTAGGTGGAATGGAAGGATTGAAAGATCAAAACTGAAGGATGATGACCCCAAGAAATCTAAGTGATAGGTTCACATTGGATGTTTGTGTTGTTGGACCTTTTGAGGTTTGAAAAGTTTGAGATGTTGCAAGTTACTAGGTATGATGTTTGTTTGAGGTCTATTTTTGAACACACACGTAAGACATAGCAGACAAAGTGTTTGATTTTAACAATACAAGCACAAATCCTAAGGTTGGCAAGGACTATATTTGCTATATTCCACGTGGGTTTCCCCAACTGCACTTATTCTTAGCAAATGAATGTAGAAGCTTGGCCATACGGGATCCCCCTTACAGTGCACTCAATTCTCAGGTCAACCAAGCTTCCAACCCCCATAAATCTCCCATGGTGGGTTGATACCTCTACTAAGAACTGTGAGAATGTGGATGCCTTCATAATGACTGTTGTTGCGCTAGCAAATAGAGGGGATTTTGGAAACTACACAAAGGTTTGAAGTTCAGGACCCCTGTTCGAGTGGGCACACGAGGGGCAAGATTAGCTCCGATAAGGAGGAACTCCAGCCTGAAGAGGTTACACTCAATAGGGTTTTGGGGAGTTCACTTGTCCATGTGACACATCCGCACTCGTAATCCTATGTTTTCCATTAGGAATCACATTTATATACCAGTCCGGGGCAGCTCGGCTAATGAGATCCATTGCCGGTTTGAGTCGCCTTGGGGTGAGTACTTTTTCCCACCAAGGAAGGCCCAAGTCCTAGAGTCAATAATTGTTTCTCTTGCACCCAAGATCGCACAAGTGCACAAGGGGATAGGATACTTAAATTATTGAATCAGGGTGACACATAAAATAGATGTGTCTGGTTTTCTAATCACCTAGTTTGTACAAGGTGAGAGCATAATCACCTACCACCTTCAAGCACAATCATGCAAAGTTCTATAACCCCCCTAATTAAATCTAAGTGAGATAAGACAGTTGTTCATTTTAAAGCACCAATTGAAGTTTTTTCTAATCTAAAAGACAATTGGTTTCAAAATCATGTCTTCAGCGAATGTCTTGCATCAAAAAATCATTAGTAGTTTCATGCCTCCTTTCTTCAACAAACGTATGTTTTGATTTTCAATTCTTTGCCAAATGTCCCTACAACGAAAGCCCAATATTAGCCCACAAATCGACAATTAATTTATGAAGGGAAAAGACATTATTTTTAAATTAGCAACTATTCTAAAAAAAAATAGAATCTATCTTAAAAAAGATAAATCCAAACTAAGAACTAAAAACTAAATCTAAGTTAAAATTTAAATCTAAAAATATAAATCTAATTAAGGTTAAAATCTAATTTAAATTCAAAATTAATTCTAATTAAACTCTAATTAAAATCTAATCTAATTTAATTTAAACTAAAATTACTCTAATCACAATCTAATTACAATCTAAATTAAATCTAAACTAATTTAATCTAATCTAAAAATTAATCTAATTAAAATCTAAAGTTAATAAAAATACTAATTTAAATTAAAAATTAACCTAAAATTAAAAAGTTATTCTAAAATAAAATTCATCTAATTGTTAAAGACTAATCTAAAAATCTAAAATGAAAAACTAAATACAAATTTAAATTAATCTAAAATCTAATTTAACTAAAATCTAAATTACATTAGTAAAAATTAAACTAAATTAAATTAGTAACTAAAAATATAGACTAAACTAAAAGTAATCTAACTAAATGAAAAAAAGAAACTAAATTAAAGCTAAATTAAAAGGTTAAAAATCTAAACTAAATAATAAATCTAAAAATTAAAAATCTAAATTAAACTAGAAACTAAAACTCTAAACTAAATTAAAAATTAGTCTAAAAACTAAATTAAAATTGATCTAAAACTGTAGGACCCTAAATCTGCATTGGATCAAAAACAAAAATCCTTAGTATTGTTAGTAAACCAAAGCAAACAAAAGATCCCCTATAAGATTCATCTAATCACAAGAATGATGCCAAAGAAACAAGCAAAACATAGAAAGGCATCATTCTAATGATCAAACTAGCATCTTATAGTGGATTGGTGTCACATGTGCTAGTGACCCTTTCCCAATCCTTGATTGATAAGCTAGTGATGAAATTGCTATGGATATGGAGATGATAAATGGACAAGATAAGTTCTCAAAGAGAATGACCTTGCATCAAGTTGTGTAGATGATGGATTTGTGAAGAGATTGTGAAGGATTTGATAAGAGATGAAGCCTCTATTTTATAGATTTTCAAAATGCTAAGTGTTGAAGAGAGACCAATGTGGGACTAAGATTGGACAAATGAAAGAAGGACACTTGTCAAGTGGTGATTGGTTTATGTATGTGCAAGATTTGGGAAGAGTGCCCATGAGAGGGAAAATTTGAATTCAAATTTGCAATGAATGCTGAGTTTGACCTTTGGAAGGGGACATGTAAGAGACATGTAAGGCCTCATAAATGCTCTGTTGGGTGTACATGTCCACTTGGGGGAGATTCAAACTTGGAGAATATTCTCCCTTTATGCCAAGTTGAAAATAAAGATTTTGATAAATCAATTAAATGCAATTTCATTTGCAAGTGGCCAAATCTAGAGAATGCAAGTGGGTGAGATTAGTATTTAATCGATTAGATTAAATAGATGATGATTAGGCTGATTTAATGATGATTAGGTGAGTTGAATTTTAGGACTTTGATATTTGATTTATTTAATTCAGAAAAGGACATGAAGTATGATTGGATTTAATTAAATAAATGTTTGATCTATTTAATTAAAGGGATGATGTTTGATTTATTAAAAAGCTGATGATAATGTTTATTTGATAAATGACCTTAGGAAATGAGATTATTTAATGAATGGATAAAAGTGATGAATGGGCCTAATGTGAGACCTAATTTGACTGAATCCGATCGAATGCATAATGTTAATTTTGCATGTCTACATTTTTCTTTGAAGCAATGTACTTGTTGCGTTGGTTCAAAGAATAAACTTGCCATGCTCGAAATCAAAAAATTTCTGATTTTTAGATGCCCCAGTGGAAAGAAGTACACTGGTACATTGTTGCCCCCTCGAGAGATCGAGCGAAAAGATTCAATTTGAGGGTCGATCTCACGATAAAGAGGTTCAAAATGGATGGTTATGGACGATGATGCAAATGAGATGATTTTAAGATGCTTAGAATAACAAATCTATATTATCCTAAACAACTTAAATGATGATATGATATGAGATGGATGATGTGATATGCCATGATTATGCAATGGATGATTGATGCAGATGTTTAGACTAACAGATCTATATTATGATGATGATGCAAATGCAATGCATGTGAAATGATCGATGTTTCCTATTATGTATGATATGAATGATATGTGATATGCTGACATTTTTCTAGATGTAGGATGGATGCATGATGGATGCAGGATGGATGGATGCATGATGGATGCATTGGCGATGTTATGTTAGCACGGAAATGAGATGATGAAAAGAGGATCCAACAAGTCCATGATTGGTCAAGACTTTATTAGAGATGATGATGATAGATGATGATGATGATAAATGATGATGATAATGATGATGATTTGCTTATCAAGGATTAGGATTATGTTTTTATGTTCATAACAGGATGCATAGATCTTTGTACTCACTAGAGTATTCTTGTTCACACCTGACATACATTGCTTGCACTTTAGAAGTCAAACATCTTGGACCAAAACACGGAAAGGTATAACCAATCAATGCAATAGTCAACAAGCTATCTGAAACATCCTCCATACATATCTAACAAAGCAAGTATTCACCAAGTTATTTTACAAGAACGTCCAACAAGCACAGCAGACAAAAGATAATGATCGTTTCCCCATTCCTATCTCTCTAAATCCTTTGTTCGGATATCATCGAGAGGTCCTTGGAATGAGTGCAATAAGATAAATCAAAAGAAAAGATCAAGTACGCAAACAAGCCAATGTTCTTCATACCTCTAGCCAAAGTGATTTTTTTTGATAGGATAAGAATCCAAGGTGATAGCCAAAATGATGCCCATTGTTGAAATGATATATGCTAGGAAATGCATTGTATAGGATGATGATGGTTTTGATAAGTTGATTGATACGCTGTTGATACAAGGTTGATTGACATGTTTGGGGTCTTTTGTTTGCTTTGGTTTACTAACAATACTAAGGATTTTTGTTTTTGATCCAATGCAGATTTAGGGTCCTACAAAAACTAAATTAAAATTAATCTAAAACTCTAAACTAATTAAAAAAATTGATTTAAAACTAAATTAAAAAGTAAAAAACTAAACTTAGAATAAAAAAACTAAATTTTAAAATTAGAATCTAAACCTAAATTAAAACTTAAATTTAAAACTAAAAATTAAAAACTAAACATAAACATAAACTGAAAACTTAATCTAAAACCCTGAATTAAAAACTAACACAACATGCCTGGAAGAGAAACACATAAACCAAAAATGGATTACAGACAAGGCACATGCAAGAGGTATGGGATTGTTATGATTGTAGGCATCTCAAAATAGATTGCATGGCATGGAAGCACATGGCAAGTGGACTGTTTGACAACAATCCTCAAAATAGAGGACCATATGATGATCAAGGCGCAACAATATCATGCAATATTGTTGTATGATATTGCATTTGTAGATTAATCTACCAACATTTCTGAGCAAAATAGAGGGTAATATAATGATCAAGGCGCAGTCAAGGTGCAACAATATCATGAAATATCAATCAAGGCGCCGCAATATCAAGCATATCATGCAATATAATGATCACAATAGGAAAAATAAGCACAACCAAGGCATAGCAGTGGTTCAAGTTTTAGAAACTCTCAAGCACATGCTATTGGATATGCAACAAATATTTATTGAAAATACTTTAGAAACTTTCTTGCAAATGTTGTTAGCACTCTCCTTTGCACATTGACAAGATACATGATTGAAATTCATCTTGAAAACCACAGAAAGAACACTGCTAGAAAATTAAAGACACATCCAGGGATAACAAATTAGAAATACTATTATATTTAGCCACCCAGGATCATGATGATATTAAACAGTAATGATTTAACTCATTATCAATAAACATGCAAAACTACTTAACAATATTCATCATACAAAACCGTATTCATCTCTCTTTCAAATGGATTTATGATATTCATCTTTATTGATCCTGTAAGCAAAAGAGATTTCTGATAAAAGAAACTGTTTGCATGATAAAAAGAAGTATAAGGTTGTTCACGTCGGGTTCACTAGAATGTGAGAGACAAAAAAATGCATGATTCTATGAACAAGAATCACCACTTCATGCCCACATCAATAGAGCCATTCTAATTAAAAACAAAACTAGAAATGCAAAAAATTTAAACTACAAAAACAACAAAATGCTTTTATAAGAAATCAGTCACCATTGTCTCCCTATCACCAAGATCTTTGTTTATGCATTTTCTCTCATATTTTATGAGCACAAAATACAATAAAGAGGCTATGGTGAATGAGAAATGCAATCAAAATGCAAAGACGATATGAGTATGCAAATTCATGGGGGGCGAAAATGAGAGAGGGATCCCATTTAAATAGGCATCTTTGAGGATGGAGATGTGTTTGAGAGGGAAATGTGGGATTAAATATTTTAACTAAAAATGCAAATTTATCCCACATTATGTGATTAAATGAAAATGCATGTGAGTGAAAATGATAAAAGAGGAGAGATAAATGCATGGTGAAGGGTTTATGAATAATGAAAAATGATTAAATGGATTTAAATGTGCATGAATATGATTTAATAATGATTTAATATGGATTTAACGGAATATGAATTATTATAATTTGATTTTAATGATTTAATTATTTAGCAAAATATTAACATGTTGATGCAAATGGTTTGTAATCGAATATGAATGTTTAATATTTTAATGGTTTATTGATTTGATGAAATGCATGAATAGAAGAAAATATTGAATGAATTGATTAAGTAAATAATAATATCTATTTAATCAATAGATGAATATCATGACGATTATGAGGATAAATTTGAGTGTCTACAAGAACAACCACCAAATCCAAAAGAGATGAAGAAGCTTTACAAAAAAGGTTATGAGCTTATGAAAAAACTTGGATATAGTGGAAAAGGATGTGGTGCTAGAGAAAAAAGTATCTATGTCCCCATCGAGCTTGACACACAAGAAACAACTCATGGTCCTAGTTATTTTCCTTTCATAGAAATAAACAATCCTTCACTCAATATCAACACTCTTACCAAAGATTCCTCTAAGCCAACTTTAATAGTAGTGCATCCTAAACTGATAGACACTAGTGATCTTTATTGTTATCATTTGTAAGAAAAAAAGAAGTCTTCACTTAATGTCAATGTCATCTCCCAAAACACTAATGGTTTGACTTCATTAGATTTTACACCCTCATGTAAAGGAGAAAACAAAATCTCACAATCTAAAGAGTCTTGCGTAGATATGACATCTTGTACTGAGAAAGTGATATCTTTGTCCCAAAATAAAGGAACATTTTCTATTGATGAAGAGGGTATCTTGTCGAGACTCCTCCAAGATCACTTGATATCCCTTCCTCCAAGAACACAAAATAAATTTTGTTACAAGACTTCATTCTATGCATATCATAGAGTTCATGGTCATGCCACTAATGAATGTAAGGCTTTAAGTAACAAAATTCAACATCTTCAGGAGTGTGGTGCTCTTCCTTGTGTTGAAGCACCTAATTCCTCTAACTAATACTTAATTTCATCCTATTTGACTCATCCTTGTCCTACTCTAAGTGGGGGAAATGGGTTAGTTAGCCTTGTATTCGTATGTCACTTGTCATTGCCTCTTTCTTCTAGTGGATCACCTTTCATGTACATCTAAGAGAAAGCTTGGGATGTGGATGACAAGCCTTAAGTTGGCTCACATGTGACATACTACCTTTTTTGTGATGTAGCTTATCATAAATATATGACTTGGCATAGGGCTTTCCAAATAAGCTCTCATATCTTCTTCTACTTTAAATCAATTTCTCACAGTAATGGTGTTAGCAACTGCTTTAAAGTGGGGGCATACATCGACAATCATCATGTTTCATTATGTAATTTTCTTTCTTCTTGCGATGTGTCCTTTTCTTGATGGTATCATTAGGCTTGATTTCCTCCGAGAACGTGATATTTCTTTGACTTGTCCTCTCTTGGAAACATTAGGAATGTTTTTCCCTAAGAAGAGACCTTGCATGAACTAATAAAAATCCCTTTAAACATTCCTTTTACTATTTTGCATTTACAATGTCTATGATTTTTAAGCATACGAAGTCTTGCTTGCCTTATGGAGCTCGAAGATCATTTTTTGTGACACCTTATTAAAGTTATTAGGAGGTATAACTTTGTGGTGCAGGAGCACCTGGCACAGTTGGAGCACCTGGCAAGGTGCAAGCTTTTTTTTAAGTTTTTGTGATAATATCCTTGTTGTTATGTTTTGTAAGGTCTTAAATACCTTCTAGATTGTGGTTGAGGACCTTTTTACTTTTTATTTAGAAGTTGAATAAATTGGAATCCTTTTGCGTGGTTGTTTCCTAAGTTATAGCAAAAGTTAGAAAACACACTATGTTTTTGAACGACGTGCTTTTGGCCATTCTTAGGCTCGGGGAAGTAAACCTAATGGTTCCTTGACATTGAAAAAGAAAAATATTGACTTTTCAAGGGGGTTAGAGGCTTTGAATGTTGGCATTTTCAGGAGAACAATAAGAGAAACAATGATTTTGTTGTGAAGGTTCTGTTTTTCTATTTTTGCATGTGATAGCTGCAAGAAATTAATTGAGGAAAGATTTTGTGAATTTGATAGAATGTAGAGGAAGATTTTTAAACACTATTTTGGTACATTAGTTAGTTCTTTCCATCGCTTCCATTCAATTTATAAATTTTTGTGTGTTTTTGTTGTTGCTGTTTTGACTGGTAAATTCTAGAAAATGGAGTTTTAGTTTGTTTCTTGTCCATACCAGGAAGTATGGGCATTGTGGAAGCCAGGAAAAACTCCATCCTTGTAAATAATGTAAATAGAGGAGTCTTTAATAGTTCTGGAAGCATGATTATGACCTTTTCCTAGGCGAGCTTGTGATGCCTAGTTTGGAAAAGGTGGTTGAAATCAAACCCTAACGTGGTAGGGGTGACAAAGAATTAACATTGCAGGGTATGTAGTGATTGCAAGATGTCTCAAGAAGGTTGGCAGGAGAGGTGGAACCCTTGTCAGACAAAATGGAGGCAGGAAGAAGTAAAACAGACCAAGAAAAGGTCTAAGAAACCCTAGCTTCTTACAAAGACTAGATTGTACCTCTGTACAGATAGGAAAGACCCCAAACCCCAAAAATTTGTCAGAGCTTGGAATTTGGGCTAGGGTGTCAGAAGGGAGTCTGGTGCAATCTCTTAAAAGGAAGGAGTTCTAACCTGTTTGTTTGTGTAAGGAGGCCTAAAAAGGGCTCAAAGCTTGTAGCCCTGCCCAAACCCTAGACCAAGGTTTTGTGACAGGGATAGAAAAGTAGTGAAGGAAGGTTGAACAAGAATCCTCCCAAGACATTTTTGTAGCCATGGAGATATACCACACCCCTGCAAACAAGTTAGGGAGAAAATGGAGGAAAATTAGTCTTTAGAAGGATTAAAGGCTAGGAAGAATAAGAGAGGAAAAGCACCAAGAGCTGCTTGGTTAAGGCACTGAAGAAGATAGCAGGGTTGGACAATAAGACCAGGAGTCCTTTTATCAGCAATAGGGCTTATAGGTTAGGGTGAAAAAGATCCCTTAGGAGTTCTCAAGGCAAGGACTCAAAGCTTGGAACGGTGAGAGTTCCAACCAACCCTGACCCTATCACTTTGGTATGGCTTGAGTGGGAAGCCCAATCCAAGGCATGAATTTCCCCATAGCTAAGTTCGCATGTGTGTGTGAGTGCATACCAGTCATGAGTGTATGTTTCTCACCTTTTTGGACTTCTCACCGAGCGAACAACCAAGAGTTTTGTCGCCTCAAAGTGAGTATGTATTTTTTTTGGACAAGCATACTAGATTTGATCCACATCGTGTTGGAAAAATGGTCAAAGCTTGGTCCACCTTTTTATTTTACTTTTTTTTCTTTTTTCTTCTTCTAGTTATTGTCATTGCATGATCACGTATCTTGTTCTGATACAAATATTTCACCTTGTGTATGTCCTCTTGTGCTTATGTCAATTTAACTTAGGATCTTGGATCCTAGGGGATTAACCGCTTCCTTGATCTTTGTTATCCTAGACCATCTACATTGGTATGATTGGAACCCTCTTGTATGCCTACTTTAGTGTGAGTTTGAAGGAAGTTCATCCTCTCACTAAAGTGGGGGCTAAATGTAGTGTTCAAAAAATGATCCTTTGACATTTTTCGCACTTTTCTGGGTCCTCCTTGTGTATTTTGGCTTAATGGTTCCTTGATTTAGTGTTGTAATGTGGATAACACATTCACATTAGGTCTTGGGCCCTTGTGAACTAATGGATTAATGGTGTCTTGATTTAGTGTTCTAGGATTTTATCAATTAACTAAGCATAATAAACATAATTTTAATCAAACTTAATATTAACCTTGCCTTATTTGGATTGTTGTAAAGTGTTGTAACACACTTTCACATTCCTCTAGGCTTGTCATTAACAATTTGGCTTTCTTATGAATTAATTGGCCCCATTTTTCATCCACAAGCCTCATTTATTGCATCTTTTTTAGGATAATCTTGACACCAATTAGTAACCAATCATAATTCAAGTGTTTATGGCTTGTGTGGCCAAAATTTAGTGATCTGGGACACTTCATGACAAAACGGGACTGATCTCCCACTTGTGGCGAATGAGTCCCACCAAGATTTTTGGATCCCAAACTTGTTTTTACACCTTTATAAGAACTTTTGATTTTTCGTCCCATACATTATGCCAAATGGGTCTCATTCACCATCTTGGGTGAATGAGTCCCATGTGACCAAAATTCAAATTTAAATCAAATTTTTGGTAGAATTTTATTCTCCTAGATTGTATGCCAGCTTGTAGTGTTGTAATTTCAGGAATTCTTGCATAATTAATTATAAATACAAGGTTCTTTCACTCATTTTCACCTAAGAATTTTGTGAGAACATTATTAATAGAAATTTGAGCTCACAAGAGCATTCAAGTGTCTTCAGGAGCATTCAAGAGCATTCAAGGGAAAAATTATTCATCAATTGTTGTAGCAATTCAAGATCCATCATCATGACAAGGTTCTGATTACACTATTTCATGTTCATGATTCATTATCTTATTTTATCATTTTGGTTTAATTACCTAAAAGGGGTTTGACCAAGGAAAACTCCCATTCCCTAATAATCAACAAGTTTTCCCCTCTTTAATGTGTGATTGCAAGTTTGTATATTGAAGAAAAGTGGACTCGAAGCCTTCAAAAGCACCAAAATGACAAAGTTGCAAATGTGTACCATAGAAAAATGGATCATTGAAATTTTCATGGTCATTTAGGTCTTTCTCTTGTGATGCTTGATGTATTTTGCTTTGATTTAATGTTGCAATGTAACTTTTGCATTCACATTAGGTCCTAAATACTCAAATTATGGTGTCTTGTGAAGTGTTGTAACACATTTCTAAACTTTTCTAGACTCTTCTCATTATAATTCATCTAAAAATCACCCTTTTATCCCTTGTTAAGTCCTATTTTAAAGTGTTGTAAAGTTTTGCAACAAGATTTCATGCTTTTCTAGGCTTGTTATCACTATTTACACCTTTCTTATGCTTTATTTGGCCCCTTTATGCACTTATAAGCCTTATTTAAGTGTATTTTGAATGTAAACTGAACAAACAACATTAAATACAACTTAATTCCCGACACCCACTTACAAGCCTAGAGTGGGACCCATTCGCCATGGGTGGGGAATGAGTCCCTCTTGGCTCCAAATTCAAAATAATTCAAAATTTCTTTTGGGATTTTATACAAAAAGACCTTATGTTGGCCTGTGATGAGGTATTATTGGGTTATTAGGGCATAAGTGTTATAAATAAGTGTTTTTCCATCCATTTTACACCTAATTAATTCACTAATTCACTTGCATTAACTCATTCAACATCAATTAGCATTCTTGCATTCAATTCATCAAATCATCATTCAATCAAGCAATTGTCAAGTATCTTAGAGCAACCATTTACATATTTTCAGACTTCTACAACAAGGTTTTTTTACTTTTGTATGGAAATTTATCAATAAAATAGGTGTTGAAAGGTGGTCAACAAGTCAACAAAGTGTTTCAAGTCAACTAAACCCTAATTCAAGCTTGGAGACAACCTACAACCTATTTTCTATAGATTTGACTTCGTCAACCTGACAAGAAGACAAGTACAGATATGGACCTACAGGATTGACCTTTGGATTTGTAGATTTTTGGAGGAGGATTGATTCACCATTAGTGGTGAATGAGTCCCACCTGAAGGCTGAAAAAGTTGATTTTGTCAGAATCCAATTCCTGAAAGTCAGAAAGTAGTTTCAGGTGTTTTTACCAATAGGAGGACTGGTTCACCATCAATGGAAAATGAGTCCCACTGGTAATTTACAGTGATTTATTCTAGTTTCTAGAACCTTCCAAGATCAACATTTAACTTCCAGCTACACTCTATTAAACTTCATTCAATTCTTTTTGCATTAGTTCATGTCTTTAGTTCATTTTTGCATACCTCACTATGTTTTCAAACATTGCATATTTTATTAGTTTTGCATTCATAATCCATCAATTTCATAGCTTAATTACATTTAGATCCTTTCATTTAGTCATAATTCCATCTTACATTCCTTTATTTGAGTGAACCACCTCAATTTTAGGGTTTTGTGCCATAGAAAAAAGGACCCTTTGCTTGACATGGGATTAATTCATGATAAAATGGACTTGATGAGGTCTTAGTCTAGTGTTGTGAAGCATTTTGTGCATCCACACTAGGTCTTGGACCCTTGCAAATCGAATAACATGCTTTTAATGACGTCTTATAAAGGTGTTGTAAAGTGTTGTAAGATACTTTAACGCTTTTCTAGACTTAATAAACCTATTTCTCCCTAATTCAACATTAAAAAAATTGTTTAATAACATTATTACATCAATCTAGAAGGATTTTTAATTAAACTTAATGATAAACTAGTTTTGTAATCTGTCTTGCACATTCACATTGGTTATTGTACCTTCCTAGGTTACGTGGACCTCATTTTAGTGTTGTAAAGTGTATTTAACCACACTTTCAAATTTATTTTTATCTCCCAAGCCCTATTTGACATTTACATCATCATTAATAGGCGCCTATTAACCCATATTGCTCATCCCAGGGCTCAAATTGATCAAATACCTGATAAGGTTGCATTTTAGACCTTATTTCCTTATTACTTGGCATTTGAGTTGTCAAAATAGCCCCTGTGGGACCCATTCACCATGCATGGAGAATCAGTCTCATCTAGGTTGGACCAATTTTCCATGTGTGGTGAATGAGTCCCATTTGGCCCCATTTTGACCTTTGAGCGGGAAAAATGGTGAAATTTGAGTTTAATTTTTCTTCATGTTGGCCTATGATGAGGTATTAATAGATAAAATAGGTGAATTTACTATAAAAGCACATCTCTAAACTCATTTTTACATCCATTAACTTAATTCACACCCATTCTTCATTATTCATCCATCAATCTTTCATCTCAAGTCAAACATCTTAGGGTTTTTACATTGCAAGTAAGCTTCTAAGGACATTCAAGGGCTAAATCTTCCTCCATTGTTGTAGACATTTAAGATCAAATCATCATGACTAGGTAATCAACTCCATTGTTGCATGTTTCATTACTTTATTTCTGCATTTGATTTAATTACCTAAAAGGGGTTTGACCAAGGCAAACCCCTATATCCTAACCTTCAACACTTTTTCCCCTTTGCATGTGTTTGTGTATGCAAATTTTATCAAATGGAAATGTGAGAAAAGGTGTTCATATCCCATCAAAGTAATTCAAGGTGTCTCAAGCCTTATTTCAAACCTGGAGAGAGTCCACAGGTTGAGTTTTGCAGATCCAAATCTAAGGAATCTTTAGAAATAGAATTGCAGATCATAAGCCACAAAATCCTATCCAAAATTCTCTATTTTCTAGAAGAGGACTCATTCGCCATTGATGGTGAATAAATCCCATCTCTATGCTTGAATAGTGATTTTTATAGATTTGGATACCCAATTCCCTGAAATTGCTTTTGGCACTTTCTGGAAAAAACAAGACTCATTTTCCTAGGATGGTGAATCAGTCCCAATGAGCATTTCTAGTGTCTTTTGCAAGTGTTTAGAGCCTCATTCTAGCCTCTTCCAGGTTCATATCTTCAATTGGGTTATTTTTTGTTACAATTTGTTTACATTTCTAGTCAAATAGTTTGAATACACATTATGTTTTCCAGGACTTTTGCATTAGGTTAGAATACATTCCTTAATCTACATTTTCATTAAGTTTTCAGCATTTAAACACATCCACATAGACACTTCACACCCCTTTTTCCATTTCTTCTAATGAGAACATAAGCATTTTTGGCTCACCTTTCTCCTTCTACATGAAAAACACTAGGAGAGATAGAAAACAAGTAGACTGTGCCAAAAATATTTGTTTCATTTTGGTGAACCTACTGTTTGAATCCCCTCTTTTCTAATTTTGGAGTCCATTAATCATTCTAGAGTTCCTTGCATTGAATTTTGCATTAGTTAGCTTGCATTCTAGAGTTTCATTTTTGTATAAGTAAAAGTGCATAATAGGATGCATTTTTGCATCTTTCATCATTGAACAGTTTTGAAATTTTGCAGTTTTCACTTAGGTTTGCATCATAACACTCAGAAAGCATCAAAATCAATCACAATTTTTTGAAAATTTTGAAAAAAATTCTATACTGGGACTCATTCGCCACCTTGGGCGAATCAGTCCCTTCTGACCCCTAAAACAACATTTTACAGAACTCAAAAATTTGTTTTTAGGCTTGTGTTTGGTGCCTTCACTTGTGTATATTAGTCATTTTCATTTCTATAGCATGCATTTCATGATATTTAGCGTAAAATAGCTCATTTCATGAATTGTTCAAATTCAAAATTTGCATTTGCAACATTTCATTTTCAGTTTGTTATATAGTGTAATCATAAAATTACTTTGTTTGAAGTCTGAAAATTTGCATTTCATCCTATGTATTTATATTTCATCATTAGAATTAGACATTATTTCCATTCATGGCACTTAGACTTTTGCACTCTTCATTTTCTGCATTAGTTCCTAGCTCATTTAGATCAACTTCATTACACAATGAAAACAAGCAAACACAAACATCAAAAGCACCAAACATAACATTCAAGCCCTTTAGTAGTGATGATTTGGAAATGTTATATGAAGCCTTAGATGACTTCCTCTATTTTAAATCATCCACTAAAGATTTTCCCCAAAAGGATGCATGCATCGATAATCATGATAATCATAATTTTTCTTCTCCTGATATCTCTCCCATTGGTGATGAAGATATCTTGATGAAAGAAGACACAATCATTGAAGATCATGAAAGCCTTGCTTGTCTTCCTTCTCCCCCTTGCAACAACATTATGAAACACATTTCCACTGCCTTACCGACTCCCCTTTCATCTCCCAATCCCTCCCCTACTTGTGACAATCCTTTAGTGAATACAGATACAATCCTAAACAATCATGACAAACACATTTGTGTGGAGGATATGATTGAGAGCTATAAAAATCCTTCTTCCCCCACCCACGAAGACATTATAGGACATGTGATGGAAATAATAATGACAATCCACCCTTTTCTTCTCCTATTATCTTCTCTACACCTAAAGAAGATAGTTTAGTGTTAGAAGATATTGGTAGTGGCACTCATGAACAACTTATTTCTCCCTTGATCCCATCATTGGTAACCATGAAACTCCTAGTAACCTTCTCTTGATGCCTTTCCTATGAGCGATGAAGCTATCTTGCCAAGTCCAATTATGACATGTGATAAAAATATTAGCTGTCCTCCTAGGGTCAATATTATGGCACATAAGAATGATATCTTAGTGACAACCGACAACCAAATAGATCCTCCTATATTCACTTTTGATACTCCAACAAATTCAACCCTTAATAATCATCCTATGCAAGCTCACACTATACCTAACCTCATTCTTCCAGATCATAGTCTTCGTGATTGTCCTTTCATAGCCATCAACCCATCCAACAAACCTTCACTCAACATACATACTATCACCAACCATTTTTCTAAGAAACCTTTAACCTTGTTACATCCTAAATCAATACATAAATAACATTAGTTTTTTCTCCTTGCCACGAAATAGTTGTAGGATCATAGCATTCTTACTATTGCATGTTTTGCATCCCTTTCACGGGGCAGCATACAATCCTCCACTTTAGGCTCACCCTTGTCCTGCACTATGTGGGGGGAAACGGATTAGACAACCTTATCCCCTATTTGTCACTTGTCGTTGTCTCTTTCAACTACTCATTAAATTTTCATGAACATATAAGAGCAAGCTTGAGATGTGACCGACATGTCTTAAGATTGAATCACATGTGACATACTCCCTTTCTTTGTTTTTCATTTTCTTTGACATAATGCAACCTAACTTTGAAACATATGACTTGGCATAGGGATTTCCAAGATTGGCTCTCATGTTTGTTTTCTTTTTGATTTTTCTTTTCTTCTCTACTTTAAAGTAATTTCTCATAAAACGATGTGTAGAAATTCCTTTAAAGTGGAGGGAATACATTACAATAATTCATTTATATTATTGGTTCCTAGTGTAGCCTTTTCGTTTATATAATGTGTTTGTCACTTTGTGAATGACATTGGGTGTGACGTCCTTCATAATTGTGATCTATCTCAACATATTACATTCCTCTTGGTGGCCTGATGCGATGCACTGCATCGCCTAAGTTGTGAATATACTATTCTTTGATTGGTCCTTTCTTGGAGACATTAGACACAATGTTCCCTAAGTGACTGACATTGCATGAACTGAACAAGACTCCTTTGAACATCTTTTACATTTTACATTTTTCACTTTTTTCCACCTTGCATAACGCAACTTGCATGTTTGTGGTACCTTCCTTTTTGTTCATGAGCATTTTCTTTTGTGGCACCTTGTTAAAGTTATCACCAGGTATAACTTTAATATGGTTGAGCAGGAAGCCCAACTAGAGGCACGACTTTTACCCATAGCCACCTTTGTGTTTGTGAGTGCATACCAACTAGTGTATGTATCTTACCTTTTGGGCTTTCTCACTCCACAGATAGCCAAAAGTTTTGTGGCCCCAGAGTGAGTAAATTTGGGATTTCTCACCCTATAGACAACCAAAAGTTCCGTGGCCCCAGAGTGAGTACAATTGGGCTTTCTCACCCGATGGATCATCCTGTGTTCTCTTTCTCAAAAAATTATTCTAGATCTAATCCACAACTAGTTGGATTGACGATCGAAGCTTGATCCATCCTTTTCACCCCTTCTTGCTTGCCATTGCATGATTTTGTATCTTGGGGGATTGACTTAGGCTCTTCGATCCTAGGGGCTTGGCCAACTCCTTTGATATTTTTTACTCTTTTTCATTTGTATCTATGTATGATGACCTCTCTTGAATGTCTACTTTACTATGAGTTTGAAGCAAGTTCATCCTCTCACTAAAGTGGGGGCTAAATGTGTCGTAGAAAAAAGGACCCTTTGCTTGACATGGGATTAATTCATGATAAAATGGACTTGATGAGGTCTTATTCTAGTGTTGTGAGGCATTTTATGCATCCACACTAGGTCTTGGACCCTTGCAAATCGAATAACATGCTTTTAATGATGTCTTATAAAGGTGTTGTAAAGTAATGTAAGATACTTTCACACTTTTCTAGACTTAATGAACCTATTTTTTCCCAATTCAAAATTATAAAATGTGTTTAATAACATTATTACATCAATCTAGAAGGCTTTTGAATTAAACTTAATGATAAACTAGTGTTGTAATGTGTCTTGCACATTCACATTGGGTCTTGTGCCTTCCTAGGCTATGTGGACCTCATTTTAGTGTTGTAAAGTATATTTAATCACACTTTAAAATTGATTTTTGCATCCCAAGCCCTATTTGACATTTAAATCATCATTAATAGGCCCCTATTAACCCATATTGTGCATCCCAAGGCTAAAATTGATCAAATACCCAATAAGGTTGCATTTTAGACCTTATTTCCTTATTCCTTGGCATTTGAGCTATCAAAATAGCCCCTGTGGGACCCATTTTCCATGCATGGAAAATCAATCCCATCTAGGTGGGACCCATTCACCATGTGTGGCAAATGAGTCCCATTTGGCCCCATTTTGACCTTTGAGCTGGAAAAAAAGTGAAATTTGAGTTTAATTTTGCTTCATGTCATCCTGTGATGAGGTATTAATAGGTAAAATAGGTGAATTTCCTATAAAAGCACATCTCTAAACTCATTTTTACATCCATTAGCTTAATTCACACCCATTCTTCATGATTTATCCATCAATCTTTCATCTCAAGTCAAACATCTTAAGGTTTTAACATTGCAAGTAAGCTTCTAAGGACATTCAATGGTTGAATCTTCCTCCATTGTTGTAGACTTTCAAGATCAAATCATCATGAAAAGGTAATAAACTCCATTGTTGCATGTTTCATTACTTTATTTCATCATTTGGTTTAATTACCTAAAAGGGGTTTAACCAAGGAAAACCCTTATATCCTAACCTTCAACACTTTTTCCCATTTGCATGTGTTTGTGTATGTAGATTTTATCAAATGGAAAGGTGAGAAAAGGTTTCCATATCCCATCAAAGTCATTCAAGGTGTCTCAAGCCCTATTTCAATCCTGGAGAGAGTCTACAGGTTGAGTTTTGTAGATTTAGATCCAAGGAATCTTCAGAAACAAAATTGTAGATCATAAGCCACAAAATCCTATCCAGAATTATTTATTTTTTAGAAAAGGACTCATTCACCATTAATGGTGAATTAGTCCCATTTCTAGGCTTGAATAGTGATTTCTATAGATTTAGATACCCAATTCCCCACAACTGGCTCTGACACTTTCTCCAAAAAATAGGACTCATTCACCCAGGATGGCGAATCAGTCCTAGTGAGAATTTATGGTGTCTTCTGCAAGTGTTCAGAGCCTCATTCTAGCCTCTTCTAGCATCCAGGTTCATATCTTCAATTGGATTATTTTCTGTTACAGTTTGTTTACATTTCTAGTCAAATAGTTTGAATACACATTGTGTTTTCCAGAACTTTTGCATTAGGTTAGAATACATTCCTGAATCAGCATTTTCATTAATTTTTCAGCATTTAAACACATCCACACACACACTTCACACCCCTTTTTCCATTTCTTCTAATGAGAACATAAGCATTTTTGGCCCACCTTTCTCCTTCTAGGTGAAAAACCCTAGGAGAGATAGAAAACAAGTAGGTTCCAAAAATATTTGTTTTAGGTTCTATCTCTCTCCTTTTAGGTGAAAGACCCTAAGAATGTAAGAGAAGTCCATAGAACCACAAAATTGATGGTTCATTTTGGTGAACCTACATTTTGAACACTTATCTTTCTAATTTCAATTGTATCTTGCATCCTAGGTTTCCATTGCATCAACATTCAATTAGGTTTTGTTTTGTTTTTGCATCCTAGGGTTTCTAAAATTGTATTATTGAAAGAATCATATAGATTTCATTTTTGCATATCAAATCATTAAAAAACTGAAAATTTGCATTTGCATCCTCATTTTGCATCTGAAAAGCATTAAATTCACTTTAAATTTTCTGAAAAACACAAAAAATATCATACTTGGACTCATTCGTCACCTTGGGTGAATCATTCCACTTGCAAATTTTAAATTGCAATTTCATGCATTTTCTGGGCATTTTCTGCATTACAATTTATTGTTATTACTTTCTGTCATACTTTTCAAAATTTCTATTTTATACAATTTCTTGCATATTACTTCACTTTTATTCATTGTCATCATGGCTTTTTGCTTTAATAAGTTTTGGAATTCATTGAAATCCTTAGTAGACATGTCCAATTGTGCCTTTGGCTATGATCCTAATAACCTTGAGCTTCCTCATGCTCCTTCAACTCCAAATGAATGTCCTCATGTTGTAGACATCATTGGAGAAGATGATGATAGCATGACCAAGTTCTTAAATTCATGCCTTGACAACCTTGAAGCCAATGCAACCTTTTACCCATCCATGAAGTCACAAGATCTTCCTACTATTTCACCTCCTAATATGTTTGGTTATTTACATCTTGAAACAACTGAAGGACCTAAGTTCCCTCCCATAGGTGGACCTAGTTCCTCTACACAACCACATCTTCAACCATTTTATAATTTAACAAAGTTACAAACACACCAGTGAACCTTAAGGAAACATATGGAAAAGGTTTTACTATCTTAAGAAAACAAGGTTGTGACACAACAACTGAGCATAACATTCACCAACTTTTAGAAAAAAAGCCAACAAATGAAAACACAAGATTAGGGTATCAAGATCCTCCTCATGACAACAAGCCTCCTTTTGAATATTGGAGACTTTGAGATGATGGTGTAGTGATCTTTGATTCTCCTCCTAACTTGAATTTCCTCCTTCCACGAGAACATCCATTACCTGATTCTAATAACAAGGGTGCTAGGATCCCCATGGGTCCTCCTCCTCCTTCAATCTATGAAAAAGGTGAATCTAGCAAATGCAAGAGGCCTTACAAATTGAAGAAACTAAAGTTTCCTCTCCATCCACCCCTTGAATGTGAAAGGAGACTCCAAATTCTCTTAAATAGAGGCCTTATACTCTTACCACCTTCAATTAGGTTAGTCATTCGTCTTAAAGATTCTAACATCCTCTATTGCAAATATCATCGTCTTCTTGGATGTCGAACTAATGAATGTCAGACATTGAAGGACATACTGAACAAGTATCACTTCACTAATACCGACTGCTATCCCATCATCCCTTAAACCAAATCCCTTCATCATGCCATAAGTTGTAGAATTTTCTATTCTCACTATTGCATGATCCTTTCCCATCACCCACCTCAGCTCATTCTTATCTTACATTCAGTAGGGGCAAGAAGTTGCTATCCTTGTCTTGGTAATGCATCTCTCCTTGTCTCTTAACTGCATTATTCCTCTTCTGTTTATATTACTTGAGATTGAGAAGCCAATAACTTGGTTAATGGTTTACTTGCATTTGTATTAGTAGCCTTTTACATTTTATTTTGCATGTGTATATCATGTTCCCCCATAATGTGCATTTGATGTTCTCTCTCTTTGTACACTTCCTCTATTTTTATCTCTATTCTTCTCTATGTCATACATTTTGCATTTTTTTTCTATAATACTTGAGATTGAGAAGCCAATAACTTGGTTAACGGTTGACTTGCATTTGTATTACTAGCCTTTTACATTTTATTTTGCATGTGTGTATCATGTTCCCCTGTAATGTGCATTTGATGTTCTCTATTCTTCTCTATGTCATACATTTTGCATTTTCTTTTTCACTTTTTTTTTGTGTCTTCCTTTTGGGGATGATGCAAAGCATTGAGATTCCCTAGGTCTCTTCCATGTTCACCCAAATGGTCCCTTTTCCCTTTTACTTTATCTTTTCTTGAGTTTTTCCTTTTGGGGATGACACAAAGTATTGAGATTGAAATGTCTCCTTCATGTTGACCCAAAAACTTTTCGTTTCCTTTTTCCTTTTCATTTTCTTTTCGCTTGTGTTTCTCCTTTTGGGGACGATGCAAAGCATTGAGACTACAAAGTCTCTTCCATGTTGACTCAAAACAAACCTTTTATTTTATTTTGTTTTGTTTTCACTCTCTTTGTGTCATTCTTCCAATTCTATGTGTTTTGGGGAATGATGACAATTTTGAGCTCTTTAATAAAAACATTGCAGTAATGAACATACTGACCCTAAATCCATAGATCCCTTATGTGTTTGGTGTGTTCCTTTCTGGGGGGCAACTCTCCTTTTCTTTTCTTTTTTCTTTTTTGTTTACATGAAGCAGCCCTACTTGGAAACATATGACTTGGCATAAGGGCTTTCCAAGTTGGCTCTCATGTCTTGTTTTCTTTTTACATTTCTTTTCTCTTTGCTACTTTAAAGTAATTGCTCACAGAACAGTGTGTAGCAATTCCTTTAAAGTGGGGGGCATACATTGGGACACTAACTCATTTGATTGGAAAATATGATGAAACTTTCTGATGAAAATGTATAGTTAGATGTATCGTTAGGTACCTGTGTATTTAATGTGAAAATTTCAATTTTTTAAAAAATTATGCCCGATGTTCATCAAAATTGCGATGCTCCGTGATTTTCATTGCTATTTCGACATACACTTAAAGTCAACCATCCCCTTCCATCAATTTGTGGGCCGACATATGGTTGGCCTCCTTAATTTATGGGACGACGGGTATGTGGTTAGCATTCGTCGGGGTTCCGACAAATGTTTTTTAATAAATAAAAGTGAGTTAGAAAATTTATCTATACTTGCAACAATGTTTTTCTATACTTACGAATTTTCTATACTTGTGACAGTTTGTGGACATTATAGGCCAAATTTTTTTGGTGCAAAATATCAGAATTATTAGATTTTGTTACTTGTCTATGATTAAAAATTATTGGAGTGAGTTTTATATTTTTTGAAGATCTAAATATTCAAGCTTGGTAAAGAAAAATAATGTCAGATAATATTAGTGCAAAACAAAATGACAAGACACTTGCTAGATTATGGGCTAGATTGAAAAGAAAGGGTGATGGGAAATGTTATTGTCCTTGCAATAATTGCAAGGGCTTAAAGACGAGAAGAATTTTAATCACAATAAATGAGAAACATTGTAGGCAGCATGGTCACGATGAAGGGGGGCATGATTATCATCCATTGGTAAGTTGTTCATTATAGGGTATGTGCAGAATCATCATGGAAAAAATAGGCTCTTAAGTGGCAAAAAATTTAGAAAATTCAGAGTTAGGCAACTTGATGTAAAAATTTGAATAAGTTATCTATATTATTTCAAAAAGATGTAAGAATAAAATTTGTATCAAATTGAATGTAGTTTCTAAACTACTAGATTTTTTTTTTAAAAAAAAAACTATTTGGTGAAAATTTGAAATTTCAATTTAGTAGTACTTAAATTCGGGGGAAAAATAAAAGTAGGTGTCTATCGACCACCCTAACCACAATAAAATGATAATATTTTTTATAATATTTTAGATATAAGTAGATGACTCATGTCTCGATGTGATGCATATTTTTTATAATTTTTTTCCAAGTAAATATTTAATTATGAAGTTTTTATTACAACTTTTAAAAATATAAAAAATTTATATGTGACCACCTTAACTTGGTCAAAATTCAAGAAATTCAATTTTTTTTTTAATCCTATAGTATGCGAAGCATAGAATGTGCATGTTTTGGATTAAAAAAATGTGATACTGTTTGAAATTTATAGATGTTTTTCAGTCAGCCTATCAATCAGGACTTTAGTCGTAATTCAAATAGAAAATGAATAATAATTACTTATTAAATTCAAAGTAAAGCATAATTTATATTGGTGGAAAGCTGAGAATCTCCTTTAAAAACCCTTTCCATTTCATCAATTTTGGGAAAAAAAGTCATCAGCCACATACCCATCATACTGCCACTTTTGGCCCATCATGATCCTGCACATACCCTATATGTCTTTATATTGATTGAGTTTGTAAATGTTTATATCATTTTAATATTTTTTTTATATATAAAAATTCACTTGATCATGATCATGGTTATTTGTGTTGATCATTATTATAAAGGTGGGGCACCCTAGGGCACATGATATGGATTATCATGGCCCAAAGAATGTGGTTTTGTAAGAGGAGGAACATGGAGCTGTGAATATCAAAGATGAAGTTAATGATCCTATGGAAGAAGATGATCATGCACTAGAAAGCACAGTTGAAGATGATGGTACAAATATATTGATCCATGAAACATTTAGTGGCACAACTGATCATGATGATCGAGATGACTTTGATGATGTTCATGATTTACCTGTACTTGAGAAGGCATACAAGCCTAGGCTTTATGAAGGCTCCCAAACAACTCTTCTCTCTATTGTATTTTTACTGGTGAGCTTGAAGGTTATAAATGGTTTATCCAACATAGAAATCTCATGGATGTTAAGGTATGTCATATATGTCCTCTTTTTTCATCTATTTTTGTTGTTAGTTCATCACTAGTAAATAAAGGATGAAATATGTACCATTAATATTATTTATATTAACAAATTATTTTTTTGTTCTAGATTGATAGGTGAATTTTTGTTACCACCATCAAATATTTTACCTCGCTCATACCGAGATTTATCTGCCATTATGAAAGATATTGGAATGGAGTATCAAGCAATAGATGCATGTCCCAATGATCATATTATATATCATAAACAACATGAATTTGCAACAAAATGCCCAGAATGTCATATCAGTAGATATCGAATAGATCAACTAACAAAAAGGTGCCTCACAAGGTTCTTCATTATATTCTCATTATTCCACGTATGCAATTATTATTTAGGCATGAAAGGTTAGTGCAATTTATGGATTACCATGCACGAAATAGAAGTGGAGATGACATTCTTCAAATTCCTGCAAATGATTCTGCATTTAGGGACATGGAGGAAAAATGGCCACACTTTAAAGAAGAACCTTGTAATCTTAGGCTTTCATTGGCAATGACGATGTCAATCCATTTGGAGAGCTGAGATCTATTTACTCGGTGTGGCCTATTTTTGTTATCAACAATAACATTCCTCCATGGATTTCAATAAAGAGGAGCACATAATGTTGGAATGATTGTTCCAGGTATTTGTTTACATCAATTTTCTTTAACGTAGTAGCATCTCATTTGTCTTATTTGTTGTATAATGACTTATACTTTTTTTATTGCAGTAAAATGGTTATAATAATTATGTAATGTTTATGTTCATTAAACTAGGTAAGTACCAAGTTAAAGATATGAATGTATATATCGAGCCTCTTATCGACAAGTTACTAAAGTTATGGAATGTTGTCACTATGTATGACGTCTCTAGACCAATAGGACAAAGAAAATTTCAATTCCATGCAATGCTTGTATGGACAATTCGTGATGCCCCAAGGCTAACACATTTTTGTGGTATGTTATAACGTTCAACTGCACTTTAACAATATTTAATTTTATGAAGTAGATATCATGCATGTTTTTTAAATAATCTATTCATTATATATAATTATAAAAATTGACATATTTAATCCAATTATATATGATCTTGTAGGTCTTCAAACAAAGGGAAAATTTGCATGTCTAGTTTGTGATCCAAAGATGAAATATCGTCGTTCAACAAGTTTAAGAAAGTAGGTGTTTGATGAGTATAGGAACTTCCTCCACAGAAATCATAAGTATCAAACTACTGAAAAGCATCCTTTCAATGGGAAAGAAGAGACTACATCAAAACCACGAAGAATGACACCTCGCCTATGGAAGTTAGAATAAAATAGATTTAATCATCAAGGTTATACATCAGATCAAATTGTTTATCTACCATTTATGATATGTTTGGAATTTATATTTTTATATTGTGTTTTGTTTACTCATGCTGTAATTGACAATGATTGTCGTTAATTTGTTTAACTTATATGCTTCATGAAGGTAGTCAAGGCATTAATGGTCGGCTTCCACAAGGACTGAAAAAGTTATCCCTGACAATTTAGTAGGTTTCCCTACTATGAGCAGCAACAAATTGTGCATTTGTTTGATACAATGCATATCAGAAAGGATATAACAAAAACATTATGTAAAATATTGGATGGAGGGTATGACAAAGAAAAAATTGTCAAAATTTGTAGTGACATTCAAGAATCCAATCATGCAATGAAAAATGTCATTCAATTAAATAGCGATGGAGACCAAATTAATATAAGAACCCTTCCTTGGTTATTAACGGAGCAACAAAGCAATGCTATAAAAGAAGTCATACAAAAAATTCAATTTCCCACAGGATTTTTTGCGAACATAAACAATATCATAACAAAGAAAGGTGAATTTGGGTCAAGGATGAAAACACACGATTGGAATACCTTCATTAAGGTAATTATTCTAGTATATTTTATATATATTTGTATCCTGCATGTACTTTTTAGTGTATTATGTTTACTAGTTTTGGAAAAATAATGAAAAGATCATTTTATAATTGTTGCAATACATTCTACCTCTATCTCTCCCAGAAAACTTCAACAACAATGTCAAGCAAGTTATATATGATCTTGGAAAATACATGAGGTAAGTAGCGATATTTGTTCAATTTGTTGTATAGATCTTATATTTTCCATTTGTTTTACTTGTTATGTAATATATTGTATATTTTTATTAAATCTCGTTAATATATTTGTGCCTTGAATCACTTGTAGATGGTTGTCATCTAAAGAAATCCATAAAGAAGATATAAATTATTGGAAGAGAAAAATTCCTCATCTAATGTGTGAAATGCAAAAGTGTCTACCTTCGACATTTTTCAATGCACAAGAACACTACCTCATACACCAAGTTAAGGAGATTGAATTGTGTGGACCTGTACACACAAGGCCAATGTGGATGGTTGAGAGACACTTGAAATTTTTGAAGGATTTGGTTAAACAAAGAGCACATCCTAAGGGTTCTATGGTGGAGGGATATATGGTATACCAGACCATGGTGTACATTACTGAATATCTTCCTAAGTTCATAGCAAAGATCCATGTAGATCGCATTTGGGATCCCAACTCCATTAACAAATTCCAAGGGGAGTACCTAATGGGGAAAGGTAGATTGAGGAAAGTGAGAGGTAATTATAAGATGGTCATGGAGATTAATTAGAATACATTTTACATTGATACATTCTCTATTTGTTCCTTTTTAATCAAAATCTATAGCCCAATTTCTTTTGCCGATCGGTATGAATGCAATGTGCCTATGCTGATATTGTACAATGTGCTTCCTCATTCACATTGTTAGCTCTTAAAAACACAGGTAAAAATACCTCAAGAGGTTGCCAAACTCTTGGTAAGTTTCAGTGTAACATACAAGGCCAAATGGTTTTAGACCTTCTTCTCTTCAGGTGCTTCTAGACCTAGGTGGTTCTACCTATGTGAATGAAGCAGACTTGAATGATGTGATTCCTCCTACAACAGTCTATTCACAATGGAAATTTGAAAGTGAACAAATGTACTACTAATCTAGCATAAATTGTATAAGTAGTATCAAAGAAATATGTTCAGTTAATAGATGTAGAATGTTTAAAATGAAATGAAACTAAGTGATAAAATGTGAAGACCAGTGCTCTGTTGGGTATATGGAGTCAAGTAGAAATCAGAGACAAGTGACTTATGACTAGCAATAATTCAAACTGCTCGACACTTCTCTGTTTATAACTTGTATAAATAGGAAGGGATACAATTATCAAATTCTTCTTTAATAATCCAAAATAATATTCCTAAGTTGCTATGAATAATCAAGAGGACTTTAATATTTACTTGAAAGACCCAATTAATTATGCCACACATATACAACAAATGTGCACTGATAAATTGAAAATATGCTTTATATATCAATTTAAACAACAAAGTAATATTAAATATGGAGACAATCTAGAAATATCTTCAATTAACTTAACAAACAATTGATACCAATATAGAGCCACTGAATCAAATATTTTCCATTAACTTCATAAAAAAATTTACACATGCATCTTGGTTCTTTATGATGTAAACATTGTATCAATCCCTATTCTCCTACTTCTTTTATCTACTCCTATCTTAATAATTTTTTCTTCATCCTGGTCTCTCTTATTTATAGGAGAGGCAACAAGCTTTGGACCAAAAGACATGACTTTTGATAACAAAAATTAACGAACATTTAAAATATAACTGAAACAATTAACAACTAACACATGACAATTCTGTTAATGTCCGAGTAAAATCTCGAGTCACCAAAGACTTGTGCAAAGCTTTTACTTTATGATAATCATCATTGATAGTGATTAATCTTCATCCGAACTGAGGTATTTCTCCTACCAGTTACTTATGGTTAAATCATTCGGCCACTTGTATTCCTGTGCAGTAGTGAAGTTTGACAGGTGGCTTTTCCATCTACTATCGAGCAAGTTTTTGGCATCTACAATGAACTTTGTATAACCGTTATCCAATGCAATAATTCTATCAAGCAGAGCATGCAATTTTTATAGATTGATATTACCATCACCCTGTATATGTGTCAAAAATTGTGGAACCATTTGATCAAATTAATTTCTACATTCATCCACATCCTTGAGTTGACCATCACCTTTAACGATCAGAGGGCTAAAACTGTGTTTTATTGAATCAAACGAATTCCTTCTATTTTCTACCTTCTTCTTCATATCAATCAAATACTTATGCTCATCAATGATTCCTTTTACCATTTCTTGAGTAGGTTTTAACCTTGGGGGTGCATTAGGATCTCTTTGTGTGGCTTTACATAGAGTGGTTAAGATATGGTAAGTGGGCTTTCATATTTTTTGCAATTCCTCTAAGATAGGGGAATTAGTATTTATCTGTTCCAGAGCTTTTACCAAATGACTAAAGCCCTCATGAACTCCACTTATTTTCTCTTTTAAAAATTCAACTGTGTTTTAGTATTTCCTCCAAGGTACTCAAGAAGTGCCATTTGATATCATCCATATTATGATTCTTTAGTTTCTCAACCTCTTCTTTCAATTGCTAAATTTGTGGATCTTCAACTGAAGCAGGTGGATGATATACAACCATTTCATTCCCCTTTACATATATGGCTTGTTTTAATTGTTGTTTCAATATGATATTTTCAATGAATAACTTATTTATCTCCTCATTTGATAGTTTGAGTCTTTTCTCATACTCTATCATCTTCTTTTCCATGTTTTCCACTACATCTCTTGTAAACATTGTTGAATGCATTATCATGGTTGTTGCTTCTATGGGAGTAGTTTTCTTCATAGTTCTGACCAGAGTAGACCCTCTCATTTCCTGCACCACATCTAGAAGCCTAGGATTCCTTGTGCTTTTTTGTTTTGTACATAGGGCAAGGGTCTGGGTGGTTGGATTATATCATGTCCCTGATACTCCTTTCGAATAAATTTTGCAACCAATTTGGGATCATCTTGAGCTCTGATTTGATCCAATAGAAACACTTTAGAGATGTCCATTCCTGGTATAATGAGCATGTTACTTTTCAACACTAATTCACTTGCTTCTTTAGGAGTAATATTGACATTGTCAATATTTAACTCTGCCATTGTTTGTGCCTATACTTTTGCATGTTTTGAATCATTAGCTACAATGAGGTTAAGTTTTAGTCTATCATCAAATTGTTTCATCTTCATTTTTAGAAGAAAATATTTGAACTCCCTAGTATGGATAAAGTCATCATCCTCCATGAATCTCAAGGAAGCAATAATTCTTTCATCATCTTGCATTTCATCAATAGCCTCCTCTGATATTCTCATCTTGGGATCATGAGGCTTAAGGATTTTTTGTTTCTCTACAACCTCTTTCATCTCAACCAAATTTAAGACTGCCTCTTGTTCTTCATCACTTGACTCATAGTCCAGTAGTGACCCAATCTTCTATTTCTTGGCAGGAGGCTCATCTGTTTGAGATGGAGGAGATGGATGAATTGGTGATGAAGGTGGTGTATGTGATGTAGAGGTTGTGGATGCTAGTGGATGGGGTGTAGGAAGTGGGGCCAATTTCTCTTCTTGAGCCTTTTTAGATAAATCTTTAAATTTACCAAGGACTAATTGCATTCTTTTCAACAAATTTGGCACCTCATCAAAAAACCCCTTGAACTTCTTATCTTTTCCTCTCTCTTGATCCTCCCATCTCATCATCATTAACCATATTTTCCTTCTTTCAAACACATCTGCAAAATAGACCAGGTTTCTTATTACATCCTCTTCCAGATCAACTTCATGTGTTATTGCCCTCTTTGTGAGTAGGGTTCTTCTGATATTGTTGATGTGGCCTTCTGGATCACATATTCTCTTTTTCCCTGATTTGAGAGAAAAAATAGCTTTTATAAATCTCTACAATTCCTCCAACATATCTGATCCAATTGAAAATTCTTCAAATACTGTCAAATTAGGTAGAAATGTTCCTTTTTCTGATTTTTCATCAAACCATGCTCCATCTAGAGCATTTGCCACATAAATTCTCAAAATAATACTCTGTTAGGCACAAATTTTGGTAAAATATGAGGGGCCTGATCACAACCATATACCCTAATGATGGTGTGTTGTGGCATCAAAAACCAATCAACATAATTATGTGTAAAACCTTGATCTGGTTTGTATTACAGGGGTCTCATGACATCCATTAGGGATTGTGGTAATATTGGTGTAGGAAAACCAAGTTGAGCAATCATTCTGATGACAAAATCATCCCTAAATACAACATAATCACTTTAATTGCATTTACTGTCCCAAATATAACACCAATTTTGTACTGGGAGCATAACTCCATTCTCATGTGTTCTTAATTTCATCCTCTTTATCCATTTTGTTTCATTTTGAGATAGAATCAAATGACACAATAAGGAGTACTTTCTAAAAGTTATGGGGGCCTTGGATTCCCTAACCTGTAACAGACCTTCATGAATTTGTTCCTCAATGAATGAAGCAAAATCAAACTCCACATTTGATTCAGGATGCTAGATAATCATGGCCATTCTCATCAACCCTATCGACATATTCTCCTTTGCATCAACTCCAAGAATTTGACATAATGCATAGTAGGTATTTTTGAAATAGGTCTGAAAGTCAGACATTGGAAAGGGTTCAAGTCTTGAAGAGTGAATGGGCATGACTCTACTTTTTTCGCCCATTTTCATGTGTAAGGGGAGTTCATCAGTTCTATAGGTCCTTTTCAACCTTCTATATTCTTGCTCCAACTTCCCCAATTCAATTTTAGTGACAACCTGGTTGTTTAGGTCAAAACAACTAATTATAGCTTCCCTCGAGATATCTACCAGACATTGACCATCTGGAAGTCTAACCATTTTTTATGGGCCATGAAATCTATTGGCCAAGGCTTTGATTAGCTTAACATCAACAAAAAAATTAGGAACAACTAATTTTCCTATGTCAAAATTCCATGGGTCTGACACTGGAACCCTTTCATCTTTGTTCCTATAAAAATACCAATATAAATTCCACCCAGACTGTGGAATTATTGGGTCCCTACACCCCTGAGCTAAATCCTTAAAGACTTTATTAGAACCCTTATCTACTGAACTAGGTAATAGGGCAAGTAATGGTGACTGCAATGAAATTCTACTAGATTTTTCTTCCTTTTTAGTTCCTTCCTCTGATTTCTTTGGCGCCATTGTTTAAATTTTAGTGAATGATAAGTAGACTTACCCAAAATTTTGCTTGCTCTACAGAATTCTTCCACTGTTGTACTTTGAGCTTGCCTGTATTAAGCTTTTGCTAGCATGAGCACACAAATTCTCAAATTTCCTTGTTAAATTTTGATATCATACCGCATTAATTTCATATCTTAAGTTCTTCATCATTCAAATCTTTCATACGGAGCTGAATTTCATGCTTCAATGCTGATTGATGTGACTAGCCTTCATTTAATGCTCCAACAGAAGATAACTGCACTACTGCATGACATTTTTCATCCCCCACATTATAGTGGTTCCTGCTTATCTCTATTCTTATTTCACCGCTCTACCGTGGGCTCCATTCCAACCCCCCATGATATGGCGGTGCATTATTACCTTTGTTCTTAGCTTACCGCTCTACCGCGGGCTTCATTTCAACCCCTCGTGGTATAGTAGTTCCCTCTATTAGTATTAACCATGACCCTGCTCTACCATGGGAAAGACATCAACCTTCCATGATACAGTGGTATATAGTGTATTACTTCCTTTATCCACTGCGCTACCTTGAGTTGCTTTATTGGAGGTTGCAGTAAGGCGGTAAAAGGCAATTTTGACCTTGTGGATGGTAAAAACATGGTTTTTTAAGCAATTTTTTTTGATTTCATATGAAAGGACCATTAGAATTTCAAATGAAAATTATAGTTCCAACACACATAGGCCATTCTTGCAATGTTTTTATTGGTGAAGCTTGCTATTTGTTGTGCCGATATATTGTATCATGCTAATATAAACATAAAACATGATCGGGGTGACATAGATACTGCTTGGCCGATATGTTATATCTCTTCAATTTGAAATGTGTGAACAATGGGTCTTGGATACATATAGTTCAGAGGTTTCTTACGAAAGATAATAATATCATTGGTAGTGGAATGTTAGGTTTTCAGGTACATCAATTATAAATTAAGGTCGTATATCATGGTAATTAACTAATTATACGTTGTTTGTTAATTTTAATTTTTTTTTATATAGTTGGTCAAGAGTGGGATGCACTACATTTGTATGTCGCAAACAATCTTGATTGGGTGATGGTATGGATTGAACGATGTCAACAATCTGGTCATGGATTAACATGGGAAAGTGTGGCTTCATTGGTTAAAGAAGCTCATCGTAATGGAGATTCCAATGTTACACCAAGGGAAATTGATTTAGCATATGGTTTAAGAGATAAAAAGGTACGTATAAATATATTAATCACCCATATTATTTAATTATATTGATGTATATATATGTTGAGTTTTTTTTTCTTTGCATACATTTGGCCAAGAATAAATATGTTTATCAACTGACAACACAATAATTTTTACATGTTTGACATATTGTAGGTGAAACACCACAAGGCTATGTGGTGCAATGGTCGTAAATTTTGAATCAAAAATTTGGATGACACAAGGAAAACTTGTGATTCTGGGACAATTGTAGTCTTTTAGGCATGACTAATGTTTCATCTAGAAGCGACATGCATCCAGAAGTCTCAGAAAATAGATACTATGGGATTGTGGATGATATACTTGAGTGTGACTTTAAGTCCTTCAAATTATTTTTGTTCATCGTCCAATGGTACAGGCTACGATTGAATGAAAATGATCCTGAGATAACTGTTATTGAACATGATAATGGATTTACCATGGTTAATACAAGGTCGATCGAGTGAGCTAGAAATGAGCCCTATGTTCTTCCAAGCCAATGTGAGCAGGTATTTTACTCAGAGGATCCAGGTAAACTAGGTTGGTCATTTGTTGTTAGACATGATCCAAGAGGAAGGTTGGTAAAGTATAATGTGGTGGAAGAAGAAGATACCAAAGAACTAGAAGATGATGTAGATGATGATCAGGATCAACAGTTAGTTGATGATGTTCCTGATGAAGATGTCGAAGAAGAGGAACTAGATCATGATGATGTAGGAGTTAATGTTCTTGAGGATGACATCCATGTGGATGATGGCATTATCAAAACTAATATCAATTATGATGATGATGATATGACCAATCCTTACAATGTCGAATCTAGATTGGATGATACAAACAAAGAGTTGGATGAAGAAGAAGATCAATGACATTGAAATGTTTGAGTTATGCGATTAAATTATCTATTTGATATTGATTTCTTGATAGAATTATATTTGACTTATATGGTTACATAATTAATTCATGATGTTTTTAATTTTTATGCCATTACATAATTAATTCATGATGTTACAACTATTGTAGCTCTCCTAGAAATTTCCATATGATCAAATCCTAATTACTCTACAACTATTTATGATTAGATATTATTTGATCATATCTTTGGTTATTTCATTCCCAAAAAATTAGTGTTTCCTCATGTGGACCCCGCATAGCGACATGTGAATGGGGCCAACACTAATTTTTTTTCAATTTGTGCTTGTATGGAGTGAAACTTGACATGGTTAGCCTAGATGCATGCGTTGACGATATGGGAGGGTTTCGAGACGCAAACATGAGGTCATGAGCTATATAAAGGCATCTCATCCTTCCTAATAATACAAGTTTCCATATTCTTCGTCTCTTTCGAATATTGTTCTTAGCATGTCTTTGGTTAATGGTTTCAAAAGACGAGGCTCTCTGAACCTCACCTTGGATCTATTACACATCAGTTTGTGTATTTTCATTAGCAATGAATATTTAGATGATCTTTAAAAAGATCATTGAATATAAAGATGATAATAGGAAGCTAAAAAAATGAGTATATTTTGTTTATGGAACCTAAACCACAAGGTTTGCCACTCTAATGCTAAAACCAAGTCAAATTAACACTAACACCTATTGGAAAAGTCAAAACATGCCTTGCTTTCAAATTCACAAGAACGTATAAACCTTTTGAAGTTACCACACATGCATGTTATGAAAGTGTATGGTAATCCTACTTATAGCAGAAGTTCACATGATAAGCTAACGAATGGCACTATATTGGAGGATAAACCCACCTATGGAATTAATTTAAGAGGTAAGGGATGCCTCTTAGTGGAATTTTGAGTCTTGGATTAATCCATAGTGCTAAAATTAGTTCTGGTGTTCTTCCCTTGGTGTTATATTTATCTCGACAATTTCCCATACTTAACCATTTTATCATCCATTTTCCCAAGGTATTTGTATCATAATATAAACTTGGTCCAATTTCACATAAGCTATTTTGAATTTTGGCCCCGCACGTGTAGGAGCACAATATAGCATACTGCACTGAGACCCTAACTGGAGAGTTGCACCGAGAACCACTGCATCCAGCCCCTGAGTGGAGAGTTGCAATACTTCACTGGACGAGTGTTGCAAGGCCATTGAGTCGAGGAGGAAGACTAGGAACCATTTGGTAGGAGGAAAGCCAAAGCGAGAGGTGAGGGCACTCAAAAAGGTAAAATCGACCAAGGGACAATGACTGTAAGTGATTTTTCCCCCACATTTAGAAATCTATTTTTTTTTGGGTCGATAATAAGTTTTTATTTTATTGAATTATAAAATGCAGAGTCAACATTTGTATCAGTAAAACAAAAATCCCATCACCAAGTATTTGATTAACCAACACAAAATTTTTTTGGCCCTCTACAGCTAGATCGTTACTTTTGCATACAATCCATACACCTATGCCCACACCCCCTAAAGATTATAAAAAAAATCTAAACAGAAACACTTCCGAGAATTCTTTCTAAACCCATCCCCCATAGTAGAAAAAATACAACATTCTCAAAAACAAGTTACACCATTTGTTCTGAGCATTCTCCTGGCTTTGGCGGTAGTATTTCATTCAATGACTTCATTCTTTTATGTGGACGTAAACCTCTCCACCCACGTTGTTCCTCTCTCGCAATCTCCATTAGGTTTTCCATTGTTACCTCCATCTCTGTGAGCTATGCACGTATTTTTAAAGCTTTCCATCCTCTCTCTACATCCTCCTGCCAATGATCCTTCATTCGTCCCTCTAGCCATCTAATAAACAAATGATTTATATTCACCATTTCTGGGCCTCCACCATCCCGACCCTCCTCCTTGATCAACCCAACCCCTGGGATTGCTTGTTTCATAATTTTCTCCATGTCCCCTAGGAATGCCTCTAGCACCAGTTCCTTCATCACCCGCCTCACTTTAGTCATCGGCTCCCCTACATCCAACCTCCACACCATTACCAATGAATATATATCGTAATTTGTTCGATACCGATGCATCATCTTTTCAAACCCATCACCGAGCATAATCTACACAACTTGGGCCACTTGTTTCTCCTTAAACTTAAAAAACCCTTACAGTCTCTTCATGGAGGCTTTCCCCATGAAAGGGTCCAATTTCTTATGCGAGGACAACACGAAACTGGCTTCCATCGCGATGTCTACACTCTAATGACTCCACTTCACATCACCACTTAAACTACCCACAAAAATAGCAACCATCTCCTAAAAAAGACTTCGAGTGAGTTAATAACTCACCCCATTTTTCTAGCCTGAAAGATTAAATGTGAGGGTACTTCAGTGCCACCATCCCATCCATTTCTCTTCATCTCCACTACCTTGAATTTCCTCTGCACCTTGTGCCTTATGATAGACTACCATCGTACACTTGAATTCCCTATGCCAAATCCTCCACATTTATTTCCCTTAAATCTTCAAATTGTGCAACCTCTACTTCCGCCAGATCCTCCACATTTATTTCCTTTAAATCTTCTAGCCTTATATGCGAGGTTGTCATTATCTTTGAAGCTCCTTTTATCACTTGGCTATGCATTGTCTACAAAACCTCTAGCTTCTTGATTAATGACTATCATGTTATCCCTTTTGAGATGATAGACCATTATTCAATGATGCCTTAGCCCTTGTTAGGGAATGACTGTGAGCTTCTCTTGTAGGACTATCCTTTCAATTAGGTAGCCTTGAATTTTGACAAGTTTTTCCTATATGCATTTAAAATTGTGTCTTTTTACAATTGCCTTTTCATAGCTCAAGAATGGCATGACTAATATTTATGAAATGGACTGTCATTCTTTACTATATAGTAGCTTTGTGCTTCATGAATCTCATAATAGATGTAATCTTTTGGAAAATTCCTATAAGTATTGATTATTTTGATGATTTATTATTGATTATTTATGTCATATTGATTTATTTCCCTACCATATAGAAAAATTGAAACACCCTTTACCTAGAGGATAGTAAGAAACAACTTAGATTAGTGACCCAATAGATTAGATGGTAACTATTAGCGCTTGATTCTTGGATGATTTCTTGTAGGTAGTAGCTTGGAAGGAATAATATTTTTGTAATATAAAAATTGTCATGGGTTATGGTATTAACATAACTAGTTTGTAACTTAGACAACTATATATTTAAGAGTATGTGAGAAACTATACTATATAATATCTAATTTTAGTTGTGTTAATATTTAAATGTATAATTATTATGTTTGTTTTATAAATAAATAATCATGATGGTGATTTTATGTTTAAATTAGTTTAGGAGAAATATAACATTACTATATTGATAATATCAAAGAAAATTTTATTCCTATAATTAGGTTAAATAAAGAAATCACTATGTGAAAGAATAATTTAATTTTAATGCTAAACTAAAATTCAAAAGTACATAAATTATCATTGTAATGTTACTTTTTGTTTATATGCATTATCCATACATGAAAATTGAGTATATATTATAAGTTGAACTCAGTAATGTAAACTAGACATGTTAGTGACAAAGGAGACTACTAGATTTATAACCTTTTTTATTCTAACTCCTTAAAGTATATTCTTACATATTTGTAACATAAAATATTTCATACCCTTAAAATTTCACATTGCATTTTGGACCCACTTTGGTGTTTGTCACCCCTAGAATGTTGTTAGGCTGATTTGGCCCTTATATTTTTCCTCTCATGCTGCCAAGATCATGCCTCCCATGGCCCCTTTTGTGAAAGGTCATGTTTGAGATTTGTTAGCCTTGTAATTTTATAGTGTTTGGCCTTTAAAAAATTTAAAACTATCTAGACACTAGTATTACACGTAGACATCCATGTGTTCCACTAATAATTTCTATAATAATTTGTCATTTTTTAGCATTTCACCACTTGCTACTTACCAAAGTTGGTGTTAATTGCTCTAAAAAAATTCAATGGATCTCCAACCCCTATACTTTCTCATTTTCCATTCTATATTCTAATTTTGAATCTCTCTTATTCTCATTCAATCCATCAATCTCTCACACTCTCAAGCTTGTATAAGTAATTTTTGAAGCTTTCTACTATACTCTTCAACATTATGATTTGAACATGTGAGCATACTATCACTCTAAAAGACTTTCCTTTGAAGGTGTTTTCATCACTCTATAAACAAAATCTCTCTCTTTTCTTATTCAATAATTTAAGGTGTATTATTTTATTTATTATTCTCAAGTACCTTCAAATGTTTATTGTATTCATTACTATTAAATCATTTGTTTTTACACATGGCACCTTCGGATCTCTATTTTTGTTTTTATCTCATTTTGCACACTAGTTTGAACTCCTTATAGACCTGGGGCAGTGGGCCTAGCTCGATTGGCTAAAGCATCCTCCAAGAAACAAGAAAATGAATCCTCTAGATGTTCCCAAAACCCAAGGCTTCAAAACAAAAGGTTGGTGACCCTACAAACCATTCCCATGTTTACCAAGTGATCTCTGATCATCAGACCCTTACAAGGTTTATTGATAAATTCACAACTATTGTTACCTCCACATGCATTTGACTAGTAGTGACAACCTTGGTTTTTAATCCTCCAACCCCATACCTTGGGATCACATCACCATGAAAGAATTTCATCCAACATCCTTATGAGTGCAGGTACCACCAAATAGGTATTTGTCAGATCTGTCTTCCTCAAGGGAGGGGAATCCAAGAAGAGAAGAGGAAAGTGAGACATGTAGTAGGTCTAAAAGAGGGAGATCAACTAGAGGTCAAAAGATTAGAAGAAAATTCCGTAAACGCATGGAATTTTTTCTTGCTGAAGGGGGGTCATGTTCTTATGATGATGAGAGCATAGGAAACATTGAGATGCCCTTGAGGTACAAAAATCTATGAAAACAATGGGTACCCGAGGAACTTCCTCCAATAAACAATGATTTTTGTGTCAACGAGAGGATATATAGCATAGTGCCACCATTGCCATTACATGGTTTCGACCTATTGTGCATGGATGACATAAAGGTTTGTTACAACAAAGTTACTGAATTGATGGAGTATGTCAAACCCTATTACAGTTACAAAGATTGGATGCAGCTAGTTTGATATACATGAAGTATGCGTAGGTATGCACTGTCAACAAATTATATACAGCTAAAAGATAAGGATCAAAATAAAGGAGTGGCTATGTACATTGATGGAAGGAAAAAATCATCAAGGAATATTGCAAGGTTTATAAATAGTACACGACCTGGGTCAACAAATAAGCAACCCAATTGCATATTTGAGGCGCGCAAGGGAAACTGTGTATTCATATGTGTGATAAAATCAATAACTGTAGGGGAAGAGTTGCTAATCAATTTTACAATTTGAATCGCATAGATACAAACACAGTTACTATGGGGGTGGTATGTACTATATACCACTTTACCCAACCTCCAATTAATGACTCCAATATACCATTTTATTATTATGTTTTTTTCGTAAGTCTATTGGTTTCATTTTGGTAATGTTTTTTTAGATTTAATTTTTGTCACAACGGGACATTGATTGTAGGGGGAAGGCTCCGACCCAGAGCACAGATCATGATGCATCTTTAGGCGCTTCTACCTGATAGTTTTACCTCATTGTAATTGTACAAATTAGATATGAGCAAAATGTTTTATTATTATTTTTTTTCATAAGTTTATTGGGTTAATTTTGATAATTTTTTTAATATTCTTGTCATAGTCGGATGATCGGGGAAAGGCACCAGCAGTAGAGGAGAGCATCCATAGGGAGGTGTTGTCACTATTATGTGATGATGACATTGTATATTCCACAAACCCTTTGGATATGATAAGGAAGACCCAAAAAAAATGTGAAATATTCTGAACCAATTTTTTTTCAATTTTTGATTACAATAAGCAATGCAACACACATCTATTAGGGTTAGCACTTAAACCAAAATGATGCGGAATACAACTCTAACCAAGAATGTACACTAGGATCCCGAGTTGGGAAAGGTGTGAGCATATGGTGAGAGGATCTCAATGCATGTTGAAAGAGTAACTCTAACCAAGAATGTGCCCAAGATGGATGAACATATGGTCAGAGGATCCCTACCAACTACAAGTGTTGAAAGTAAACTCAACACCAAGAATGTGCTTTCAAACTCGGAGTGGGAATGGAGCTACCATATGGAGGAGATGCTAAGTACTACAATGCAATTCAAATGTAAATAGGCGGCAAGCCAGCCTCTTCCACTTATTCAGTGGGTATTACAAAGCATGAAGAGCAAGATTAGAAGAAATATTGATAGTACTACTATTTAGCTTACAATATAATGAAGAATGCCTGCCAAGAGCATAAGATTAGAGCTAAATAGTGTTGCAAAAAAATAGAAGACTCTCCCTTGCTTAACAATAGTACCAAGACCAATAACTCCACTCAAAGACCAATCTCAATATTCTAATTTGTGACAGACCTGCTCTTAGAATGCTAAAACAACATAGAAAACCACTAAAATACTCACTACTCCCTCAATACTCACCCAAAATGCAAAAGACTTAATGCAAAGTGCTCCTAGGATGAAGGTGCCCAAGAATGAACTATAAAACTAACTCAAAAGCTGATATTTATTTTTGCACAAACTCCAAGAGAACCCCAAATGGTACGACCTTTAGTGAGGGGCGATTTATTTCCATAAAATTCAATTCTTCTTCATAAAATCTGAAACTTAGCAAGTAAGGTCGCCCTTATTAGAGAAATGCAATAAGACAATACCCAGAAGGAGATAAATTTTATTTTCTGATATATGAATGAAACTACAGATTCAACCTTGATATCAACAACTCTAGAAAATGATAGGAAATGCAATATACTGAACTACAAAAGCAAAACCCAAGCTACAATGCAAACCTCACTACAAAATCCCCTCAACAACAAGCAAAATTCTCCAATAGATGTTATCTCTCAAGCACGAAGTCGAACCAAGGCTAGGAGGCATTCATTCCTCGAAGCAATTCCTGCACCATTTCGGCAGCATAGCAATATTCAAGACATAAGATGATGAAATGAAGAGAAGAGGTCTCCTTATAAAGGCACAGCAAGGAAACTCCAGAAGCTTCTAGAAGAGGAGCCCTAATTTCAAATTTGAAATAAACCTTTTTTCCTCCAAGAGATGGCGTCCCTTCTCAAGGCTTCATTTTTTACTTTATTTTAATTCATCTCTTCATAAAATAGGCGTCCAAACTTCAAGCTTCAATTTTTGACCTTAATAAAATATAAAATTACCTCCAAGAGGCGCCCACCCTTGAAGACCACTTTTTAAAACAACATTAAGTTATAAGACTAGGCCAAGGGGGTAATATAACATTAAATATAACATTATTTAAATTGATTGAACTTATCTCTCCAATTGCATCCCAAGGCCAAAAATGAACAACCCAACTGAACCAGCCGAAGAAGAGGGCCAACTGTGCCGAAAACAACAGGACCACTGCCAAAAATAGAATTTACTAAAAATAGTAAATTCTAGAAAGTGCTCGGAATGCAAAGCAAGTCACACCACTGTGAAGCTCTCTAAAAACCTAGAAAGAATCCGCAATCCATTCTCCAAATTTTGAGCAACAACCACCTCCAAAACAAGAAACCCTAATGCTACCTTCTGAGTAGCCTACGGGTCTCCGGAATAGGCCAACGGTCAACTGAAAAGATCATGCTCAAGAAGGGGACATTACAAAATGCAATGAAGAAATCCTTCAATTGTTATTCATAGTGCCTCAAACAGATGAGATAAGAGAAAGGGTTAAAATATTGACTAAGAGAGCACAAAACTTGCAAGTAAGCTATCATGAGATCTTTAATTATAACATAGGTTCATTCATGGTTTTATATTTTGTACTCTTTTATGTCATGAACTAAAATATGTGTTGATTTTACAGGATTTTTTGCGTCCTCATGATGCTGCTGGCCATGATTAGGGTATTGTAGGTGTTTCCCAAGGAGTAGGGGTTGGTACAAATGTCGATCCTAATCTTCCTGCGCATACATTACATGATCCGACCCCATCATCTGTGCCTATATTGTCGATTGAAATGTCTACAACACAGCATGCAAGCATCGAGTAGTGCACCCTCTAGCAGCAAACACATGCCAAAACATGAGTCAAGACATGTACCTAGGGATGTAGAGGCCACTACTACTGGTGATGTTTTAGCAGCATTTCCTAGATCTTCCCATATTACTAGTACGGGAACATTGTCAGTCACATTTGTGGTGACCGAGGATTTTGTTCCCATAAAGATAGAGAAGGTCCTAGGTACTTTAAAATGTTTTAATTATCATTATATATAATCCAATTGAAATTTAATTATTGATCACTCTTTTTAGACTAATGATCCCATGATCATTTTTTAGAAAATGATGTTTTTTATAAACATCTAAAAAGTAAAGATTTAAAAGATGAACTCATTAACCGTTTAGTTGTGTTGTTCGGTACTAACACATTCAATCAAACCAAGGTTCTTAAGAAATTTGGTACCTATCTAAAGTATGTGAGGGACCAATATAGGTCACATTTAGAGAAGAACAAGAAGTACAAGTGTCCCCCCATGATTTCAGAGAGGGAGTGGAAGGACCTAGTGTTAGATGGAAAGGAGAAGGTTGAAAAGGAAAAAGGAAAGACACCAATGGGCCAAGGAAGGTATGTGATACTATCAACAATGTAATTATATAATAATTACTCTTTCTTTTTACATAATCTAATGTATTTCAAACTTTTCTAGGCTTCCCGACACATCGAAGGAAACAAAGGAAAGACTAGAAAAACATGAGTAGTAGAAACTTGGCTCTGGTGGTTATATGAAATTAGCAACATGAATTGTAAGTATCAATAAATGAAATATTGCATCCAAATAATAAATTGCAAATTTTTTTGGTTTTATCACACCATAGAAGCAAAATTCATGATCTTATGCAAAAATATAGGGCTCTAAATTCAATAGAATACCCACAGAAGAGGACCTAAAAATTTCCTTCTAGCAAGCCTATGGAGCTGTGGTTGAATGCCTAAGATTCTTGACTAGGAAAACACAAGCTTCCACTGCATCTGACACGCAGATAAATAAACTCAATGAAATTTATTTAAAATTGAATACTTGTGCAATCTATTCAATATTAATTTCCACCATAAAGTAATTATGTGCCTATTTTTTTTAAACATGAAAGCAATGATAATACTATACATGACATTGGAATGCATCCTGGTGAGGGTGGAGCACAACCTACAGATGAAGGTCATGGTGTGCATCCTAGTACTAGATGTATTCATGTGCTATACAAAACACAATATGGATTAATACAATTAAACATCTTTAATTGTAATTGGTGTATTAATTAATGTAACCTTTCATGTTTCAACTTTAGAGCATGTAGAGCGTAATCAACATGTTGAGCATGATCAGGCTAGACAAGATCAGGAACATGATGTGGCCCCATCAAGTAAAGAGGACCACTCTAATGTTCTTTTAAACATAATTAATTGCAATTGGTGTATTAATTAATGTAACCTTTCATATTTCAACTCTAGAGGATTTAGAGGGTGTTCAGCATGTTGAGCATGAGGCTATAAGACAAGATCAGGAACATGATGTGGCCCCATCAGGTAAAGAGCACCACTCTAATGTTCTTTTAAACATATTTAATTGCAATTGGTGTATTAATTAATGTAACCTTTCGTGTTTCAACTCTAGAGGATTTAGAGGGTGTTCAACATGTTGAGCATGAGGCTATAGGACAAGATCAAGAACATGATGTGGCCCCATCAGGTAAAGAGCACCACTCTAATGTTCTTTTAATTAATGGAATACTTCTAACAATAATAATAAAACATATCAATTTAACATTTCTTTGTTATTGCAACAGACCCCCCCTTGCAGCGGCCTGCACATCATGAGTACACAAATAGGCATACATTAAGATCATGAAAATAGGGAAGAACAACTGAAGGGGGGACAAATGATTTAGAAAATGATACTTCTTCTTCTTTTAGTTGCAAAAAAGAAACAAAAAAGAAAAGTGATTGTAATCATATTATGACAACCATGATATTTTTGATAATATGTTTTTCATAAAGGAAAAAATGGGTTTTATAGGGACCCGAAACCATAGAGTTTACAACAAAAAGGAATAAGCGTTAAAGAAACCAAAACAAAAAGGTTGAAAAAAGGAAAGAGCCCAGGAAATATAGTAGCCACCAACCCAAGGCCAGTAAGGGCCACCAAAAAATCCAACCAAAAAACCAGCAAAAACCCCCAACTAACCTAAGGATTTAAGAGCCTCAGCAACCTCAACTTCAAGATTGTGAATATCCTATGTGCACTTCTTCAGGGCCTAAACTAACTAGGGCATAGGAGGAGTCTTCCTCCTCAGACTAGCTCTCGTTTTCTTAGAGATTCCAACATCCTCAGTCCTATTTTTATCCTTATCAGCTTCCAAATCCAGAAACAGAGAACCCTGATGTGAATTTTCCAATTTCTCAGTCATTGCAGTAATAATAATGAATGTTAATATGTTAATGAATGTTAATATGTTAATAATGAATTTTTGATAATTTATGTTAATGAATGCTAAAAATTGATATTTTTGACAACCATATTTTTGATAATATGTAATTTAAACTGAAAGAATGACTGTTATATGTTAATGAATGAATGTGAATATGTTAATGAATGAATGTTATATGTTAATGAATGAATGTTATATGTTATTAATGGATGAATGAATGATTAATGTTATATGATCGGGTATGAGGAATTGAGAGTGATGTGAGTGGGGGGGAGGGGCCAAATGAGCTTTCACCGTCATGTGGTTGGCCCTGTTAAGTAGAGAATATTAAACTATTTTTGAAACAAAGAGAAGCTCAATAAGGTAATGCACTTTTCAATATTTCAGTATGTTGCACTTTTAAGCTTATGCAATTTTCATTAGTTCTCTTTGCTTCAATATGTTACCCTTTGTACTTATTTTACTTTTTAACACATCTCATATGTTACCCTGGATGACAACTTTTACATGGGAAGCTATCCACGAATGGATCCCATGTATAGGGATATATGATTTTGGATTAGACAAACTTGGGATGTACTCATGTAGTGCAGAAACAAAAGAGAAGAGCCCAGTTATTTCAACACAAGAATTGGCTTGAGATTGGTACGTGGTTCGAACTAGGTCTAGGTATGAGGGGTCTAGGAGAGAGCCTTGTAACATAGCTGGTATTATTTCTATTTGAACTCAATTATACTATTTGGAAATCATTAGTTGTGGATTTAATTTCTATTTGAACTCAATTGTAATCAGGTGGGCTTCATACATTGCGGGAACAATACTTGTTTCATATTTGTGAGCTTGGTATGCAGTTCAATGATGGCATCAACATACTTGTATGTTGTCTTTACACTAAATTTTTCCTGTAAAATGTTAAGAACATATTTTACTTTATCCCACTAGGAGAGAAGACATTGAAGAAGAGTATCATAGCAAAACACTCAATCATCAGGGAACTTCAGTCCCAAACAGAATCAGGAGAAGATCAAATACACAAAACTTCAACAATTCACTTTCATTCACCAAAAATACATCAACTCCTCTTGAGACCATAAGGCTATCAAACATCACAAACACCAAATTAGTATTTGAAACCCTTTATCAGATTCCAATTCAACTTATCCACCATCAAAATATTTGTAACAATCAATAACCAAATTTGAATCACTGAAATCAATCCATACTCTCCACAAGTACCAATCCACTCATCTTAGCAACTTACTTTACAAGGCTAATTAACAACAATCCAATCATCACTTACTCAAACAACTTGAACAACATGTTCTTGACACAAATACTTACTCACCAATCATTGATCCATCAGACTTGCCCTTAGTTTGCAATCTATATTCCTTTTCCACATAGGATTCACCTTTCTCAATACATCAAGTCCTTCAACCTACCTTCAAGCCTCTATCAAACACTTAGGTATAATTTGTAACATCAATGAAGTAGCATTAGATCATAATTAAAACATTGTTTTATCAGAATATTAGGTTCTACATTCAAATTACCATTTTGCACAAAGAAACCAGCCTGCCCTAATCAACAATTCCAAACAGTTAATCTTCTAAACTCCTTCCAAGAATTTAGGCACCCTTACTAATTAGATTTAGATAGGTTCCCATCATAAAACATCCATTCTTTCACTGTTTGACAGATTCACATCTTATGAGCAATTTACACACCAATCTACTAATAGGAAGATGTTTGAATGAATAATTTTTTTAAAAAAAACTACACGGTTTCGTCGTAATTTTGAGGAACATAGCTCGACGAACCACAAAAATTTGCAATGATCTTGTTGTACACACAACATAGCTTTTTCCATAATGGAAACAATAGTTTGCTCCACCTCATTGGAAAATGGATGAACGTTTGGTGTTATTTCGACGATTTTGATGAACATAGCCCGACGAACCATAAAAATTTGTGATGAGGTTGTTGTAAACATGACATAGTTTTTATCATAATGGAAATGATAGTTTGCTCCACCTCGTCAGAAAATGGACGAATGTTTAGTGTTATTTCAATTATTTCAAATGGGTGTTTTGCAACATTTTGTGATTTTTTGCATTAATAGATGGATGAAGTTACGTTGATTTTGTGATGGAAACTACTAACATTTTCCGTGGCACTAACCAATGATGATGGTTCATGGTTTCAACGTATAAAAATTGGTCATTAAAACAACAAAATTTAAATCAGTGTTGTGTCGATAATTCGACGATATTTTTTCGATATGTCAACAAACATTCATCATAATTTGTAGTCAAATACAGTAGTGGCATTATTCATTTGCATTCTTGGTTCCTAGTGCAGCCTTGTTACTTCATACAATGTGTTTTATCACTTTGTGGATGACATTGGGTGTGATGTCCATAAGCATGATCTCTCTTAGCATATTACATTCCTCTTAGTGGCCTGATGGGAAACAAATTGCATCCCTTGAGTTGTGAATATACTAGATTCTTTGATTGGTCCTCTCTTGGAGACATTAGACACAATGTTCCCTAAGTGACAGACCTTGCATTAACTTAAAAAGACTCCTTTGAACATCGTTTTCATTTTGCATCTTTTCCACCTTGCATAACACAACTTGCATGCCTGAGGTACCATCCTGCTTGTTCATGAGTTCTAAGCATAGAAAGCTTTGCTTGTCTCATGAAGCATGAACTGATATTTTCCTTTGTGGCACCTTGTTAAAGTTATCATGAGGTATAAATTTGATATGGTTGAGTGGGAATCCCATTATGTGGAATGAATTTCCCCATAGCCACCTATGTGTTTGTGAGTGCATACCACCTAGTGTATGTTTCTCACCTTTTGTGCCTTCTCACCTAATGGACCGCCATGAGTTTTGTCACCCCAGAGTGAGTATGCATTTTATTTTTTGGACAAACAACCTAGATTTGATTCACAACTAGCTGAAGAAACAATCAAAGCTTGATTCAACCCTTTCCCTTTTCATCTCCCTTCTCACTTGTGTTCCTTTGTTCTTATGTTTAGTTTTCCATGGGATCTTCATCCTAGGGGCTTGATCATTGTCATTACATCTTTCTAACATAAGTGCATTTGGATCCCTCTTAATATGCATGACTACTTTAGTGTGAGTTTGAAGCAAGTTCATCCTCTCACTAAAGTGGGGGCTAAATTTACCATAGAAAAATGGATCATTGACATTTTCATAGTCTTTTAGGTCTTTCTCTTGTGATGCTTGATCTATTTTTCTTTGATTTAATGTTGCAATGTAACTTTTGCATTCACATTAGGTCCTAAATATTCAAATTATGGTGTCTTGGGAAGGTGTTGTGAAGTGTTGTAACACATTTGTACACTTTTCTAGACTCTTCTCATTATAATTCATCTAAAAATCACCTTTTTATCCCTTGTCAAGTCCTATTTTAAAGTGTTGTAAAGTCTTCTAACAATATTTCATGCTTTTCTAGGCTTTTTATCACTATTTGCACCTTTCCTATGCTTTACTTGGCCCCTTTATACACTTATAGGCCTTATTTGAGTGTATTTTTGAATGTAAACCTGATAAACAACATTAAATGCAACTTAATTCCTGACACCCACTTACAAGCCTAGAGTGGGACCCATTCACCATGGGTGGAAAATGAGTCCCTCTTGGCTCCAAATTCAAAATAATTCAAATTTTCTTTCAGGTTTTTATTCAAAAAGACCTTATGTTGGCTTGTGATGAGGTATTATTGGGTTATTAGGGCATAAGTGTGTATAATTAAGTGTTTTTCCATCCATTTTACACCTAATTCATTCACTAATTAACTTGCATTCACTCATTCAACATCAATTAGCATTCTTGCATTCAATTCATCAAAGCATCATTCAATCAAGGAATTGTCAAGTATTTTAGAGCAGCCATTAACATATCTTCAAACTTCTACAACAAGGTTTTTGACTAAATTGTATGCAAATTTATCAAGCAAATAGGTGTTGAAAGGTGGTCAACAAGTCAAAAAAGTGTTTCAATTCAACTAAACCCTAATTCAAGCTTGGAGATAACCTACAATGCATTTTCTATAGATTTGACTCCGTCAACCCAACAAGAAGACAAGTACAGATCTAGACCTACAGGATTGACCTTTGGATTTGTATATTTTTGGAAGAGGGCTGATTAACCATCAATGGTGAATGAGTCCCACCTGAAGGCTGAAATAGATGATTTTGTCAGAATCTAGTTCCTGACAGTCAGAAAGTAGTTTCAAGTGTTTTTACCAATAGGAGGATTGATTCACCATCAATGGCGAATGAGTCCCACTGGTGATTTATAGTGATTTTTTCTAGTTTCCAGAACCTTCCAAGATCAGCATTTAACTTCCAGGTGCACTCTATTAAACTTCATTCAATTTTGTTTGCATTAGTTCATGTTTTTAGTTCATTTTTGAATACCTCACTGTGTTTTCAAACATTGCATATTTTATTAGTTTTACATTCATAATCCATCAATTTCATAGCTTAATTGCATTTAGATCCTTGCATTTAGTCATAATTCCATCTTACATTCCTTTATTTGAGTGAACCACATCAATTTTAGGGTTGTATCTCTCTCCAAGTTTAGGTGAAAGATCTTAAGAGTGCAAGAGAAGTCTATAGAACCAAAAAATTGATGGTTCAAAATGTTGTCAAAGTTGTCATGAAAAGTTGTCAAGACTCACGAAAACTCAGATCTAGGGAAAAATATCCATCCAATTAACATGAAACTAGTGGGAAAGTGCTTATTCTATCCATCATCAGAGGCTTGCAAAGTTTCAGTTCAAGATTCTGTTCCTAGGACACTTTGTGAAAAAATGGGACTGATCCCCTAGTTGTGGTGAATGAGTCCCACTGTATAAGTTTTTCAAAGATCTTTGCAGATTTGGATACCCATTTGGTCGAAACTTCATCCTATGCAAAGACCCCAATTTGGGACTGATTTTCCCAGAATGGTGAATGAGTCCCACTAGGCTTAAAAATCAACATTTTTAGTATTTTAGAGCTCCATTCCATCTCCAGCGAGTTTCCAAGTGCACACTTATAGTTTTATAGTTTTCTATTTTATTCTTCTTTCATTTTTAAGCCATTTAGTTCAAGTTTTCATATCACGCTGTGTTTTCCAATTCATTGTCTTTTCCAAGTTTACACTTGGTGGTCAACCCCTCATTAGTTATCATTCAATCCTTGGAACCTTCCCTTTTCTAGATTTCAATATCCTTTGCATTGAAATCTCAAAGGTTTGTTCTTGGGTGAAAGGTTGGAAAATTGGTCTTTCTCCTTTTAGGTCTAAAACCCTAGAGGTGAAAGAAAACACACCAATTTTCTTCTTTTCAACCAAAAATAAAATATGCCCACAAAATATTTCTACCAAACTATAGGATATATTTTTTTCCCAATAGAATAAAAATAAAGCCTGCAATCTAGGATAATAATGTTGTAGAAAAAAATGTTTTTACCGATGACAAGGGGGGAGGCCCTTTTTTCCTTTGTAGGATTGTAGGATCCGTATGATACAATTTTTTTCTAACTTCTTGAAAAGAAATCTGATGGATTTGGATCAAGATGTCAAATTTTGATGATTAGATAGGAGTTCCTAGGGTTTTTGGACCTCTTGATTGTAATGTCGGGGTCAAATCTGACCCAATGTGCTTCAAAAATTATATATCTCTTAGATGATGATAACTAGCCCTTGATGTAAACCTTGCAACCTACAACGGAAATCTCCTTAGCTCAACTTCCCAATATGAGATTGACTTTGCATGGCCTTAGCTCTGATACCATGAACTAGAAATATGAATGAAAATAACCCAAATGAAGCTTTGCACACTTCAAAGGATCAAACTAAGAAAGACACTATCCACATGAACAAGAAAGTGTTGCAACATGAGCATGAATGGAGATATGTTATTCATGAGTTATGATACAATGTACAAGAACCTTGTATAAATAGGAAATGTGAGAAGTGAGATAAGTTAGGATTGTGATATGCGTCTTAATCCTATCACATGAGATGAATAACTAACTAACCACCTAGGAAATGATACAAAAGCTAGATAAGTTCTAAAAAAGCCAACTAAGACTTCTAGAAAGAATCTTATATCCTAAGTATTTACTTAATCATGTGAATAACTACCCTAATTACCTAGTGAGACAAATTTCCAAAGAGTCACTAGAGCTAAAGGTAAATCCCCTAAATCTTGAGGTCCCCACCTTGGTTTCTAAAAATGTTTCATTTTTTGACCCCAATAGGATCTCTATTTTGGATAAGTTTGACAATTCCTTGTACCCATCCCCTAAAGGTTCTCTTGTTGGCTCCCCTATTTGAGAATAATTCTTTGAATTTTCCAAGTCTCCCCTATTGACCAACCCTTCTAGCCCTCTGGATTTCCCAACCCTTTGTGTTAACCTAGACAATGCCCCTGAAGACCCTCATTTGGATGATGTTGTTTGTGCTATTTTCACCCCTCCAAAACTAAAAATTAATGATCTAAGTGAGGCTATAAATGTTTAGAATGATATTCTAAAATGGTTGCTCACTCAATTAATCATAACTAAAGATAAAATTTAGTATTTGGAAGAGAAGGTGCTTAGCCATAAGGATGCTTGGTCAGGTGAAGTTGATGACTAGGGTCATTAGGCCCTTTTGTCTTCTCTTGCCAAGTCTTTTGACAATTGGGCCAATTGGGAAACCGAAGTTGAAGAGCTCAGGGATGTGGTTGAAATTGTGGAGGAGAGGGAAAGTTGTAGGAAGAGGTGGCTATTATGTGTAGCAACCAAGAAAAAGCTCTGAAGTGTTTACAAGAAATTTTTGACTATGTAAGCAAGAAACAATGAAAAATATTTTGGTCACCATTCAAGTATTCTAGAAAGATTTGAACAACAATCATGGAAAGAGGGTTGGGGAGGAATGTCAAGGTGCTGCTCAATCTAAAAAGAAGAAAAAAAAAGTTGATCATTCAATTATGCCCAATACTTAAGAGGGCCACCCTATACAAAATAAACCACTATCTTTTAAGTACTTAAGAACTAAAATTTATGGAAAATGAATGGTAGTCCATTAATGGCCTCAAGCTATTCGGCAACTAGTAGCTGGTCTGATTCTTTCCTAGTCTTCTCTTGTGTTTTATTTATTTGCTTTTGTTGGTCTATGTTTAGCTGCTTTTCTTTTACTTTTTGGGCACCTCATGTCTCGTGAGCTCCCTTATTTGGCCTTCATGACTGTTTTGTAAGGGTACGGTCCCTTCTTGACTTTAATCTAATAAAAAAAAGAGAAAGAATCTATGAGTGCAAGAAATAATTTACTTGATGCAATGCTAATGAAGAGAAATTAATTTACATAGATATTTCTATTGGTAATAGGTGCAATGAAATATCTATGTAAACTTAATTGTAAATCATGTTGTAAATTGATAAAAACTTCTTAAATTATAATATCTTTCAAATTTTCAAACATTGTGCAACTATTAGTTGAAAGCTATTCTATAAAAAAAATCTTCTATTGCTCCATAAACTCAACTACCCATATTGTGATTGGTAACAAATTGATAAAGGTGAATAACTTGACTACTATATTATGATTGAGAATACATTGAATAAGGTGACTAAATTTGTTGACTAATGTTAAGAATGAATTAAAATAAATGGAACAACAAAGAATCAATGCCACCAAAGATTACTATGATTAAATGTTATGAATTACCCATACAAAAAATTGATAGATATTTACAAGAGCAGTTGTGATGAAACTAGCGTCTTATTCATACTCACTATATGTACCCTTCTCATAGCTTTGAAGCTTCTCAAGTGGTTTCTACATCAATGAAATTTTGAGTTAGCAATGCCATAATCTCAAAGGTATAAATATTTGAAGAGAATTTTATAGCTAGACGCACTAAATTAATTGTGTATGTGATTGGTGTAGTGAATAACTCTATAGAAATAACATGCCCTAGGATTTGTAAGTCCTTGTAAAATGTTGAAATGTCTGACATTTGAAAACTAGTTCATCCTTGGTGGCTAAGATGTTGTATCATTGGAAAGGAAATTGAGCACTTGGGAAATATTTTGACATGGAGACAAATGAGAATCAATTCTTAGGGCTTATGGATCCTCAATATTTGCAATAAATTCATAAAATCCAATGGAATAAATTAAAACACATTTATACAACAATAAATCCAAGGCATAATAGAAGACATAGGATTTATTTGACAATATACTATTAACTCAATTGAAGTAGAATTTGTGACTACTCTCAACATATGAATTTTATCATACAGAGGATAGTTAATGGTTACATTCTTATTCAATGAAGCATTGACTAAGGGGGTCTATTTTAAAGTTGAATACTTAAAACTAGAGTCCATCCATTAAGAAGTGGGTTATACTAGAATTGAGATATATTACGGGAAAATGGAGATTATTTATTAGTAGAAATATTTAAGGATAGTTATTTAGGTTATTGGTTTAGTTAATTATTATATTTAATTTCCTTGTGTTGAACCAAAAAGATTTAAAATTATCTATTAAGGTTGTAAACTTTTGATCAATGTTTAGACACATAACCTATGTAAAAAGTTCAAAATACTCTAGAAATAGGTGTATATTATATATTATTTCCACAAACACCCAAGTCACACAAAAAAATATCATATAAGGAAAGCATGTTAGCACTCTCCACCAACATCAAATGTTCCATTTAAAATTTCCTCCAAATAATTCCCTCATCGTCAGTTAATTTAGGGGTTGTACAAGTGTGGTTAGGTAAAATCATAGGGAAAACACTTACCACCATATTCAGAATAAGCATACAATTTCCATCTTCTTAGATCATCCTTTGATAAAAAAATAAATATTTCTATCTCAATAGGTGGTGTTAGATCTTCTAACTTGTAGGAAAGTGTTGCAAGGCAAGGCTACTACTAAATTGACCAAGATATGTATTAGATCATTCTCTATATGTTTTATATTTCTAAATGTGGTAGTGAAAAAATAAATCATGTGTCTATATTTCTTCAAACAAAAAAACATTTGCATATTTAAGTTTAACACATAACCCCACTTCAATATCCTATTTAAATAATTCTGCAATAATTGAAAAAAAAATGAATAAGGCAATTCTCAATATAATATTAGTAGTTAAGGGTAGGGACTTGCACACTTAAAAATACTATTAATTTTCAAAAATTTAGGCACTCCAATAACCTAGGCAGAAAAAAGGTTCTATAAGACAAAGCTACAAATAACCTCTTAGGCTTGCTATTGTAAAAAGATCAATATGCAGTAATAAAGACATAGAATTTTAGGAAGCTACCCAGAACAAATAGATCACTTAGTTGAAACAAATAGATTCTACTCACAAAAATAAAGAAAGAAAAAAAGAAATCTTCAGTGTTCTCACTACTTCAGTATTTTAGCATACAATAACTTCAAACAAGTTTGCTACATATAAATAGAAATATAACTAATTTCTCATTTTTATACTTCAAAAAACTATAATACTAAACATAATTTAAGTTTCCTAATCAAAATAAAATATGGAAACAAAAATAGAGAAATTAAAGCTAACCAAATTGTGCATTTAATTTGTGATTCACCATTTGTTTTGCATTCATTTTAGGCTCTGATTACTATTCAAAAGTTTTATGTCAAATTCTAAGTTCTCTATGATTAGCACTATTGACTCATTCCAAGGATTTATTATGTTTTCCTTTGAATAAATAGACATCATTGTGTAAGTTTTCTTATTTTATCTTATCAAGGCACTCATTGATCACAATTTTGAAAACCATCTTTAACACTCTAGTTCTTGTGATGTCTAGAAGAGGCTTCTTCTTGCTTTCACATGCCTAAATATTAATGAAAAATTAAACCATTCAATTTAAAAACAAGTTTATTTTCCCTTGTCCAAATGATAGTGGTAATTAATTTGAGTGTTTTTCCCTAGTTCTCAATACATGTACATTGAAATCACAAATTATATGAGTTTCATACAATATGCTCAAAATAAAAACTCCCAGGATCTCCAAAAACCCTAGCACATATCTTCCATCATTTTGGATACTTTGAAATCCTAGAGTGCATGCAAACATGCTACCCAAACGTAACAACATGATGACACTTAGGCAATCAAGAAACAATGATGAATGACAATAATTGTCATCTTCAAGGGCAACCAAAATGATGAGTGATTGAGATTTTTAGAACCTGATTATCAAAATAATAAAATTTTATTATTAATAGCTACCAAAGATAACAAAATCATGTGGTTGATTGCCAAACCCTGCCAAAAAGATAGTAAACTCATACCATTCAATGTGGATTAATATGACAAGATGCAAATCTAATATTATAAAATGCATATTTTTCCATTAATAATGGAGTGGATTTAGTGTCAGAGAGAAGAAATTAAGTTTATTTGTTGATCTTGTCAGGATTTCGGTTGAAATAAGCCTTAGGAAGCATAATATAGGATCTAAGGGGCCTATTAATGATGATATAAAGGTCATAAATGCAAGGGGGCCCAAAATTCAATGTGAAGGTGTAAATAAATACACTTTACAACATTAAATTAAGGCAAATTAGGTCTATTTAGCTAAAAAGGGCGCCAAATCTAATGTGAAAGTATACAACACATTACAACACTAGATTAGGTCCATTTAATTTACAAGCCTCATAAATTTAATGTCAAGGTGTGAATAAAATACACTTTACAACATTAAATTAAGGAAAAGTTAGGTTTATTTAGCTTAAAAGGGGTCCAAGACCTAATGTGAATGTGTAAAACACATTACAACACTAGATCAAGGCCGCATTAGGTCCAATTTATCATTAATTATTCTCAAATAATGCAAGGAAAAGGAATAGTTTTTCTATTGTTACAACAAATATAAAATTACTACTAATTATTGAGGTGAATGGAATCTTCCTTTGTGTGCTGATTAATGAACAACTTTGATTGATAAAAAAAAATTATTATAAATATTATCTCTTTGTATTCTTGTCTTAGATAAGAATCAATCTCTTAATATAAAAATAAAAATAGTATTCATGAAAGGTACATTGAATAATGGAAGCATTTTAAATTTACACTGAAAAATTATGTTAATCATAAAAATAGGTAAAGAACCACAACTTTGATTTTAACAAATAATTGTTGAATAGAAAAGAAATACACAAAACAAAAATTGTGGCTCATTGTTAATGGCTACATCCATGGGAAAATCTAGGTAGTCAATGTTTTATTATTTGTTACAAAAGATGCAAGTACATTCTCATCATTAATAATAATTTTTTTTAAAAGTATCCAAATTCCTAAAGGTGGTAGAAAGAAACAAAGAGACAGGGGAAGATAAATAGTTGCTGACCATTGGACTTCCCACACAACAAACTAGTACTTCATAATCATTTCTTTTCTTTATCATCTTTACATTTGTCATAATCTCCAAGTTTCTTTTGTTGAAAGACTCCAGTTAGGGGAGAGGGGCCTATAGTGGAGCACCCTAACTTCACATTTCTCAAAATCCTATGTGGAAATTTCAAATCACTGTCAATTTTGTACAACAATTTATTTGGCAACTCACGTGCTTCTATATTTCATTTTAGAGCCACATCATCAAATATGATGCCACATCAGCATGTTTTTTGTTGAGGCATCCAAAAAGGCCCCCCAAAAAAGTGAGACCGATAGTGGTGCACTGATGTGGCATCACATGATTTGTTAGTTTGTGCACTTTATGGATAAAAACTGTTTTGCAATTGGATATTAAGGTGCTCCATAATGGGGTCCATTGAGGACTACTTCTATCTCCACTATTGAACCCCGCTCCACTATGGGCCCCTCTCCCCTACTAGTATTACTGAACAGTCTACAACCAAATCAAATCAAACAAAATATTTTGTAGTACCAAATCAAATCAAACAAAATATTCTATAGAAAATTTGATTACATTTCACCACCACCATTAAAGTTAATATCCAACTACTCAATGTGAAAGGAAAAGAAAAGAAAGTGAACTCAATTATTGTACATGTTTGGTTATTGCTCATCTTTTACCAAATGAAGAAAAAGAAAAATAAATTATATTCCATATTATAAAAACAAAACAAAACTATCATTAGACGCTCCAAAATGCTTCACATCGTGATATACATGTAAGGAAAAGTGAAAACTGGCCTCAATTAAGGAGAAAATAGCGAAATATTTTTTCAATGTTTGAACGAAAGAAATTGAGAGTATACGTTTTCACTCCAAATTATTTCACAACATGACAAAATAATTGTGTCTTTCACATCGCCGTGGTGTTTGATATTTATCTCAACTAAAGTTTTACCTTTTTTCCACGTGAATAGCAGCCAGCACTCAATCTACGTCTTAATTTTCTGCCTTTTTTGTACAAGGTACTTACCTAGCTCCACCTCACATTATTCTGTCTTTCTTCTGCAAATCACTTTATGCTTCTGGTCCTTTTTGGTGCAAGATGGCTCTTATGTTACCAGGACAGATGTGATTCCAAAGTTCATAAGCCTTCTAAATGCATTTAAGGTTCCCATGTAGCCCTTAAACTACTTTGAAGGGTGGAAATTTTGTGTATATGGGAAGGAATATTAACCCTTACAAACCTTTGCCTGATTTGAATATCCTCCACCCTTTCATAAATAGCACGTCAGTGCAATAAAATGGTTTATGTAATTAAACTCTCCCTCGCCAACATGCCAATGCTCATTATATTCCTGGCATTTTAGTCTTCAATGGAGTTTTTACAGTTGAATTACTAGGATGTTAATTTAACATTTTACAAGATAAAAAGATACAAATATATAATGTTCGAATATTGATAAACATTATAGATGCAACAAGTTCCGTCTTAAGCATGATAGGTGAACACATGAAGTCGGGTAAACAATATAATAATTAATGATTAAATAATAAAATTGTTAGTGTTTTTGAAAGTAAAGTTATATTTTTTATTATACAACAAAGTGAGTGATAAATTTGTTTTTGCTAGTTTGTAGTGTGTACTATCATGTCTAATAGGTTAAATAGTTTTACCTTAGCCTACATACTTTCTTTTAAGCAATTAATGGTGTAAAGAATTAGTTTTAAATAATTTAGTTAAAGTCATTATGACAAGAATTAGGGTCAAATTAGGTTAGAAGAAATTTATAAAACATGTCTCAAGTTGATGTGATGTCATTCTTCTCAAGTCATTGGTACCATTGTATTGCATCAATTTTTAGATGTAATAATGTGATCAAAACCTTCAACTAGATGAAGACTTGATGCAAGGTAAATTATATGCCTACCCAATAAACTCAACTAGAGGGGTTATCTTCATCAAATTATCTAAAATCTAATTTAGGTAGATGTTGTGATGGGTCCTTGAAAATGTTTCATCCTCCATTGGTGTGATGACAAAAAACTAAAACTATGGAAAAATGAGCTATGTTGATCACTATATTGTCAATTTGGTTACATGTTGGAAATATATTTTGTAGTAAAACATGTCGACTATTGAGCCTAATAGTGTTAGATTGAGTTTTAATGGTGTTCACCTAGTGTAAGGATTGAAGTGATTCCTTGTTGGTCTTGAGTTCTAGCTCAAGTTTTTATAAAGAGAGATCTTGAGAATTATATTTTTTGACCATTTTGAATTACTTGGGATGAACAAAAATTTAATCATAGTTATATATGAAATGATCAAATTACAACGAAGGTGACAATAGGATAATTGCTTAGATGGTGAAAATATTATTGGAATTTTTCTAAAAATAATACCCTATAGATATATTTTTCAAATATAATTGACAAATTCCTCCTATTGAGAGAAATTATCCCTATATTTTTTAAGTTAGTATACCATATAAGAGTTGAGCCATGAAACAACTAATACAAATCATGTTTTCTCAATGCAATTACCCACTAAATCACTATATTTTTAGAAAAAAATTCTCATCTTGGTCAAATGAAATCAAATCTATGTGGATTGATGTAGTGCTACTCAAATCAACTAGTATAGATACCGAATATGACCAAATTTATTCTTAGTAAGAGGTAAAAGGGAAACAACTATGCTTGGGTGTGTTTTCCTTGTAATCTCTATGGTGTACTTTGTTTGTATTAGGTGTCATTCACCTTGAAAATCAGTAGAAAGGTTTCAATTGTTTTAATTATTACTACTAATTTAAAAATGTGTTTTGTCTCCAAGGATTATGGAGAGTGTACACTTGGATGCCCCTTCTTAGTGAAGGAAAAAGTTACTTATTAGTATTCTCTCAAATGCAATTGCATTGAAATTTAAGTAAAGAGTTACATTTGGGAAGATATTGAAAATTGTGTAGAGAATATGATGTTTAATAAGATGCAAGAGGATCTTCTACAAATGGATCTTATAAAAAATATGTATAATCTTTCCATGGATTTCCTAGGACTAGGATCTTAGTTATTTTGACCATTGTGACAAGATAAATGTTTATGACAGAAGAGGTGGGTGTACGGTGTGTAGGAGTTACCTACTATTTAAGGTGATTTTCAAAATTTTGGTGAGTTGTGAAATTCCTTAAGAAGAAGGTTGATGCCTAGATTTGGGTTAGTGTTATTTTACACTAATTTAGTATATATATATATATATATATATATATATATTTATTGGTGCCTTGATATTGTAACTATAAATTTTGAGATTGTTCTATAGGTTATGTGTAGTTATGCTAATAGAATTTAGAGGGATAAGGTAATATATTGATGCAACTATTTTTAGGATTCATACAAGGTGTATTCTCTTCAAGTGTCGATTTTGTCCCACAAGAGTCTCTCCATGTAAATAGTCTTTTATGGTTTGTTTTTTTATTTATTGTTTCTTTCAATTTAATAATGATCTATCATGGTTAAATAGTATGAATACATTAAAGAATAACATTTCTCATTTATTTTTTCACTCAATTTCTTAACATACTTTTTTCATTTATAATTATTAAACCGACCCAACGTTGCAAATCTCTAACTAAAAAATATTTCACCTTCCCATAGCCATACTATTGCATTTTCAAGGTATGGAGAGAGTAACTTCTTGTTATTTTTAACTCATTAGTGAATTATAGCTTCCAAATGGTTGATGGCTTCTTATATTGGGGATTCTCCTAATTGTAGAGTGCATTTTGATATAATGAAGGCTAATGTGGAAGCACAATTTCATTTCTTAGATGTTGTTTAAGGCCTAGTTATATGAGTCTAAACACCCTTCACTTCCCTATAATCTTTATGGAGATTCTAGCTTAACTAGAAATAATAGTTCTCTACAATATTTTAGAACCCCCTATATAGATTTTCTAACCTTAACAATCTATTGTAGAAAAAATAACAATAACATATTTAGTACCCCACTATTTTCACTAGCTTTTTATCACCAAATCCTTTAAGTCTAATGTGAGAGCATACATTGTTTAGTTGTAGAAGCTAGTAATATGATATTACTACAAAATAACATGGTCCTACAAAATGCTTTGATACCACTTGTTAGGATCTTCACAGACAAAATATAATCAAATAGAATAATAACATGTGAAAATAATATGATACTTAGAAAATAGCTATGAATATGCTTATATTAATGATATGAATCATATGCCTCTTTGAGTAGAAAACCTCATTAAGAGAAAAAAATGTACTGCAAAATGTGATTCCTAGATGATATTTATTTTATTACATCAATAAACCCATCACAAGGACTAATTTACAAAATATAGGCAATGTGGGATAAATCCACATAATGTAATATTAACTTAATAACTATATTATAACTATTACAATGTTCAAAACTAGTACATAGTTAGGATATGAGGATCCCACCTTCATCATGTCTACCAAGTATTTGTATTTTTTGCTTGCAGTGTCTACAAAGTTATTCTTAATCATTAAATCATCTAAAGATTTGGCTAAGGCAAAAGATGGGAAGGTAGTTACCTTTATCTCCTATGACATCAAGTTCTAATGGTGGACTTACAAACACCACCATTTTTAAATAAAGACAAACAAATTTTAGAATGTCAAGAATGAAAAGTTCAAATCCAAAACAACATTCAAAATTGTTAAAAAAAGATTAAAATTGTATATATGCATGTTGAAATTGTAGATTCAAAATTAAACATGAATAAATTGAATAACATAAAATTAAATTAAATCATGGTACGGTAAACTTCATTACGTGGTAAAATGACTTCCAAACATTTCATTAATGTTTTTACTTCAAGCGATATAAAAATCTGGGCTTCCATTACATTTCAAAAATTATGTTTTTACCAGGCAAAAAAACTTGTTTTGAACTCTTTTCTTAATCAGCTTACATGTATTCCAAGCTGTGTAGGACGCGTTCCGAGCTCCCTGGATTGCATCTGCACCTTACACGTTTAAAAGTTCAGGCAACTTTAATGAACACTCAACGAAACTTGCACAAACTTTACTTAAAGTCATTCTCACGTACTTCCATACATTGTACTGCCATAACAATTGCAAGTCATTCTACCACGTAGCCCGATCCAGCTGGTCTCTGCAATGAGGAATTTGTTGGGATTCCAAATATGCCAACGCTATAATCCTAACGCATACGAGAATATCTATATATGTAGGCTATATTCCCACAGTTTTAGCACATTACACAAGTCCTCCGTAGTGTTGGTGTAGCGATCTGATATAATGGCAACGGTTCGTGTGCAATCCATTGCAATGGGTGGAATAGAGGCAATACCTTCTCAGTTTATCAGAGCCAACCACGAGAGGCCTGCTCTTAATGCTCCTCCTGCCAGAATTCCGCTCATAGACATGAGCAAGTTAGACGCATCAGCTGATCTCCGTCAACAAACGGTCGCAGAAATAGGAAGCGCGGCTCAGGAATGGGGGATATTTCAAGTGGTGAATCACGGAGTTTCAGAGGATTTAATCCGACGCTTGCAGGCCGTGGGAAAGGAGTTCTTCGATCTCCCACAGGAAGAAAAGGAAACGCATGCCAACAATGCTGAGGAGGGCAACCTGGAAGGCTATGGCACTAAACTTGCACACAATATTGACGGAAAGCTTGGGTGGAATGACTACTATTTCCATCTGCTGTGGCCTCCTTCCCGTAGGGATTTCAATACCTGGCCTAAACGCCCTGTTTCTTACAGGTAAAAAATTCCTTCTCTTTAAAGCATTCGGTAGTTCTTATGAACTTGTTTAGATAAGCACTTGTTTAGATAAGCAGAATTTAATTTAAGAGCGTGAGAGGGATCATTTTGCTGGTATTTCAGAGAGGTTTGTGAAGAATATGGCAGAGAGATTTCGGGAGTAGTAGATAAGCTGCTTTCCGCTCTTTCTACCAATCTTGGGGTGCAAGAACGTTCGCTGAAAGAAGCGATTGGTGGGGAAGAAATGGAAATGGAGATGAAGATAAACTACTATCCGCCCTGTCTTCAGCCGGAGCTCGCTCTGGGAGTTGTTCCTCACACCGACATGAGCGCTTTAACTCTGCTTGTAACGAACCAAGTTCCTGGACTACAAGTTCACAATGACTGTGACTGGGTTTATGTTGATTATGTTCCAAACGCCATTATTGTCCACATCGGAGATACACTACAGGTTTTTCCTTCTTTTCTACCGTCTTCTTTATGTTTGTAAGATCTCATATGACTGAGATGGGGTATTGATAAATGCGCAGATATTGAGCAATGGCAAGTACAGGAACGTTTTACACAGGAGCGTGGTGAGCAAAGACAACGTGAGAATGTCATGGCCAGTGTTTTGCGGACCTCCGGGGAATAAAATGATAGCCCCGATGAAAGAGCTGCTCAATGAGCACAGTCCTGCCTTGTTTACTGCGAAAACATACGCAGACTACAGACGTTGCAAGATAAATAAGGTCGACAAGTAAAAGCACAACTTGTCCTCAAATCGAACGGTTAAAAGTCTACTCATTAGTATTATAATAATGATGTAGTGTCTCCTATCATCATTTTTATTAATCGTGTTCAGCTAATTAAGTAAACTCTTAAAGAGTCATATAATAATCCTTTTTAAATTATTTATTTTGGTTCTTGTTTCGTATGGCATTGAATTTAATTATGACAACGGGTCATGCAAAAATATTCATTTTAGAATTTTTAAAAAATAATAAAACAGTAAATTAAATTTGATGGAGAGAACAATTCATGTATTTATATTTTTTTTTCATATAACTCATTATTAAAAGAATTTCATCAATTAAATTAGTATTTTCATAAATAAGAGTATGACATAAAAAAATTATATTATTTCTCGATATTTATGAAAGGTCAAAATAATATTGTAATTATCAAATAATTCTTAATTCCTAATGTGTATTGAGCATACCTTTGTAATTTCGACATTACACATATGAACCTCTACAAAATCCCAACACATGCCTCAAGACAAATGGCATGTTTAACTTAGGTGTACATGTAATATTCAACATTCATATGTTAACCAAATAATGCATTCATGGGCACTCTACAAAATTTATGCAAATCCCTCACTTCAATATATATCTTAGTGGTCCACTAGACTTATTGGCTTGTGGTGGAAAAAAACCACTAAGCGATTGCTCTCTTTAGTAACCCACCAATTTTTGGTATGTTTATGTAATAATCCCTCTCCTTGCACATGGCATACAAGCTCACTACCAAAAAATCCAAATTTCTCATAATTTTTGGGTAAATCAAGCCTCAATCTACTTCAAATTTGAATCAAATGGGGCATAAATCTATTTTTGACAAATCCCCTATAAAATATTGAGAATAGTAGGAGCCAATGTTTTACTCGTAAATAATTTTCTCTTTCTTTGCTAATTTAGGATACTAATGCATGAGACTGCTAAAGAAATGATGATAGTTGCATGGTTTGAGTAATAGCTTATAAATGCCTAGCTCTTGTTATGTTGAGCTACAATTTTATGTTATGCCACCAATTTTTGGTACTCCCAAACAAGAGAGTTTTAAGTTGCTTTATCTTGACACTCTCTAACACTATTTTTCAAGATGTTATAAATTTAACTTTCAAATATGTATTTTAACTATAACTCTCAATCAATACTTGCACAATAGAAATTTTATAGTTTTATGAAGTCTTCATAAAAGATTGTATTTTTATTAACATGTAGAGAAGGGGGACACATCACCCGCAGGACCCTAGGTCACAGGATAGCCCCAAGGAACGAGATGCCCTAAACTAGCTTAGGTTTGCTAGATAGATCGAAAAGGATGAAGTCCTAAGGCTTAAAAGGAAGGTCGAATAGCCTACGGCTTTCCTTCTATTAAAACCAGATGTTCACAGGGTCAAAAGAGTCGACTTCCAAGGTTTGGTTTGTTTCCTAGATAGCTCACTATCTGAGGATGGAAACACAGATCTTAGACTCCAATGTGGTGTGCTAGTGTCTCAGGGATGCATTGGCGTTTGGACAGATGGAGTTCCAGAAAATAGACAAAAGCATAAGGAAACCTATTAAATATCTGACTATGTCATATTTTATGCTTTGAAAGAATGCAAGAAAAGTGCATAAATTATAAATATAATGAAAGAAACACTAGAAATAAGCTATTGTAGAAATGACGAAGAGGGGGAAAATATACCTTTTCACCCAGGAGTTGATTCAAGTAGCTCCACCCAAAAAAACCTTAGACACACACATAAATGAGAAAAATGTTGGGTTGTATACAAGGTTTGCCTCAATTAGACCCTTGTTATGGTGTTCCCACCTCTAAGGATAACTAGATAGCCACAAAGCATAGAAATCGATAAAGGAAATAGTATTGCTAAGTAGAGAGCACAAACAAATAGAATGCTACTCAATAAACGAGATGTTGTAAATGGATAATAATGAACAATATCACCTTCCCAACTATGAGCACTCAAGGCTAATAGCGGAAGGAAGAAGCTTGATGGTCCTCTAATGGTGATGGTGTTACAACAAGAACATGGTGTTGGAGCTGAAATGAAGAGCTCATAGCTAAGAGAAGTGGTGTAGAAGCACAAGAATGAGAGTAGAATTCTAGAAAGAGTGAAGCAAGTGAATAGAATCCAAGAGAGAGTGAAGGAATGAAAGTTAAAACATTTGAATTGGAAAAAGGGTGGTAGAAAGGTTGAATTTCATTGATCAAGGAGGTAGGAGGCATTACACTTCACACCCAATATGAAATGTAACATCTATATGGAATCTAGGGGCAAGAATCCTGTCAAGATGGTAGTGCATCGCGCACATTCCCACATAGTGCACACATCCTCAATAGAGATTCCTCCACTAATGCAAAACAACGTGACTAGGTGGAAGGAGCAAGGTGGTGGCATAGGATTTGCATCATCGGGTTTACATTTTCTAAGGTAGGAGTGATGAAATGGGGAACTTGCCAAGGGGTGCAAATTTGTGCCATTACATTTTTCCTCCATTTTAGCAAGCATACATGTTAGTGTGAATGCAAGGAAAAGTAGAAAGAGGTTGAATAGAATATATCTTAACCATTGGGGAATTAGATCTTTGATTTGGCACACCTAGACTTGCTTGAAGGTAGCTCTAAAGGTTCTTGGTCCCATAGGGAAACCTTGATGTGAAAGAGAGAGAGATGGTTCCATAGGTGCTCAGTCTTGTGGGATGGCTCCACTGGTTCTCGGTCCCACAGAATTTGAATAAAGGTTCTACAAGTTCTTGGCCCTACAAAAAGAAGGATCTTCACAAGTTCCCGGTGTTGCAAAGTGAGCACCACAAGTTCTTGGTCCTGTGGGGCTTGACATGAAAGAACTCTATAGGTGCTTGGTCCTAAAGAGTTTTATAAGAAAGGCCCTTATAGGTACTTGGTCCTACAAGGAAAGCTTGGCGAGGTGCTCAGTCATGCAAGCTTGATGGTAAAAGAAGCTTTATAGGTGCTTGGTCTTGCAAAGCAACATATTAAGCTATAGAAAAAACATGTTAGGAAGAAAAGCCAAGACTTGAGCAGACATATGATAGAGCAAGAAATTGAAGGAATGTTTTCAAAGGGGTCCCCTCGGGAACCCTTCAAGATAGCAAGGGGCTACATAAAGGGACACTCCAATTGAAAAGCATAAAAGTTTTCACAAATGATTTTGTCATCAAGGAATCCTTTTGAAAGATCTTTTTCATCAAGGGATCTGATAAAAAGAATGCTCCTTATCATTTTTAGACTTCTTTATCAGAAAAAAGTACTCCCTTTTTGAAGAAAATTTTTTAGATTCTTTTGCTACGAATTTTTTTCCGAAAGAAAAGATTTCACTAAGGGATCCTTGTTGAAGTTCATGCATTTTTTGAAAAATGGAATATTTTCAGTAAGGGATTCGTTGGCTGCTGAATTCGCCCTATTAAAAATCAGAGAAGTGTTGTAGCTCCACGTAGGATGGTGTGTACGAAGCAAAGGAGCACGTGGCATCCTAAGGAGAGAGAGAAGAGGCAAGGATGTTGTGGCCTACAATAAATTACAAGATGTAAACATGAAAATGTTGTCATACATGTGAGGGACAACATATAAGAACCACAACATCACTAAGCAGATAGAGAGGGACAAACAAAGACAAAGAAAATGAAAACAAGCAGAGACAAAAAAATCAAGAGATAGGGGGATCTAGGAGTTTGGATTTAGGTCGGTTCATATATATAAATAAGTAGCACGTGATGTATGAATGAAAGATCATCAATCCCCAAAGTTTCTAAATTTTGAAGAAGAGCACATGAAGACAATAGAAATAAAAAATTGGGTCATCATGGAGCGAAGGCCTAAATTCCCCCAACACTTTGCATCATCCCTAATTGTTGAAAATCAAAGTGACAACATATAGAAGAATGATGAAACATGTAGAGGAAGTTCATGACAAACTTTCTAGGCCTATGTCCAAGCACATACAAGGATAGCAAGGGTCCTCAAGGTAGGATCACAAATACATAAATAAAAGAATAGGGGGGAGCACAACATACAGATAAATCTAATCTACAAATAAAGAAGAGGTACCCCCTACTCCTCATCAACCAACAGGTCGTCTTGCGCCCAATCTAGATAATTTTATGGGGAGGGAGGATGGGCAGACAAAGGCAGGATAGCGAGGGGAGTAACCTCCAAATCTTCTACAACAAGGGCCAAGGAAGAAGGCCGCTTGAGGTCTTCTTCACTAAGCTCTTGTGAGGTGAAGGTCATCAATATCACAAAGGTCAGTGACAAAGTCGGGATGTCATCCACCAAGTTAAATATGCACTTAACTAGTGCCATGTGTTAATCGGGCAGGACAAGGAGGTGCCCAAGATCCACTACTGACCTCGTCAAGAGGGGTAGTGACAAACTTAGGGGATGCCAAGGTCACCTCTGTCATAAGGATGGTGCAAGCCAAAGCAGAACTAGCTCCCGAAGAAGGTGAGCCCTTCTTTCAACCACCACTCTAAATGAGGCCCTCCTCTAGCTTGCGCTTCAACAGAGGATGTTGGATCCCTACAGAACAATAGAAGGTACAAGAGGGAGAATATAGAGCCGCAATAGACACCACCACTATGTTCGACATGTCTATGGGGTGAGAAAATGGAGGGATGTTAGAAGGGACATCAAAAGAAGAGGCTCCACAAAAGGAGCGATAAACACCTACACCCTTTTGGGGTGAGGATCATCAATGCCCATCAAGGGAGTTAGAAGTAGAATTGAGGTGAGTGGAACTGAAGCAAAATGAATAAAAGGATGAGGCACAATAGGCGGTGCCAAAAAAAGAGCTATTGGCTCCCCTTCTACCTTCTACAAAGTAGCTTGTTCAACAACTAGAGCTTTTCTCCTACACTTATGCTCATGCACAAGTCAGTAATGTCAATTCTGCACACTAGAAGTTGTAGCCTAGGAAGGGATGGGAGGCTCTTGTTCTGTCATAGAAGTGTCCTCCACAACCGTCATTGGTGGAAGGAAAACCTCCCAAACAAGAGCAAGAGCAAGAGCAAGGATCATAGGAGTAGAAACAACAAGTGGAGAAGTAGACATGAGTGCATCAACAATAGGCCTCTACCTATTCTCTACCCTATGGGTAGGAGGAAGAATGGTAAGAGGCCGTGGAGGTTGAGACATGGGGGCCACTCCATGAGGAACCTTTCCCTTGTCGTAAACAAGTTTAGGAACTATGGGTAAGATGGGAAGTTCAAACACTTGACAATTAGCTTTTTTCCAAGTGAGCACCATTGAGCTCCCCATGTGAGGCATGGAAGTAGGGGTCAAAGATGTTGTAGTAGAGTGAGAAGTAGTAGAAAATGGAGTAGAGGAGGAAAAATAGGAAGGACCATGGTCGTGAGCAAGCTTCCCCTTCCCCTTTTGTTGGGAGGAGGAGGAAGCTTTTCGTTGCGTAATCATAGAACCTTTTACTTAGATAGTGTAGGGGGATACTGGATAGGTCACTTTTGGTGTTGTGCCTCTAGTCTTATAATTGAAATAGGCACAATATAGCAAGTCCATACTTGGAGGGAGTGGTCCAATAGGAGCAGGCCAAAAGTGGTCTAAAGAGAAGCCCTCACACGACACTAGTGGTTTGTAACCAATGACTTACACAATGTGCATAGAGCCCTCACAAGAGAATTTGAGACATTTGTGAATAATTGAAGCTACACAATTCATGGAAACCATCCATGGAATACCTAGTTTCACCTTGAATATGTCTGATTAGGGTGATCCCACAATAGTGGTTTACAATTTTTGGCCAAACTGGACATTGAAATTATTATTTTTAACTAAATCTTCACATTCGGGCACCTATAGCGGCTAAACCGTGAAGAATTTGAAGATGATGCAAACTAGAGTCTCGTCACATTTTGTCTGTAGATTCTAATTTTTTTTTCAAAATTTATGGAATCGATTGCACTTCTTTTTCCATCTCCCATGAAAATTGGTTTTTTTCAAAAAACAAGATTTTTAAATAGTGACACACACTGTATAATGCATAACTTTTTTTCCATGAAGGATAAAATTCTAATTTTTTTGAATTTAGATTCGTAACTCTGATATCTAGTGCTTCCACTTGGTTAGATATTTTTTTATTGAATATTTTTTCTTTAATCAAGTTTTGAAGTCAAACCAATTACAATTTAGACATAGTGCGACTGTATAACAGATCTTTTTTTGTATATATCGAAATTCAATTTTTTTTTTTGTTGGATCAAGGACTTCAATATCTGGTGTAATCATATTTTTCAAGTTTTTTTGTGATAATTAGCTATTTTTCCACATGTGCAGAACAAAGGCCTTCATTTTCGATGAAAAACCTATGTTTAATAAAACTAAAAAAACAAATACATAATAAAACCAAAACATATTAAAATTATATTTCTTGGATAGCTCGTTCTGAGGACTACCTGATTCCAGTTGGGTTTGTGAAGATTCCTACATTTTCATCCTCAACTCGAGCTCCGAAGTGCCAAAATTCAGGGCTTTTTTGTCTCAGGGGGGGATGAGGAATAAGAGGGGTTCAAATGAACCCCTAGGGGTTCGAGCGAACCTCTAGGGGTTCGTTCGAACCCTGGTTCATTCGAACCCCCCTTTTATAAGGGGTTTTGTTGGATTTTTTGGCGAGAAAGTATTAAAAAGGTTCACCCGAATCCAGGTTCTAGCAAACCCCTAATGGGTTCAGTCAAACCAATAGGTTTGTATGAACCCCTAAAATCAATTTTTTTGCCATGCATTCATTTTTTGTTAGTTTTCCTTCCTCACTTCAATTGTAAACCACTATTGTGGCTTCATCCATTATGAAATTATGACAAAAGAGGTATCCACGACCTTGGGTCCCACCAAGACCAATAGACTAATAGAACCAAGAGGAGTGATCAAGAGTCCATTGTGTGTATAGTGGCCTTCAATTCTTCGTATTCCTCCATATGCATAAATTTTATAAGTAGAGTTTCTGTTGTTATAACATTCACTCGGCTTGCAAGGTCAACTAGGTCACCAATCACAATTTTTCCATTGACATGAGTGGGAATGTATAAGGGAGAAGGTGTTTTATTAATTGGTAAATCCTGTGAAGTAAAAGTTATGTCTGGTGATCCAGTCATAGGTTGGGTGGAAGGAATATGTGTGAATGAGACCATGTTAATGTACTCTGATGGAACAAACTTAGTAGAAGTAGAAGGTTCAAAAATTAAGTTTGTAGAATGAGATAGAAATAGATCCATATAGATTTGCAATTCACTGTTAACCTTTGCCAGACTTATTAAAGTTCTTCTTTTTCCTGGATTGAGATGGATAGTATCGTCATCGATGCGGTCCTAGATCTCATGATGTAGGCACATGCATCTTTTGACATCATGTCTGTGTATTTGATGGTATTGGCAGAATTGATGCTCATCATACCAATCAAGATAGGGTTTAGTAAGAGTACAGTGGTCTGGCAATGTTAGGACTTTATCTTTCAATAATCCTTTCATCATATAAGTGTAATAATTTGATAACTTTGTAAAATTCATGTTTCACTTCAAGCTCTTGTCATTAGATGTAGAGACCACGTTTGCAATGGTCTTGTTCTTACCAGAAGTTGACACTATAGACCGACCCTGGGAATGGGAGTGCAAGGAAGATCCCTCGAACTATGCAATCATCTGTTGGTATTCTTGTAGTGCAATGCATAGATGTGTGAAAGAAGGATATTTCATTAAAGCATTTTTTTTTCTGCCAAGGCCTTTATAGATTTTTGACAAAGACCTTTAGGTGATCCCACAATAGTGGTTTACACTATCTGGGAGATCCTGATTTTTGTTGAAATCACATATTTTTAGAAAAATAGTGATTTAAGCCTTGAAAAGTTCCATTTAAAGGATTCCAATTGAAGAGGGTTTGATCAAACCACCTTAGATCAAACACCCTTGGATAGAACCCTGCTAGTTTTAAACCGTACCTATAACAGAGTCTCCTTTACACCTCTCAAAATGTTGATAAAAAACCACTCTTGATTTACCTTTTGGGGGATCAAATGAATTCATTTAATATTTATTTTTTGTGAGTATGTAGTCCTTCTTATAAGCTTCTAAAAAAGTAAAATTTTAAATAAATTTAATTTGATTATTATATTTATTTTTTATTTCTTGTGAATGTAGGTTTTTCACTGAAAATCAAGCTCTCTATTCTTCACATGTGGAAAAATAGTAGATTATAAAAAAAAATATGAAAAATATCTATGCACCAGGTATTGATGTCCTTGATCCAACAAAAAAAATAAAATTGAATTTCGATACATACAAAAAAAGTTATGTTTTAGCTAGTAAATCATGTCTAAATTATAACTGGTTTGACTTTGAAACTTAATTAAGAAAAAAATATTCAATGAAATGCTATGAAACCAATTCCATGCACTAGATATCATAGTTACGAATCTAAATTTGAAAAAATTAGAATTTAATCCTTCATGGAAAAAAAAGTTATGTGTTAGCCAGTAACACCATTCTTCAAAAATGGTGTTTACCCTTAAAAAGTAGTTTTCGAAGGAGATGGAAAAAGAAGTGCAATCTGATTCCAAAAATTTTCAAAAAAATATATTTAGAATCTACAAACAAAATGTCACAAATTACTAGTTTGCATCATCTTCAAATTCCTCATGGTTTAGCTGATATAGGTGCCCAAAAGTGAAGATTTAGTTAAATAAATTCAGTTCAATGTCCAGTTTGGCCAAAAATTGTAAACCAATATTATGGGATCACTCCTTTTGAACATGAAAGTCAGGAAAAAGATAAGAAATTTGTGAGAAAATCACTTGATATCAAGTTTTAAAATCAGTTATCTATTTTTTCTCCCCTTTCTTACATCGGACAAGATCCAAAAAGGTCATCATTGATCTAATATTAGCTTGGAATTGTCGAAGAAATTGGTTTACTAGCTAATCAAACGAAAATATAGAATTATCTAGTAAAGAAAAATACCACTCGAGGGCAATATCCTTAAGAGATCTTGGAAATAACTTAGCCTTTAAAGCATTGTGGTGAAAGAATTCCATGCATACGACATTAAATATTGAGACATGTGTTTGAGGATCTCCTTTACCACCATATTCTTCAAACTTTGGAATCTCCATCCTTGAGGGATAGGAATATTTAGAATTGCTATCGACAAAGGACTATGACAAAAGAAGGGTTGAAAGATAGGCTTTGAAGTAGCATTGGACAAGTTGCCTAGCTTATTTTGTAATTGACCCATGTTTTGTAACAAGGCATTCAAAGCAAGGTCAGAAGATGAGACAAGACTAGTGGAACCACCACCAGAGCCACTGGCTCCCATTCTAGCAGAGGCCCCATCACCAAGACCAGTATGGGTTCCAAAACTACCACCAATCTTGAACATTGGAGCTAGCAGAGTTGAAACCTAAGGGTAGCATGTTTACCTTAATGACAAGGGGTGCTTGAGGAACAATGGTGGTGTTAACAGATGGGTCGGTCTTTGTCATGTACACTAACACCTTAGCCATCAAGACTTCTATCTGTCTTTCAACAGTCTCTGATCAAAGGTCTCCAACAATGTCAAACCTAGGGTTGTATGTGTTAGAAAATAATGCATTCAACCCACATTCTTAATCCATTTCCTAAATAACCACATGAGAGATAAACATGGATAAAAGTAACCATAATGTATAGATAAAATATACAAGCCACAAGATAACACAAGATATACCCTAGGAAAACCCTCAAGAGGGAAAAACCTAGCCTCCAAAAGCATCCATACTCCATCATATTATTCAACATTAAAGCAATACAAGAGTTATAATGAATACCTCTAAAGCATCAAGCCTCTCAATACATCCTCATGTGTCCAAGCATGAATCCACACATCTCATGCCATGCTTCACATATGCACTCCTCAGAAAGACTCAATAATGACAACCCACTCACTTAGCCAATCTTAACCACTAAACATTTTCTTGCTTTTATAGATTCAATCTCTCACAAATACAACCAAGTGGTAAGATAAAACCATGTGAACACAAAACCACCAATCCCTTATTTAATATTAGGTACTAATTTTTCACTTTATTTTATATTTTCCCAATATTAAATTATTATCACATGTCTCCCACACAATAAATAATAATACAATGCTACAATACAACATAAAGTGGTCCCTGAATAATTACCTAGTGTGATTGACCACACCACCTAGATGCATCACAACTAAATAATTATTTATTTAAAACATTATAATATAAAATTTTATGCAATGGTGTAGGGCATTGCGAATTCTCCCTGTCTTTCAACGGTCTCAAATCCAAGGTCTCGGGAAACACCAAACCTAGGGTTGTATAATGGGACATGAGTGTACACTATGTCGAAAATACCCCCATTCACCAAAAACAAATAATTTTTCCCTCTTATGTTTGTGTTGCAGATCTTGGGTTGAAGAAGGATTGAAGATCTCTTGAAGAGAAAGATTGGAAAAGTTTTCAAAGATGCAAAAGTTGTCAAAGCTGTCATTAATTCACGAAAACTCACTTATAGATCCGATTTCCAACTTTCCAATACTAAAACCCAGATCAAACAAAAGCTATAGATTGACATCAAAGGCTCCTGAAAGTTTTTTGAAAACTTTGCACAAAGACTTGTTCGATCATGGGCAAATGACTCCTAGTCTACCTCCCAAAACTGTCTTTTGGTGACTGGTACACAATGTTTAACCCTTCTTAGATTTGCATAAAGTTTACTATTTCTATTTGTATTGAGCTTTAAATTGATATTTCAAGTTTGAATGAGCATAATTGAGTTGATTTGCAATTTTTAGTTCTTCTCCCAAAAGTGCTATTTAGGTTGATACCCCTATCCTTAATCATAAGGAAATAGTAGATTCCCTCGTTGAGTTGACTCGCCTAAGGGTTGTAAGTAAATTCTTTGTGTGGATCTCATTTCCTAATGAAATAAATTAAAATAGGTCCATATTTGGTGAACCCCCTCTATATATATCCCCCTTCCTATTTTTTAAACCTAATTTTTCTTCATATATATATATATTATTCACTCTTTCCCTCTATATTTCTCCCTCCCTTTCTCTCTTTTCTCTCTCTCTCTCTCTCTCTCTCTATATATATATATATTCCCCTACCTGCCTTTGAATATTTTCATAAAGGAGTAGTTGAATTCTTAAATTTCTTATCAACTAACTAAAATAATATATTACATAAAAATATCTACTATGTTTAATAATCTAAATTACAATTTATATAACGTGTATTAATAGATATAAATAAATACCATCTATTTGACATTTGAATATCTCTGCAAAAGACAAGTTAAATTATTAAATTTCTTATAAATTAATTAAATCATATATTATATAAAATATGTATTATATTATTATAATTCATATAATATGTAATAATAAATATAAATAAATACTAAAATATAATTTATTTAATACTATAATTAGTATTACATGTAAAACTTATACTCTATATTAATTAGATATTAGATCTTATATTTATATATAATCAAGTTTATTATCTAGAACATAGTGTATAATAATAAATATAATTTAAATATTACTTATATATAAGAGATAAAAAATGTCAAACATGTTATATCTAATATAAATAAAATAATTATGTTTCACTAAAAAAAAATTGGGTCGACAATCTACTAACTAGGAAGTATAGATTTTACTAAGATAATCCTTTTAAACATAATTCAGATCAAAGGTTGATTTTGGTCAATAAAAATACAATAAATATTTACCACCTTTTGATAAGGATGAGATCTAAAATTATTATTGACAAGTTGGACGAACATTAAACAAGAAGATATTTAAATAGTTTTTTTGGACTACAAGACTTTAAAGAAAAAGGAAATGAATTTAAAAAATTAAGATAGGAAGTACACTCCACTTCTTAATGGACCAAGAAGAGGTGAATAAATAACCATTTTTACTTATTTTTTAATTGAAACATAACATAGTACATTGATTTTTTTAACAATGTAGATACAAAAAATAACTATAGATATCATAACAATGCCACAAAGAATAAACCTAAACACTTACAACACACAATGTCACTAGAAAAACAACCAGAAAATAAGATAAACATGTCTCAAAGGAAAAAGATAAAGCTTATGTCTACAAAATAGATACACAAACAAAACTATACTAAACCATATAGAACTAATTACAAACATAATGAGATCCAAACATCTTCATCAACATATTTGTAAAAATAAGTAAATTATTACTAAATTACTAGTATATATCCCTAAATCAAAAGATGAGCTTCCAACTATCCTTACACTTACCTAATCAATCAGCAAATTTTAATCACTAAAAAATAGTACAAATATAAAATTACTACTAATTGTTGAGGTGGATGGAATCTTCCTTTGTGGGCTAATTAATGAACAACTTTGATTGATAAAATCTCTTTGTATTTTTTGACTTAGATAAACACCAATCTCTTAATATAAAAACGGGTAAAGAACGACAAACTCTATTTTAACAAATAAACAACACAACAATTATGTGGCTTACAATTAATGATTACATCCAAGAAAAAGAAAGGCAATCTCTTTTTTATTATTTGTTATAGTAGATACAAGTAATTCTCATCATTAACAATACAAATGCTTTAAAAGTCGTCAAATATGTAAAATTGGCAGAAACAAATCAAAAGACAGGAAAAGACAAATAATTGCTGACCGTTGGACTTCACACACATAACAAACTAGTATTTCATAATAATTTTTTTGTCTTATCATCTTTACATTTGTCATAATCTTCCACTTACTTTTGCTGAAAGACTCCACCTACTAATATTATTGAACAGTCTTCAACCAAACAAAATCAAATCTTCTGTAGAGAATTTGATTACAAATTTATATCCTACTACTCATTACGCAAAGAAAAAAAAAGAAAACTAAACTCAATTATTGCATGTGTTTGGCCATTTCTCTTCTATAAGGAAATTTTTTTTTATATAACATTATACAAAAATCTATCGTTGCAGCACTCCAAATTCTCTTCTCTTTTACCAAGTCAAGAACAGGAAAACAAATTATATTTGCATTATACAAAAATCCACCATTGCAGCACCCCAAAATTCTTTACATCATGATGGGTATATGTGGAAGGAAAAGTGGAAACTGGCGTCAATCAAGGAAAAAATAGTGAAAGATTTAAAACATGTTTGAGCCAAAGAAATTCAGACGATACCTTTTCACTCCAAATTATTTCACAACATAACAAAATAATTGCCTTTCACATCGCCGTGGTTTTCGATATTTTATGCAACGTACATAGAACATTTTTCTGCCTTTTATCACGCGGTTTCGTACGTGACTATCAGCCAACTTAATGCACGTCTTGTTCTTGTGTCTTTTTAGTACAGGGTAACTCCACCTCTCACGTTTTTCTGCCTTTCTTCATCAAATCACGGAATGCTATAGGTCCTTTTTTGTAACAAGGTGGCTCCACCTATCACGGATCCCTCAATTTGTATCAAGACAAGATATTATTCATTAAGTTGTTTGTCTCGGTCTAATAAACTGTTTAGTCTCGTGGATGTCATTAAAATCTTTCATTTCATTTCATTTTATTCTAATGTTCATAAGCCTTCAAAATGCATTTAATGATCTCTTGTAGCCTTTAATGTACTTTGAAGGGTGAAAATTTTGTGTATTCGGGATGGAATTTCCCTTCCAAACCTTTGCCTGATTTGAATATCCTCCACCCTTTCATAGATAACACGTCAGTGAAATAAAATGGTTTATGTAGTTAAACTATACCCCGCCATCATGTCAATGCTCATTTTATTCCTGGCATTTAAATCTCTTTGGAGGGAGTTCTTATAGTTAAATTATTAAGATGTTAATCTTTGTTGAAGGGCGCTTGGTGTTATGGCTTAGTCATGTTGTAAACATCTATAAGGTGCTGAGTTTAAATCTCTCAATATAAAAAGGAAAAAGATGTTAATCTTACATTTTACAAGATAAAAAGATGCAAATATGCAATGTTTGAATATTGATAAACACTTAGATGCAACAAGTTCTTCTTAAAGATGATAGGTAGACAATTTAATAATTAATGATTAAATAATAAATTGTTGTGCTTTTAGGATGAGATATAGATGTGTGTTTTAATTTTTTTATTATACAACAAAATGAGTGATAAATTTGTTTATAGTCAATTTGGCTAACTAGTATGTGTTATCATGTCTAATGGGTTAAACATTATCTTAGCCTAGATGCCATCTTTTAATCAATTAATCAAGTAATTTCTAAAAAGGCACCATCAAGTCATTTGGTTGAATTAGCCATATGTACAAACTATGGTTGGTAGTCATAGATAGAATTGGTTTTGAATAGTTTAGTTAATGTTTATGGTGAAGTCATTGTTACATGAATTAGGGACAAATTAGATTAGAAGAAATTTATAGAATACATCTCAAGTTAATGTGATGTCATTCTTCTCAAGTCATTGGTATCATTGTATTGCATCATTTTCTAGATGTAATAATGTGACATAAACTTTTAACTAGATAAAAAATTGATGTAAGGTAAATTATTTTCTAGCTCAATAAACTCAACTAGTGGGATTATCTTCATCAAATTTTCTAAAATCTAATTTAGGTGGATATTGTGATGGGTCCTTGAAATTTTTTTATCCTCCAATGGTGTGTTGAGAAAAACCAAAACTATGGGCAAATGAGCTATGTTGAACACTATATTGTAATTATGGTTACATTGTCGAAATATAATTTTGTAGTACAATATGTTGACTATTGAGCCTAACAATGTTAGATTGATTTTTGGCTACCCAATCAATGTTGTTCACCGGGTGTAAAGTTTGAAGTGAAATTCCTTGTTGGTCTTGAGTTCTAGCTCAAGTTTTTATTAAGAGAGATCTTAAGAATTATATTTGTTGACCATTTTGAATTACTTGGGATGAACAAAAAGTTAATCATAGTTATATGTGAAATGATCAAGTTACAAATAAGGTGACAATAGGATAATAGCTTAGATGGTGAAAAAAATACTGAGTTTTTCTTTTTGTAAGTAATACCTTATGGGTAATTTTTTCAAACATAATTGAAAAATTCCTCCTTTTTGAGAGAAAATATCCCTATAATTTTCAAGTTAGTAGACCATATAGGAGTTGAACCCAAAGCAAAACTAATACAAATCACGTTTTATCAATGTAATAACCCACTAACTCACTATATTTTTAGACATTTTTTCAACTTGGTCAAATGAAGTCAAATCTATGTGGATTGATGTAGTGCCACTCAAGTCAACTAGTATCTACCTAATATGGCCAAATTTATTCTCAACTAGAGGAAAAAGGGAAACAATTATGCTTGGGTGTGTTTTCTTTGTAATCTCTATGGTGTACTTTGTTTGTATTAGGTGTCATTACCTTGAAAATCATTGGACATGTTTCAATTCTTGTTATTATTACTACTGATAAAATATGTGTCTCCAAGGATTATGGAGAGTACACACTTGGATGCCCCTTCTTGGTGGAGGAAAAAATCACTTATTAGTATTCTCTCAAATGTAACTGCATTGAATTTTTAAGTCAAGAGTTATATTTGGGAAGATATTGGAAATTGGGTAAAGAATAGGATGTTGAATAATATGTAAGAGGATCTTCTACAAATGGATCTTATGACATATTTGTATAATCTTCCCATGGATTTCCTAGGACTATGATCTTAGTTATTTTGACCATCATGATAGCATAAGTGTTTATGACATGAGAGGTTGGTGCAAGGTGTGTAGGAGTTACCTACTATTTAGGGTGATTGTCAAACTCTTGGAGAGTTGTGAGATTCCTTAGGAATGACTATTATCTGTTATATATCATATACACACTCATACTACATATTCATCATACATCATACATATATATATATATATATGTACATATATATATACACATACATATATATATATACATATATATATATTACATATATATATATATATATATATGTACATATATATATATATATATATATATATATATATATATATATGTACATATATATATATATGTATATATGTATATATATATGTACATATATATACACATATATATATATACATATATGTATATATATATATATGTATATATATATATCATATATATGTATATATGTATATACATATATACATACATATATATATATACATATATATATACATATATACATATATACATATATACATATATATATATACATATATATGTATGTACACACATATATATATGTATGTATGTATGTATGTACATAGATATAGATATATACATACATATATGCATGTATATATGTATATATATATATATATTTTGTAATATAAATTTTGAGATTTTTCTATATATTATGTATAGTTATGCTACTAAAATTTAGAGGGATAAACTAGTATATTGATGTAACTATATTTAGGATTAATACAAGGTGTATTCTCTTCAAGTGTGGAATTTTCCCCCATAAGGGTCTCTCCATGTAAATACTCTATTATGGTTTATATTTTTATTTATTGTTTCTTTCCACTTAATAATGATCTATCATTGTTAAGTAGTATGGATACATTAAAGAACCACATTTCTCATTTATTGTTTCACTCTTTTTTTAACATACATGTTTCATTTAAATAAATACTGAACCAATCCAATGTTTCAAATCTCTAACTACAAAATATTTCACCTTCCCATAAACATATATCTCATCTTCAAGGTATGGAGAGAGTAACTTCCTATTACTTTCCACTAATTAGTGAACTATAGCTTACAAATAGTTGATGGCTTCCTATGTTGAGGATTCTCATTATTGTAGAGTGTATTTTGATATAATTAAAGGTATGTGGAAGCACAATTTCATTTCTTGAATGTTGTTTAAGGCCTAGTTATTTGATTCTAAAAATTCTTCACTTCCCTATAACCTTTACAGAGATTCTAGCTTAAATAGAAATAGTAGCTCTTTCCAATATTTTAAAACCCTCTACATAGAGTTTCGAACCTTTAAACAATATACTATAGAAAAATAACAATAACATATTTAGTACCCACTATTTTCACTAGCTTTTTATCACCAAATCCATTTAAGGCTGATGTGAGAGCATGCATTGTTTAGCTGTAGAAGCCAATAATTTGATATTACTACAAAATTACATGGCCCTAGAAAATTATTTGATACCACTTATTAGGATCTTCAAATATAAAATATAATCAAATAGAATACTAACACATGAAATAATATGATACCTAGAAAATAGCTAAGAATATTCATATATTAATGATAAGAATCATGCAGCTCTTTGAGTAGAAAACCTCCTTAAGAGAAAAAATATACTACAAAATGTGATTCCTAGATGATATATTTATTGTATTACATCAATAGAAAACCATCACAAAGGTTGATTTATGAAATATATGCAATGTGGGATGAATCCACATAATGTAATATTAACTTAATAACTATATTATATCTATTACAATGTTCAAAAGTAGTACATAGTTAAGATATGAGGATCCTACCATCGTGACAAATATAAGTATTTGTATTTTTCTTGTGGTATCTAGAAAATTATTCTTAATTACTAAATCATCTAAGGATTTGACTAAGGAAAAAGATGGGAAGGTAGTTAGCTTTATCTCATAGAACATCAAGTTCTAATGGTGAACTTACAATCATGACCATTTTTAGATAGCAAAGGCAAATAGATTTTAGAATATCAAGAATGTAAAGTTAAAAACCACAAGCAACATTCAAAATTGTTCAAAAAAGAGTCAAAATTGTACATACGAATATTAATATCATAGATACAAAATTGAACATGAATAGACAATTTATCAATTTTAAATAACATAAAATAAAATCAAAACCAATAAATACAAACCATGGTAGAATATTTTCAGAATATGCTACTAGATTAATTAAATTAAAATAAACTAACTCATATTGCTTACTTGCCATTTATTGTGTGGGGGTATGCTAAAGTTTGTCATTAATATGGTAGATTGAAGACAATGGTACATTTTTATTTATTGATACAATACAAAATAATTACAAAGAAGTCAATGCAATCAGTAGGTTGTAACATAAAAGGAAAGGTACAATAAAACCAACAGTCTTATAAAACCAATAAAAGTCAAGGGTAAGAACAAAGACCTCATACATCACAAGGAAACAACCTTATAGCTTGAATTTTACCATACATTGAAGTTGTTTGGAGAAAATCGTATCTTTTTCATATAACTATAGAAATTGAAACTTTATCTTGTCTAAGTGATTGTTAATCTTCACATTCTCTTTGGAGACCCCTTGCAATTAAGAACACAAAAAGATAATTTGGAAAATAACATGAGAGTAAAAATCTAGCATTTCCCCTTCTTGATGAGCATTATGCTTTGAAAAAAACTGATAAAACATCTACTCTTCCAGATGTTAAGAAAAATGGTGTGTCTCATAGAATTAGCCACAATGTTAATTTGAAAGCCAAATTCCAAAATAGCTTCTTTCCATTTCAATGTATGCCCAAAAATAGATCATAAAGGAATTTAAAAATAACATTTCATTTTCTTTTAGCCCACAAAAATTCCCAAAAGACATGTTTCAGTATTTCTCTGTGTTGGCAAACATGCTATTTAGCTGGCTATACCACAATGTATTTCAATCTGTCACCTACATGAAATTTGAAATGCAAAATTTTCCAAGCCAAAATTGGAGTATTAGATTCAGCTTTCAATCTCCATATTTGGGCACTTAACATTCTACATGTTTTTTCTTTAAACTTACATTGTCATTTTTTATTTAGTCTAGGATTCAATGATAAGGAAGGAAGAAGGATTAGATATATATTTTATAAAGGAAAGCAACCAAACTGAAAACTAGACAACCAACACCAATCCTTGAGAATATTACATTGCAAGGGAGTGCATAATTTTATAACCAAGTCCATAGGAACCAAAGCTTTCGGAAAAATAACAAAGCCTTGAAACTTATAATTTAGAAAAAAATTATTCTTAATGATTTGCCAATTATTCTTAATGTTTTTTGTCAAGGTGTTCAAAAAGGTCCCAAAAAAAGTGAGACCGATATTTGTGCACTAAATCATGTTTTATTGTTGCGTGATGTCGCATCACATGATTTGTTGCTTTTTAGATCTTAAGAATACATATTATTCAATTATTAGTAGTTATCATCAACACTTCACAACTATTGATTCAATATTATTAAAAATATTAAGCATTAAATCAACAAATGTGGTGCTTTTCCCTATGTGAAGTCTTTTTAGAGGCAGAAACTTTAAAAAGTCATTTGTATTTTCCCCCGTCCTCCTCGTACGCTATACTGCCATAACAATCGGAAGTCACTCTTCCACGTAGCCCGATCCAGCAGGTCTCCGCTATGAGGGATTCGTTGGGTTTCCAATATGCGAGAATATCTATATAACGAGACCATATACTCAGTCTAACCGCGTTACACGAGTCCTCCGTTTTGTTGGTGTAGCAATCTCATATAATGGCAACAGTTCGAGTGCAATCCATTGCAATGGGTGGAATAGAGGCAATACCTTCTCAGTTCATCAGAGCCAACCACGAGATGCCTGCTCTCAATGCTCCTCCTGCCAAAATTCGGCTCATAGACGTGTGCAAGTTAGACGCATCAGCTGATCTCCGTCAACAAACGGTGACAGAAATATGAAGCGCGGCGCAGAAATGGGGGATATTTCAAGTGGTGAATCACAGAGCTTCAGAGGATTTAACCAACGCTTGCAGGCCGTGGGAAAGGAGTTCTTCAATCTCCCACAGGAGGAAAAGGAAACGCATGCCAACAATGCTGAGGAGGGCAATCTGGAAGGCTATGGCACTAAACTGGCACACAATATTGACGGAAAGCTTGGGTGGAATGATTACTATTTCCATCTACTGTGGCCTCCTTCCCGTAGGGATTTCAATACCTGGCCTAAACGCCCTGTTTCTTACAGGTAAAAATTTCTTTCTCTTTAAAGCATTCTGTAGTTATTTTGAACTTGTATAGATAACGAGAATTTAATTTGTGAGCGTGAGAGGATTGTTTTGCTTGTATTGCAGAGAGGTATGTGAAGAATATGGCAGAGAGATTTCGGGAGTGGTAGATAAGCTGGTTTTTGCTCTTTCTACCAATCTTGGGGTGCAAGAACGTTCGCTGAAAGAAGCGATTGGCGGGGAAGACATGGAAATGAAGATGAAGATAAATTACTATCCGGCCTGTCCTCAGCCGGAGCTCGCTCTGGGACTTGTACCTTACACCGACATGAGCGCTTTAAGTCTGCTTGTAATGATCCAAGTTCCTGGACTACAAGTTCACAAAGACTGTGACTGGATTTATGTTGATTATGTTCCAAACGCCATTATTGTCCACATCGGAGATACACTACAGGTTTTTCCTTCTTTTCTATCGTCTTCTTTATGTTTGCAAGATCTCATATGACTGAGATGGGTTATTGATAAATGCGCAGATATTGAGCAATGGCGAGTACAAGAACGTTCTACACAGGAGCGTGGTGAGCAAAGACAACGTGAGAATGTCATGGCCAGTTTTTTGCGGACCTCCGGGGAATAAAATGATAGCCCCGATGAAAGAGCTGCTCAATGAGCACAGTCCTGCCTTGTTTACTGCGAAAACATACGCAGACTACAGACGTTGCAAGAGAAATAAGGTCGACAAGTAAAAGCACAACTTGTCCTCAAATCGAACGGTTAAAAGTCTACTCATTAGTATTATTAGCAATGGCACCTTGGTGTGCAATGGGTACGCGGAAGAGTTGTCGAAGGTCAATTAGTGATAGGTTCTGGATTCTTACTTATGAAAAACAGATAATTGTTATGAACAGCATTTTAAAAATTGTCTAAAAGTTTGAGTTAGTTTGAGTATATATGTTATTTTGATTAGCATCAAAAAAAAAAAAGATTGTAAAGATAATTAATTGTAACATATTAATCATGATTTTTGGCATTGGAAGAGAAAAACAAAGAACCAACCGGTTTCCTATTAGAAGAGAAACAATTTGGTGTCATATGATATAGAAGTTTTCTTATTAGACAGTAAAGTACAAATACTTGAAGAGTAATTCTCATAAACCAAAAAGCGTAGTATTTAATTTAAAAAGAAAAGTTTAGAACTATTTAATTTTGTACAAGATAAAGTTGGCTATCCACACCCATAGGCCAAAATACATCTTACAAAAAAGAACAAAAATTGAGATAAGTTTCTAGATTAATGGAGAAGTTGAAACAAAATCTGAATGATAGTATCCAAATATTCTTGTAGCTGACATAAGAGCCCATATTTGTAGAGAAACTTTGCCATTCAAAGGTTAAGGATTCCTAACATCAACAAATTGATACATTACTAGTAGGTCTGGGGTGCATTTTTTTTGCAAACAAACTTTGCAATGATATACCATAAGATGTGAAACTATAAAAATAGAGGAACATCTGTAGCAGCCCGCATATGATACAAGTGTAAAAAAATTTAATGTAGGAACATCTCTAGGAGCCCTCATATTTTGTTGGGGATAGGTTGGTAGTGATTTGAAAATAACCAAAAAAATGCAAGCCTTTTTTGAATGCAATTGCTTGTGACGAACCTGCAACCAAAATGCCTGAATTTGATATCGAATTTATGTATTTGTTTATAAAATTTGCATACAATAAAGTCAAAAATCCAGTATACAAATTGTAGAAAACAGTTAAGTAGAAACAGTTGTTCGAACTATCAAAAAAAGATTTTAGCAGTGATGAAACTTAACACATTATAATCACTGATAGTTGAAGCCAACATTACAACAAATAGCAGCTAGAAACACATTATAATCACTGATAGTTGAAGCCAATATTACAATAATAACACATGTTGATTTCACCATTGAACTTCATCTTTGTAATTACAAAACAACAGGTGAAAAACACATTATAGTCATGCTCGTATCTTTATAAAAAAATTGAGTGGGGTTCCTTAATTCTCATGCTTGTATCATATGATGGAATAAATAATTTGATCACACTCTCAATATAGTGATATTTAAGTAGTTCAAAAGCAATATCTACTTAATTTAGAGAAAAAACAATGTAATCATCAACTGCCCATGAAGAAGAATATGGCTATCATCAAAAGTGTATCACAACCAACGATTATATTTGTTCCCTTATTCAACCATGCATATCCTTCATTTAAACTAATAAATATGGTTGATGTTGTATGTGGGACCTAGATTCATTAAAATACAGAGAATTTTTTTGAAGGAAAATGAAATAAGGCTAAAAAGTTCAACTTTTGTAGTTATTGCTGTTGCATTTATAGTTGTTGTTGTAGTAGTTGCTGTTGTTGTTTTATTTGCTGCTATAGATTCATTTGTTGTTGTAGTTTAACATTCTTTGTTACTTTCAACGCTGAACTTGAAATCATTTTTAAAATGCAGATTTTACTCGATGTATAAATAGAAAGAAAATATATATGCCTCAATTTTTTAAATAAGCTTTAACTCTATTTGCCTATAATACCCTTTAAAATTTACTGTCATGAGGATGTAATTTTAAGAATATCTGTGCATATGGAGTGATTTTTTTTGTAAAGGATACTAAATTGCATGTTGTATCATCCAAGCTATGTTTTTTTTTACTAAATATGCATACAATAAATTCCTGATATGAGTGATATCCATTGATTTGCTGATGGTGAATTCTTTTCTCTGGAGTACAGTCTTCCTTACATAAAATGCAATCTTTGGAATGTATAATAATTGATTTGCTAAAGTTATTGGTGTATGGTTAGAATTTTTTAATCATCATATTCAATTTATTTTCAGGAAAACAATATTTTAGACTGAAATTTTGATTTTTTAGAGCATTCTTGATTATATCAAGTGTATGCTTCCACATATTAGCCATTCTCTTTGCCGACAAAATTCTACCCAAGAAAGATGCATTTTTATTTGTTTTCAATTTTATGAAGTATTTTTGTAAGGTGCTAGATGGTGAGAAGATGGTTGTTACTTATTGACAAATATCATACAAGTAAATATAGTGAGGTGGATTAAGATAAACATGATGAATCCAAGGAACATTACAATATTTTTGTGTAGATATCTTTGATTTGGGTGTGTAATTTGGGTACAGTCATAGAATGTTGAATGGTTTTATGTAAATGTATTATGTTGATAATTATTCTTGCAATCAAAAAGTAGCTTCACAAGGAGCGAGTCGATTATTAGCTCTAAACTAAGTAATGCTCTGAGACAAAAAAAATTATTTGCAGGAAAATAGTATTTTAGACTTAATTTCTTATTTTTCAAAGCATTCTTGATCATATCAAGTGTATGCTTCCACATATCAGCCATTCTCTTTCCTGACAAAAGTCTACCCAAGCAAGATGTGTTTTTATTTGTTTTCAATTTTATTAAGTTTTTTTATAAGGCCCTAGATGCAAACAAGATGGTTACTACTTATTGACAAATGTTGGACAATTAAAGATATCAAGTTTCCACAATCCATTTTGTTCTTTGAGTAAAATTTTCTTGGATAGTTAAATTTTTTGAGATAGATTAAGATCAACATGGTAACAATTATGAATTTGAAGATAAACATGATGAATCCAAGGAACGTTACAATACTGCTATGTAGATATCTTTGATTTGGGTGTGTGATTGGGTTATAGTCACAGAATATTGAATACTTTTATGTGGCAGTATTATGTTGATTGTTTTTCTTGCAATCAAAAAGTAGCTTCACAAACAGTGAGTTTATTATTAGCACTAGACTAATCAATGTTCTAGAGCAAGAATTCATTTTTCTCCCTGAATGTAATTTTTGATGAAACCTTTTTCTGTAGACAATAGAGTTAGCAATGTTGCAAGGTGAAAATTAAAAAATGTTGTTTTATAGGAGGTAAATTTCTATCAAATTTTTATTTAGACTGAGGGACTTCCAAACTGTATGAGATTGCTTTTGAGGGGGTTTGGAATTTTGAGGGTTAATGAAACCTTAATGTCATGTCCCCTTCCAGTTGACATCTCTCAGAGTTTATGATTAGCCTATTATGCGACCCTCGTAGGCTGATAGGATGGATAGAGGGTCTTGATGGAGCTTGGCTTGGCTTCGGTTGTCAGAGTTTTATCAGTTGGATTTCGTTCGGGCTCATTTAGACGCCATTTGCCTGAATTTCTATTTTTAGCAGTATTTGGCACTCAGCGAGGCACCCCTGCTATTTTTAGCAGTATGGTTTGGTCATGTGCAGAATCATTCACTTATTCACCAGCTTCAGATGGTTTGTGAATCAGACACATTTTGAGGGAGATATTAATATTTAATTGATTAATTAAATATTAATTATTCAGAGCTTATATTATAAAGTTATAATATTTTAATATTATAACTTAAGTGAATATTAAAGGGGTCAACCATCATTGAAAAGGGGACCATTTTTAATTAATCTTTTAATTAAAAAGAGGCGTCCAACTTTGGAAAAATTAAAAGGTGAAAATACAATTTTATTTTAATGATTGCCTTTTTGGGGAAAAGTTGACTTCTTGAGGTTATAAAGAATTTTCATGGAAAAGAGAGCCATTATGTTGAATATCAAATTTTTGAACAAGTCTTCTTCCGGAGAACGAAGCCAAGGGTTTCAATTGTCTACAGGCATTGGAGAATGAGCCATCTTCAGTGTTGCGATTCAGAGGCTATGAAATATCAGCTGATCTATTGCTTACAGAGAGATATCTTCATTCAGAAGTTATCACAGAATAATCATAGAGTAATTATATTTAGGGTTTTCAGTGTGAGATTCATCCAGCAGGGATTCTTTAGTTAATGCGCCTATTTCATTGAGATCTGGAGACTTCAAGGAAGGTCGTACTTTTATTTATTAGCTTGCTGCTGTTTCAAAGCTGTACACATCTGTTGTAGGTCGTACCATCACAAAAAGGGCTGTACTTTTCAGTTTAGGTCAAATCGCCTTCTTTTATGATCTTTTGGCTTCAACCCAGTTGGCGCCTACACCTCTGGACCATTCTTTTCGCATCTGGCTGAGGGAGAAGTAAAAACCTTGAAGGTCGTACCATTTCTATGACATTTCAACTTGCTGCAAATCAGGTTTTTATCTGATATTTTTATATTATCTTGTCTGCATGCTAGAGATCTTCTATTGTAATCATCTGAAATGAATAATAAGATCATAGATTAGCCATTTCAAAGGTTTACTGCTTCAATATTCATTTATTTGAATTTATATGAATTTCTTTCAAAATCGCACCTTTACTATTGTATGCAAAAACCACAAAAAAACCAAAATACACAAAAATAAGCAAAAAACACACAGTATCAGAAGTTAGTGGAAACAGGGGTTTCTACAGTGGTATTAAAGCTAAATCCTGCCATCCTGAGGGTTTAGCAATCTTATGCAGCTACAAGAGTTTGGGTCTCATAGGTATTATACTCGTAGGAGAGCCTTGATTGACAGGCAACAGGGTTTGAACAAGTAGCCAGGTACTATGGCTGAGAGAACAAAGATTCCTCAAAACCCTAGGGATCAGGATGATGCAGAGGTTTTAGACACTCTCAGAGACTTACGAGCAGGTCAACGGCAGTCCAACGATGTGCTATAGCAGTTGGTAGTGGCAATCCAGAGGTTAGGTACACAAAGGAGACCGTCACCACATCGTGATGATAATAGGAGTGATGTAGGATCCTACAAAGCACCTAGGACTGCTTCATGGATGGCAGACAGGCCCACTAGGCCTACTTTTGTGAGACAGGAGCCCGATGAGGCTATTGCAGGTGAGGAGCATGAGGAGTTGTTCGCAGATACCCTTATGGTAGCGAACGAGGAGTGGGAGTTAGTACCACCTGATGTTAGAGAGAGGATCACTTTTGACCAATTCATCACACAGTGGAGAGAGCATCATAGAGGTCGACAGGATTGGAGACCTAGACACCAGAATAATGATCTGAAGCATCCTACAAACAGGCTCACTCTAGCGATGTTCGATGGTAGTGGCAAGGTTATAGCTCAGGCCTGGATCAGTAAGCTAGACACGTTCCTCACATTGCGTCTGATGGCTGAGAGAGATGCTATTAGGTATGCGACATTGCATCTTGAGGGGGTAGCTTACGACTGGTGGCACCACAGGATGGTGACCCTCCAGCATGATCGGATCACCTCATATCAGGAGTTTGTTGATAGGTTGGTGGAACAATTTGACAGGAAGGATCTAGAATCCTATTTCAGAGATTTGGCTCAGTTGTGACAGAGTGGCAGTTTGGAGTCTTACATTGGTGACTTCCAGAGATTGTCGGTTATGGTTCCTAATATTTCAGAGAGGCGACTTGTAGTGCTTTTCATGGAGGGACTGACCGAACCATTGAGAGGTTGGATCAAAGCCTTTGATCCTCCTTCATTACAGGAAGCTATGAAGAAGGCGTGTAGCATGGAGTTGGCAGCACCATCCAGTAGATTTAACTCTAGAAACAATTCTTCATTTAGGGACAATAAGGGCTTCAATAAAAACAGAGAAAAATTAGATTTTAAGAATGATTCAAAGGGAAAATCAGCAGCACCACCTTTGGATTGAGAGGCTCTTAATGATCTACATAGGAAGAAGCTTTGCTTCTATTGCAAAGGTCCCTATGATGCCAACCATGATTGTCCTTTGCGGCCTAAGGGCAAGGCCAATCGAGTGATGTGGGCCTATTATGAGGAGTCAGAATCAGAGAATTTTGAACAATAGGAGAGTTCTGAGGAGTCAGAGTCAGAGGCTTCAGAGCCTAAGGCAGAGGCAGAGTCAGAGCTTTAGATTCAGGAGGCACGACTATCTAGCATTTAGCAGGAGGGTTCATTCAGACTTCATGGAGTTTTGGTAGGACAGAGGGTCATCACCCTTCTTGACACAGGAGCCACCCACAATTTCATTGATGCTAGATTTGTTGAGAAACGCAGACTCATAACTGAGGAGTTCGAAGGCATTAGGGTTAAGGTGGTAGATGGTTACACTCTCAAGTGTGATCGAATGATTAAGGATCTCCCCTTGCGCTTGAACAACTATGAGTTCAAGGTTGATTATTACGTGGTAAACATGGGGGATATCGATTTAGTCTTGGGCATGAAGTGGCTTCATTCCCTTGAGGAAGTCACTCTTCATCTCAAAGACATGGAGATCCATTTTGATGTTGATGGGAAGACATATCCTGAAGGCCATTCAGGACAACAATGTTAAGACTATTTCCTTTCGTCGGATGGAGAGGCTCATGCGACATGACATGGTAGAGTGGGCTGTCGAGTGTACATTGGCACCTATACAGGAGGGACAACATAAGACAGAGTACCATCCTAACATTCAGCAGTTGAGAGTCAAGCATGAGAAGGTATTCAGTGATATTCCGTTAGGGAGACCTCCAGATAGGGGCATTGAGCACATTATAGAGCTTGAGGAGGGTGCTAAGCCCATCATGATCACTCCTTATAGGCATCCTAAGAGGTTAAAGGATGAGATAGAGAAGATGATCAAGGAATTACTTGCTATGGGTCACATTCGACCTAGTAAATCACCATTCGCTTCTTTAGTTGTTTTGGTGAAGAAGGATGGCACCCTTCGCATGTGCATAGATTACAGAGTCCTGAATAAGAGGACTATCAAAAACAGGTATCCCATACCTCGTATAGATGAGCTTATTGATGAGCTCCATGGTGCATGCTACTTCACAAAGATAGACTTAAGGTCAAGATATCACCCGATCAGGGTTCGTGAGCAGGACATTGAGAAGACTGCATTTCATTGTCATTGTGGACACTTCGAGTTTGTGGTGATGCCATTTGGGCTCACCAATGCGCCAACGACATTTCAGTCCACCATGAACAGGGTCTTCCATTCACTACTGAGGAGATATGTACTTGTCTTCTTCGATGACATTCTTATTTATAGCAGGACTTGGCAGGAGCATTTGGCTCATTTGGAGACTGTGCTCAGTATTTTAGAGAGGGAGTCCTTGTACGCCAAGGAGTCCAAATGTGATTTTGGGATGACCGAGTTACTCTACTTAGGTCATATCATCAGTGCAGAGGGAGTGCGGATGGATCCTGAGAAGATCCGCGCTATTATAGACTGGCCTACTCCAGTGAACCTTATAGAGCTACGAGCATTTCTTGGTTTGTGTGGGTTTTATCACAGATTCGTGAATGGTTATTCACGTCATGCAGCACCTATGACGAATTTGTTGAAAAAAGGTGCATTCTGTTGGACTCCTGAGGCACAGGAGTGTTTTGTGAGGTTCAAGGAGCTGATGACTACGTGTCCAGTGTTGGCACTACCAGATTTCTCGAAGCCTTTCGAGCTTCAGTGCGATGCTTTTGGCGAGGGCATTGGTGCGGTGCTTATGCAGGACAAGCACCCAATTGTTTACGAGAGCTGGAAACTCAGAGGACCAGAGAGGCTTTACAGTATATACAATAAAGAGATGCTGGCCATAATGCATGCCTTGGCCAAATTTAGACAGTATCTTGTGGGCAGTAAGTTTTGCATTAAAACTGACCACAATAGTTTGAGGCATTTCCTGGGGCAGCGAGATCTCAATGATCGTCAGCAGAAGTGGGTAAGTAAATTGCAGGCATATGACTTTGATATCTCTTACATCAAAGGCATCTAGAATGTAGTGGCTGACGCTCTCTCACGCAGACCTTATCTAAGCTCTATGGTTCACATTTCAGAGGATTGGAGGCATTTGATTGTGGCAGAGTATGCCAAGGATACTTGGGCATCCAGTATTATTGAGGGATCGATGGTTGATACCAAATACACACTTGTGAATGACTTGATCATTTACAAGAACATGATTTATTTGATCTCAGGATCAGAGATGAAGAACATTATCATGTGAGCCTTTCATGATGTACCTACATCAGGACATCCCAAGTACTTCAAGACGTATAGACAGATTCAGGAGAGATTCACATGGAAAGGACTTAAGGAAGATGTTCTTCAGTACGTGCATGAGTGCCCTGTTTGTTAGCAGAACAAGCAGGAGAACACATACCCGACAGGATTATTGCAGCCACTTCCGATTCCTGACAGGAAGTGGGAATGCTTGTCGATGGATTTCATTACGGGCTTTCCTAAAGCCCAAGGACGGGATTGCATATATGTAGTTGTGGATTGGCTAATGAAGTATGCCCACTTCTTTCTAATTACCACCACTTACACAGCTACACAGGTAGCAGAGGTCTTCTTCCGTGAGGTATTCAGACTACATGGGTTGCCTTGGAGCATAGTGAGCGACAGGGATAGTCGATTCTTGAGTCACTTCTGGCAGGAGGTGTTCAGACTTTGTGGGACCGAGCTTACACCGAGCACCAGTTACCACCCGCAGACCGATGGTCAGACGGAGATAGTGAATAAATGGGTGGAAGGTTACCTCTGGAACTATATTGCAGGGCAGCAAAAGGCGTGGGTCAAGTGGATACACCTATGCGAGTATTGCTATAATACTACCTTCCACATGACCATTCAAATGTCCCCTTTCATGGCATTGTACGGTTATGAGGCGCCGAGCTTTCTGGATTTGCTACTGAGTGACAGTAGAGTGCCGAGTGCTGGAGATTTGTTGCAGGAGAGTCAGGACACTATGAGGGCTCTCAAGGAGAATATTGCTAAGGAACATAATCAGTAGAAGCAGTACGTAGATCAGAAGAGGACCGAGAGGTCATTTGAGGTGGGTGACATGGTTTATCTTATGCTGCAGCCCTATCGTCAGTCTACTCTTAGGAAGAGTGGTTTAGAGAAGCTTAAGCCATGATATTATGGTCCTTTCAAGATTCTGAGGCGTGTTGGAGAGGTGGCTTATGAGCTAGAGCCTGGTGGAGAGCAAGGTCCACAATGTTTTTCATGTGTCACATCTCAAAAGGCGTTGGGACACCGTGTGGTACCTTCGGCAGTTTTACCTCCCTTAGATGATGAGGGAAAGTTGATTCTAGTACCTGAGTCTATCCTGGAGTATAGAGAGAGACAGTTGCATAGGAGGACTATCAGGGAATATTTGGTGAAATGGAGAGATTTGCCAGTGGAGGATGCTACATGGGAGAGCGAGGATATTATGCAGCATCCGGAGTTGAGATTGCTTGAGGACAAGCAATTTCAGGAGGGGCGGACTGTCATGTCCCCTTCCAGTTGACATCTCTCAGAGTTTATGATTAGCCTATTATGCGACCCTCGTAGGCTGATAGGATGGATAGAGGGTCTTGATGGAGCTTGGCTTGGCTTCGGTTGTTAGAGTTTTATCAGTTGGCTTTCGTTCGGGCTCATTCGGATGCCATTTGCCTGAATTGCTATTTTTAGCAATATTTGGCACTCAGCGAGGCACCCCTACTATTTTTAGCAGTATGGTTTGGTCATGTGCAGAATCATTCACTTATTCACCAGCTTCAGACGGTTTGTGAATCAGACACATTTTGAGGGAGATATTAATATTTAATTGATTAATTAAATATTAATTATTCAGAGCTTATATTATAAAGTTATAATATTTTAATATTATAACTTAAGTGAATATTAAAGGGGTCGACCATCATTGAGAAGGGGACCATTTTTAATTAATCTTTTAATTAAAAAGAGGCATCCAACTTTGGAAAAATTAAAAGGTGAAAATACAATTTTATTTTAATGATTGCCTTTTTGGGGAAAAGTCGACTTCTTGAGGTTATAAAGAATTTTCATGGAAAAGAGAGCCATTATGTTGAATATCAAATTTTTGAACAAGTCTTCTTCTGGAGAATGAAGCCAAGGGTTTCAGTTGTCTATAGGCATTGGAGAACGAGCCATCTTCAGTGTTGCGATTCAGAGGCTGTGAAATATCAGCTGATCTATTGCTTACAGAGAGATATCTTCATTCAGAAGTTATCACAGAACAATCACAGAGTAATTATCTTCAGGGTTTTCAGTGTGAGATTCATCCAGCAGGAATTCTTTAGTTAATGCGCCTATTTCATTGAGATCTGGAGACTTCAAGGAAGGCCGTACTTTTATTTATTAGCTTACTGCTGTTTCAAAGCCGTACAACATCTGTTGCAGGCCGTACCATCACAAAAGGGCCGTACTTTTCAATTTAGGTCAAATTGCCTTCTTTTATGATCTTTTGGCTTCAACCTAGTTGGCGCCTACACCTCTGGACCATTCTTTTGGCATCTGGCTAAGGGAGAAGTAAAAACCTTGAAGGCCATACCATTTCTATGACATTTCAGCTTGCTGCAAATCAGGTTTTTATCTGATATTTTTATATTATCTTGTCTGTATGCCAGAGATCTTCTATTGTAATCATCTAAAATGAATAATAAGATCATAGATTAGCCATTTCAAAGGTTTACTGCTTCAATATTCATTTATTTGAATTTATATGAATTTCTTTCAAAATCGCACCTTTACTATTTTATGCAAAAACAACAAAAAAACCAAAATACACAAAAACAAGCAAAAAACACACAGTATCAGAAGTTAGCAGAAATAGGGGTTTCTACACTTAATGAAGGGTGCTTGAAACTTTTGGGGGTGGTCAATTAAACCTAAATGAAGGGGATCTAAAACTTTCGTTCAAACTCTTCCTCTAAACATTAACACACATAGAACTTTAACTTGCGATCCTACAGATGGGTCTTGAGCAATTTTCAACATCAAAACACTGCATCTTAAAGTTTTCATGACCAATTGAGCAATTTTCAAGTATCAAAATACTCCCTGTTAATGTTTTCGGGACCAAATGGTGCTTCTCTTGAAAGGAAGTCTTCCAAATGTTTTAAAGGTGCTACAAACTCTTTGATCCTACTCCCACCCCTGACCTATTATCCTCCCAATCTGTTGCCTATTCACTTCTCCTTGACCTTGAAGCATGTGGTTTTGCTACCCAATAGTTTTCATTGGTTGAGATGTGATCGAAATGGGAGTGCATTAGCATTTTGATGCTCTATCTCAACCACTAAAATGTAGAACTCCTTAAGAAAATAGGAGTTAGATCTTTGATAGAAGGGTAGGTGCACTCAACAGGTAATATAATAGTGTTTGTAAGATTGGGTGCATTGGTTGAGATAGGATGTTAGAATGGGAACCACAATGGATCGAAACCCATAATTACTTAAGGTTAAAAATATCAAGTCTAATTAATCTTTCCACTTGCTATTGCCTCATACATAGTTGAGATGTTTGACTAGTTTAATTGACTCGATACTTTGACAACACTTGCTAAGGGCCTGGGTTTTTTTTTTATGGAAGATCAGAGAAGGCATGCAAACTATTTGATAGAATTCCTCAAATAGATGTCAAGTCATGCATAGAACAAGGGTACAGGTGAGTTAAGCTGTGTGATTTTGGGGAGTCTAGTTTAAGGCTTTACAATTTTCGGTCCCCTAAAGTCACCAGGGGAACTTGTTACTAGAGGGCGCCGAAAGTCTTCCAATATCCCCAAGAAGGTTTTGAAATAGACAACAAGATTCTAAAGCAATATAATCATAAAGCAAATGTATATAGCTTTTCCATGACTTGTTATGAGATTCTAACTAGAATGTAACCCTTTGAGGGAGTGGATACCAGGAATGTCTATAGACTCATAATACAAAACAAAACGCTGAGATTGCAATAGAGTGATGGCAGGATAGGCACGAATTGGATTTGCTTAAACATAAAACCTTAGAAAATTTGAAGGCTAAAAAAATATAATAAACCTAAATCATGGGAAGTGACTTACCTACAGATTCTACAAAAATCGTGTCGACCAGTCAATGATGCCAATGAGAGAAAATGGATAGAGGTCGCAGGAAATTTTCAGGAAACCACAAGTTGTGTACTATTGCTGCTTAATCTTGTTGCTTCAATGTATTCACAGTAAAGAGGCATAAAGCATTACCAGTGGGGGAAGCAATAAAATATGGATTGGAAACCATTAACAGTGAGAGAAATGCAACTTACCTGAAGATTTTGCACAAATATCTGTTGATGTCACTGATAAAAAACAAGGTCACAAAAGTAAGGCATATATTTTGGAAGGAGAGTTAATGCGACATTAAACAAAGATATTTTGGACATGAACTCCTGTATTAAGGAAGGAAGGTGGTGAACTAGAGTTATTGCGTAGCAGCTCCATGACATTAAACATGACCTACCTTGCCAGTGAAATGGTCAATGGTTGTGGATAGATAGAGAACCTTGCCAAGCACCTTCGTGCTTTCAAACCGTGGATGGTAAAAATGAGCTTCGAAAGCTCAAAGAGTGACATGCCTTCGGCATAATAATGATGATGTAGTGCCCCTATCATCACTTTAATTAATTAATTCTTTCCCTTTTTTCTTTGTATAAAGTGAAATGATTAATTAGATAAGGTAAATTCAGTGTAGTAAAGTATTTTTTGTAAAATATAATAATTATGGTTTTTTTATTTTATTTTTGTTTTTGACCTTTATAATATAAATGTAAAACATATTTTCTAGTGGAAATGTGGAAAGAATATTGATTTTTTGTTTTCTTTTTTTGTATAAAGTGTTTTATTTTTTAATATTATTATTATTATTTATTTTATATTGAGTTCATTAAATGGTTAGATCCTTTTCAATAGTCTTGCATCATGCTAACACGTTCTCAACTGCCAATGCCTTTATAATATGATTTATAAACTTTGAATATTAGTGTAAAATTATAAACAAATATAATTCTATGCTTTCTTTCTTTGTATAAAGTGCACTGATTAATTAGATAAGTTAAATTCAGTGTAGTAAAATATTTTTGTAATTATTATATTAATTTGTACATAAAATATAATAATTATGGTTTTCTATTCTTTTTTTTGTTTTTGATCTTTATAATATGAATGTAAAACATATTCTCGAGTGGAAATGTAGAAAGAATATTTAATTCTTTGCTTTCTTTCTTTGTATAATTTTTTTTAATATTTTTTTTATTTATTCTATATTGGGTTCATCGAATGGTCAAATCTTTTTCAATGTTCAACCATCATTCTAACACATTCTCAATCATCGATCATTAAATGTAGTCAGTAATGTTCATATAGGGAACACCTTCGATGTAACAATGAGTCATGCAAAAATATTCATTTTTAATTTTTTTAAAATAGTAAAATAGAGAATTAAATTTGATCAAGACAACAATTCATGTATATAATTTTTTTCCATATAACTCATTATTAAAATAATGTCATCAATTAAACTAGTATTCTCATAATTATGAGTATGACATAAGAAATTATATTATTTCTCGATATTTATCAAAGGCCAAAACAATATTCCATTAATAAAAAAAGCTTTAATTCCTAATGTAATGAGCATACTTTTGTAATTTGTATATTACACATTTTAACTTCTATAGAAGCCCAATACATGCCTAAAGACAAATGACATGTTTAACTTAGGTGTAAATGTAATATTCAACATTCACATATAAACCAAATAATGCATTCATGTGTACTCTACAAAATTTATGCTCATCCCTCGCTTCAACATATATGTTAATGGTCTACTAGACTTATTGGCTTGTGGTGGAAACAACCACAAAGGGATTATTCTCTTCTACAACCAACCAATTTTTGGTATTTTTTTTTAACCGTCCTTTTCTTTGAACATGCCATACAAGATCACAACCAAGAAATCCTAATTTCTCATAATCTTAGGATAAATCAAACCTCGATCTAGTTCAAATTTGAATCAAATGGGTGCATAATTCTATTTTTTCCATATCCCCTATGAAATTTTGAGAATAGCAGGAGCCAATGTTTTAAGATTCATAATTAATTGGCTCTTTCTCTGCTAATCTAGGATACTGATTCATGATATTGCTAAGGAAATGGTGATGGTTACATGGTTTGAGTAATAACTAATAAATGCCTAGATCTTATTAAATTAAGCTACTATTTTATATTATGTGACCACTTTTTGCTACTCCCAAACAAGAGAGTTTTAACTTGCTTTATCTTGACACTTTCTAATACTATCTTTTGAGATGCAATAAATTTGAATTTCAAATATATATTTAACTATAACTCTCAATTAATACTTTCACAATAGAAATGTCATAGTTTTGTGAAGTCTTCCTAAAAAATGTTACTTTATCAATAGTTACCATTTTCATGGCCAAAATTACTATTGGGGAAGATCATTATAATATGTCTCTCAACTTCCACTAAATGTGCCAACAATTACTAATTATTTACAATGCTTTGAGATTCATAAAATAAATTGTGCATGAAACACTAGGAATGGAAAATATTGGAGGCCAATTAGTGACCAATAATTTAATATGTGGGATTGAAAGGTTGGCTCCTTGTAAGGTTTTCAATGATCTCAAACTTGTCACCAGAATAGGGGAGAGGAAAGGGAGAATAGAATGAAATAAAAAATAATCAATGGAGGCCATAATACAAGATAAAGGGGGTTTCCATGGGTCTAAGGTTTATACACATGATTTATTTGCACTAGGACGACCTAAATATCGAGGGAAAAGAGGAAGAAAAGATTAAAATCTAGATATATAAAATTAATAGAAAAATTAATAGTACCTCAATTAACATAATATACACATTTAATAGTAATATTAGTGGTAAAGAAAGATTACATTTATTTTAATTAAATACCATGAGGTCTATGAGAAAAGGAGATATAGTTTCTTGGAGGCTCAAGGCAACACAAAGTAGTAGCTGCCCTCATAACTATTCATCAAATACTCCTTCAAATACACCCACCCACTATCTAATTAGAGCTTGATAACTCACCTTGGGATAATCAATAGAAATAAATCTATATATAGTAGTGAAGGATGAACAAAGACAAACTAGAAGCCAATCAAATGGTAACTTAATTATAATTATTATTTACATTGATCAATTCACCATTAAATGAATATAATTCATCTATAAATAGATAATGATACTCCCCTAGAACCAATCTATCCAATTTAGTGGTACACACGCTTCTGTTTAGGGATAAGAGCACCACAACAATACAAGTTGCTATAACATGCTTTGGCCTTTTGTCAATCTATCAGTCTAAGTTACAATATAATACAATAAAATAAAAAGGAAGAATAAAAATAGAGGAAGAGAAGAGGTGAAAATAAGATAATTTTAGTAGTTTAAACTTTTAAATCTAATGTTTGAATTTCACTTGTTGTATTAAGAACATCCATTTTAGTAACCACCTCTTGGGTTAGATATCTTGTTGGTCATTCATTTTGCATGCACGAGCTTTCTAATTTGACATGAAAAATAAAACATTAATGTTTTTCATCTTTACAAAAAAAATAACTCACATAACAAATATTTATCTCCCCATAAAATATTTTGACCTATAACTTTCATCAGAAATAACAATTATATATTAATTCACCCTAGGAAATTTTTAATTAATAAACCCTTCTTGAAATTAGTTTTATCTCCATAGTTATGTTATTTTACCCCTTGGATTCAACTATGCATGAATGAATTTCACCTAGAATTTTCATGGGCCTCTTCTTCCTTCACCCACTACACATTAGCTTCTCACTTTTAAATATTGAAAATATTGAATATTTCCCTTTTTCTTATCATTTTTTTTAGACATTTTCATTTTAAATTCATTTGGAATTAATTCACATGCCTACCGCTATACTACACTTTCATCCCCCCTTTAACACATTCAAATTTACTATCAAGAAATATGTAAGGCCTCGCCCTTTTGTCCCATAGTTTCAAATACTTTTTTTATATCCTAGGTATATTTCTTAAATAATAATAAGTTGTATAAGGGGACAAATTGTAAAAAAATAAATGCACTAAATTATGATGTGTAAAAACTAGGTATATATATATTAAAATGATTCTAGTTGCCTCTAATAAAGTGATCTATTAGAGTTGCAAATATTTACAACAATCAAAGTCTTATCAGTGACAATTATCTTGGTCATAATCTTATGCTCTAAACTTTAAAAGGAAAGGTGTGATGTTGCAATTAGAAAAAATGTGTATAAGGGGTAAGTTGATGGATTTGTGACACAATTTTGGCTCTTAAGATGCCACTTTTTTTTTTTTTTTTGAAATTAGAAAAATCTAATTTACACAAGAAAATGAAGATAGTTGTGCTCAAAATTTCAAGATGTTGAAAGAACAGAAGTTGAAGTGCTCCAAGTCTAGTTTCTAAGCTACTATTTTTTTTTGAAATTAATGAAGATTAAGGGTCTCAAAAGGGGGGGGGTCCCAAAATAAGTCTTGTTTTTATTAAAAAAATAGCATAGTGCCTAAGGGCTCCCCCCTTTTTCATTAAATTTTTTCTAGAATTTCAAAAATCCCAACAATGAGAAATTAGCTAACACCATGTAGTTTATCCTCATTCTTTCAGATAATTTTTTTAATGAATATATAATATTTTATGAATTTTCAAAGTGGACACATCCTAAAAAGGTAAAATTTGAGCATGCTCCCCCCTAATTTTTTGAAAACTAATAAAAAAATGAATTTTTTTCATCATGTGTAGAATGGAGTCTAGTTTCAAAAAAATTAATTTGTTTCGTGTTTCGATGAATGTGTAGAGAGAGTTTTTTTTTATAAACTTGAATTGGAAGACGTGCAAATGTGATAGGGAGCATAGACAAAAATATGAGGAAATTTGGTAAATCCTATCAATAAACACGTCCAAAGAAGGTCATTTGGCAAGTGCCAAATTTGGTGCTTGCTAAATGACCTACTTTGAACAAAATGTAACTTTCCCCTCTCTTTGGTCAACCACTCTGATAATGTTGATAGAGTGAGGTTTATGATCGTAGATGGATAGTTGAGGTTTTACCTTTGATACGCTCTCTACCTCATTACCCTAACTACATAACTCTCTATCCCTCTAAAGTATCCATCTCTCTCAGGTCTCACTCCCTCCCATGCTATAGACTACTCTCTCTCACACCAAATCCCTCTCTCAGGTCTTGTTCCCTCCCACCCTACCTAGATAAATCTATCTCACTCCAACTCCCTTTCTCACTCTTCCTCTCTCTCTCTCTCTCTCTCTCTCTCTCTCTCTCTCTCTCTCTCTCTCTCTCTCTGTCTTTTTGTCTCACTCCATATCCCTCTCTTAGGTCTTTATCTTTCTCTATCTCTCTCTCAAGTCTCTCCCTCCTACCCCATCTTCCTCTCTTAGGTCTCTCTCTCTCTCTCTCCCACTTTGTATCTCTTCCTCTCTCTCAAGTCTCTCCCTCCCACCCCCTCTCCCTCTCTCTCTCTCAAGTATCTCCATCCTACCCCCTCTCCCTCTCTCTCTTTGTCAAGTCTCCCCCTCCTACCCCCTCTCCCTTTCATAATTACTCCCTCTATCTCTCTCCCTCTCCCTCCCTCTCTCACTTCCTCTATCTCTCTCCCTCTCCCTATCTCTCTCAAGTCCCTTTGTCTCTCATTCCCTCTATCTCTCTCCCACTCTCTCTCAAGTCTCTCGCTCCCACCCCCTCTCCCTCCCTATCTCTCTCTCTCAAGTCTCCCTCCTACCCCTCTCCTCTCTCTCGGGGTCTCTCTATCTCTCTCACTCCTCCCTCTATCTCTCTCTCCCTCTCTCTCTCTCTCTCACTCCCTCTCTCTCTCCCTCTCCCTCTCTCCCTCTCTCTCGATTATCTCCCTCCCAGCCCTTCCCTATCTCTTTCTCTCTCACTCCCTCCATCTCTCTCCCATCCCTCTATCTCAGGCACTCCCTCTCCTTCACACCCCCTCTCCCTCTCTCAAGTATCTCTCTCTCTCACTCCTTGTATCTCTCACTTCCCTCTATCTTCCACTCCCTCTCTCTTCTATTCTCTTAGGTCTCTCCCTCCCACCCACTCTCTCCCACTTTAATCCCTTTCCCTCTCTCTCAGGTCTCTCCCTCCCACCCTCTCTCCCTCTCCCTCTTAGGTTTCTCCCTCCCATTCCCTCTCCCTCCCTCTCTCTCTCAAGTCTCTCCCTCCTACCCCCTGATTGTTGGATGCAAGGAACACTAAGAGGTGGGGGAGGGGTGAATCAGTGTTCAATGATTTTGATTTACAAAATAGAACTAACAACCATCAAAAACAATAATATAACTTTATATTAGTAGCACATAACAGATGAAAACATGCAGTCACATCAATAATCACCATAACACTAGATATTTTTATGTGGAAACCTTGTTAGGGGAAAAACCATGGTGGAGATTAATCCACAAAGTTTACTCTGTTAAAAGTAAAATAAAAGAGGGGAATGCACTTGCATTCAGGTGCACTTCCTAGAGCTCACTATCTAGGTATATTTCATCCACATCCCATCCATATTGCATTGATTTTGAGTGTAACATTACATTTTGGCCCATCTTTCTCCTTCTAGGTGAAAAAGTCTAAGAGTGCTAGAAGACCTTGGATGTCAAAAATCCATGCCATAGTTATCTTAAAGGAGGTGAAAACTCTACTAAAGAACCTGGTGAAGTTGTGAAGAAAGTTTTAGATCTACAACAATTTCTAGTCAGGACAAAGAATTTGCAGTAGCTACAACATAACCAGGTATTTTTCATGTTTGAAGGTCCTAGAAAACTTTAGTTCCCTTATTTAGTGAAATTGAGCACTACAATAAAGGGACATTGATAATAGAATATTTGTAGAGGGAATAAATTTTATTTGGAAATATGTATTGTTATCCTATTTCTCCCTCTACAAGTTGTAATATCATGCCTAGACCATAGTTGTATCCTCAAAGGAAGGTGTTCACTAGTGAATGATATGACCCTTTAGATTTGAGTAAAATTCAAGGTTACCCACATTTTGTTCCAAGAAGAATTAATGAGTATTTGCCTAATTTTAGAGGAGTTTTTGAAGAATCAACATTAAAACATGTACACGGTTTTCTTGATGTGATGGAAGATGGTCAAATAGTAGAAGAAGATGCTATCATGAAGTTTTTTGTAAGAAATTTAGAAGATACTGATAAAATTTGGTTTTCTTCTTTACCAATACATTCCATAGATTCATGGCATGAGCTCAGAATGCATTTCATTGATTATTTTTGAAGAAGAATCAATAGACAATGAATGCCTATCTAAGGATAGAAACTTGCATACCCAAGAATAATTTGAAGAGGAATCTGAAAACAAAGTTTAATCCATATCATTTAGTGGTGAAGAGTTTGTTACTGAACAACCCATAGAGAAAATGCATGTAGAAGAAAATTGCAGCCATAATGGTGTAAGACATGACGAGTTGAATGAAACATGTGAAATCATGCCTTCTCTTGATTTTAAAGACACAAAAGTGGAGAGTCAATTTTCTGTATCAAAAGAAGAATGCAATGGTGCAAATGATACTGGAAGTATTTTCTTGTCTATGGATTGTGGAAGTATTGAGCATTATGCCGATTCTGAAGTTTCATTTCTTTATGATAATAAAAATAGTATTACTCATGTGAGTATGCAATCAGCTGAGGAGTATTCTTGTCTGGATGATCAAGAGGATTGTGATTTTGTTTGCACCCCTTATGATGATGATTCCTCTCACAAAGAGGAGGTAGAATTGATCTCCTTAATTAAAGAGTATTCTAATGAAGATGATGACAGTACTCTTGAAGGCTTACAATAATAAGATGATGGATATGACCTATGTATCTTATTTGAAGAAGAAATGTGTGATCAATAGTGTAATGGTACAACTGGTTATATTAATTCTACAAGTGAGTGTGGCATTGGTGCAAGCTTACATGATGTTCAGACAAAGGAGCATACTGATTTGAAGAGTGCTTATGTGAATTTTAGTGTATCAGATGAAAATGATAGAGTATGCAATGATTTTTAGTAAGAGAAATCATGTGCGAGAAGTTGCAATGAAGAAAATATTGATGGTTTCCAGCTCGATAATGAAGAATGTAGCCCTACTGATTGTTGCAACAGTATGAACAAAAAAGGAGATATGAATGTAAGAGGTTCATTGGATGAATCATATCAAGTAGTTGATTATGAGGAGCATGCATATGTTGATAATGATACACAAGGAACCTATGTTTTGTTTGATGCTTGCATCCGTCTACTTCTTTTTTTGACTTTGAAGTTATCACTGAATGCTTTCATAATGATAGTATGAAAGAAGTTGTGCATAAAAGTGAAAATGTAGAAACAAATGATAGTACAACTAATGAACCTCTTTATGATGAGTTTGCACTTGAAGAAAATGATTGTGTTAATAACATGGATGCATATTCAGACCTCTTTTTTGGATCTACAACTCATAGTTTTCCTCATAAGCTATATGCTTCAGATTGTCATGTTGATAAAATAGGATGCGGTGTTGAATATGATACTTCTTGCAACAGTGAATGTATTTTAAATAGTCAATATGAGGAATTTGTTGTAGGAGTAAATTTTGGGTCATCTGAGCCCGCTCTTGAAACTTTTGTGTGTGATAACATTACTAATGTTGACAATCTTGTCTATGATCTTGAAGTGGGAAATATTGTTTGGGATTTTGATACACTGTTTGAATGCTATGATTTGAATGTGGGTGAAGGTATTATGAGTGTTGGTGAGTCTTGTTTTCAGGATATTAAGGCATGTAATAATGTGACTAAGTTGTGTTGTTGGGATGATGATAAAATCACCTGTGATGCAATTCATTTGAAGGAGTTTCAAATGTGTGAGCACTATTTGCTTGACACACATAAGGATTACACACTATTTTTGAAGGATGATTTCTTCTATGAGACTGATAATTGTGAGGGGGTTAGTGAATATGATGAGACTACGTATTCACATAGTCTTGATCATCATCCTCATATTTTTTCACTTGTCACAAGATTTGAAATTGAAATTAATGGCAGTGATATGGCCTATATGATTTGGTTGCCATATGACGGTAAAGCTAAATTCAAAGGCAACATGACACTTGTGTTTGCAGGAATGCAGTCACTTATATTGTTGTGGTGTAATAAAGGAAAGAATGGTTTGAGGGAGATCAAATTTTTTAATAGATTGGTATTTGACAGGGGTAAGAATCGACTTCCCTTTTTCATTTGGTGGCCTACGACCATCAAGTGAGGTTAAAAAGTTGAAAACATAGACTCTATTGCTCAATGGTTTTGGCACTCGGTCTGCTCTCCCAGAAGATTATGAATTCTCGCCTTGTTCGCTGAGGAAAAAATGTTGCTAGAAAGAGCCACTAATGGAACCTTCAAATTCTAATTTTTTTGAAGTGTCCATGATGAAAAAAATTGATCTATACCCTCAAAAGTGCACCTGAAAAATCTGCCCAAGTGGCCTACTTTGCAAGTCGTAATTCGGAGCTAGTTAATTTTCATTCCAAACCCATTGGTTAGCACATTCAGTTGAAATATGTGAACATGCATGTCAGTTTTGAGCTTCCCTTGATGAGTTTTGACAAGGTTCTGATAAGCAAAGCTTGAGGGTTCTCAAACTGTTTTGTTGTTTGCAAACTATCAAGCCTGCAAAGTGGCCTCATGTTCAAGTGGATATTTCACAACTGGACAATTTTCAAGACAAGTGGATTTTTTCCCTATATTCCCCCCACATTCATATGCTCCTTGGTCTGGTTTCAAAGCCTTAGGGTTTGATTTGATATTTTTACCAAGTCAAAAGCAAATGCAGTTCACTTTTTACACCTACATTTTCAGAATGCTTCAAAGTGGTCATCTTTGACCCTTAATATCTTTTGATGAATGTGGATTAAAGGAAATCGCTCTTTAACATATGATCAATGATCCTAAATGATCTCGTTTTTCTAGTGGCATCCTCCCAAGAGGTGACTTGATATTTTTTCAAGAAGGTGACTTGGTGTGCTCAAGTTGGTTTTTGATAGGTGCAGTTGTAGAAATGTCTGAGTGAACTACTTTGGCAGTGAATATCTTGCACCTCAAGATGAGTCTTTCTAAGCCATTTGTTGCACTAATTTTTTGGGTCAAATATCTACATTCTTTTTTAGTTTTGCGGCTTCTGGATGAGGTTTGATGGGTTAAATAATGTGTTACTGACTGTGATAGGTCCAAAATTGGTGTCCTAAAAAATTTCAAATTCTAAGGACAACCCATTTCTTCCTTTGGTCTAAAATGTCTACAACTCCATTTTCATAAAAAAAGGAGGTTATATGATGCATTATTTTAATGCATCTCAGGTGTGGCGAACATGTTCTGGGGGCCAGTTTACAAAGGAGGTCCAAGAAATATTTTGGTGATGCAAGTTTTGAGGAAATGGGTTTTCTCTAAATAATTGATAATGTCCCTACAAAATTTTTTGCGGCTCTAGGTGTCTTGGTTTTCCTGCAGTGAATTTCCTCAAATTGGGTTGCAGGCATAATTAAAATTTGCATTTTTTATAATGTTTCAAATGCTTATGTTTAAAATATTTTTGAATATTTTAAATAATATGGAAAGGTAAAATATGCATTTAGGGAAAAATAAAATACATTTTAAATGTTTTGGAGGAAAAGCTAGTTTAATTCTTGCTTCTAATTGGTCGAAGTCACGACAGGATGACTTCATGGCAAAGCTCCATCGTCATTGTTTTGGTTTATCTTTCACATTTGAATTCACGATCAGCAATGGCGGTTGCTTTTCATCACCCATTGTGGATTTGAGGTCTCTTAAAAATTCCAAATCAAATCAACGATGAAGCATGTTTTGAGTTTCTTTTTGCTCACCGTGGATTTCAACTCTCTTTTTCTCATCAATCAACGATGGTGCGAAATCACCTTTCTGAGATAGATTTTGATGGTTTTTCTATTTGCATCAAAGATTTGACGCCTCTTGATCTTCATGGTGGCTCTTCTGAGGAATTTTGGGTAGATTTAGGCATGTATTGTGCAAAGAGGAATGTTGATCACGTTTTTTGCTTTCCAGCACATTTATGGGGGTATTTTGGAGCTCAAAAATACTATTTTAGGTTTTAATTTTGTCCCATGACCATTCCTAATGCTTGGGTAGAAATTTTAAGCATGTTTAAGATGAATTTTGGTTGCCAACATTGCCAAAAAATGGCCTACACATATTTCTCTTGTTGTGGCTGAAATAAGTGTTGCGAAAAGTTCCTAGGGAAGTAGCAAAACAAATAATAGAGGATTATGATGAAATGGTGAAAGCAGGAGGATGAACTTCGCACATCGCAGTTTGATATCTTTTTTCTCTCATATCATTGGCGATCCATGATGCTGCACTTATATTTCACCCATTGCTAATGCAAGTATTACTTTCCTCCTAGATCTCTCATCTTATTGGCGATCCATGATGCTACACTTGTATTTCACCCATCGCTAATGCAAGTATTACTTTCCTCCTGGCATCAACAATATGCAATGCTTCATATTTTATTGCTCATCACTATTCCATGTCCTGTTTTCTCATTTCATTCGTGATCTGCGATGTGTATTGAGGAATGGTGGGCCCATGCCTATTTTAAATAAAGTGTAAATTAGAATGAAGGGGTGCAGGACTGAATTTTTCTACATCTAGTAAAGGGAATTAAAAATTCTTCACTGAGTAAAAATAAAATCTTTTGATGCCTAAGGAAATATTTTAAAAATGAGGGTGAAATTGTAAGGCCTGGGTAAATAATTTTATTGCTTGATAGAATGAATTTCACCCATCGCTATTTGCTTTTTCATTTTCTCTTTGTTTTAGAGATGTGCAATGAGAGTTTCTGTTAAAGTTTGTAAAGTGCGGTGGGACCCATGGTTGGCATTTAAAACAAAAATTTCATAAAGTTTTGTAATAGTGAAAAGGATATGTGGCTGGAAGTGATTATAATCTAATAGTGAAATCAAAGGCCCAAGTAAATATTTTTGTATCTTGAAAAAGTAAAAAATTAAAGCCTTCATTAGGTTGAAGTAAAGTTTTAAATGTTGGGAAATGTTTGTGCAAAGTGCCACAGTTCAATTGCTAAATATTTTTCCACTTCTCACATCCAACTAGAGATATGTGATGGAGGCCTTGTGTGAGATGGTGGCAGGGCCCAAAATTCATTTTTAACATTATCATTGATATTGTTTTAAAGGTGAATGAAAATAAAAAATGTGAAAAGCATTGGTGAATGGCTTTCTAAAACCATTTTAAATTTTGAAAGTCTTCATAAATATTGTTAAATAGAAACTTTATTTGTTGGTATTAAAATATAAAAGTGTAAAATGTGAAGGGCTTTCACGACAAAGATAAGAGGCTTTCTTTTTCTAGTAGTAAAATGTGATTGCACAGGTGAAAGTAGACATTTTACAACCAAGGGTGTTTTAGAACAGATGAGGAAAGGATCACAAAATAATTTTTTTTCTTTTATAAACATATATTTTTCAATTGCAAGGCATAATGGAGAGGCTCATCATGAGGAATATTTTTTGTTACAGGGAAAGAAAATGCGAAAGGCATGGATCAATGAGCAGATTGGAGAGTTTTCATGAGCTGGAGGTAGTTACAGATCAAGGGAGGATGAAGGACCTAGGTGTCACTTGAAGATGTAGTTTTAGGGTTTCTCTTCTCCTTATTCTTATTTTTCTATAGCTGAAAGAAGATTCAGGGAGATATTATTTTTCTCCAGTTTTTGTATAGTGTAATTTTTGTACAAAATGGCTTTGCTAGGTTTGAGGTTGTTTTTGAAGTTTTAGATTTAAGTGTTATAATAGACTTTATTGGTAATGGTTGGCAGATTCAATCTGTAGTTTTAGATGAAGAATGTCATATTGACAATGTCTCTTTGGTGTAATAGAGTGATTTTTTAATCAATATAATCCAAGATTGTTGAGATTTTCATTGCATAGTTTTTGTGATGGATGTTTTAAGTTGATAGCTTTTATTCAAGGAATAAGTTAAATTTAGTTGTTAGTTGAGCATTAAGAGCATTGTTATTATGGAAGGATTTGAAAGTAGATTGATAGTATGTCCTTAAGTGGCTACATTACTGTAAGGATGTGATGTTTTATAGGCCATTAAATTAATGTTTTTGTTGTTATCAGGGGATTATTTCCTCTTTACTCTGTTATGGATAAGGCCTTGGCTTAGTGGGTTTCTTTGTTTGCAAAACCTTGAAGGAATCACCATATTTTAATAACAAACCATTAAGTCATGTTGTTCATATTTTATAGGATATTGATATTTACCATGTTCTCCATGCTAGTTAATGAAGCTTTCCCAATATATTAGCCAATGTGAATAATTGATTTTTGGTTCTTAGGTCTTCTCTAACTCTTCTAGGGTTTTTCACCTAAAAGGAGAGAATTAGGCCAAACTAGTTCATTCATATAATGTTATGTGTGATGTTGTCTAGCCTAAATGAAGTTAACTAAATATAATTGACTAACTTAAATGAATGAAAACAAATGCAAAACTAAGATTTACATTATGTTTGAAAACACACTGTGATATGAAAAATAGAAGGAAACAAGATGAATATGGAGTGTTCTAAATGTTGGTTGAAATTATTGATTTTTTACAGTGGGACTCATTCGCCTAGGGTGGTGAATTAGTCCTCTTGGTGAAAAACTGTCAGAAGAAAGTTTCTATCTATCAGGATCCAGAATCTGAAAAGATTTAGATTTTTAGTCCTAAGGTGGGACTCATTCTCCATAGGTGGTGAATCAGTCCTCTCCCAAATTTCTAAAAAATCAAGAGACAACTCTACAACACCAGATCTGGGAATCACTGCTTGTCGGGTTGTCAAAGTCAATTCTATAGAAAACGGATAGAAAACCTTCTCCAAGCTTGAAATGGACTTGAGTTGACTTGAAGCACCTAGTTGACTTGTAAACCAATCTTCAACACCAAAAAGCTTGTCAAATCTACATACCTAGGTTTGCAAACAAACATGCAATAGGGGAAAAATGGTTTAAGGTTAGTGAATAGGGGTTTGCCTTGGTCAAACCCATTTTGGTAATCAAGCCTTTAATAAAATAATGAAATGCAAAGAAATGATAAACTAACAATATGCAATTGCTATCAACTTACCAAACCCTTGATGATGCAAGTTTGAAGTAATGTCAATGGATGATTCAAAGTGCTTGAATAGTGCTTGAAAAGATGTTGTAAAATGCTTAAATGCTTGAGTGAATAGGTGGATAAGTGAACTTGATGAATGGGGGTTGAAATGATATGAAAATCACTTATTTATACACACTTGTGCCTTAGTTACCCGATCATACCTCATCATAGGCTGACATTAAGTGTTTTTGAATAAAATCCCAAAAGGAAATTTAAAATATTTTGAATTTGGGGGCAAGGGCCTAACTCACTCGCCACCCATGGTGAATGGGTCCCACCTAGGACCTAAAAAAAATTGTTAGGAAATATGTTGTATTTAGTGTTGTTTTGTTGGGATAATCCTCAAAAATACACTTAATTAAGCATATGAGGGGATAAAGGGGCCAACTAAAGCATGAGAAAAGGATTAATACTGAAGATGTGTCTAGAAGAGCATGAAAGCTTGTTACAAGACTTTACAACACTTCAAAATAAGACTTGTCGATGAATAAAAAGATGATTTTTAGGTGAATTGTAATTAATAGAGTCTAGAAGAATGTAGAAATGTCTTACAACACTTCAGAACACCTTACAAGATGCCATTCTTTGAGTTTTAGTAACTAAATAAGCATGTTTAAGCCATGTTACAACATAAAATTAGAGAAACATAGTTCCAACAACATGAAACAAGACCTAAAAGGCCATGAAAATGACAAGGGGACATTTTTCTATGACACATTTAGCCCCCACTTTAGTGAGAGGATGAACTTGCTTCAAACTCACACTAAAGTAGCAATAAATAGTGAGAGGAGGGTTCAAATGCACTTACGTTATTAAGATGGAATGTCAATGATCAAGAGGTGTGATCAAGCGCCCAGGATGGAGATCCCATGGTAAAATAAACATAAGAACAAAGCAACACACAAGTGTTGAGATGAATCAGATGAAGCTTCAATTCAATATCCAACTAGTTGTGGATTAGATCTAGGTTGATTGTTTGAAAAAGAGAATGTGTACTTACTCTAGGGTGATAGAACACATGATGGTCCACCAAGTGAGAAGGCCCAAATGTACTCACTCTGGGGCCACAAAACTAGTTGTCCACGGGGTGAGAAATCCCAAAAGGTAAGATACATACGCTAGTTGGTATGCACTCACAAACAAAAAGGTGGCTATGGGGAAAAGTCATGCCACTAGGTGGGCTAACCACTCAACCATATTAAAGTTATACCTACTGATAACTTTAACAAGGTACCACAAAGAAAAATATTATGAACAAAAAGAAAAAGTACCACAATCATGCAAGTTGCATTATGCAAGGTGGAAAAAGGTGAAATGTAAAATGAAAAAATGTAAAGTGTTTGAAGGAGTCTTGTTCAGTTTATGCTATGTCATCCACTTAGGGAACATTGTGTCTAATGTCTCCAAGAGAGGACCAATCAAAGAATAGTATATTCACAACCTAGGGGATGCAATGTGTCACATCAAGCCACTGAGAGGAATGTAATATGCTTAGAAAGATCACACTTATGAAGGGAATCACACCCAATGTCGTCCACAAAATGATGAACACATCATATAAACAACAAGGCTACACTAAGAACCAAGAATGCACATGAATTATGGTAATGTATGCCCCCACTTTAAAGGAATTTCCACACATTGTTCTATGAGAAATTACTTTAAAGTAGAGAAGAAAAGAGAATGCAAAAAGAAAACAAGACATGAGACCCAACTTGGAAAGCCCTATTCCAAGTCATATGTTTCAAAGTTAGGCTGCATCATGTCAAGGAAAAATGAAAAACAAAGAAAGGGATTTTCCCCCCAAAAAAGAGCACACGAAACACATAAGGGATCTATGGATTTGGGGTCATTATGTTCATTGTTACAATGTGTTTATGAAAGAGTGCAGAACTGTGATCATTCCCCAAAGCACACAAAATTGGAAGAATGACACAACAAGAGTGAAAACAAAAAGAAAAATAAAGTCTGTTTTGGGACAACATGGAAGAGACATTGTGGTCTCAATGCCTTGCGTTATCCCCAAAAGGAAAAAAAAAGTGAAATGAAATAAAATGAAAAAGAAGACAAAAGAAAATGAAAAATCTTTTGGGTCAACATGAAGGAGAACTTTTGGTCTCAATGCCCTGCATCATCCCAAAAAGGGAAGCACAAAACAAAATTCAAAAAGACAAAGACCTTTTGGGTCAACATCGAAGAGACATAGGGAATCTCTACACTTTGCATCTTCCCCAAAAGGAAATAAAAAAACCAAAAGAAGCAAAAAAATAAATATATAACATATAGAAGAAGAGAGATAAAAATAGAAGAAGTGTACAAAGAGAGCGAATATCAAACACCCAATATAGGGGAACACAATACACAATGAAAAGGAAAATAAAAATTGAAAACCAAAAAGGCTAGTAAGGTGAATGCAAGTCAACTACCTGGTCATTCGCCTCCCAATCATGTTCAGTGTAATGTGAGGGAAGTTGACTGTCCAAAGGAAGAATTGCAAGTGTCGAACTAGGAGTCATACCAGGTTCTTCACTTGGTGAAGAGGATGTATCATTTAAGCTCATTATAGATGAAAATAAAGAATTTAAATCGTTATGCACTTCTTCATCTATTTTTGCTATCATCACATCATCATCATCATCAAGATTAATGACAACAAGAGGAAAAAAGGGTTATTTCTAAGGATGGATGGGTCAAAAATGGAGGTTGTTGGATTGGTTCAATTTGTTGTGAAGGTTGCACTGGACTGTCATGTGGCAGGTCAGTAGAAGGAGGGTGGTCATCTATTACGTTAGTCAAAGGTAAAGGTTGATCTTTATCTTTTTCTATGCAAGATTGACAAGCAAGGAGACGATGACGACACCTTCATTCCCTAGCACCACAATTTCATTTAATTCTATTTTGTAGTTGTTGAGGTGTAAGAGAGGATTGAGTCATCATAGGTTCATCTAATTCCGAAGAGGGAAGAACAAAAGAAACCAAAGAGGATGGATCAACCACTTTCTCCTTAGCTTTATACACTTGTTTAAGGTGAGGAGGCATGAAAGGAATGATTTCAGTTTCCCTTGGTCATTTAAATGATGGTGGGGAAGTATCAAGGGGTGTTTGTTCAAGAGGTTTTATGGTTTTCTCAATGTTAGACTGAGGTTGAAGCATGGTTTCTTCTATGATAGGAGGTGCAAAAGTGGATGGGGATGAGTTACGAAGAGAGAATTCGGCTATCTTTTTGGCTTTAAAATTTTGATAAGCAATGAAAAAGAAGTCCTTTCAAGGTGTGATAGGTTCCATAAGTGTAGGCCAAAAGGCTTCTAATGAAAAATTACCTTTCGAAGATAAAGGATTAAAGAAACTATGGTGTATGGTCACTATCTCATTGTCATGTGGAAACTTCAAACACTTGTGAACAACTGATGGGACTAATTTCATTGAGCGAAGCCAAGGGTGGCCTAGCCACAAACAAAATTGGTCAAATTGTAGAATAATTGAAAATGTTACCTCCAAATTTTTAGGTCCTATTTGTAAGGGTAGCACGATCGATCCGATCGTAGGGCATGTAAAACCAATATGTGTCTTAATCCATGTAGTTGGTTTATTATATTCATCTTGATATAACTCATGTAATACTAGAAAATCCTCTATGATCACATTCTTGCCACAAGCGGGATCTATTAATATCCCATTAGTGGGTTTATCATAGATTCTGCTAGCTATGTAGAGAGGACCATTAGGAAGTTTTAGTAGTATCTCTTTAGTAGAAAAAGTGATATCAAGATACTTAGTCCTTTGGCCCTTATGAGGGATAACATCTGTCATAGCTACTAGCTCATCAATAAGACTTTCTTTAGTAATAGGGGGAGGTGTATCATGTTGTTCATTTTTTGTATCAATAGTCATTACATCAATGGTTGAAGGTTCGCTAGCCTTGACAAAGGAGATAGTATGTTTAGGCATGGGATTAGTGAAAATTTTCAAATTATGGTTAAGGGGTGCAATGAACTTATTGCCTTGATCATTAACACCCATAATGGATAGATGGCCTAAATCAATGAGGTCTTGAACTAAATATTTTAGATGCTTGCAGTGTTTAGTGTCATTTCCATTTTGGCGATCAAAATGACAATAAGCATTAGGTTTGAAAGTGGGAGGTAAATATTTCTTTGGATCAAGTGGTCAAATGGGTGGCAAAGTTAGCAGGCATTGTTGAATTAATCAGCTCATTGTATTATGAAGGGTGGCAGGTAGGGGAGTAAACTATCTCTTCAGGTCCCCATAGGTATACGACACCGCTGCTTTAAAAAATGCCACTTGATTTGGAATGGGTTGGGTTGGCTTCCCATGAGGTTGAGGAGGAAGATTAAACTGTAAAAAGAATCTATTTGGTTTGTGGAAGTTTTTTTGGTTTTTTTGGTGTTGATTGTTGTGTTCAGGTTTTTCTACTCGATTAGAAGTGGATTTTCAATCACAACTTGAAACCGAATTATGGTATTCACACAATGTTGTGCATAAATGCATAAAAAAAGGGAATTTCATCATTGTTAATTTATCCTGAAGATGTCTATGAATTTTTTTGATAAACATCTTTTTCAGATGTGCATCATGACTCTTGACATCAATTTGAACATACACAGATTGGTATCATGAGATAAAATCTGTTACTTTTTCATTTGTATTTTTTCTACATTGCATAAGATTAGCCATTATCTTTTTAGGTGTCATGTGAACTTGAAAGTGACTTATTAAAGCATCCACTTATTCATTGAATGAATGGATGAAATGATTAGGATAGTTGGGAAACCATTCTAAGGTAGTGTCTTTCAAGGTCCTTGGAAATAGTTTGGCTAATAGTTTATCATCAAGGACAAAGTCACTACACAAATATGTATATGATTTAACATGGTTGATAGGGTCTCCTTTTCCTCCATATTTCTCAAACTAAGGCATTTCTATCCCTTGTGGCATTGGGGTACATAAAATTTATAAGGATAAGGGGCTACTACAAACATGATATGTAAGTGGAGTAGATTGACCTTGGCTAATGGTAGAAATTTGATGTTGCATAGATGAAACGGTGGTAAGGAGTTGTATAAGAAGGGGATCGGGGTATGTTGGTTGAGGTGGAAGGGAAAATGGTAATGGAGGGTAGGTGATATGAGGTGAAGTGAAAGGAATACTATGAGGTGTGAATGTGGTGGAAGGGACTTTTGATGCCACAAGAGAAGTAGGAATGCTGGTGAAAATTGGTAAAGAAGTAGATTAATGCATAGTTGCATGGACTTGTGGATTGGTATAAGTTGGTATGGAAGCTATGGTTGAAGGGGGAGGAACTTGAGGTCCTCCTTGGCTTACATGAATGGTTGCAGATTGGGTATTAGAAGTGGCATGTTTATTGTAAATCTCGGCAATCTTCTTCATCACTTGCAAGCCATAATCACTTTCAATCAAACAATGAAGATTATCAATGGCAGGTATGGCAGTTTGGGAAATGTTTTCAAGTGACAAGTCTTGTTGTCAATGTGAAAATTCTTCATGAATACTAATGACGTTGTCTTGAGGAAGAGAGTTATTTTGGTTGTCAACATTCACTAGACGGATTTAGGTGAAGGCATAGAAGTGGTATTGTTAGGGCCTAATGCACCATTTTCCATACTAGGAGTAGCAGCTCATGAGATCCTAGGGTCCACAATGAAAGTGCTATCGTGGGAATCCATGAGTCTAGAACTTCTTCTCATCAAAGTGTTATCAACGGGGCACCAAACACTCATGCAAGTAACACAAAGGAGGGGTGAATGCAAATGAAAACTAATCTAAGAGTTTGAAATGAAAATAAAAGAAATACTTCTATCTGTAACTGAAATCTAACTACAAAAAATAGAAATGCAGAGAAATTCTAGAAAAGTGCTAAAAATGTTGTTTAACAAGTGCAGAGGGACTGATTCACCCTGGGTGGAAAATGAGTCCCAGTATGTTATTTTTTATTTTTATTTTTAGAAATTTTAAGATGATTTTAGTGTCCTACAGAATGCAAAAAATGATGTAGAATGCAAATCTTTAGTTTTTTGAATGAGATGCAAGGAAAAAATGAAATCTAAATGAACCTTTCACTAATGCAATATACAATGTCCTAAAATACAAAAAAAATAATGTACTTATTGAATGTTAATGGAAATGTAAACTAGGATGAAATATGTAAATGAAATCAGAAATGCAAAGTGCTCAAAAGTTGGGTTTGCCAAAATGAACCGTTGATTTTTGGCTCTTAGAACTTCTCTAACTCTTCTAGGGTTTTTCACCTAAAAGGAGAGAATTATGAAAAAAATGAAAATTAGTTCATTCAAATAATTTTTGTGTGATGTTGTCTAACCTTAATGAAGTTAACTAAATGCAATTGACTGACTTAAATCAATGAAAACAAATGCAAAACTAAGATTTACACTATGTTTACAAACACACTAGGATATGCGAACAATAAAGTAAATGAAGAAATTATGCAAAAAATAAGGAAACATGATGAATCTGAGTGCACCTAGATGAAGTGTTATGAATTTGGAGTGTTTTGAATGCTATTTGAAATTATTGGTTTTTCACAGTGGGACTCATTCACCCAGGGTGGCGAATTAGTCCTCCTAGTGGAAAACTATCAGAAGCAAGTTTATGTCTATCGGGATCCAGAATCTGACAAGATTTAGATTTTTAGTCCTAAGATGGGACTCATTTTCCACAGGTGGCAAATCAGTCCTCTCCCAAATTTTTGAAAATTAGGCAACTTTGCAACACCAGATCTGGAAATCACTACTTGTCAAGTTGTCGAAGTCAATTTTATAGAAAACAGACAAAAAACATTCTCCAAGCTTGAAATAGACTTGAGTTTACTTGTAAAACAATCTTCAACACCAAAAAGCTTGTCAAATTTGCATACCTAGGTTTGTAAACAAGCATGCAATAGGGGAAAAATGGTTTAAGGTTAGTGAATAAGGGTTTTCCTTGGTCAAACCCCATTTTGGTAATCAAGCCTTTAATAAAATAATGAAATGCAAAGGAATGATAAACTAACAATATGCAATTTCTATCAACTTACCAAATGCTTGATGATCTAAGTTTGAAGTAATGTCAATGGATGATTCAAAGTGCTTGAATAGTGCTTAAAAAGATGTTGTAAAATGCTTGAATGCTTGAGTGAATAGGTGGATAAGTGAACTTGATGAATGGGGGTTGAAATGAGATGAAAATCACTTATTTATACACACTTGTGCCTTAGTTACCCAATCATACCTCATCACAAGCTGACACTAAGTGTTTTTGAATAAAATCTCAAAAGGAAATTTAAAATATTTTGAATTTGGGGGCAAAGGGGACTCACTCGCCACCCATGGCGAATGGGTCCCACCTAGGACCTAAAAAAAAGTGTTAGGAAATATGTTGTATTTAATGTTGTTTGTTGGGATAATCCTCAAAAATACACTTAATTAAGCATATGAGGGCATAAAGGGGCCAAAAAAAGCATGAAAAAGGATAAATAGTGAAGATGTACCTAGAAGAGCATGAAAGCTTATTACAAGAATTTACGACACTTCAAAATAGGACTTGATGAATAAAATGATGATTTTTAGGTGAATTGTAATTAATAGAGTCTAGAAGAATGTAGAAATTTTTTACAACACTTCACAACACCTTCACAAGACGTCATTCTTTGAGTTTTAGTACCTAAATAAGCATGTTCAAGCCATGTTGCTACATAAAATCAGAGCAACATAGTTCCAACACCATGAAACAAGACCTAAAAGGCCATGAAAATGACAAGGGGCCATTTTACTACAACACACGATGTTGAACGATATTTCATGTTTCTTGGCATATTCTTGTGAGAGAATTATCTATTGAGTAGTACCCTTTTGAGTGTGCGTGTAAATCATTAGGTGTTGCTAAAAGGGTCAACCCCTAGGTCCTACAGAGCTTGAAGGGTAGGAGAAACGTGTTCCAATCTCATTTCCTATTTGTTGCCCAAATCATACAATAGATCTAAGCATGAAATATGTCTTACTTCTAGGATTTAGTGAATCTATCAATTTGGGGAACCAATGGAGTCTTTAAATGGGAAAAAGGGTGTTTTCCTTTCTACTTATTGGGGTTCTATGGTTTTGAATGTTCAAGAAAATGAAGCCTTAAAATTTAAGATTGTCATGGGAACCCTCTCTCATCATATACGTACTATAGACTTAGAGGGCCAGGAAAGGGTTGAAACTTCTATTTCAAAAAATAGGGTATGTGCAAGATCATCATGGAAAAAACAGGCCCTTAAGTGGCAAAAAATTCAAAAAAATGAGTTAGGCACCTTGACATAAAAATTTGAATAAGTTATCTATATTTTTTCAAAACTATGTAAGAATAGAATCTGTAGAAAATTGAATGTAGTTTCTAAACTACTATATTTGTCAAAAAAAAAAATCTATTTGGTAAAAATTTGAAATTTCAATGCAGTAGTACTTAAATTTAGGGAAAAAATAAGAAGTAGGAATGCATTGCACCCCTAACCAAATAAAATGATAATATTTTTTATAATATTTTAGATATAAGTAGAGGGACTCATGTCCTAATGTGATGCATATTTTTTTTTCTTTTCCAAGTAAATAATTAATTATGAGTTTTTATTACAACTTTTAAAAAATATAAAAACTTCGTATGTCTGACCACCTTAACTTGGTCAAAACTTCATGAAATTCAATTTTATTTTTTTAACCCTATAGTATGTGAAGCATAGAATGTGACACATGTTTTCGATTCAAAAAATGTGATATCGTTTGAAATCTATAGATGTTTTTCAATCAGCCTATCAATTAGGACTTTAGTCGTAATTTGAATAGAAAATGAACAATAATTACTTATTAAATTCAAAGTAAAGCATAATTTATATTGGTGGAAAGTTGAGAATATCCTTTAAAAACCCTTTTTGTTTCATCAATTTTGGGTTTAAAAAAATTCATTAGCCACATACCCATCATATTGCCACTTTTTGGCCCATGATGATCCTGCACATACCCACCATTATATGTAGAATAAATCTAAAATTTCAGGTTGATGCATCCACCAAACTAAATATTGGGTTTCTAATTTGGAGCTATATTATTTTTTATAGAGTAGGTTTATTATGGATTGTATATAGAGACTTTCTATATGTGTGGAAAGTCAATATCCTAAGGAATCTTCAATGGATGAAAGAGATAATACATCATTTTAAAGGAAAATGTACATATAACCATGGTGGAGAGATGTATAATTGTAAAAATTGTTGTGTGTCATTGGGACATTGGAAACATATTATCAATTTTAGGTTGATGATTATATTATTGGTAGGTTTAACTAATTATAATAGTAAACAATAGGGTAAGTGCATGGATCTGTGACACAATTTTGGCTCTTAAGATGCCACTTTTTTTCTTAAATCAGCAAAATATGATTTTCATGAGAAAATGAAGATAGTTATGCTCAAAATTTCAAGATGTAGTAAGAACAAAAGTTGAAGTGCTCCGAGTCTAGTTTCTAAGCTACTATTTTTTTTTGAAATTAATGAAGATTAAGGGTCTCAAAAAGGGGGGCCCAAAACAGGTCCCTTTTTATAAAAAAATAGCATAACACCTAAGGGTTGCCCCCTTTTTGATTAATTTTTTTTAGAATTTTAAAAATCCTAGTGGTGAGAAATTAGGTAACACTATGTAGTTTATCCTCATTCTTTTAGATTACTTTTTTAATGAATATATAATATTTTATGAATATTCAAAGTGGACACATCCTGAAAAGCTAAAATTTGAGCATGCTCCCCCCTAATTTTTTTGAAAACTAATAAAAAATTGATTTTTTTTTTCATCATCTGTAGTATGGAATCTAGTTTCAAAAAATGTAATTTGTTTCACGTTTCGATGAACGAGTAAAAATCTATCCTAAAAATATCACATGTTGGTTTTTGACCAAAAATGAAGAAATTTACAATAGAAGCCATGGATCAAAACCTTAACT